>CM028346.1:7412702-8116718 GCA_016618105.1 Dendrobium huoshanense
TTGCAGGGGACTTGTCCTTGTAGTGTTAATATCCGTACTTGTGTCCATAGTGATTCGTTGTGCCTACGAGGTACTCACTGTTGTTATCCACAAGCTGGTTGTATCCATTTACGAGGACTCGTTGCGTCCGCCACGAGCTCCTGGAACTGTTCGTAGGAGACCCATTGTTTCCTACATTATCCCACCTGTCACCAATCTCAGGTGGTTTGATGATTACACTTGCTTGTAGGGGACGGTCCTTCCATTATTGGTCTCTCATATTGCCTTCTCAATCAACAGGCACATGCAGGCATTGTCGTAGGATTTCATGCATCGAGGTCTTGTTCGTCACGAGTCCCCATTGTTTGTTTGTATTGAGGTATGGTTCAGGCTCCTGATGAACCTTATTTGAATCCCATTTCAAACGGAGGATCTTCGTTGCATCTTATGAAGCAAATAGGCTTGTTATCTTTGATTAGCATCACATTAAGAGGCCGGTCCTCCTTTGTTGGTTGCATTTTAAGAAGACCGTGAAAACTGCTTCAAGCTTTGCCTTCAACGATCTTAAACATTCAATCGATACAACCCAATGCCACAGAACAACCAGCAAGAACACCTCAGTAAATGAAAAGCCACAAAGAGCGATTCAAACGAGAATGTACAGGTCTTCTTGAAGTCCAACTCAAGCTCTTGCTTGAGTTCAATTGATTTGAATTTAGAATGCAAGTTCAAGTAGTCTGGTTTAATCCATTTCATTTTCAATTTGAGTTTGATCTCACTTGAGTTTGAACCAGGTCCTTGTATTATGTTGAATTTCGTATTGCATTTTATTCAAGTTTGAATTTGAACTTTTTAGAAATCATTTGGAGTTTGTTCAGGTTCAAATCCTTGTTCTTTGTTGTTCGTACAAGTCCTCTGGTCCTTTGGTTCAAGTTCTGTGTATTCTTGTTCGAGTACGAGTCTTCTGTTGTGTTGCTCAAGAAGGGTCTTCATATTGTTCAAGTCTTTGTACATTTCAGTGAAAATTTCGGCAGCACCCCGGCATATCCCCCGTTTGGGGGAAAATTGGGGAGCTGGGCCTTCCCACCACGCTACTAGAGCGTGTATAGTAGGTGTCCGTAGACACCGCGGCAGTACAAATTTTCATCCCACCACGCTACAAGAGCGTGTATGGGACCTTCAGCAGTATCCGTACCAGAACAGCAGTGACGTACCAGAACAGCGGTGACTTTCCCCACCACGCTACAAGAGCGTGTATAGGGCTCTCCCACCTCGTCGTATGCTTCGCACCGGGCTCCCTCCTACCGTGCTACAAGAGCGCGTATAGGTGGTTCTCCGTCCGCTGCAAACGTTGAGAATGAGATTTGGAACAACATACCTTTCGTAGCAGTGTCGGCGGTGTCGGTGTCGAGGTCAAGGTCGTCCCCACCACGCTACAAGATCGTGTATAGGGCTTACCCGCCTCGTCGTATGCTTCGCACCGGGCTCCCTCCTACCGTGCTACAAGAGCGCGTATAGGTGGTTCTCCGGTCCGCTGCAAGCGTCGAGAACGGGATTGGAGTTAGAAATTATACCTTGAAGTCTGGCGGAGGTTCGGGCGGAAGAGGGCCCGTGGATCGAGGTCGAGGAGGCATGCTTCTTTTTTTTTATTATTGTTGTGGTGGAATTTTGGAAAACAGGTTTTGAAAAATATTAGTTTTCTTTGGGGATTTTAAGATTAAGGTTAAGTTCTAATTCTAAGGTCGAATCGACTCGTTAGAAAGAGTATATCACCCGGAGGGCGAAAATAAACTTTCATAACGGTGTTCAGACTTAGAATTATGAAATCCATCTTGAATATTGTGAGCGGATGCTAAAGAGAAATTCATATGACTCCGAAGGGTCAAAATGAGGTTCAACTGAATATCCAATACAATATTCAAGAAGTGTGATCATTAGGTTCACATCCAAAGTCTTATCAAAGAAAGATGTATCTCCCCGAAGGGAGAAAATATCATTCGATAATAATTCTTTGAATATGATAATAATAATCACTAGTATTTTAAGTTTTCCCAAAGAAATCCAATTGAGTTTTGAAAAATCAATTTTTAAAATCAGGTGCGTATGTGGTTCTAAATCTCCTACGAGCGCAAGCCCTCGTAGTTAATTACATCGTAGGGAGATAAAATCTCCTACGAAAACTCTCGATTAAAATAATGGCAGAATTTTGTTTAGAGTTTCTAGGAGTGATATCAAAGTATAAATAGAATTATTGGAAAATCAAAAGGGAATGGATCAAAATTGAGCAGTTATTAACGGAGTTAAAGGAGGAGAGGTAGGGGACACTTTGAGATTCCAGAACCATCCGGAAATATCCCAACTTAATCTAAGTGTTGGGCTTTATGTTTTGGACTTGAAATGATATTTAATTAGAGTTGAGCATTTTATTAAAAATTTGGGATTAGATTCCCGAAGTTTGGGGTCTTATAATCAAAGATCTGCCCCAGAACCTAAATCTATTTTGGACACTGAACCACAGTCGTCCGACCCTAACTAATGCAGTGCAAGGTCTGGACTTACCCCGGCCTGGATTGGGGAGCCAGCTAACCACCTAATCGATTTAGAATAGATGAATCCGGTCTTTTATGAAAGAGTGGTAGGGATGTTATAATTAAAGTTTTGGGGAGGCGGGGCCGACATCTAGAGATTTTCCTAATTGGCCCCTCTGACTTATGTTGGGTGCTAAAATGCTAAGGACTATGAAATTAAAATTTTGACTCTTTAATTTGTATCTAATGCAATGCGTGCTGGTTAACACCTCAAATCAAATATGCTTGAAATTTTTAAAACAGGCTTATAAAATAATTTTTAGAAGACTGGACTTCCCCAGGTCCGGCACCTCATCCTCATAGGTCAGACTATCCGGACTCTACCCGCAGGCGGGGAAGGGTCTAAAGCAAGGAAAGAGTAATGCAGAAATATGCATCCGACCCCGGGTCGATCCCCGGCTAATTCCCTAGATTCGTTATCTTTCTATGTTATTTAGACTCACTAAAATTTTAGACTTTTAAGATTATGAGTATAAAACTTTCGCACCCTCACGAGCCTCACGTATCCAGGCGAAAACAAAGAGCGGCATGCAATCGCCAAAAAACTAGTAAAAACAAGTAATCCTAAAGGAAATCAAATCATCAAATCAAATACAAATTAATTAATAAATGTCCATAGGCAGAATTGCCTTGCTTATTACAAACCAGAATATTACAGAAAGTAAAGTGGCTGGGCACCACTGACAACAACCCAGATTCTAAGCCTAGTAATGACGCAAGTTATTTTGAGTGGGATACTCTCAATCTTCAAGTCTTCAAATCTTCAATTTCATTCTTCTTTGGACTCCTTTTCTTCAATCTTCTTGGAATCTTTGTAGTGGATTACCCAAATGGACAAGAGGGCACTTCCCTCTAAGGGAAGGCCACTCTTTCCTCTTTGGGTAAGGAAGAGGTATGATCCAAATTTGGATTTCCAAATGGAAAAGGAGTGTTCCCCAAAGGGGTATCCTTTCCTCTTTGGAATCCAAGCTTTGGATCTATGTATCCCAACTCAAAATAAACTTTCACAACACTTGACACTTGCACAAATTACATTGATATCAAAATAAAAATCTAGACTCACCTGCAGGGTTATCCTAAGCAATTAATATATAAAAAAAAAAGCAGTTATTCCCAAGCAGTTGTATATGAGCAGAAAAGAAAGTAAACACACTGGCCACGCTCTTTTTATGATTTGGGGGCTTTAGCAGCTGAAGCACCTGTGCAAAGAGTTTATAATATTTATGCATTTTTTTGATTTGCCCCCTTTTTATATTGCCCTGCATGAGCGTGGCCACCTGCAGAAAACTGTGTCAACATCCAGATCGTACCTAACCTAAGGGTAATCTAGTCGCCAAACACATCAATCTATCCACAGAGTACAGAAAAAGTAAGCAGACACAGCAAAGCAATTTCATCCACAACATGCAGTGAAAACTACGAAAAATCCGGCATACAGCAGTAAAGTAAACACCGCCTAACCTAGATCTAGAGTTGGTTGTCCTAGCACATCATCTAAAGTGTGTGAGAAAGGTCGTGTGGCTGGGGTAGATCCTAAAGTGGGTTATTAATTGAAGTTGTCTAAAAGTGTGGATTTGTTAAGGCTTATGAGGGAATTTAGATTAAAATTTAAGTATTAATGAATTAAGAATTTTAATTAGGCATATTTTAAAAGTTAATTGATTACTACCTTTGTTTCACACCGAGGCCGTGAAGTTTATTTCACCTTCCTTGGGGCTAAGCTAATAGCCTCGTAGGCCTGGGTTACCCAGTAGCAATCGGGGTTGATTAAGTTATTTAAATTGGTTAGAATTAAAAGAGTGGATTAATATTAAAATGAGTTAGTTACTGATTTTAAAAGCTTGATTAATTTAAGTTTGCCATTAATTGATTCGTGGCGTTGTGCCACCAGGCTCGAGGAACCAGCCTCCTTAGGACACTTAGCCCCGCAGCCCGGAGTAGTCCAGCCGATAAACCAAATTAATGTAGTTGAATTAGAGGTTTTAAAAGGTTACATAATTAATGATTAATCTATTTTAAAGTTTAACACCCCTTAGAATCCATTCGTGGCGTTGTGCCACCAGGCTCGAGGAACCAGCCTCCTTAGGACACTTAGCCCCGCAGCCCGGAGTAGTCCAGCCAATAAACTTCATCTTTAGGATGGTTGTTGTATTTTAAAAGGTTTGTTGAATGTTTTAAACATTAAGTTAACATTTTCTGGAATTTTAGAATATTTTGAATTTTATGAATTTTTGAATATTTTAATCATTTAATTAAAGGGTTGAAAATTGACTTTTTAATTAAGTTCAAATTCTGGAATGTTTGTATTTTATTAAAATACTAGACCTCACTACAATCAGTTAGAAGGTAAGTACGTTGAAATCGGATTTTTCTACATTTTATTACGAAGGTTTGAAGTTTTGAACTAGTTTTAACTACGGTTTGACCAATTTGTTGACTTTTTAAAATATTGCAAATTTCTGGAATTTAATATTTTTAATAAATATTAGACCTTATTAGGAATTGAATGCAAGTGAGTTTGGGTGATTTGGATTTTTCTGGAATTAGTTATGGATTATCGAAGTTTGGATATTTATTGAAATTATTAAATTGTTTCAATTAAGGGTCATTTTAGTGATTTGATCCCAAATCAGTCCCAAACTTCTTGAAATCAACTCTAAAGATCAGAAATGATCTAAGGAGAGATCAGCAAGTGTTTAAAGATTTTTTGGGATTTTTAATAATTTTTAATTAATTAAAATTGATTAAATATTGATTTTGATTAAAATTAAATTAAAGTGGATTTTAATGTCAAATTAAAGGATATTAAATTTTCAATGATTAAGAGTTGAAATATGGTTAATTAGAGGTATTATGGGTATTTTTTGGAATTAATATAAGTTTATAATGATTTATTGAATTGTTTAAGTTCTTAAAGGGGCTGAAATTTGACATGCTCAATTTCTAACCTAATGACCTCCAAATTGAGTCAAATTTAAACCTAAGGTATATGATGTCACTAAGTTTACTATGTTTAAGCTTCACCCCTATTGGGTGTGTGTACAATCCCCTATGCATTTTCTAAGTTTTCTAGACATTTCCTTAATTATTTTTCCTAGGTGTCTCTACTATTTATATAGGCATGAAACTTGGTGTGTCTAACCCTGACATATATTTAAGCATACCATAGAAATATCACAGCAAAATACTAAAACCCTAAGGAGTTATGAATTTTCAAAATTTAGGGTCCAAAATAGACCATTTACCTTAAAAATTCATATCACAGAAATCTATTGAGCATATAAATCTAGAAAAATTATTAAACATGCCTAAGATACTCAATAATCATCCACCAAAATTTGGGCTTCATTTGATCACTGGATTGTAAGAAAATAGCAATATATGAAATTCACATAAACTCAAATATCTCACAATACAGAAATCAAATCAAATAATTTTAATTTTAATAAATACTACATTAGATTATCTTTCCAACAACGAGCCCAAGAACGCCCTATTTGGTGGAGAACTCGATTTTCTGTGAATTTGGAAGATTTGGAACATTTCAAGCATTTTTTATTCAAATTTGGGTCAAATCAGCTGACGGTGACGTGGCGGCGTAGCGTGATGCCACGTCACCCTCCCATACCACAGGATGACTCACGTTCAAACATGGAGGAAGCCGCACGGTATACCCAGATCTGAGCCGTCTGATCGTCGATCGGACGGTCCAGATCTGCTCTAGTTCATTTTGAATAGAAATCTTTAAACGCTCATATCTTTCAAAATACTCGACGAAATTGCACGAAATTTGAACTGTAGCTAGAGGGCAATATGATCTTACAATGCCTGGAGTTTGGAGGCTCCATTCATTGTAAAATTGCTACAGTTTCAAATTGAAATTTAAACTTAAAATGAGCATAACTTACGATCCAACCGTCGGATTTTTGAGATCTTTAGCTTGTTGGAAAGCTGAAGCAATCCTCTACAACCTTTTGAAGACTCCAAAAGCTGGATCTCGCTGGATCGAAAGGTATATTGGAAAGTCCTCTTTCTCTCTCTAGAATGCTCTCTCTTCACTAAAATAGTGATTTGAGGCTTGGAAATGGTTGGGAAAAGCTTGGGAAGGCCTTGAAAAGTGTTGGAGTGTATGGGAGGAGCTCTTGGAAGGTTGGGGGCTGCTGGAGTTTGGAGATTTTGTTCATATCAAAGGGAATGATCAAGAAGCCACCTTTAGGTCAAGTTTTCCCTCACTTTACCTTTGGCTTTTGGATTGGATGGTTGAGATTTGATTTAGAGTGGTTTTGGATGAGTGCCAAGTGTCCCCTATGCTGCCCAAAGCTATGGAATAGGGTTGGTGGTTGAGAGTGACATCTCTTGGTCCATGTGAAGAGGGACCACACCTTTTCCCCCATTTGGATGAACCAATGCTTGTCTTGGTTAATAGAGCTTGTTTAATGATCAATTAGGGAGGGAAAAAGCATATTCCCATTAGCCAAAAGGAGATTTTGGCTTGGAGAAAGGGTTTGCTTTATGGGATGATGAGGTGGCCAAGCTATGGTCTCATTTCAAGGGTTGTTTTTAACCCATTGACTTGTTGACTAGTCAATGGTGACTAGGATGTGCATGAGGGAGGTCAAGAGTGCTACAAGACATCATGCCAAGGAATTTGAAGTCAAGAGTGTATAATTAACCAATCTTGATGAGTTGAATTGATTCAAAATCACTAGAATAGTTAAAATTAACAAGTGTTGGGTTAAAGGTTGATTTGGTCAACCATGGTTGACTTGGTCAACTTGGTCAAACCAAAGAGTAAGTTTGGGTTCAATGTATTCCTAAAGTCATTTAGGATCCATTGAAATGACATTTAGAGAATATTTCAAAGGTTGATAAGTCAAATCAAATTGAGTTTAGGCCAAAAGTCCAAAAATCCTCCATTTAAGGGCATTTTGGTCATTTTGGACTCAAGTCAATTTGGGTCAAATTGAATCTAAAAAGATGTAGATCATTGCTTAATAAGTTAATATCAAGATATTAAGAGGGATCAAAAGATTTGGAGGGGGATCCAAAGTCAAATTCCACTAGGTGAAAGGCCTAGTGGCATGGATTGTAAATATTCAAAGATTTTGCAATATTTGGAGTTAGATTAAGTTTCAGGGTTAGAATCCTCCAAATGAGCTCAAATTTGGAGGGTTACCTCTAGAGTCATGTCACATCAATATGAAATTGATAGACCCTGAATCAGAGGTCAAAAGACTGGGTTTCGAGGTGATGGCAAAATCACCTAGAAAGGGCTTTAGGACCTAAGTCTTTAGCCTATGAGTTCTGGGTTTGGATTGGATTTCAAGTTTGAATGATTAGTATTGGAATATCCAAATCATTTACAATCATGTGGTGATTGTTAATGAATGGATGAGGTCAAAGCTAGATTGAAGTTTGGATCAAAGTTTAAGTTGAAGGTTGGATTGTCAAATTGATTGGATCAAGGTTTGGATATGTTTGAAACTTGAATTAATTTGAATTTTAGTTGAATGAAGTTTGAGATTTAAATTGATCAAAGGTAGGAATCAAATTGAAGTTGGAATTGATCAAATGTAGGAATTGATTTGAGGTTGAGGTTGATCAAGGATGGGGATTGATTTGAAGTTGGAGTGGTCCTAAGATCTAGAGGAGTTCTAAGATCTAGGATTTAAGGGAATCCTAGGCTCTAGAGTAGGCTCTAAGGTCTGGCTCTAGGAAAGAATCCTAAGGTCTAGAGTGGATCCTAGGATCTAAAATTAATCTGGAGTTTGGAAGGGCCTTAGTGACCTCATACAAAAATGAGGTCAACAAATGGACCCCCAATGTGTGTGGTAGAAGGAACTTCTGCTGCACACATTGGCGTTGACCGAATAGGAGTAGGATCTTAAAGAGTTGAAGGAAGGGCATCACCCAACCTTAAGTCCATTGGAAACTAGTGAAAAGCTTACACCTATTCTGAAGAGAGGACTGGAGAAACCAAGGTAGGGAATACCTAACCTCGGGTCTAAGGAAGGGCATCACCCAACCTTAGGCCTATAGGATGCTGATAGAAGACTTACTCCAAATAGGCAGATTAACTGGAAACCAAAGTAGGGAATACCTAGCTTTGGGTCTAAGGAAGGGCATCACCCAACCTTAGGTCTACAGGATGCTGATAGAAGACTTACTCCTAGTAGACGGATCAACTGGAAACCAAGGTAGGGAATACCTAGCCTTGGGTCTAAGGAAGGGCATCACCCAACCTTAGTCCTATAGGATGCTGATAGAAGACTTACTCCTAATAGGCAGATTAACTGGAAACCAAAGTAGGGAATACCTAGCTTTGGGTCTAAGGAAGGGCATCACCCAACCTTAGGTCTACAGGATGCTGATAGAAGACTTACTCCTAGTAGACGGATCAACTGGAAACCAAGGTAGGGAATACCTAGCCTTGGGTCTAAGGAAGGGCATCACCCAACCTTAGGCCTATAGGATGCTGATAGAAGACTTACTCCTAATAGGCATTAACTGGAAACCAAAGTAGGAATACCTAGCTTTGGGTCTAAGGAAGGGCATCACCCAACCTTAGGTCTACAGGATGCTGATAGAAGACTTACTCCTAGTAGACGGATCAACTGGAAACCAAGGTAGGGAATACCTAGCCTTGGGTCTAAGGAAGGGCATCACCCAACCTTAGGCCTATAGGATGCTGATAGAAGACTTACTCCAAATAGGCAGATCAACAGGCAAACTAGGATGGTGCCACGAAGGGCGTACTCCACCACTAGCGAATGGTCATGTGGGGAGGAAACTTGCTCCACACAGAGGACCTCAACTGGCAAACTAGGATGGTGCCACGAAGGGCGTACTCCATCACTAGCGAATGGTCATGTGGGGAGGAAACTTGCTCCACACAGAGGACCTCAACTGGCAAACTAGGATGGTGCCACGAAGGGCGTACTCCATCACTAGCGAATGGTCATGTGGGGAGGAAACTTGCTCCACACAGAGGACCTCAACTGGCAAACTAGGATGGTGCCACGAAGGGCGTACTCCATCACTAGCGAATGGTCATGTGGGGAGGAAACTTGCTCCACACAGAGGACCTCAACTGGCAAACTAGGATGGTGCCACGAAGGGCGTACTCCATCACTAGCGAATGGTCATGTGGGGAGGAAACTTGCTCCACACAGAGGACCTCAACTGGCAAACTAGGATGGTGCCACGAAGGGCGTACTCCATCACTAGCGAATGGTCATGTGGGGAGGAAACTTGCTCCACACAGAGGACCTCAACTGGCAAACTAGGATGGTGCCACGAAGGGCGTACTCCACCACTAGCGAATGGGAATTAGGATGGTGCCACGAAGGGCGTACTCCACCACTAATCCCCGGCTAAAAGCCAGGATGGTGCCACAGAGGGCGTACTCCACCACTAGCGGGTCTAATCCTAAGGGAAGGCAGGACCTAACCTTAAGGAAAAGAAAATTGAAAACAATTGATTGATGATTTTTAATTTGATTTGATTTCTTTGAATTTGAAGGGGTGAATTTGATATTTAATTTGATCCTCATTAGGCATGATACTTCTTAAAGAACCACCCAAATGAAAGAAGCATCTGCTGGTATCTTCAAAATTAATCATTGCCATGAACTTTCCTTATAAATCATCTCTAAAGTGGACGATCCAGTCAACATTGATTCAAAGCTTCCATTGATCTTATGGTGGACTAAAATTGGTCTCCAAAGGGCTATAGCCAAGTCCTAGCCTACTTGGAAACCCTGAGGTGACACATTTATAACGAGCTTGAATCATACGTGACTTATGTAATTTCAAATTTTATTGAGTTCAAAACAACTTTCTTCAAGGCCTTCGAGATCCTCCAATTGGAGTCAGGCACTCTACTTAGTTGTGACTCAATTTTGAAAGTCAATTTTGTGCGATGTAAAACACACCTCTATTTGAGAACAACCTTGGACCCAGCATAGAGTGTTATTTTACATAGTGGATCTTAAAAGAAATGATGCCTATGTTTAAAGATTCACATATATCTCTTGAGAATGAGATTTGAATTCTTATCGAGAATAGAAGATTCATTCTTTTTATTGAAAATTTCCTCTTAATCATTTGGACCCTGTCAAAATGACAAGTGGGAACAAATTCAAAAGTATAGTAAGAAGTAGAGTGACCCCAATTGACCCGAAAAGAGCCAAGGGTTTTTGGATTTTGTTGACCCGGATAAAATTTCATAAAACTGAACTAAGTTCTCCCTTGTAGAAAGTTTGAATTAAAATTAATTTCAAAAGGATTTAAGTTGGATCAAGAAATTTAATCTTTTCAATTCTCTTGCATAGAATTTTCCTATCTAATAAACTGTCTATGCACGACAATAAATCTAGATTCAAATTTTACAAAGTCAAGCTATTAAGGGTGATCGGGACCTTTGAAATTTAAGGATTTAAAAAGAAGGAAGCCTCTTTCATTTTTTTTTGTGACGTGCTTTGCACATCTTTTTATTTCTTTGGCGCACTTTGCGCTTCTTTTGATTTTAAATTTTTTTTAATGCACTTTGTGCATCCTTTGAATTTTTTTTTTTTAACAAGAGGCTTCACTTTCTTTAAAACCTTAAAATAATTGCTCCTTTTTTTTAATCCAGGATTATATCGCAAGTATAAGAGAAGAAAACTCATTCTCTTATCCAAGGAAGAATAATCCCCAAATTGGACCTAATCTTTTGATAAAAAATATCAACTTGACTTTGAAAATCATTGAATAGATTTAGAACATGCAAGAGAAGCCTATAAGATACAAAACCGCAAGAAGACTAAGAATATTTTCATTTCAAAAACCAACTTAAGTTTGATACAAATTTTAATTCAAAAATCAAATCAACCCGCAGAAGCGGTGGGAGGGAGGGGCCTTTAAAGATCCAGTGGGGTCAATCACTACTCTCTCCTATTTTTGATTTAAAGTAGAGGTCAATTTTCATTAAAAACATGGATCAACTATCTTGAAAATTCTAATCTAGTACACTTGAGAAATAATGTGATTTCTTCAAAATAGCAAGTCCAGGTGGCAAGACCCTATCAATATAAATTATATTTCCACAATCTCTTTAAAGAAAGAGATTGTTGTGGGGTCTGCACTACCCCTATCTAGTGCTGCATCATTTCAATCTAAGGATCTATGACGATAGGACCCATCTAGAAGATGGTGTCACTATCTGATAAGATCTCAAATCAATCATTATTCCCCTTCCTAATTACTAGTGACCTAGCAATTATGAGAGTGGCACCCTGGGTGGTTTCTGCACCTCCTCCTCTACAGATGATATAGTAGGGCACGTGTAGTATCGTGACCAAACTTCATCTAATAGAGTGGAAGGGTCATAACCTTCAACTATGGGCCTA
Source organism: Dendrobium huoshanense (assembly GCA_016618105.1). Taxonomy (NCBI): domain Eukaryota; kingdom Viridiplantae; phylum Streptophyta; class Magnoliopsida; order Asparagales; family Orchidaceae; genus Dendrobium; species Dendrobium huoshanense. Next base: position 7,424,658 of record CM028346.1, read on the forward strand.
TGATTTATTACAGGTGATTGCTTAGCTCTTTCTTGATTGATTCTCTCTGTATAGTAGTCAAGAAGGTGTATTGGAGATTGTGCTCTCATTTTCACAACCTCCCTCCTTTGAATAACAGGAGTAGGGTGGAAAACATTTCCACCATGGAGGGGGTAGGTGTAAGGAGCAACAAATTCTCGATTGGCCTCAAATTTAGCTTGTTTCAAGGCTTCTACCTTAGCAGTCTTTTTGGCCATAGCAACCTTCTTCTTAACCCTTTTAAGGTATTTCTTCCACTTACTTTTACTGGCAATAGGGGTGTTAGAACTTGACCCAATCTCAGGTTGAGATGGTAATTCTTCCATTTTTAATGGTTCTCGGTTTCTTATCCTCCTGAGTAGAGGGCACAGTGGTCGAAGGGGCGACAACGACCTTCATCATAGAGATGGGGGAGTCAACTCCTGACCCTAAAGTAATCTCGACTAGGGGGACATCCTTTTGTATTCCAGCAGAGAGATCAATCATTTCTTCTCCGTTGACTGATAACTTGAAGTTTTGAAATTCTATCCCAAACTGGATCAAGTTGCCAGAGGTAATTCCTTCTATTGTCAAGTTTCTATCCATGGAGAAGATGGGTTTTTCCAGCCATTTGAGTATTTAAGTATCCTGGAATTAAGGAAAAATGATTTAAGTTTGTCAATTTTGAATTAAAATTTGAATTTTAAGCATGATTAAATTTCTCTAAATCTTGAACCTCAATATGTTGAGTTTTCACCAAATAAGAGAGTTTACAAAATTGATTGAGAATATTCAAGGAACCTGGCTTAACTCCTTTGCTCTACCAATTAACTTGGAGGCAAAATGTCAAAGCCCAGCTTAGACAAAGATTTCATCACTCGCCTCTCTATTTGAAAGGTATTTTCTTTTAGATGTTGGCCACACTCACCCAAGAAAGAAATGGGTAGAGGGACCAACGGAAGAAAGGTAGTTAAGACTACCGATGAAACAAAATTTTGCCATTATTAAAGATGGAGAGAGAGATTTGTCCCACCGGGCGTGCCATTTTTTTGTTGGTGGAATTTTGGAAAACAGGTTTTGAAAAATATTAGTTTTCTTTGGGGATTTTAAGATTAAGGTTAAGTTCTAATTCTAAGGTCGAATCGACTCGTTAGAAAGAGTATATCACCCCGGAGGGCGAAAATAAACTTTCATAACGGTGTTCAGACTTAGAATTATGAAATCCATCTTGAATATTGTGAGCGGATGCTAAAGAGAAATTCATATGACTCCGAAGGGTCAAAATGAGGTTCAACTGAATATCCAATACAATATTCAAGAAGTGTGATCATTAGGTTCACATCCAAAGTCTTATCAAAGAAAGATGTATCTCCCCGAAGGGAGAAAATATCATTCGATAATAATTCTTTGAATATGATAATAATAATCACTAGTATTTTAAGTTTTCCCAAAGAAATCCAATTGAGTTTTGAAAAATCAATTTTTAAAATCAGGTGCGTATGTGGTTCTAAATCTCCTACGAGCGCAAGCCCTCGTAGTTAATTACATCGTAGGGAGATAAAATCTCCTACGAAAACTCTCGATTAAAATAATGGCAGAATTTTGTTTAGAGTTTCTAGGAGTGATATCAAAGTATAAATAGAATTATTGGAAAATCAAAAGGGAATGGATCAAAATTGAGCAGTTATTAACGGAGTTAAAGGAGGAGAGGTAGGGGACACTTTGAGATTCCAGAACCATCCGGAAATGTCCCAACTTAATCTAAGTGTTGGGCTTTATGTTTTGGACTTGAAATGATATTTAATTAGAGTTGAGCATTTTATTAGAAATTTGGGATTAGATTCCCGAAGTTTGGGGTCTTATAATCAAAGATCTGCCCCAGAACCTAAATCTATTTTGGACACTGGACCACAGTCGTCCGACCTAACTAATGCAGTGCAAGGTCTGGACTTACCCCGGCCTGGATTGGGGAGCCAGCTAACCACCTAATCGATTTAGAATAGATGAATCCGGTCTTTTATGAAAGAGTGGTAGGGATGTTATAATTAAAGTTTTGGGGAGGCGGGGCCGACATCTAGAGATTTTCCTAATTGGCCCCTCTGACTTATGTTGGGTGCTAAAATGCTAAGGACTATGAAATTAAAATTTTGACTCTTTAATTTGTATCTAATGCAATGCGTGCTGGTTAACAACCTCAAATCAAATATGCTTGAAATTTTTAAAAACAGGCTTATAAAATAATTTTTTAGAAGACTGGACTTCCCCAGGTCCGGCACCTCATCCTCATAGGTCAGACTATCCGGACTCTACCCGCAGGCGGGGAAGGGTCTAAAGCAAGGAAAGAGTAATGCAGAAATATGCATGCGACCCCGGGGTCGATCCCCGGCTAATTCCCTAGATTCGTTATCTTTCTATGTTATTTAGACTCACTAAAATTTTAGACTTTTAAGATTATGAGTATAAAACTTTCGCACCCTCACGAGCCTCACGTATCCAGGCGAAAACAAAGAGCGGCATGCAATCGCCAAAAAACTAGTAAAAACAAGTAATCCTAAAGGAAATCAAATCATCAAATCAAATACAAATTAATTAATAAATGTCCATAGGCAGAATTGCCTTGCTTATTACAAACCAGAATATTACAGAAAGTAAAGTGGCTGGGCACCACTGACAACAACCCAGATTCTAAGCCTAGTAATGACGCAAGTTATTTTGAGTGGGATACTCTCAATCTTCAAGTCTTCAAATCTTCAATTTCATTCTTCTTTGGACTCCTTTTCTTCAATCTTCTTGGAATCTTTGTAGTGGATTACCCAAATGGACAAGAGGGCACTTCCCTCTAAGGGGAAGGCCACTCTTTCCTCTTTGGGTAAGGAAGAGGTATGATCCAAATTTGGATTTCCAAATGGAAAAGGAGTGTTCCCCAAAGGGGTATCCTTTCCTCTTTGGAATCCAAGCTTTGGATCTATGTATCCCAACTCAAAATAAACTTTCACAACACTTGACACTTGCACAAATTACATTGATATCAAAATAAAAATCTAGACTCACCTGCAGGGTTATCCTAAGCAATTAATATATAAAAAAAAAAGCAGTTATTCCCAAGCAGTTGTATATGAGCAGAAAAGAAAGTAAACACACTGGCCACGCTCTTTTTATGATTTGGGGGCTTTAGCAGCTGAAGCACCTGTGCAAAGAGTTTATAATATTTATGCATTTTTTTGATTTGCCCCCTTTTTATATTGCCCTGCATGAGCGTGGCCACCTGCAGAAAACTGTGTCAACATCCAGATCGTACCTAACCTAAGGGTAATCTAGTCGCCAAACACATCAATCTATCCACAGAGTACAGAAAAAGTAAGCAGACACAGCAAAGCAATTTCATCCACAACATGCAGTGAAAACTACGAAAAATCCGGCATACAGCAGTAAAGTAAACACCGGCCTAACCTAGATCTAGAGTTGGTTGTCCTAGCACATCATCTAAAGTGTGTGAGAAAGGTCGTGTGGCTAGGGTAGATCCTAAAGTGGGTTATTAATTGAAGTTGTCTAAAAGTGTGGATTTGTTAAGGCTTATGAGGGAATTTAGATTAAAATTTAAGTATTAATGAATTAAGAATTTTAATTAGGCATATTTTAAAAGTTAATTGATTACTACCTTTGTTTCACACCGAGGCCGTGAAGTTTATTTCACCTTCCTTGGGGCTAAGCTAATAGCCTCGTAGGCCTGGGTTACCCAGTAGCAATCGGGGTTGATTAAGTTATTTAAATTGGTTAGAATTAAAAGAGTGGATTAATATTAAAATGAGTTAGTTACTGATTTTAAAAGCTTGATTAATTTAAGTTTGCCATTAATTGATTCGTGGCGTTGTGCCACCAGGCTCGAGGAACCAGCCTCCTTAGGACACTTAGCCCCGCAGCCCGGAGTAGTCCAGCCGATAAACCAAATTAATGTAGTTGAATTAGAGGTTTTAAAAGGTTACATAATTAATGATTAATCTATTTTAAAGTTTAACACCCCTTAGAATCCATTCGTGGCGTTGTGCCACCAGGCTCGAGGAACCAGCCTCCTTAGGACACTTAGCCCCGCAGCCCGGAGTAGTCCAGCCAATAAACTTCATCTTTAGGATGGTTGTTGTATTTTAAAAGGTTTGTTGAATGTTTTAAACATTAAGTTAACATTTTCTGGAATTTTAGAATAATTTTGAATTTTATGAATTTTTGAATATTTTAATCATTTAATTAAAGGGTTGAAAATTGACTTTTTAATTAAGTTCAAATTCTGGAATGTTTGTATTTTATTAAAATACTAGACCTCACTACAATCAGTTAGAAGGTAAGTACGTTGAAATCGGATTTTTCTACATTTTATTACGAAGGTTTGAAGTTTTGAACTAGTTTTAACTACGGTTTGACCAATTTGTTGACTTTTTAAAATATTGCAAATTTCTGGAATTTAATATTTTTAATAAATATTAGACCTTATTAGGAATTGAATGCAAGTGAGTTTGGGTGATTTGGATTTTTCTGGAATTAGTTATGGATTATCGAAGTTTGGATATTTATTGAAATTATTAAATTGTTTCAATTAAGGGTCATTTTAGTGATTTGATCCCAAATCAGTCCCAAACTTCTTGAAATCAACTCCAAAGATCAGAAATGATCTAAGGAGAGATCAGCAAGTGTTTAAAGATTTTTTGGGATTTTAAATAATTTTTAATTAATTAAAATTGATTAAACATTGATTTTGATTAAAATTAAATTAAAGTGGATTTTAATGTCAAATTAAAGGATATTAAATTTTCAATGATTAAGAGTTGAAATATGGTTAATTAGAGGTATTATGGGTATTTTTTGGAATTAATATAAGTTTATAATGATTTATTGAATTTTTTAAGTTCTTAAAGGGGCAGAAATTTGACATGCTCAATTTTCTAACCTAATGACCTCCAAATTGAGTCAAATTTAAACCTAAGGTATATGATGTCACTAAGTTTACTATGTTTAAGCTTCACCCCTATTGGGTGTGTGTACAATCCCCTATGCATTTTCTAAGTTTTCTAGACATTTCCTTAATTATTTTTCCTAGGTGTCTCTACTATTTATATAGGCATGAAACTTGGTGTGTCTAACCCTGACATATATTTAAGCATACCATAGAAATATCACAGCAAAATACTAAAACCCTAAGGAGTTATGAATTTTCAAAATTTAGGGTCCAAAATAGACCATTTACCTTAAAAATTCATATCACAGAAATCTATTGAGCATATAAATCTAGAAAAATTATTAAACATGCCTAAGATACTCAATAATCATCCACCAAAATTTGGGCTTCATTTGATCACTGGATTGTGAGAAAATAGCAATATATGAAATTCACATAAACTCAAATATCTCACAATACAGAAATCAAATCAAAATAATTTTAATTTTAATAAATACTACATTAGATTATCTTTCCAACGAGCCCAAGAACGCCCTATTTGGTGGAGAACTCGATTTTCTGTGAATTTTGGAAGATTTGGAACATTTCAAGCATTTTTTATTCAAATTTGGGTCAAATCTGCTGACGGTGACGTGGCGGCGTAGCGTGATGCCACGTCACCCTCCCATACCACAGGATAACTCACGTTCAAACATGGAGGAAGCCGCACGGTATACCCAGATCTGAGCCGTCTGATCGTCGATCGGACGGTCCAGATCTGCTCTAGTTCATTTTGAATAGAAATCTTTAAACGCTCATATCTTTCAAAATACTCGACGAAATTGCACGAAATTTGAACTGTAGCTAGAGGGCAATATGATCTTACAATGCCTGGAGTTTGGAGGCTCCATTCATTGTAAAATTGCTACAGTTTCAAATTGAAATTTAAACTTAAAATGAGCATAACTTACGATCCAACCGTCGGATTTTTGAGATCTTTAGCTTGTTGGAAAGCTGAAGCAATCCTCTACAACCTTATTGAAGACTCCAAAAGCTGGATCTCGCTGGATCGAAAGGTATATTGGAAAGTCCTCTTTCTCTCTCTAGAATGCTCTCTCTTCACTAAAATAGTGATTTGAGGCTTGGAAATGGTTGGGAAAAGCTTGGGAAGGCCTTGAAAAGTGTTGGAGTGTATGGGAGGAGCTCTTGGAAGGTTGGGGGCTGCTGGAGTTTGGAGATTTTGTTCATATCAAAGGGAATGATCAAGAAGCCACCTTTAGGTCAAGTTTTCCCTCACTTTACCTTTGGCTTTTGGATTGGATGGTTGAGATTTGATTTAGAGTGGTTTTGGATGAGTGCCAAGTGTCCCCTATGCTGCCCAAAGCTATGGAATAGGGTTGGTGGTTGAGAGTGACATCTCTTGGTCCATGTGAAGAGGGACCACACCTTTTCCCCCATTTGGATGAACCAATGCTTGTCTTGGTTAATAGAGCTTGTTTAATGATCAATTAGGGAGGGAAAAAGCATATTCCCATTAGCCAAAAGGAGATTTTGGCTTGGAGAAAGGGTTTGCTTTATGGGATGATGAGGTGGCCAAGCTATGGTCTCATTTCAAGGGTTGTTTTTAACCCATTGACTTGTTGACTAGTCAATGGTGACTAGGATGTGCATGAGGGAGGTCAAGAGTGCTACAAGACATCATGCCAAGGAATTTGAAGTCAAGAGTGTATAATTAACCAATCTTGATGAGTTGAATTGATTCAAAATCACTAGAATAGTTAAAATTAACAAGTGTTGGGTTAAAGGGTTGATTTGGTCAACCATGGTTGACTTGGTCAACTTGGTCAAACCAAAGAGTAAGTTTGGGTTCAATGTATTCCTAAAGTCATTTAGGATCCATTGAAATGACATTTAGAGAATATTTCAAAGGTTGATAAGTCAAATCAAATTGAGTTTAGGCCAAAAGTCCAAAAATCCTCCATTTAAGGGCATTTTGGTCATTTTGGACTCAAGTCAATTTTGGGTCAAATTGAATCTAAAAAGATGTAGATCATTGCTTAATAAGTTAATATCAAGATATTAAGAGGGATCAAAAGATTTGGAGGGGGATCCAAAGTCAAATTCCACTAGGTGAAAGGCCTAGTGGCATGGATTGTAAATATTCAAAGATTTTGTAATATTTGGAGTTAGATTAAGTTTCAAGGGTTAGAATCCTCCAAATGAGCTCAAATTTGGAGGGTTACCTCTAGAGTCATGTCACATCAATATGAAATTGATAGACCCTGAATCAGAGGTCAAAAGACTGGGTTTCGAGGTGATGGCAAAATCACCTAGAAAGGGCTTTAGGACCTAAGTCTTTAGCCTATGAGTTCTGGGTTTGGATTGGATTTCAAGTTTGAATGATTAGTATTGGAATATCCAAATCATTTACAATCATGTGGTGATTGTTAATGAATGGATGAGGTCAAAGCTAGATTGAAGTTTGGATCAAAGTTTAAGTTGAAGGTTGGATTGTCAAATTGATTGGATCAAGGTTTGGATATGTTTGAAACTTGAATTAATTTGAATTTTAGTTGAATGAAGTTTGAGATTTAAATTGATCAAAGGTAGGAATCAAATTGAAGTTGGAATTGATCAAATGTAGGAATTGATTTGAGGTTGAGGTTGATCAAGGATGGGGATTGATTTGAAGTTGGAGTGGTCCTAAGATCTAGAGGAGTTCTAAGATCTAGGATTTAAGGGAATCCTAGGCTCTAGAGTAGGCTCTAAGGTCTGGCTCTAGGAAAGAATCCTAAGGTCTAGAGTGGATCCTAGGATCTAAAATTAATCTGGAGTTTGGAAGGGCCTTAGTGACCTCATACAAAAATGAGGTCAACATATATATATATATATATTTAATTATAATAAATATTAATTAATTAAAATTAATTGATAAATTATTTTAATTAATTATTTATAATTAATTACAATTAATTAAGATAATTAATCAAATTTTATTAAAATTAACTAAAACAATTAATTATAATTAATTTGTGATTAATTATAATTAATTAACTTTTAATTAAATTTAATAAAGCATAATTAATTAATGATAATTAATTAATAATTAATTAATTAAATTAAAATTAATTAAATTAACTTTAATTAACATTATTATAATTAATTAGCTTAATTATAATAATTTTAATTAAAATTAAATATAATTAATTATGATAATTAATTAAAATAATTAATTAATTAACTAAAATTAATTAAAAATAATTATAATTAAATATATTTATTATAATAATTTTTTTTTTTGATTTACGGGATTAGGCCGAGAAGAGCATGGAAGGGAGCAAGTTACCTTCACTTCCAGTGAGCTCCTGTTGTTTCTCCGATCAAAATGTAGTGACTTCCGAGCCGACAGGTAGGGAAAGTCGTATGAGCCAAGTCGAACAGCCACGGACGAGGACGGGGAAGCTGCATGGAAGGGAGAGAGTGACTTCACAGCGAACGAGCTCTCCTTGCTTCCGATCAAGATGCCTTAACTTCCGATCCTACAGGAGGTGTCGTCGAACAGCCACGGAGGTGCCAAGGAAAAAGCGCCGAAGGGAGAAAGTTAACTTTGCGGCGAGCTCCCGTCGTTAGCTCCGATCAAAGTGGAGTAACTTCCGATCTGTCCAGGAAAGTCGAGGAAGAAGCGGAGTCGGACGTCCACAAGGAGTTGGAGCGAGCTCCGTTGCTGATTCCGATCAAACTGTCGTAACTTTCAATCTCACAGGAAGAAGAGAACGAGAGCGGGAGAAGAGAGATCAGAGCGGGAGAGCCAGCGTTCGGAGAGGCCGTTTCTGCCTCTTTTTCTTTTCATTTTAACGACACAGGGTCGTGCGAGATCGTGGAGAAATGACGCGATTGCTAGATTTACGGGATTTTAGCGGCGACGACGTGCGATCGTCGTGCAGATGTCGGGTAAATACGCGAAATGAAAATTTTTTTTTTTTTTTCTTTTTTTTGTTTTATACGGCAGGTTAACAAATGCCCCCCAACAAATGTGGTAGGCGTCTGGAGCGGGCTACGTTTGTTGCATGCTGATTGACTCTGTGGATCTCTAGATATCTATTCTAGATGTCACACAAGAATTTTCATTTAGTGGTCTCCAAAAGTTTATTTGGATGTCACACTACTTTCTTTTAGTGGATCTCCAAAATCTTGTTTGGATGTCACACTAAAATTTTTGTTTAGTGGATCTCCAAAATCTTGTTTGGATGTCACACTAAAATTTTCGTTTAGTGGATCTCTAAAATTTGTTTTGGATGTCACACTACTCTCTTTTAGTGGATCTCCAAGATTTTATTTGGATGTCACACTAATCTTCTTTCTCCATAGCGCTTCTAGATGTATCCATAGATGGTTGATATCTTGTCGAAATTTTAAATATTTATTTGGGGATCTCGGCATATAGCACGATGTCAATCCAAATAAATATTTAAAATGCCCTCCAGTCTTTAGGGACATTTGTAGATATCATCTAGGGTGCTCATTCTGCAGCTTTTTGCTAGAGCGTCATCGAGATTTTGATTCCTTCTGTCCTGTGCTTTGTGCTGCGGACTTGGTGAAGGATTGTCTGATTTGTCTTTGTTAACTTGTTAGAAAATTTTGTATTCTTTCTGCCCTTTGCTTCTAGCTTTGGCGGGCTTGATTGAAGGAGTAGATGCCAATGACCTAAACCCTTAGGCTTTGTATTAGGTCGATGGCGAAAAGTCATCGGTCCAGAGCTTTGTGCATAGCAGACTTGTTGATGACAGAATCCACTTAGTTCAGCCTTGAAGGCTTTGTGTGAACTTTAGGGATAGTTTTCTTCTGGTCCTTTGCTTTGTGCTTTGACGCAGACTTGTTGAAGAAAAATTCCTTCTATCCTTGCTTTGTGCTTGACGGATTTGTTGAAGGATTTGCAGGTTTTAGGATTCAGTTGATAGTACCGAATGTAGGTAGTATCTTGATCCTTAACCACTTGAGAAGACTCTTAATCTGGGTCACTTGAGTTCATCAGATCGGGAGAGCTGGAATTTGACAGCTCTTTGTCCTCTGGTTGCTGAGATGGGGGTTCCTCTACTGCGGCCTTTCTTATGGCTTATTGAGTAGACGGAGTTGCCAGTGATCCGGCCATATTTGGGCTTGTTGGATCCGACCTTTTACACCCATTCAGTCTTCAGACTTGAGCTATGGGAATTGCGCTTCCCAATACTAATTTTGCTGAAGTTGACAGATTTGGAGTCATCCTTCATGGTTTTGGATTTTGGAGCCTACGAACATTCAGTAGCTGCTCGAGACTAATCTTCCTTTAGAATTTGATTCTCCGGACATTTTGGAGAACTTTGCAGACTACGATCACTTGGACTTGTCGAGTCAAATTGGTCTTCGTTCTTCCTACAGTCTCTACTGACGGGTTGACGAAGTGGGGGTTCCGCTACTACGGCCGTTCTTATGGCTTGTTGAGTAGACGGAGCTGCCAGCGATCCGACCATATTTGGGCGTATTGGATCCGACCTTTTACACCCATTCGAACCTTAAGCTTCAGGCTGTTGAAAGACTTCAAGCTTTTCCGGCTCAATTTGTAGGAGTGTGTAGCCACAAAAGTCTCTTTCTTGACCTTTGAGTCTTGGTTTGTTGGAGAAGGTGTCTCAATCTTTGAGAGATCACCTGCATAGGCTTTAAAAAAGAAGTCTTTGTATTCTTTAGCACAAAGTAGCATTTGAATTGATAATTTTAAATATTTATTCGGGGATCTCGGCATGCAGCGCGATGTCGACCCGAATAAATATTTAAAATGCCCCCAGCCTAACAGGAGGATTTTGAAATGTATTCTCATAACATAAGAGAGTTTCAAAATATGAAATGTATATGCTAACAATAATGCATGAAAACATAACACATTAAGCACATCATTTCATGCGTAGTATTTCTTCAGGTAACGGCCATTGATTGGCGGCATGGGCCTCTGACCATTCAGATCAATGAGTTGATAAGCTCCTTGAAATACTTTCTCGATGACGAAAGGTCCTTCCCAGTTGGATACGAACTTGCCACCGATTTTTCTGTGTGGGATGATTGGCCTTCTCTGCACCAGGACCAATTCTCCTTCTTGAAATGATCGAGGACGAACCATTCGATCAAAGGACTTTGTCATTCTTGCTCGGTAGATTTCCAGGTTCTGTTGAGCTTGTAACCTGATTTCGTCGAGTGCATCAAGCTCCTGCATTCTTAGACGAGCATTTTGTTCTTGAGTCAGCTCATTCTGGACAGCAACTCGAAGAGATGGAAGTTCAACTTCTAGTGGCAGTACGGCCTCAACTCCAAATACTAGAGAGTAAGGAGTGGCTTTGGTTGGCGTTTTATAAGTTGTACGATATGCCCATAGCGCTTCTGCCATCTTCGTATGCCACTCTCTTTTGTTTTTGGAGAGAATCTTTTTTAGCAATTTCACCAACGTTTTGTTGAAGGCTTCTGCCAGACCATTTGCTCTTGGATAATAGATGGATGAATATCGCCAATCGATTTTGTGCCGATCAACGAACTTATAGATTTTTGTACTTTTGAAAGCAGTTCCGTTGTCTGAGATTATGCGGCGTGGCACACCAAATCTGTAGACGACATTATGGGTGAAGAAGTTGATTACATGCTCAGATGTAACTTCTTTGAATGGAACTGCTTCTGCCCACTTAGAAAAATAGTCTGTCGCTGCCAAAATAAAGCGGTGTCCCGCTGAAGATGGTGGATCTATCGGTCCGATAATATCAGTACCCCAGCATTCAAATGGCCAGGATGCTATTGTTGGATGCAGTGGATTTGGCGGTTGATGTATAACATCACCGTGAATCTGGCACTCATGGCACCTCTTAGCATGATTGATACAATCTCTGACCATGGTCGGCCAATAGTAACCCATTCTTTTAATTTTGATTGCCATCTTGGGACCTGACTGGTGTGCTCCACAGAGTCCTTCATGAACTTCTGCCACAACTTTATCAGCTTCTTTGGTCCCTAGGCACCTTAGCCACATTTGATCGAAAGCACGTCGATACAATGTGTTGTTGACAAATGCATATCGTAGCGCTCTCTTCTTGATTTGAGCAGCTAATGATTTGTCTGTTGGCAATTTACTTTCTTTAAAATAGTCAATGAAAGACAGTCTCCAGTCATCTTCTTCCTCGACATCTAGGCAATGCCACCATGATTCTGAAGCTTGACTGGCCTTGCACCTTTTCTTAGGAACTTGCTGTTCTTCAGACTGATCTTCAACATCAACTGGTTGGGGAGGTTGAGGATCAACCGGAATTGTATTCTGCTGACTTGAATTTGGTATTCCCTCTGCCTGCGGGAATTGTAGTAATGCTGGCTCTAAGATCCGTCGATTGTGCACCATAATTATTATAGGCCATTCGTCGTCCATATTCGCCATTTCTTTAGCCAATTTAGCAAGAGAATCAGCTTTGTCATTTTGACCTCGGGGAACTTGAGTTAACTTGACAATTGGAATTTGCTTCATAAGCTCAAGAACTCGCCGATGATAACAGGCCAATTCGAATTTGGTAATTTTGTAAATTCCTAATACTTGATTCACAACCAGTTGAGAATCACCGAAAATTTGGAGATTTTGAATTCGGACATCGATTGCAATCTCCAATCCAGCTATTAGGGCTTCATATTCGGCTTCATTATTTGTCCGAGGTTCAATCAGACTAAATGAGAATCTCATTATGCCTCCCTCGGGCGCCACAAAAATGAGTCCGATTCCGGCTTGAGCTTTCTCTAGATTTGGAGGCCGAGCACGCTTGATTGACGATGCACCGTCAAAGTACATTTCCCATACTCGTAGCATCTCATCTTCTTCAACGTTCATGATCTGCTCGTCAGGTAGATCATCGTTGAGCGGTGAATCTGCAGAGATAGGATGTGCTGCAAGAAAGTCTGCTAACACCTGCCCTTTCACTGCCTTTTGAGGGACATATGTGATATCAAACTGCAGGAGTATCACTGCCCACCTTGCCAAACGACCTGTCAATGCCGGTCTTGTCATCAAGAACTTCAATGGATCAATCTTTGATATCAAGGTGATTTTGTGAGACAACATATAATGACGAAGCTTCTGAACTGCGAAGATCAAGGCCAAGCAATGCTTCTCGATTGGGGAGTAGCGGATTTCTGCTCCTATCAATCTCCGACTGATATAGTAGAGTGCATTCTCCTTTCCTTCTTCATTATGCTGGGCCAAAAGTGCTCCGAGGGACTCTTCTAGTGCTGCCGTATACAGTATAAGAGGCTTCCCCGGGATTGGCGCCGCGAGAATAGGAGGATTCAACAGATATCTTTTGATGCTGTCAAATGCTTCTTAGCACTCTTCGTCCCATTTGAAACAGACATCTTTCTTCATTAGTTTTGAAAATGGCTGGCACCTACCTGACATATTCGATATAAATCGCCGAATGAAAGCCAACTGCCCTTGTAAGGAGCGGAGTTGCCGAAGGTTCTTTGGAGGTGGCATCTCCACGATCGCCTTGATCTTGTTGGGGTCGACTTCGATTCCTCGATGTCGAACAACATATCCCAGAAATTTCCCTGAGGATACCCCAAATGCACACTTGAGAGGGTTCATCTTCAGATCGTACTTTCTGATCCTTTCGAACACAATTCTCAAATCATCAATGTGGTCTTTTCGGCCTATGCTTTTAATGACCAAGTCATCTACATAGCATTCGACCTTCTGATGAATCAAATCATCAAATATACGAGTCATAGCCCGTTGATATGTGGCACCAGCATTCTTCAGGCCGAATGGCATAACTGTGTAGCAGAATATGCCTATAGGCGTTCTAAATGATGTATGTCTTTCATCTTCATGCGCCATTTTAATTTGATTGTAGCCCGACGATCCGTCCATAAAAGAGAACATATCATAGTTGGAAGTGTTGTCAACTAGAAGTTCTGATACTGGGAGCAGAAAGTCATCTTTCGGGCATGCCTTATTGAGGTCCCTGAAGTCGATGCAGATACGAATCTGGCCATTCTTCTTCTTTACAGGGATGATATTGGCAATCCAGTCGGCATATTTCTCTTCTCGAATGAAGCCTGCTTCTATGAGCTTCTTCGTTTCTGCAATCACCTGTTCTTCAATCTCCAATCTCATTCTCCTTGGAGCTTGCTTGACAGGTGCTGCATCAGGCTTGATGGCTAATCTGTGAACTGCCACATCAGGGGATAAGCCAGGCATCTCAGCATATGTCCAGGCAAAGCAGTCCCTGAATTCACATAGTAGCTCTTTTATTTCTTCTACTTGATCTGTTGGTAGAAGAGAGCTAATGAAGGTTGGGCGAGGGTCCTCCTCAGTTCCCAAGTTGACTTCTCTTAGTTCATCCATAGTGGCTGCCTGTCCACCATCTTCAAGCTCTTCTGGTGCAGGCTCGGCTTCTACGGGTTTATCATCATAATCATCATCAGATTTGATTTCTCCGCATGTGATTGCTTGACAAGTCTCTTTCTGGAGGAATTTTCGTTTGATGAACCCGATGCCTTTATATGCATCTATATCCTTTCGTCGTAATGGACGTCGATTCCTTCCATACCAGAGACCCAAGCTTGTACGGAGCTGTCGTTTGGTAGTAGGAATATTGATTTGCTTTTGCAACATTCTTTGAATATTTTTTGTATTGAATTTGGGTAGTCTCGTAGGAAATAATTCCTCGGAGTCGAGGAGCATGCAATCCCAGTCATGATTCTTCTCTTCATGAACTCCCGTGGAATATAACACATTCTTTGGCACAGTCCCATTTTTACGGGGAGGCAGATAAAGAGTGGAGAGTTCTTCAATTTTATGAACCTCGCGCGAAATGATTTCCTTGAAATGTTGCAAGGGAACACGTGTGACTACGAGTACGCTGTCTGAAATCAACAGACTGTCTATTCTTCTGGAGAACACACTCTGCACTGAGTTCATGTAGATTGAGTCGTAGTCATAATCATCATTTGAAAATTCAACCTGCCTACTCCATTCATCCATGGACTGGCATACTTTTCTAGATTTGGTAGGAGTAACATCATCTTCATCCGTATCACTCCCAAGATGAGGTACATGTTTCTTTTCTTTAGGAATGATTGATGCTTTAGGAAGAGTTGGCGTCGCTTTCTTTCTTCCTACACGCTTCTTCTCGTCTTCTTGCTTGGGTTTCTTTGCAGCCTTAGAATTTGATGCCCTAGCCTCAAGAGAACCTGACGACTTTTGCTTCTTTGGCATGAAATACTTAGCATCTTCATAAACTGTTACTTCATGTACTGCAAAGGGCTGAATATCGCCAGAGATCCTGAATTCTTCTCCTTCTCTGAGATACTTCATGCACTGGTGTAATGTTGAAGGGACAACGCCGTATTCATGCAGCCAGGGGCGACCCAATAATGCCTTGAACGAAGTGTCCGCATCAATTACATGAAATTTGGCTTCCGTATGGAGCTCCCCAAATACAAGAGGAAGCATAAACGAACCAAGAGTTTTCTGCCCTTTCTCGTTGAAGCCGTGCACCATCAGTTTATCTTGGCCAAGATGTTCCACATCGAGGCAGAGGGATCTTAGTGCCTTAAGGCTCATAAGATTTACAGAAGATCCGGGATCAATCAAAATTCGAGTGATCATCATACCGTCGCTCTCTGCCGTAACATACAGAGGGCGGTTGTGATCTGCCGTTCCAAGCATCATATCATCATTAGCAAAGGTGATGAGGGGCTCATTTCGAGCTTGCAAGACTTCCGTCAAGTTGCGCTCAGCAAAATATGCCTCATATCTTTCGGGATCCTTAAGAGCTTGGATCAAAGTTTCTCGAAGGTCTTTAGACATTAAGAGGGCATCATATATGCTGAGTTGTGCTGGGATCTTCCTCAAGTGGGATAAGATATTGTAATCTATCCCCTTAGATGAAGTCTCTTTCTTCTTGGAGTCATTTAGGATAATATCTTCATTGATAATTATCTCTTTTCCTTTATCTTTGTTAGGAATCCCCTTCTTTTGTGGAGGTGACAGTACTTTGCCACTCCTCAACTGCACCTGGGCCACCTCATCTGATTCAGACTTGTTTGATGAAGCATTCTCTTCAGAGTCAGCCATTGTTGTGTCTGGGGATTCATCTGTAGACTCGGAATCGTCTCCCAACTTCACTTGTTTCATTTGTGATTCTATGCTTGGATCTGAATCTTCATCATCTGGAAAACATAGATCTTCTGAACTGAATTCCATTGATGATACCATTAGACAGAATTCAGGGGTCGCTTCTTCAGCGTATTTCTCCCTTTCTGCTATTTTTAATGTTGCTGAGATGACTCGGCATATCTCCGTAGGAAGAGATTCATCTTCAGCTTCTTCTTCCTTTTCATCTATTTTAAGCTCTTTCATAAAATCACTGAGCTTAATAGGCCTCCTGACAGTCTGATAATATTCACCTAAACTATCAATAGCTTTTTGAGTTGCAGTCTTCTTCGCCATAGGCTTCTTCAACTTGGCTTTCTTCTTAGAAGACTTCGTCTTTGCTTTGCCAGACGAGCTAGCTTGGACAGGTTGCTGTTTAGAAGTGGATGCATTGGACGCAGGCAACCATTTTAGATTCAGCACCGGCTCAGTAGGAGACTTCCACTTGACACCTGGAACTTCTTCTAGCTGTTTCAACATTTTTGTTGTCTTCTTGGAGACCACAGTCTCCCATTGTTCACCTTGAATAGGTTCTTTCATTTTTTCTTTAAGCGGGAGTACGGAAGAGGACGTGACTACCCGGGTGGATTCTTTTCTGGGACGAACCAACACATTATCTGATAATGTCAGTTCTCCCCTCTTGTACATCTTTTCTAACCAATCTTTGAAGACATAACAATCTTCAATTGGATGGCTAACTACCCGATGATATGGGCAGTAGTTTGGGTCGCCACTGTGTTTGGACTCTTCAGGTCTTTTGCATTCTGGCAATTCTAGACCGTTCTTGAGTGCTTGTCGAAATAGTTTAGCGACACTCTCCCTTTTAAATGAATATTCTTTATTCATTTTCTCCTTGAGGGAAGGGAACGTTCTATCACCAGTTCCCGTGATTTGCCTCTGGCGCTCTCCTCCACCAGGAAAGGCTCGAGGTTTGTCGTTTCCTCCAAGAACTAGTTTTGGTTGAGGATTTGGATTGTAAGCCTGTTTTGACTTTTCTTCATATTGCATAGGCTGCTTTCCTTTATCCACATTGTACACCACCCGTTTACCTTTATCAGGTCTGGGAGGGAATGCAGAGTAGACCTCATTCTTTCTGGCATCAGGAGCTTTAGCCCTTTTAGGTTTGTCAGGGAGGCTTTCAGACTTTGATAAGTTTAACTTCTCAAATTTTGCCACCCTATCCAACAGATCTTGGAAGGTCGTGATAGAAGCCATGCATAAGAAGGGTTGCATTTTATCATCAATGTTCCCCATCAACAGTTGAACTGCATGTTCTTCTTCCAGCTGCTGTTCGCACTTCATACTGAGATTGCGCCAGCGTGTTATGTACCTTGTTACTGATTCATCTTTCCTCCTTTTATCAAGGGCAAGATAAGCAATGGTAGTCTTCTCTGTTGCACTGGCAAACCTTTTCACGAACAAGGCCTCCAGCTCCGCAAAGGTCTTTAATGAATCATTTGGCAACTCGGCGTACCATTCAAAAGCAGTTCCACTCAAGCTGCTCACGAATTGCCTGAATAACAAAGCATCATTACCTCCTGTATTTCCACAGGTTGCTTTGAACTGCGCCAGGTGTTGTCTGGGATTTTTATTTCCATCGAAGATATTGAACTTCGGTACAGAATATCCCTTTGGATATGGCACCTGATCGTACTCAGCCGGGTATGGGCGACCTTTTCTTACCAATTTCTCTGCTTGCTCAGCAGCTATAATGGCCTTGATCTTTTCACTGATTAAGCCTTCCAACTGCAATGCAGTTACAGGTTCAGAGGCACTCGTCAAATTTTGTGGAGTACGCTGGCGAGTTGGATCATCAGTTTCTTTGCCACCTTCAAGTACACCTTTCACTCCTGAGGCTTGCGGAGCTTGGAGATTTTGAGGATTTACAGCTTGGTTGACGGGTTGAGCCGGTACAGGACCCACAGAAGTGGTCTTCTGCATCATTTCCATCATAGCCGTCATCTGAGTCATCATCTCAGTCATTTTATCATTTAACTGAGAGATTTCTCTGTCTTTCCTTCGCATCTGTCGCCTCATCTGATTTCTCATTTCAGCGAGTGTGATGTCTTCACCTCCGAAGGGATTTTCTCCAACCTCTTCTTCTTCCTCATCTCCTTCTTCTGAGGAGTGAGCACTTCGGCTGGCAATGGATCTAGCCCTGTGGCGACGTCGATAAACACGTACACGGGGTTGTGATTGCTGTTCTTCTTCATCACCATCATCTTCTTCAACATCAATGTGGCTGACCATACGAACCACCTCGATTTCCATAGTATCATCATCGACATATTTTTCTTCATCTTCTTGTACCTGAATTTCTGAGCGGCGTCGCCACTGAATTTCAGGCTCTTGACTTGGAATGATTACTTCTTCGATCTGCGGACTACGATCGAAGTGAACTTCATCTTTGGCTGAAGTAGGAGAATGACGGGATCTCCTGGAAGACTCTCCAGGATGTCGACTGTCATTATAATTGTCGTCATTATGGGCCTACCTTTGAACCCATTTCTGACGAGTTCTATTGGCAGGTGCGGATCTCCGGTAGATTGTTCCGGATGTCACGCTTGACTTATCTCTTTCTTCAAAGATATTTTCTTTTCGAGGCTTCGGCCTCCAAACTTGTTTTCCTTTCCGCTGGGCCCTTTCGGCGACGGATTCTTGGACACGGGGACCAAGTGTCACGCCCCGATGTGCTTCCCGCGGAACTTGGCGTTGGTAATTTTTTTGTTTGGCTATCACAACAGACGATAGCCTCTCTCTTGGAAGAGTTCTTCGGGCCTCAACAATCAGTGGCCTCTAGAACTTCTTTTTCATTAAGCCCTTCTCCTTGACTGTCTTTAGTACACGGTGTACCCGGGCAGACAGACGTTCGGGCTCTCTTATCTTCTGAGGGGCTGGAACTTCAGGCTGACGCTCCCAAAAAGATTTCTTGAGCTCACCAGAAGAGCTATTTCTTTTTATCCACTTTAGATTGACGAACTTATTCTGAGTGGGGATATTGATCTTTGATTCTGGTGCTGGCAGATTGGAGGGATGGACTGGTACAGGTAACTGCTGAGCTCGCAGCTCTGCATTTCTCTTCCTCCTTTGCCTTCTAGTAAGCCTTCCTCCAGATGAAGAAGCTTCATTATCATACCTCCCAGGTGCAACAGTCTCTCTGGGCATGGCGGTGGTGTTTGCAGTCACCACAGAGATCTTTCTTCCAGTGACAACCCTCTTTGCAGTAAGGGTCTCAGGTTGGGATAGTCTTTCAAAGACAGAAGTTCTTCCTTGAGCAGTACCTCTGGCAGCAGTCCTTGTAGAATAGGATCTTCCAGAAAATTCTTCAGAGTTTACGCCGTACACAGGAACGGCTGCAGCTTTTGCAGTAGCTGCTGAGAATTCGAGCCCACCAAAGTGGATGGTGGCTCCAGTATTTCCAGTTTCAATGACAGCATTCGCCAGTTGAATTCTGGCTCCTCGTCTCAGTTGGACGATCATTGGGGTGTCCTGCATTTCCATTCTTTACAAATGAAAGACTGGAGTTAGTGATCAGAATTGATACATCACCCCACGCTTTCATAACAAAGAAATAACGCAGAACCAACAGTAGAAGCAGGAAAGTTAGCATGGAATTAAAAACCCTGCTAAACGAATTTCCACTGATCTTATTTAAAAGATTCATTATCAGGAACTTTCAGTAATAGATCTTTGGACATAAGAACCAAATGTCACATCCTGATGTTCACCATATAGAACATAGCATTTTGGCTGCTACTATAACATTTATACGACTAGCCAAAGATGGAAAGAGAAACCATTCCCCAGCGGAGTCGCCAGAAATCTGTGGGCTCCGAAAATTTGGTCCCGGCCTCCGCTCGCTTTTTTTATTCTCGGCGAGGGAGTTTTAACGAACTAAGTTCCGGGGTAAATTTTGGAAGGCAGATGGGTTTGTAGATAAGACACTACCCAGAGATTTCGCCCTCATTTTTGCGAGGACTTTATGATCTGAGTTCTGGTTTCTTATAGGCGCAAGCCCCTATAGTTAATTACCCCTCCCGATCACGAGAGAGAACTTTCGATTAAGGCTAGTCGTCGATCAGATACGTAAAATATACGTGTTATCTGGCATATAGTAGCAGCATAGGTATTGAAATTTGAAATATTTGAAGGTTTAGAATTTGAAAGGGTTTAAAGATTTGGAATTTGAAGGTTTGATATTTAAAATAGAAATTTTCACCATCTTGCACTTAAAGCGAATGGTGGGGGAATGGATGATAGACCCGATCAAGATCCCATGGTTCCGTCGTCCCGGGCCATCGTGGTACCTTGTCTACTTAGTCAGAGGAGGTAGTCGACCCAACCTGACAGAAGGATCCTTGTCGGCAGCCATGGGTTGCTTCGTCCAAGGGAACCTTGTAGACCTGGGTTGGATGTTTGTCTAAGGGAACAAATTTGAATTCACCTTAGCTTACAGAGGGCTTTGTGCCCTATCGATCATATCCTATTGACTCATATCTCAAGGATTTAACGTCATTAAGGAGCGTATTGGCTCTGGCCATAACCGCTATCTGTGGTGCCATTTGACAGCAAAACCACTCGGTTCAGAGGGCCCCGGGTCATAACCGTTTACCTGCAGTGCCATTTGGCGGCGAAACTGCCGGTTAGAGGACACGTACCACGTCCTTACTGGCAAGAGATTGTTTGAGAATGGATCCTAGTGATATTTTCGACTAGGCATTTGACTCTTTGTGAGCTAGAGTTAATTTGAATTTGTCCACCCCGGCAGACTGTTGCAGAGGGTGGATGGGCTTTGCTTTAAGCGATTGATGGTTTGATTTCATTTTTAAATATATGAAATTTGGGCTTTTTGTGGTGCTTTGGAATATTTGGGAATTTTTGGATTTTTGTGGATATTTGGGTGGAGCTTTGGAATATTTGGGAACCCCTCCGGTTGAGATCTAAATTCAACACGGCCATCATCGGGGTGTTTGGGATCATTTCCTTTTTCTAGATTGAACCTTGTCGACTCTATCTACTGGTCGATGGAGGATCGGGTTTCATAGGCTTTGTGCCTTTGTTTATGAATTTTCTTGATTTTAGGCCTTGAAGGCCTAAAAAGAATGTATTTAAACAAATACACCGTTCGATACAACCGTGTAGTTTGTTAGGTAGTTCGAATCTTGTCGACTTCTATTGATTCGTATAGAAGGATCGGATTCGAACTTGAATTCAGTTGTCAACCCGCGTAGCATCCATAGGCGTCACGTGTGAACCAATAACACGCTCACCAGGGCCCATGCGGGTTGAGATTGTATTTATCCCTTGTGTACCTATGTGTATACAAACTAAGGTGCACGTGCAGGGGTACTTTGAAATAATTATAGACGCCTTCTGTCTGCTTGTACGAATGTTGCAGATCCGGTGGCGTTCTAGTCTTGATATTGACTCCCCCCCTCTTCTCATTCACCGGGGAAGGATTTTCTGGATTTGGGAGTCAAGGACTGCTGATTTGGAGAACTCCCTTCAGGATCTTTGGTGTAGTAGACCGTCATTTTCGGTATTCGTAGACATCAGAACTGTTTTCTTCTCGAGTATATAACTAAGAAGAGACTTTGGAACACCAGGAAGTTTGGTTCTAATTTGTTCAAACATTTCCCTCCTTTCTGCCAGTGGGTGTCCTTTTCGTACATCGGGCTGCCTTTGTACTCGACATACTTGAAGCTCTTGATCACCACTGTCGTAGGTGATACTCGTACTTGTGTCCACAGTGATTCATTGTACTTACGATGTACACACTGTTGTTATCCACAAGTCGTTTGTAGCCATTTGCAGGGACTCGTTGTGTCCGCTACAACCTCCTAGAAGTATTCGTAGGAAAGCCATTGTCCTTGTATCATACCCACCCTTTCACCAATCTCAGGTGGGATTTCTGATGTTGCATTTGTTTGTAGGAAGGGTCCTTGGTTGCCGATCTCCAGTATTGCCATCTCAATCAACAGGCACTTGTAGGGATTGTTGTAGGAATTCATGCATCGAGGTCTTGTTCGTCATGAGTCCCCCGTTGTTTGTTTGTATTGAAGTATGGTTCAGGCTCCTGATGAACCTTATTTGAATCCCATTTCAAACGGAGGATCTTCGTTGCATCTTATGAAGCAAATAGGCTTGTTATCTTTGATTAGCATCACATTAAGAGGCCGGTCCTCCTTTGTTGGTTGCATTTTAAGAAGACCGTGAAAACTGCTTCAAGCTTTGCCTTCAACGATCTTAAACATTCAATCGATACAACCAAATGCCACAGAACAACCAGCAAGAACACTTCAGTAAATGAAAAGCGATTCAAACGAGAATGTACAGGTCTTCTTGAAGTCCAACTCAAGCTCTTGCTTGAGTTCAAATTGATTTGAATTTAGAATGCAAGTTCAAGTAGTCTGGTTTAATCCATTTCATTTTCAAATTGAGTTTGATCTCACTTGAGTTTGAGCCAGGTCCTTGTATTATGTTGAATTTCGTATTGCATTTTATTCAAGTTTGAATTTGAACTTTTTAGAAATCATTTGGAGTTTGTTCAGGTTCAAAATCCTTGTTCTTTGTTGTTCGTACAAGTCCTCTGGTCCTTTGGTTCAAGTTCTGTGTATTCTTGTTCGAGTACAAGTCTTCTGTTGTTCTTCGTATTGCTGCTCAAATGATGTCTCCAAATAGTTTGTCTTATGCATTTCAGTGAAAATTTCGGCAGCACCCCGGTATATCCCCCGTTTGGGGGAAAATTTGGGAGCTGGGCCTTCCCACCACGCTACTAGAGCGTGTATGGTAGGTGTCCGTAGACACCGCGGCCGTACAAAATTTCATCCCACCACGCTACAAGAGCGTGTATGGGGCCTTCAGCAGTACCCGTACCAGAACAGCAGTGACGTACCAGAACAGCAGTGACTCTCCCCACCACGCTACAAGAGCGTGTATAGGGCTCTCCCACCTTGTCGTATGCTTCGCACCGGGCTCCCTCCTACCGTGCTACAAGAGCGCGTATAGGTGGTTTTCTGGTCCGCTTCACTGTCGGCGAGCTCCGTTCTCACTCCCGATCAAAATGTTGCAACTTCCGGTTCAACAGAAAGGGAAAGTCGTAGAAGGGGCAAAGTCGAACAGCCCGAATGAGTCGAAGAAGCGCGCGTTAGGTAGAAAGTTACCTTTACTTCCAGCGAGCTCCTGTCTTGCTTCCGATCGGAGAGGGGAAGTTGTACAAGGGGCTGCGCCGAACAGCCACGAGGAATCGAAGAAGCGACGGGAAGGGAGAAAGTTACCGTCCCAGCAAGTGAGCTCCTTTGCTTGCTTCCGATCAAACTGTCGTAACCTTCGATCGGACAGGAGGCGTCGTCGAAGAAGCGAAGTCGCACAGCTACGTAAGAGTCGGAGAGCGAGAGAGGGATCGCGAGCGTTCGGGAGAGGAGGAAGAAGCGCGAACGAGAGCCCTTCGTGCTCATTTTAACAACGCGGCAGAGTCGTGGGAGATGGGATGTCGATCGTGCGAGCGACGTGCGTAGGTCGTGGGATGGCAGTGAGGTACGCACGATTTTTTTCTTTTGTTTTATACGGCGGCAGGTCAACATGGGGACGTTAGAGCTTGGAGGGTTATCATTGTAGGGCCGGAGATCTATAACCTTGATTTAGTCTTTATATTTTTAGTTTTCTTGTGTAGGAGATTTATGCGGTATTATTTATTTTTTTACAGGTTTACCCTCACTTGAGGGAGCTTTTGTGTTATTTGGTCAAGGACCTTCTTGTCTTTTGTTTCTTTCATGTTTTGGGTGCCTATATATAAGACCCATTGTTCTCTTGTTTGAATGGTGAATATTTTGATATAAATTTCTAGTTATATGCTTCCTCTTCTCTTGGTGAGTTGAGTGTATGTGTGACGTAGGCAGGGGGGCAACTCATGTGCCTAAGTTTTGGATTGATCTGGGCTTCTCGGCTTGGGCTTGGCTGCTCAATTTTTTTACTGTTTTGTGGATAAAAGAGGATGCTATGGACTGATTTTTGGAACAAAACCTGATGGTTTTTCTTCTTGGAAAAGCTTGCGAGCTTGTTCCATTTCTCTTCTTTTTGGGAAAGCTTGCGAGCTTGTCCTCTCTACGACTTGGTCTCGGGCTTCTTATCTCTTTCTTCTCTCCACAAGTGACCACCCCATTTGTATCTTTCTTCTCGACAAATGGAAAGCATTTTTAGGTGTTCTAGGTACTAAGTTTGTATGTGTTGTCTTTCTATTATAAAAGAGAAGTTGTTTTTCATGTAATTGTTGTATTTTGTTATTTTGTGGTATTTTGGAAGGTGTCCTAGTTTGTATGTAATTTTGGCAATCTAATTGATTGCATCAATTTGGTATCAGAGCAGGTTAGTATTTTCCTAGGTTATTTGTGTCTTTTTGAAGTGTTTAAAAAAATGGAATACCATAAAAGAATTGAATCAATTGTTGGAGAAAGTGAGTCAAATAATCTTGAAGTCCCATTTTCAATGGACAGATGGATTCCGTCGCAAGGAAGTTCAACCGATCCACTACAAAATGAATTATGCAAGCTTCAAATGAAGATGCATGTGTGTACAGAGAAATACATGAAGAAAAAAAACTTTTGCAAGGCCAATTCAAGCAAAAAAGAGAAATTATTCTGAAGAAGTATGCGGCCAATATTCGAGAATTAGATTCGGATCCTTCATCTCGTCGGGAAAAATCTAATGCATCCTCATCAGGAGATGAGCTCTTTCAACCGGAGAAGAATTTGATGTAGGCAAGGGGGAGGGGAAGGGAAAATCATGTGCCTAAGTTTTGGGTTGATCTGGGCTTCTCGGTTTAGGCTTGGTTGCTCGATTTTTTACTGTTTTGTGTGGAGCTGCTTGGCTCCAGCTCATTAATGCTGAGCTTCTTCTTCTTTTTCAGCTCATAAATTGAAGTTAATTTGGTTCATTCCCCCTTTCCCTCCCCTCTCTGTGGCCCTTCGGTTTCCCCCCTGGCTGCCTGATCTGGTTCCCTGTGGGCTCCTGTTACAGTTCCGTATGTGGCCCGTTCCAATCCCCAGTGGTCCCTTCGGCTGTTGTTGTTGGTCTCGTGGCTTTTCTTCTCCCCCACCTCTGTACTTCTTAAGTGGACTTCTCCCTTTCCAAGCCACTAAAATCGGTCAAGTCATCCTTCCCCTCCTCCCCATGCAACCGGCCTAGCTTTCCCCTCCAAACCCCAAAATCGTGAACCTCTCCACTTTCAAACCCTCATTTAGCTGAAACTTTCTTGTCACTCCCCACTATTCTACCTCTCTAAGGAAACCTAGCTTCTACTAATACAACATGGACATTGATTCAACAAAGAGCAAGGGTTTCATGGGCAAGCCAAGGAGGAATTAGGCATTATTTCATCAAGGACTTTATTCCTCTCATTCATGAGCTAAGTATCAAATCCTTCCATTGTTCTTCATCTAACTAAATATTGGTCTTCTCATTTCATCTATAGTAGTAGCATCATCTCATATGTGTTGATTAATCCGTCAAGTTCTACTTAAATTTGAGCAAACATAATGATGTAAACTACTAGGAGTTACGTTCAAAATTAAAAAGAGAATTGTTAAAGTTGCTTTTATAATTTTATGGGATCATGCAAGGTTGAGTTAAAATGTTGAAACATTAACTTTGCTTAGGCAAAAGAGTTGCAAACAAGATTAACCAAAACGAATCTTTCAAAGTTCTAGGCGAATTTAATATGCAAAGTACAACAACAAAACTCAACGTTTAGCAATGAGAAGTTCATCTTGGGGCCGTATCACTCAAGAGGTAGTGGACTTTTGGCGGAGATAGAAGATCCAAGAGATGAAAGAAGTTACCACTAGGGAGAGGGCGCCAAAGAACTTCGTCGAAGGAAAAGTTGCCGGTTGGGATGGAAGTCGTAGACGACCGTTGAGGCTCCAAGTGTGCTTCGAAAGTCTTCGGTCGTAGATGCTTGCAAGGATTGGCACGACTCTATCCACGTACTCTTCCACGGTAGTTTCGTCTTCAAACCCTACGTCGAAGCAAGGTGACCGTAGGATGTCGACGCTTCCGTCGGCTTGGAAAACTATACCCCACTCAAGCTCCGGATCCGCCATACATGCTTGGCGTGGAGATTCCTTCAAGGAGAGGAGGGGTAGACGGCGGGATCTCCAAGGAGAGGGAGAGTCTCGGCCAAGAGGAGGGAAGGAGGCGGCTAGGGTTAGGAGATTAGGTGATGAGGAGGTGTGGGGAAGTTTTAATCAAAATCTGAATTTAATTTCAGATTTAATTAAATTTGGAGGGAGATATTTGAAATCCTTTTCAAATTTCAAATTTAATTAAGGGGAATTAAAGAGCCATTAAGGGGGGTCTTCAATGGGGTGGCCGGCGGCTTCCTTGAGGTGAGGAGGTGGATTTGAAAACTTAAAACTGAAATTAATTTCAGTTTTAAGTAATTAGGGAGGGAAAATAATTTGGAGTTAATTCCTAATTCAAGGGGAATCAATGCCTTAATGGAGCATTAATGGGCTCCACCCAAGCATGGGGGCCGGCGGCACCTTGAGGGGGAAATTTGGTGTGGGAGTAATTGAAAGGTTTCCAAATTGGGTGCATGACGTGTAAGGAGAATTAATACGAAATCCGTTTGAATTCGAATTTCGTCATGAAAACGGAGTCAATACTTTCCTAATTTGGATGTTCCAAATTTGGAAGGTTTTCGAAATTCAAAATCCTGAATTTCGAAATTAGTCGTTGTAGAGATTGAGGAAAAGGAGGTCGCGAAGAGGGAAGTCTCGCCGGCGGCAAGAGGGGGGAAGTGGTGGCCGACGGGTAGAATGGCTTTGGGCCGGCGGGTTTTGGGGAAAGATGAGGAATAGCGGAATACCGGGATAAACCACGAGCCACGGACTCTTCCAATAACTGGTGGGTGTTGCTTTTCGCCCTCACCTTGGGCTCTCAATCTCCTCTCTAACTTCAAGCTATCATGCAAGGCAAGAAGAAGAAGAAGCAAAGAGACAAACAATAGAAATTCATTCAAATATTCATTAAAAAACCAAAATTACAATATGAAGGCTATATATAGCCTCTAACAAAGACATAAAATAAAAAGGACTCAAATGCCCTCAAGGGCTACAAGACAGATAACTCCCCACAGGGGTAAAATGGGAAAAACAGAAAATAACTAAGACAATAATCATAACATCTATATCAAAAGTAGAGACGCTGAATCGTGGCCGTCGATCTGCGGTTTCGCCGGCGATAAACATGTCTGTAGCGTCTATCGATGTCCTCATCATTCTCCCCAGGTGGGAGAAAACTCGACCCTGTCGAGTGAGTGTCTCTAGAGCTCTCGTACCACTCTAGAAGGTCTGGGTCTAGGCTCTGCAGCTCCTCG
The DNA here is from genome assembly GCA_016618105.1 of Dendrobium huoshanense. Lineage (NCBI taxonomy): Eukaryota > Viridiplantae > Streptophyta > Magnoliopsida > Asparagales > Orchidaceae > Dendrobium > Dendrobium huoshanense. The sequence continues at coordinate 7,452,165 of CM028346.1, forward strand.
CGGTCAATCCACGTATCCTCCGTCGCCGGGGTCCCTTTCCAGTGGACTAAGTATCTTCGACATCCGCCTCCTTTCGTAGTAATGATCTCATCATCTAATATGGATTCAACTATCTCCGCATTGGGTAAGGGGGGTAATTTTGGGAGTGGAGGAGGGTTGGGGATCTCACCAGGTATGGTCACACAAGGCTCATTTGAAAGTGGATTGCATGGGTTAAATTCTGGTCCCTCGAAGGTTACTAAATCTTCTATGTTAAATGTGGGGTTAATGTTGAAACCTTCGGGAAGGTCTAGTACGTAAGCATTGTCATTCACCTTTGAAATTATCTTGAACGGTCCGGCGCTTCTCGCATGCAGCTTCTTTGCGGATCCAGGAGAAAAACGCTCCGGACGGATCCGAACCATTACAAAGTCTCCAATTTCAAATACCTTAGCTCTTCTTTTATGATCAGCCATAAGTTTATAAGTTGCATTACTTTGTTCAATTTTCTTTTTAATTTCTTTATGTAACTCCTGTAGATGCGATGCATATGATGATGCTGACTCAGATGTTCTAACTCTAGTGCTCATGGGGATCAGGTCAATGGGTTGGTTGGGAAGGTATCCGTACACTATTTCAGCAGGGCTAAGACCAGTAGTTCGATTCACAGAGTTATTGTAGGCAAATTCAGCTATGGGCAATTTAGAATCCCAGTCCTTAATGTTTTCTCCAACCAAAGTCCTTAACAGATTGCCTAGGCTCCTATTCACTACTTCCGTTTGACCGTCTGTTTGGGGGTGAAAGGCGGTAGAGAATTGCAGTTTGGTCCCCATTTTATGCCATAAGGTCTTCCAAAAATAACTAGTAAACTTCACATCTCGGTCCGAAACTATGGTTTTAGGCAGCCCGTGAAGTCTCACAATTTCGTCAAAGTACAGTTTGGCTACTCTAGAGGCGTCGAAAGTCTTGGAGCAAGGAAGAAAATGGGCCATCTTAGAAAACCTATCGACAACTACACAGACTGAGTCATGTTTCCTAACGGTCTTGGGTAGCCCTAGAACAAAGTCCATGCTGACGTCCTGCCAAGGTTGGTTAGGCACGGGGAGGGGTGTGTAAAGGCTGGTGTTTTGTTTCCGTTGTTTGGCCAGCTGACAGGTGTGACACCGCCTTACTAATCTGCTAACATCCTTCTTAAGACTTGGCCAGTAAAAACGATTCTCCACAGCTGCAATTGTTTTGGCCTGACCAAAGTGACCCGCTAAACCTCCAGCATGCAATTCCCACACAAGAAATTCTCGCAGTGAAGTTGTGGGAATGCAAAGTTTTTGAGCCCTAAACAAGTATCCATCTTCCAGTAAAAAATCTCCTATGATACGCTCGTCTCCAGTTGTTAGTTTGGAATAGGTTTCTCCAAAATCGGGGCAGTCCAAATAGTTTTCTTTAATTTGCTCAAAACCAATCACTCCAGTCCTTATCTCACGCGTAACCATCATCCTACGACTTAGTGCATCCGCAGCCTTGTTTTCAGAACCAGCTTTGTGCCTAATGGTGTAAGTGTATTCTTGAAGGAATTCAACCCATCTTCCGTGTCGGGCATTCAGTTTTTTTTGGGAATTGATATATCGTAAAGCTTCGTGATCAGAGAAGATAACGAATTCTTGGGGAAGCAGGTAATGTCTCCAATACCTAAGGGATTGAATTATGGCGTAGAATTCCTTATCGTAGGTGGAGTATCGTTGCCTGATATCATTTAGTTTCTCACTGAAGTAGGCAACCGGGTGTCCTTCTTGGGCTAATACTCCTCCTATTCCTATGCCAGATGCGTCGCAGGTCACTTCAAAAACTTTCGAAAAGTCGGGTAGACGCATAACTGGTGCTTCAACCATTTTCCTTTTTATTTCCTCAAAAGCCTTGGTGGCAGATGTCGTCCAGACAAATTCTCCTTTCTTTAAACAATTAGTTATGGGACCCACGATGGTGCTAAAGTTTCTGATAAATCTCCTATAAAACGTGGCCAGTCCGTGAAAACTCCTGACATCTCTAATATTCTTTGGTATAGGCCACTCGTTGATTGCTCGCACCTTTTCGGGGTCGGCAGAAATGTCGTGGGAAGAAATTATAAACCCAAGAAAAGTTACTTGATTCGTGAGGAAAGTGCATTTCTTAGGGTTGGCATACATTTGTTCTTTCTTCAAAATCTCGCAGACTTGTTTTAGGTGATTCAAATGTTGCTCCACCGAACGACTATAGATCAGAATGTCATCAAAGTAAACTACAACAAATTTTCCAAGTAACGGCTTAAGGATTTGAGTCATTACTCTCATGAAAGTGCTGGGCGCGTTACTCAATCCAAAAGGCATTACTGTCCATTCGTACAACCCATCTTTGGTTTTGAAAGTTGTTTTCCACTCATCCCCCGGACGGATCCTAATTTGGTGATAGCCACTCTTAAGATCGATCTTAGAGAAAAGTGTGGCTCCGGTCATCATGTCCAACATGTCATCTAACCGAGGGATTGGGAAACGGTACTTGACGGTAATTTTGTTGATAGCACGGCTATCAACGCACATTCTCCACGTCCCATCCTTCTTAGGGGTAAGAAGGGCAGGCACCGCACACGGACTAAGGCTCTCCTTAATGAACCCTCGCTGTAACAATTCATCCACTTGTCTCTTGAGCTCCTCGTGTTCAGTAGGGTTCATTCGGTAGTGGGGTAGGTTCGGTAAGGACGCTCCGGGCACTAGGTCTATGGCATGTTGAATGTCCCTTAGAGGTGGTAGTTGGTTGGGAAAATCTTCAGGAAAGACATCAGAAAAGGTCTCTAACAGGGGTTTTACTTCTTCGGGAATTGGTTCTTCTTGATCTACACTTATTTCCCGGGCAACTAGCGCGTAAAGAGGCGCTCCCGACTCCAGTTCCGTACCTAGGTCCTTAGCAGTTATCAAGTTCAAGCCCGTGTTGGGTTTCAGGGAGTTGGGCTTAACTTCTTCTTTAGTAGACTTAGGTTGAGTGGGCAACAGCTTAATCTTCTTGCCCTCGTGTTCAAACACACAGGTGTTGGATCGTCCATAAATGTGTACATCGTTGTCGAACAACCAAGGGCGGCCAAGGATGATTTGACCCACATCCATCGTCAAAACATCACACCAGATTTTCTCCTTGTACCCAACGAACTCAATAGGAACTAGACTCCTATCTTTTACTTCCAAGGTGGTCGAATTTATCCAAGCAACTTTGTAGGGGTTCGGGTGTGGAGTGGTCCTCAATTGCAGTTTTGAAATCATGGCTGAAGATACGGCGTTAATGCAATTTCCACTGTCTATTATGATTTTGCAATTTTTATCTCCAATCTTAGTGAAAGTGTAAAAGATCGAGGTCCTTCGCCAGTCGTCATTAGGTTTAGGTTGGGAAAAGGCACACCTAACAACCTGCAGCTCTAAGTAGTTCATCTTTTGAAGGCAGTGAACAACAGCAGTATCTTCTTCGTCGAAAAACTCCTCATCGTCGTCCATATGGTGGACCAAGTCAGTTTCTGGTTCATTCTCTTCCTCCGTTACTTCCTCAATTATTGTGACCTTAAATGGGCTGGAGCACTGAGAAGCAATGTGTCCGTACCCATGGCATCTAAAACACTTAGTGCCGGCAGTGGTTTTGGGTGTCTCTCGTTCAGGTGTTTTCCCTTTATAGTCGGATCGAGGTTGGGCTTGGTTAGGAGCAGGCCGACTACCAGGGGGTCCAGTGGGCTTGTTGTACGGTTGGCTAGAAGAAGACTTAAAAGGGTTCGGTCTTGAGTCTTGGGTCCTGGTGGTGTGGCTTCTAGACTCTTCCAAGTCTAGTACAAGACTACAAGCAGCTTCATACGTGGTTATTCCTCGAGCAAAGAGCTCATTCCTAAGGTCTTCTCTCAGTCCGGCTCTAAACATGGACAGAAGTTGTATGGGAGTGGTGGTCTCCTCCCCGTTACAATGAATTAGGAAATCATCAAACGTGGAGATGTATTCCTTAACGGGCTTACTTCCTTGGGTTAGCCTATTCCAACGATCTAGGAGTCTTGGGTAGTACGAGGGAGGAAGGTATTTCCTTTTCAGTTCTTGCTTCATCGCTCCCCAGTCAGCTATGGGGTATTCTCCTCGCGTCTCTCTCATGTGCTCCACGTTAGTCCAGTATTGGTTGGCTCTACCCGTCAATTTCATCTCAGCGAACCTAACTTTCTTTTCTTCCGAAATGTTATACCATTTAAAGTAGCTATCCATCCCTTTAATCCAATCGAGGAAGACCTGTGGTTCTAAAGTTCCGTCAAAAGTTGGGGCATCTATTTTAATGCTCTTAAGGAGCTGGGTGTCACTGTCTCTCCAAGGCGCGTCACGACCTACCGGTTCTTGATGGGGTCGGTGGTTGGGTCGGTAGTAATCCCTAGGAGGTCCATACTCGGTTCGGGCATCCTCGCCATAAGGTGATTGAGGTCTCGATGGCGTGTAGATAGCCGGGTGTCCGATCCGTTCAATGTTGTCAAGTCTCTCTCCCGTATGACGCTTAAGGTCCGCAACACTCGTTTGGGTGTCTCTAATTTGCTGCGACATTGTGCCCAACTGGCCTACAATCATGTCTAAGGTTGCTTGAATGTGAGTGGGATCCATGGTTGGGTTCTAGGGATCACTAGGAAGGTTTCTAAGTCCAAGGCAGCAGCTAAACTCCCTAAAATACTTGCTGGAATTGCAATTACAGCAGCTGTAAAGTCCAGGGCAGCAAGCACAACGAGGGGTGAAGTTACCTAAGTGTTATGGCAAGGTTCCTGGGTGAAGGCAGCACCTAAACAGTGATCCTAGGTCCACTAACGGGTACTTAACAGCAGCTGAAACAGTGTGGACAGCAGTGATACATCAAGGTGGAGTTGTCCTACACTCTAAGGAATGCTATGACTCCAAAGGCAGCAAGATGACGCTTGTTAAAATGACTTAAATGCTCCGGATATGGTGCAGGAAAAGTAAAGACAGCAGCTAAAACAGAGAAAACAGCTATCTAGATGATAGTATGCATGCAAACGACTAAAAGGAAAGCTAAATGAGACTCCTAGGATGCATTCTAGCACGAGCAAAGCATGCTAACCATGCTCTGATACCAAATATGATGTAAACTACTAGGAGTTACGTTCAAAATTAAAAAGAGAATTGTTAAAGTTGCTTTTATAATTTTATGGGATCATGCAAGGTTGAGTTAAAATGTCGAAACATTAACTTTGCTTAGGCAAAAGAGTTGCAAACAAGATTAACCAAAACGAATCTTTCAAAGTTCTAGGCGAATTTAATATGCAAAGTACAATAACAAAACCCAACGTTTAGCAATGAGAAGTTCACCTTGGGGCCGTATCACTCAAGAGGTAGTGGACTTTTGGCGGAGATAGAAGATCCAAGAGATGAAAGAAGTTACCACTAGGGAGAGGGCGCCAAAGAACTTCGTCGAAGGAAAAGTTGCCGGTTGGGATGGAAGTCGTAGACGACCGTTGAGGCTCCAAGTGTGCTTCGAAAGTCTTCGGTCGTAGATGCTTGCAAGGATTGGCACGACTCTATCCACGTACTCTTCCACGGTAGTTTCGTCTTCAAACCCTACGTCGAAGCAAGGTGACCGTAGGATGTCGACGCTTCCGTCGGCTTGGAAAACTATACCCCACTCAAGCTCCGGATCCGCCATACATGCTTGGCGTGGAGATTCCTTCAAGGAGAGGAGGGGTAGACGGCGGGATCTCCAAGGAGAGGGAGAGTCTCGGCCAAGAGGAGGGAAGGAGGCGGCTAGGGTTAGGAGATTAGGTGATGAGGAGGTGTGGGGAAGTTTTAATCAAAATCTGAATTTAATTTCAGATTTAATTAAATTTGGAGGGAGATATTTGAAATCCTTTTCAAATTTCAAATTTAATTAAGGGGAATTAAAGAGCCATTAAGGGGGGTCTTCAATGGGGTGGCCGGCGGCTTCCTTGAGGTGAGGAGGTGGATTTGAAAACTTAAAACTGAAATTAATTTCAGTTTTAAGTAATTAGGGAGGGAAAATAATTTGGAGTTAATTCCTAATTCAAGGGGAATCAATGCCTTAATGGAGCATTAATGGGTTCCACCCAAGCATGGGGGCCGGCGGCACCTTGAGGGGGAAATTTGGTGTGGGAGTAATTGAAAGGTTTCCAAATTGGGTGCATGACGTGTAAGGAGAATTAATACGAAATCCGTTTGAATTCGAATTTCGTCATGAAAACGGAGTCAATACTTTCCTAATTTGGATGTTCCAAATTTGGAAGGTTTTCGAAATTCAAAATCCTGAATTTCGAAATTAGCCGTTGTAGAGATTGAGGAAAAGGAGGTCGGGAAGGGGGAAGTCTCGCCGGCGGCAAGAGGGGGGAAGTGGTGGCCGACGGGTAGAATGGCTTTGGGCCGGCGGGTTTTGGGGAAAGATGAGGAATAGCGGAATACCGGGATAAACCACGAGCCACGGACTCTTCCAATGACTGGTGGGTGTTGCTTTTCGCCCTCACCTTGGGCTCTCAATCTCCTCTCTAACTTCAAGCTATCATGCAAGGCAAGAAGAAGAAGAAGCAAAGAGACAAACAATAGAAATTCATTCAAATATTCATTAAAAAACCAAAATTACAATATGAAGGCTATATATAGCCTCTAACAAAGACATAAAATAAAAAGGACTCAAATGCCCTCAAGGGCTACAAGACAGATAACTCCCCACAGGGGTAAAATGGGAAAAACAGAAAATAACTAAGACAATAATCATAACATCTATATCAAAAGTAGAGACGCTGAATCGTGGCCGTCGATCTGCGGTTTCGCCGGCGATAAACATGTCTGTAGCGTCTGTCGATGTCCTCATCACATAAACTCTAGTAACTAGTCTCTTAATTAAATGTTGGATTTGTGCCAACCATGTTAGCTAGTCTAAATATATTCACCTTTTATTAGTGTTTAGCCTTTATTTGTTAGTTTCTTGCTATCACATGATCTAAAAGTTCATATTTTATTATTGTTCTTAATGTTTTATAAAGTTTATTTTGCTGTCTTTGATGTTATCTTAACATAAATTTTTATTTGCATGACTTATTTCGCTTAGTCCTGCATCATTCTGGTTTTATGAGAAATTTAACTAGGTTTAAATCTTAAACTTATGTTAATGTTAGAATTAAATGTCTTAATCATTTCTTTGTTGTTCTTAGTATTATGTTTATTAAATTTATATGCTTTATTTTTAACTTTAAACATATCAAAATTATAATATATTATTCAATGTGTATATGTGTCCTATATTTTTAATAATAGGTGAATCCCAGTTTTTCATCATATCATGTCATGTATGTGTCTATGCATACGAGCTCTATCATGTGTGTGTGCATCCATGTCTTTAGTAGCCTCACTTCAGGTAAGCAACGAGTAATCTGAAATATAAAAACTGGCTAGGTTCTTACATCATCTTGTTTTGAGCTCCTGTTCATATATTTGACAATTATTCAAACATTATTAAGCTTTTCTTTTGATATTAGTTGAATATAAGGGATTAGAAGCTAGGTGAAATATTATTCTTAGCTCAGCAGAATCTTTGATCAAATGGTACGTAGAAGCCCTGGCGTCAAGCCCATTATTGGCTTAAAGTGGAGAAATGAATACCAGATCCGATAAAAAAAATTGGGTTTGTCTCATGCGAAGTTTGGCAATGGGTAGCTTCGGTAAGATATAATTGAATTGACCAAATTTTAGTAAACAAAATGGCTTATTTAACAAGTTTTCCGTCAAGAAAGGTCTGTCAATTTTTATGACTAGTTATGGCTTGAAATAACTATGGCTTGGCTCTTCATAGTTTGTTTCTTGTTGTAAATCTCAAGGAAACTTATTCTAGTGCATCAGATTGAGTGCGGTCTTTTTTATTATTTAAAATTGCTAATAACAAATACTATTCTTTATAAAATAGTTTATCATTGTTACCCTTTTTTGGATTTTTAATCGATTTGGTTGTGTCTTAGCTTGTTATTATTTCTATATGCCACATTAAATTCTCTTATGTATCAGAATTTTGGCTTTTCTGGATTGGATATTATTTTGTTTTATCTACTCTAAACATATGGTGGCCTGTCTCGCTGTTTATTTTTAAAGCTGGAACCTTCGTTCTTTTTTGCACTTTTTGAGCAAACTAATGTATGCGATATCGTTTTGTTGTTCTTAATATTTGTTGTCCTTTCTCTGTTCTGTCCAGATTCTGGCAGTTGGTGCTGAACCTGTGCTGAGATGTTTCAACATTAATGGAAAAATTCTTTCACAAATCCAATGCGCTCCTTCGGCATTTTCAATTTCTGTGCATCCTTCAGGGGTATGTTTCATTTATCTTTCATTCATGTGGCCTTGAAAGCTTTCGAGTTTTGGAATTTTTCTTCCATTGCATTGCATCATTGATTCATTTACTTCATTGCATTGCGTTGAATTGCATTCCATAGTTGCAGTTTTTGTTCGCTTCTTAAATGTGTTTTGTGTCATTAGATTTAATTAAGTATTTTGGAGCTTAGATATGGCATGTTGAGGAGCAACTGTTCATTAAATTTCTTACGAAATTAGCTTTTTATGAATAAAAATTCTCATGGACGTTAGTTTCTCTAAACTGAAAATGAAGATAGTCATGCAATCTCTAATCTACCTACTTTAAAGAGTTGTTGGGGTTCTCTAATAAATCTGAAACTGATTTTATCACGTCTCACAAAGTTGCATCTTATTTGAGCCTACGTTTCTCAATGGAGAGTTTTACGAAGGATATTCAAAGTATAGCGCCATGATATGCATTTTTTATATTTGACATATTGTAAATTGGCAAAAATCATATGATTAGATGATATTATTGCATCTTTCTAAGTGCTTTAGGAAATCATATGATTAGAGGACACTGTTAAGAATTAGATGTGTAAATTTTATAAAAAAATTATTAATAGTTAGGTTGAGCATGACTGAAATAATGATGTCAAGATAAATGCGCAACAAAATAATTGATTTAAAATTTAGAAATAATTGTATTTAAGAAATGGTTGAAGTGACATCTATCAAAGATAATACAAGTACAAATAGACTTTAGATCATTTTGACATGGTTAGTTGTTTAGACTTGTAGATAAAATTAATATATGAGGCTTATGAAGAAAGCGAGATTTTGGATAACATGGTTAGGTTTTCAGAATAATTTATGAGAATAAGTTAAATAATCTCATCCAATACTCAACATGAATAATTAAAAATGAGGATTCATCAAGATGGTATGGTTGGAATGAGGCTATTGATTATGATGAGGATTCATATTATAGATAAAATTAGAGTAGGAGACTAAGGAATAAAGAGTAGGTTAGGATAACATGAATTGTTTTAAATGATTTATGAAGAATATATTTAAACAATTTAAGCATCACTTAATTGGAATGACTTAAAAGTGAGGATATACATACGGCCGATATAGTTGAGACAAACCATCAAATTAAGGGTCTATGGGACTACAGCATTATTTTATAAAATTAATTGTGAAGTTACCGTGGAGAAAACAATTTCATTATTATGTTTGCTAAAAAAGAAATTTCTATAAAAATTATGAAGAGCTGCAAGAAAATAGCAACCAAATAAAATTATAATTGCTATATGAAAAATAAAACAGCTAGAAAGTTGTCCCAAACAGTTCCTAAATAAGCACTTTTTTAAGAAATTAATTCCAAAATTTTTCTTTGTGGATCTTAGGTAACAGCAATTGGTGGTTATGGTGGACTGGTGGATGTTATCTCAGAATTTGGCAGCCATTTGTGCATATTTTGTTGTAAAAATGCAGGATCTTTTTAAACTCTGAAGTTGATTATAAGAAGGCTTTCACTGTATACAGAATTTCTTCGTAAACGGCTGCTTCCATTCCACCAGACGGCTTTGCTAATCTGTCTCAAAGAGCTGTATGAATCATGCAGACCAAAACTAAGTTTTCCTCGCCTTTCGTAAGCAAAGGATGACAGCATTATTCTCTCTCAGCTGAAAATAAGCGAAAGAGTGAAGGCTTTTGGGTTCCTTATTCAATGATGTCACTTATTTAAGAGGGCCATTTGGGATTTTTTAATTTATTTATTTTTATCTTATTTATATTTTGAAATAAAATGAAAATATATTTATGCTGATAAATATAGGCTATTTTTATTTTAATTTTTTTATTGAATCTCTCATAAAAAATTGAAGGTGTTGGTATTTTGGGTTGGGGTGTTAGTGAATAGATTTAGAAGTTCTCATCATTGGTGAAGGGACGGAGAGATGTTGAGCATGATGTGTAAAATCAAGTGGTTGAAATTATGCTAAAATAATATTGAACCTTTATAATATTATATATTATGTGTGGTTGGTTATATCATTATTTTTTCTGATGTGTTCTATTAGAAGTAAACATTATCATTGTTAGGTCTCAAGTATTGGATGAGAAAAGTGGAGGGTTGTGTTAGATAGTCGACAGTCAGCGTAAAACTTACTGAATAATCTTGATATGAATCTTTTAAAAAATTGTGTTAATGTTAGGGTGTCCTTTGGAAGCGACACGTTGTATGGTTTAAATACAGTGACAAGTGTGTAAGGGTCATTGTATTGACACTTGAGTGCAGTGTTAAATAGGAAAGGGTTTTCACATCAAGGATGGATGTGGGGAAAGAAGTTAGCTTATGAAATTAAATTTAGGATATGAACTTTGAACATAGGCTCCCTTACAATAAATTTAATGAAATTAATAGATATTATGATTCATAGGAAGATAAATATTATGTATATTCATGAAATTAAATAGGTTGGAGAGAATGTTAAGAAGATTGATAGTTTAGGATATAAATTATGATATTTGGGAAGGAATCATACTAGAAATAGTGTATGTATGATTATAGATAAGAGTTTGAAGGATAATATTATAAAAATTAATAGAATCGGAGATAAAATTATAGTTTTAAAGATAAATGGGCATGAAATAAAAAAATAAAGTAAAATGATGTTCTAGGATTAGATGGGCGCATTTAAAAAATATTAACAAAAGTATTTTTGAGAGTAAAATTTTATATATTAGAATTTTGTGTATGAGGATGTTAATGTTATGTGAAAAAAAGTGACTAGTGATATTAAGAATATTACAAATGATGTGATTTGAGTTTCGAAGGGAAAAGTTCCTAATAATAAAAATAGTTGGTGGTGGAATTTGAATGTGCAAGAAAAGGTAAAAAATAAGAAGATTTGTTATAAAAATTGATTTAGATGTAAAAATTCTGATAATTGGAAAAGTTATAAGAGACTCATTAGGATTTTAAGAAAATTGTTTGTGATGTAAAGAACTTAGTTTTTAATGATTTATATAATAGATTAAATATTAAAGGAGAAAGATATATGTATAAGTTTGCAAAATAAAGATATATGAGTAGTAAGGATTTAGTTCATGTGAAGTGTATTAAGTATGAAGATAAAAAAATATTTTTTTTAGAAGATATTAAACAAAGGTGTATGAGATATTTTGCTTAACTTTTTAATGAAGAATGTGAAAATATGATTGACTTTAGTGACTTAAGCATCTTAAATGAAAATAAAGATTATTATTTTTATCTGTGTATTAATAATGCTGAAGTTAGAGAGGCTTTATAGAAAATGAAGTGTGGAAAAGCTCTTGGACATGATGATATTCCAATGGAGATGCGTAAATACTTAGGAGATTAGGATTTATTTGTCTTACTAAACTTTTTAATATTGTGTTGAAGACTAAAAAGAGGCCATATGAGTGGAGAATGAGTGTGATAATTCCTATTTTTATGAATAAAGGTGATGCACAAGGGTGTGCGAATTATAGAGGAATTAAGTTAATGTATCATACTTTAAAATTATGAGAGCAAGTTATGAAGCATAGGTTGCGTCATGATACTAATGTTTCTCCAAATCAGTTTGGATTCATGTCGGTTAGGTCTACTATGGAAGTCATACATTTATTGAGAGGTTTGATGGGGAAATATAAATAGAATAAGTAGGATCTTCATATGATATTTATTAAATTAGAGAAAGTTTATGATAAAGTTCCAAGATAGTGTTATGGAGAGTTCTTGAAAAGAAAGAAGTTAATAACACTTATATTCAAATTTTTATTGATATGTATGCATGAGCTATTACTTGTGTTCAAACACAAGGTGGTTTGACAAAGTATTTTCCTATTTCAGTTGAATTACATCAAGGATCAACCTTAAGCCTATATCTTTTTGCTTTAGTCATGGATGTTCTCACTAGACATTTGTAAGAGGATGTACCTTGGTGTATGCTTTTTGCTTATAATATTCTTCTTGTTGATAAGACTAGAGAGGGAATTGAAGGTAAACTTGAATTATGGAGGTCAACCTTAGAGTCTAAAGATTTTCACTTGAGTAGATCTAAAACTAAATATATAGAGTTTAATTTTAGTAACAATAGACCTAATGAGGAGGTTGTGACTTTGGGTGATCATGTCATTAATAAGAGTACACGTTTTAGATATTGTGGATCAATTGTTCAGAGTGATTGTGAAATAGATGGAGATATTATCAGTCGAATTCAAGTTGGATGGTTGAAGATAGAAATGACACCCTCAAACTTAAGGGAAATTTCTATAAGATGGTGGTGAGACCTGCAATGCTTTATGGTGTCGAATGTTGGCCATTAAAAGAGAAGCATAATACTAAGCGATGTAGAGATGAGGATGCTTAGGTGGATGAGTGGCTTTATCCTTAGAGATGAGCATATCTGTGAAAATGTTGGTGTAGCTCCTGTGGAAGATACTATTAGAGAGAGTCGCTTTCGATGGTTTGGTCGCATTAAGTAGAGGCCTTTCGATAACTCGATTAGGAAAGTTGAGGTATTATATTTGACTTATGTTAAGAAAGTTAGAGGTAGACCTAAAAGACTTTGTTAGAAAATATTAGAAATAATCTTTCTTTATTAGATTTAAATGAGAAATTAACTTTTAACATGACACAATGGTGAAAAAGGATTCATGTAAGCAACCCCACGTAGTGGGACAAAGGTTTGATGTTGTTGTTTTTGTTCTTTTGGAAGTATATATTTTGAAAATAATAAAAATATATAAAAGTTAATTCAAGTATTTAAAAAAATAGATTTTGTAAAAAAAAAATAGAAATACTTTTAAAATAATAATAAAAATAATTTAGTAACTTCTATGGATTAGGATTTTATTTAAACAATTATATTGATTATGAGCATGGTAAAAGGTCATTTATAAACTCATAGATTAAGGAAGCATTATCAGTTCAAGTGAAAAGCATGTAGCTTGAGTTAAAATGTTTTGTTAAAATTAGATTAATGTTGGTCAAATTGATTATTATATTAAAGTCGAATGATATTAATTACATGATTTAAAAAAATGTTATATCAAATAGAGCGCTCAGAAAGTTTGTGTCAAAACATTTTTTTTTTTTTTTTGAAAATATGAAATGAAAACACAGAAACGTATACTTTTTAAATGAAAATTAAAAAAAATAAATAAAATACAGCCATAGAATAAGAGAACATTGCAAAGGTAAGTATTACAAAATTACATTCAATTCTTATAAATCACATACGCACATGTGATCGATACATAATGAAGTTGGAAAAGCAAAATCAAACATTTCATAGATTTCATTTTCACTGCAACAAAGGTACATTACTTTCCATTGAAAACAAGACAGAATTTGCAGTTCAAATTGTCTATAGAAATATATACTGATCCAATTAACTTTCCTCAGTTGCTTTTACCATTCATTTGTAGGTGAACTTTCATGATATAGTCCATAGCTTTTCTGTCTATATCAGGCTCAGCATACCAGTTAGGCCTGTCTTCATCACTTTTTCTGATCTTCTCGCGCCGACTCGACTGTGGCTCCACCCATTCTGTATCATTCTGAATCCTCCCCTTGAAGCCAAAGAAACCAAGGAAGGTCTTCCCTGCCATTTAATCTATTACTCACACTTGCCTTCTTTTTCTTCTCCTTTGGAAAATACTAATTGGAAGGGCTGAATTTATAGAGGTACAATTAGTATTTTCCCAACATCTTCCTAGAGTTTTAACCTTACAAGTCTAAAGCATTCTACTTTTGACTTTGATCAAATGTTTAGGCTCATATATTTCTCAACAACTTCCTAGAATTTGTTGAAAGTCAGTCAAAAAGTTCAGTAGATTCCTTGTTGAACAAACTGTAGCAAGTCATTGGTTTAATAGACTTGACTTGTTTGGATGTAAATTTTAATTTTTCTTCTTTTAGTACCAATTTTTTAAACCCTGAAACCTTTTTTTTTTTTTTTTTTTGGTACTTTTCAATGGGGCTGAAGTTGGACGGTTTTGGAGAGGTGGGGGCACAATTTTGGGGAGGTTTTAGTCAGTGGGGGTGCTGAAAATTGGAGTTACAGAGGCGAGGAAGGAAAGGCTCAACTTCTTTGATAGTCATTTAAGACTTTATTTGGGACGATTTTTTACTTCTTAAAATAATTTTTTAGTTAAAAAATTTTAATTTTTGTACTAAAATATTACTTTAAGAAGTAATAAAAAAGTCATCCCAAACGAAACATAAAACTTATATATCATAAGGATTATTATAAGCATTAGTTTCCCTCCATTTAATACTTGTTGAGAGTTGGATGAATTCTGCACTCTAATTTACAAATCTTTATGCAAAATCGGTCATGACGTTTTCTTCAGCTTATCATTGAATTGAGATAAAGCTCAGGCTCAAATAATAAGTCAAGCTTAAGCGCAAACTAGGATCGGCTTGAGCTCGCTCAATTTGACGAACAATTATTTAGTCCGGTGAACGTACGCTCCTCTACGTTCGGCCACCAATGTTTTAGCGCCACGTAGCATCAAGAAAAGTCGTCGACCCGACCCGCTGTTTTTTGGGTTCTCGCACGCGCATTTTTTTAAATCCTTTACGAGCCGCTAACCAAATACTGAGTTGTACCGAGTACCGAGTTTTTTCTTGCAATACCGAGTACCGAGTTTTTCTAGCAATACCGAGTACCGAGTTTTTTCTAGCAATACCGAGCAAATCCTGAACAAATACTGAGTTGTACCGAGTACCGAGTACCGAGTTTTTTCTAGCAATACCGAGCAAATCCTGAGCAAATACCAAGTTGTAGAAAAACTCGATACAACTAGGTATTTGCATGATTTTGGTCTCCACAGAGTGGTATTTTTCGTTTTTGCAAAGCAATACCTACCAAATACTGATCAATACCGAGAAAATCGCGAACTTTCGGGTTCCGCTACGGGTCAAGTCGTCGGGCCGCGTGGTAAAGAGTAAGAACACGTGGCGACATGTTATTGGCGGCCGAAGGTAGCTCTACGTCCGGTCAGAGGACGTAATAATTGTTCCAATTTGACTCATTTGCATGAGTAATATACCTTATCGTCTAAAATAGCCATTTCAATTATTTATTTACTATTATTATTTCTCTCTCTCTCCCTATGTGTGTCTATATTCACATTCATATTCCTACAATGCTCAATTTGGTTAGTAATTTAAAAGATTTTCACATTCATTCAAATAGCCTATAATGTACTCTACTTATATAAGTTTATTATATTCTAAACTTCTTTTTCATTGTTCACTTGAAGGTCCAACCTATGAGATTTCCATCTACAAATAATATATATGAAGTACATCAGATCTCCTGTGAGCATTTTTATAAGCATTAAAAATATATATATATACCGACAAAATGCTGATCTTCATATCTGAAGGGGTCATTAAAAATTGGAATGTAAAATATATTTTACCTACACAACATCAATTTCTATTACAAGTAAATTACAGCAAATATGAAATGTTAAATGTAATTAATTTCTTAGAGAAATAAAGCAACATGATCTAAAGGAACATGATCTAAAGGAATTTTTTTTTTTAAGGTCGATTAAAATAAATTCATACACATATCATATACACAAGAGTCGATCTAATTCAAGACATCTTAAATAATAGTCTCCAAACCAATAGACTAAGGCTTCATTTGGGACAGCTTTCTTACTTCTTCTTAAAGTAGATTTTTGTAATGAAAAGTTGTTTTAAGAAGCGGTAAGAAAGTCGTCCCAAACAAAACCTAAGTTGAGTTCCATAAAGAAAAATCTATGACAAAGTAATTTTATAAGAAAGTCGTCCCGTACGATCTGCATGGATATATATGAGTTTGAGATATTTTGAAGAGAGAGAAAAGCCCACGAGAGAGAAAATCGAAGGAAAAAAAGAAGAAAGTGATTTTTGGGCGACTTCGGTCCGTTTTCGTCCGTCGCCATAGTTGGAAAAGTTGACCGACTCGAGGCAAGGCACATTCTGCCTTTCTCAATTTTCAGAAACGAGAATTTTGATGACTTTTCTGTCCCTGATTTTATTTCAGTTAGCGAATATTTGGTTTCTTTTCGCACTGATAAACTTTCTACAGCGTAACTTTTGATATGTTTCTGAGATGATATTTGTGCACGTTTTGAGTATTTTCTGAAAGATTTTTACCGGGTATTTTGAATTCTGCGCCTTTTTAATCGAATTTCAAATTATCTGGATGTCGGAAATATTTGCTTCAGTACAATAAAAGTCTTACAATGTTGTTTTGTATTATCTGTGGTAATTTGATAAATTTTTGAATTTGTGAATTCTGTGTAAATTCCGTATACTACCGTTATGCCGCTGACGATTTTTCTAACGTAATCCGATATTCTGAGTTGAATACTTTGATGTGCTGTGATATCAGAAGGGAGTTATAAGGGGCCAGAATCCTTTGAGATTCTGTCTGTGTTAGGAAAATCTGAAAAGAAAATAAGTTATGTTCTGAAAATTCTGTATATTTGTTATGTTCATGAGCTATAAGCACGATTGGAGACATAAGGGGCCAGAATCCGTTGAGATTCTGTTAGTGTCAGCGAAGGGAGGCATAAGGGGCCAGAATCCATAGAGATTCTGTTAGGGTTCGGGAATCTGATATGTGTTCTGTGATATGTGATCTGATTGATCTGATATTGAATGTGATTTTATCTGATTTGAAATATGTTTTGTACGATTCTATCTGTTCTGTGAAATCTGACTTGAATATTCTGTTATATGAAGTGAATTCGTTTTTCTGTATCAGTGGTTTGATTTTTGTTTGATCAAGTATCTATATTCTGTTGCTTATGTGATTTCTGTATGATTATCTGAATTTTGTACGGCTATTTGAATAACTGCTTCTGATGTATTTTATGATGTGTATTTCTAGAGATTTTGATTGGTTGGTGTAGTCTTGTTGAGCTGTTAGCTCATTCTTGTTATCTGTGTGATTTTTAGGTTCTGGGAAGGGGAAGGAAGTCTTGGATTAGCAGTTCCGTGTATGATCAATTGTTAGGTACTTTGTACTTATGATTTTTGTACAATCATGGCTTTTCTGTTCCGTTCTGTTCTTTCTGTCTGTAGCCATGTACTGTAATATACATGATTATTTTGAGGACTGAATGAAGAATATAGATGAACTGTTCTGAAATTTGGATGTTATAGTAACTTTGTGTTTTCTATTCTGTATGTTTGATATATGGAAGAAAGTCTGAAGCAAATTCTAAAACTAGATCCTGGATTCATCCATCTCGACACGACGCGATGGGATTCGTTCTGATCGGGTTGGGTCGTGACAAATTAAAGTGGTATCAGAGTAATAGTTTTGGAATTTGGATTGTAAGACAGAGCTATAGGAATTGATTTGTAAGTCTGTCAGGGTAGTTCTGGTTTGTCTGGATTTTCATTATTTTTGTTTTATGCATGTACATAGTTGCATTCTGTGTGCTTATAGATGTGCATACCCAGATATGACTGATGGGCAGAGTGCTAGTCAGGCAGCTCCTGTGAATAGTTCTTCCCCAATGGTTGGTTCTGATACAGTTTCACAGTTTGCTACGTTGGTTGCTCAGATGATGAGCGAGACTCAGAGTATCTGCTGTTTGATCTGAAGATGTAGATAGACATCTACAAATGTTTTTGAGATTGAAGCATCCGAGGTTTGAGGCATTGTTGAGCCCAGAGTAGCTGAGGATTTGTTGAGGAGGTTAGAAAAAACATTTGATGGTATGCAATGTCCTTCTGATAGGAAGGTACCGTTAGCAATTTTTTTGTTGGATGGGGAAGCATAGCGCTGGTGGATGGGCCAGCAAAAGGAGAAATTCTAAGGAAAATTGAACTCTTTGATTAGTTGGGAAGGATTTTCTGAAGTCTTTCGATCGTGGTTTGTACCTCCTTCTGAAAGATAGCAAATGCATGAGACTTTTCTGAGGTTGGTTCAGGGGAGCAGGATGGTTATGCAGTATGAGGCAGAGTTTATTTCTTTGGCACGATATGCTCCACAGTTGGTGAGTACTTTGCTGAGAAGTGCTATAGATTTTTTAGGGGACTACGAGATAGTCTGAGGCAGCCCCTGGTACCATTTCACATTTCTGATTTCTTTGAGCTTATGGAGAGAGCTCGACTAATAGAGAATGATCTGATGGCTACTCAACAGTGGTGGACTGCTAGTAGGAAAATGTTCAGTGGCGATGCTTCTGGTAGTGATTTTTTTAGAAAGAAGAGATTTGTTTCTGGAGACTCCAAGAGGAGTGGGCAGTCAAGATCCACTACAGTTTTTGGTAGTGGCAGTACTGTCAATTCTGGTTCAGTCAGTGGGCACCTGTGTGCCAAACTTATGGACGACGACATTTTGGCCAGTGCTACAGGACGACTGGTCAGTGTTTTAGATGTGGTCAGCCTGGACAACGGATTGCAGAATGTCCATAAGATGGATTTGATCGATGATCTGAGTCCAGATCTGAGAGCTTTGTTAGACCAACAGGAAGGCCGAGGACAGTTCCCCCACGTACTATTTCTGAAGGAGGATCATCTGGTAGAGCTGGTGGTTCAGGTTCTATAGCGAGGATACCACCTAGTGGTAATCAGAGGGAACCTAGTAGTTATGTAGCTTCAGCTCCAGTTCAGTCACGTGTGTACAGTTTGAATCAGCAAGAGGCTCGAGATGCTCTGGATGTGGTGACAGGTACAGTCTATATTTTTGAACATCTCTATCGTGTTTTGTTTGATTCTTGAGCCAGTCATTCATTTCATTCCGAGCGTTGTTTTTATGTTTTACATCTGGATTCTGTGACATTGCATGTTTCTCTTTATGTTCTTTTACCGGCTGGGAATAATTTGATTGCCCGTAAGTTTTGTTTCTGTGAGATTGCTATTTCTTGCAAGAAGTAGAAGTCGAGTTTGATTTTGTTGCTGATTTCTTCGTATGACGTGATTTTGGGTATGAATTGGCTGAGTCTATATGAGGCTCAGATTGACTGTTTGAAGAAACAAGTTAGCTTGTTTATGAATGGTGAAAGATGTGTATTTCAAGGGTTAAGAGGAGTTTTATCCTGTTTGATTTCTATGTTGGAAGTCAGGAGAATGTGGAATAAGGGTTATACGGTATTTTTGGCTTAAGTACGGGATATGAATAGAGATGTGGGTTCTGTTTCTGATATCCCGGTTGTACGAGAGTTTTTCGATGTATTTCCTGAGGAGTTGGTTGGGTTACCTCCGGATAGAGATGTTGAGTTATGTATTGATGTTTTTTCGGGTACAGCTCCAATATCTAAAGCTCCGTACAGGATGGCACCAAAGGAACTTTCAAAGTTGAAAGTACAGCTCCAGGAGTTGGTGGATAGAGGATTTGTCCATCCTAGTGTTTCTTCTTGGGGAGCACCTATTTTGTTTGTGAAAAAGAAGGACGGGACAATGCATATGTGTGTTGATTACAGAGATCTGAATAAAGTTACAATCAATAACAAGTATTCGTTGCCACGGATTGATGATTTGTTTGATCAACTTATTGGATATTCTGTATTCTCAAAGATTGATTTGAGATCTGGATATTATCAGGTGAAGGTGAAGGAAGATGATGTGATGAAGACAGCTTTCAGTACTCGGTACGGGCATTATGAGTTTTTAGTTATGCCTTTTGGGGTAACCAATGCACCTGCTGTTTGTATGGATCTGATGAACAGAGTGTTCAAGGAATATCTGGATTAGTTTGTGATCATCTTTATAGATGATATTATGGTATATTCTGCTTCTGAGGAAGATCATGCCAGACATTTGAGGAGTGTGTTGGAGACTTTGAGACAGCATCAATTGTATGTTAAATTCTCCAAGTGCAAATTCTGGCTGAAGAGCATTTCTTTTCTGGGTCATATGGTGAGCGGCGAAGGTATTCTGTTGATCCCCAAAAAATTCAAGCTATTGCTCATTGGCCAAGGCCTACTATGGTGTTTGAGATATGTACTTTCTTGGGTATGACCGGATATTATAGGAAGTATGTAAAAGGATTTTTCCAGATTTCTGCACCTCTGACGAGACTGACTCAGAAGTCAGTAGCTTTTGTTTGAACACCAGAGTGTGAAGCTAGTTTTTAGAAGTTGAAGGATTGTTTGACTTCAGCTCCAGTGTTAACACTTCCATTAGGTACGGAATGATTTCAGGTATTCAGTGATGCTTCACTAAAAGGTTTGTGCTGTGTTCTGATGCACCACGGTCAGGTAATTGCTTATGCTTCAAGGCAGTTGAAATCACATGAAAAGAATTATCATACACATGATTTGGAATTGGCTGCAGTTGTATTTGCTTTGAAGATTTTGTGTCACTACTTGTATGACGTCATGTGTGAGATCTTCAAGGATCATAAGAGTTTGAAGTACATATTTACTCAGAAAGATCTGAATTTGAGGCAAAGAAGATGGCTTGAGCTGATCAAGGACTACGATCTGACGATTCAGTATCAGTCTGGTAAAGCTAATGTGGTAGCAGAAGCTCTGAGCAGGAAGTCTTCTGGATTATCAGGTATTCAGCTCACTTCTGACAAGTATCTGATACGAGATATGGAAAGATTACAGTTGAAAGTAATTTCCTCTACTGGTTTGGATTCTGGTATGTTAACTCAGATGAACATTCAATCTTCTTTGGAAGAGAGGATTCATGAAGCTCAGAAGTCAGACGTTGACTATTTGAAGTTGATTTATCAGATTAAATCTAGTAAGAAACCTGAACTATGACTTTTTGATTCTGGTGTTATTTTCTGTAAGAATAGACTGTAGATTCCTATATTTGGAGATCTGAGAAAAGAGATTCTGCACAAATCTCACCTGTCAGGCTATACTATTCATCCATGAAGTGGTAAGATGTACGGAGATATGAGTTTGTTTTGGTGGCCTTGAATGAAAAAGGATATAGCAGAGTTTATTTCGTAATGCGAAGCCTGTTAGTTAGTAAAGGCAGAGCATCAGCGACCAGGCGGTCTTTTGCAGTCGTTGCCTATCCCTAAGTGGAAGTGGGAAGACGAAACGATGTATTTTGTTATGAGCTTTCCTCGATCAAGGCAAGGACATGATGCTAGTTGGGTGATTGCCGATCAATTGACGAAGTCTGCACATTTTCTTCCGATCAGATAGACGGATTCGGTAAATAAGTTAGCTCAAGTATATGTGAAAGAAATTGTCAGATTGCATGGTGTGTCAAAAGTGATTGTATCTGATCGAGATGGACGATTTACTTCTAGACTTTAGAAGAGTATTCAACAACGATTTGGTACGAAGTTGCATTTCAGTACTGCTTTTCATCCGCATAGTGATGGACAGTTTGAAAGGACTATTCAGGTATTGCAAGATGTTCTGAGGCTATGTGTTCTAGATTTTGGAGGTAGTTGGGAGGATCACATTCCTTTGATAGAATTTTCTTATAATAACAGTTTTCAGTCCAGTATTGATATGGCACCTTACGAAGCTTTATATGGCCAAAAGTGTAGAACTCCTTTGACTCTGACTGAAGTGGGAGACAAACAAGAATTGGGTGCAACTTTTGTGGATGAAACTGTTATGAAAATCAAGTTGATTAAATAAAGATTGAAAGCTGCACAAGACAGACAACAGAAGTATTACAATCAGAAGCACATATTTGTGGAATTTCAAGTTGGTGACTTTGTGTATGTCAAAGTCAGTCCGATGAAAGGCGTTAGTAGATTTGGAAGGGTGAGTAAACTCAGTCCAAGGTATGTTGGACCTTTTGAAATCCTTGAAAGGATTAGAAATTCAGCTTATATATTATTATTATCTGATCAAATGTCTGATGTACATAACGTGTTTCACGTATCCTCTTTGAGAAAGTAGATAGATGATTCTAAAAAGAAACTGTCTGTTAACGATGTGGAGATTCATGAGAATCTGCAGTACAAGGAAGAGCCTAAAAAGATTTTGGCGTATGATGTACACAAGTTAAGAAATAAACAGATTCCTATGGTTAAGATTCAGTGGAAATACAGAACAGCACGAGAAGCTACTTGGGAGAAGGAGTCGGATATGAGACAATTATATCCGCATCTCTTCTGACTCAGCTTTGTTTTGGAAATGTCGAGGACGACATTGTTCTGAATGTGGGGAGATTATGACAGCTAGTTTTCCTTCCAGGATCGTCCAGGACAAAGTTGGATCGTCCTAGGAAGATCGGTACAGGTTTGTACAGAATTTCTGGCTGGGAGGTTCGTCCCAGGATGAAGTAGGGTTCGTCTATACGAAATTTGTCCAGAGAGCAAGCCGTCCAGGGACGATTACTGTTCGCATCTGAACGAAGTTTGTCTAGTGGTCAAATCATCCCGGGACTATTTTGGATCGTCCCGTACGATCTGCATGGATATATATGAGTTTGAGATCTTTTGAAGAGAGAGAAAAGCCCAGGAGATAGAAAATCGAAGGAAAAAAGAAAGAAAAGTGATTTTTGGGTGACTTCGGTCCATTTTCGTTCGTCTCCGTAGTTGGAAAAGTTGACCGACTCGAGGTAAGGCACGTTCCGCCTTTCTCAATTTTCAGAAACGAGAATTTTAATGACTTTTCTGTCCCGGATGTTATTTTCGTTAGCGAATATTTTGTTTCTTTTCGCACTGATGAACATTTTACAGCGTAACTTTTGGTATGTTTCTGAAATGATATTTGTCCACGTTTTGAGTATTTTCTAGAAGATTTTTATCGGGTATTTTGGATTCTGCGGCATTTTAATTGAATTTTGAACTATTTGGATGTCAAAAATATTTGCTTCAGTACAATAAAATTCTTACAATGCTGTTTTGTATTATCTGTGGTAATTTGGTAAATTTTTGAATATGTGAATTCTGTGTAAATTTCATATACTGCTGTTATGTCACTGACGATTTTTCTAACATAATTTGATTTTCTGAATTGAATGCTTTGATGTGTTGTGATATCAGAAGGAAGTTATAAGGGGCCAGAATCCTTTGAGATTCTGTCTGTGTCAGGAAAATCTGAAAAGAAAATAAGTTCTGTTCTGAAAATTCTATATATCTGTTTTGTTCAGGTTCTATAAGCACGATGGGAGACATAAGGGGCTAGAATCCATTGAGATTATGTTAGTGTCAGGGAAGGGAGGCATAAGGGGCCAGAATCCGTAGAGATTCTGTCAGGGTCCGGGAATCTGATATGTGTTCTATGATATGTGATCTGATTGATCTGATATTAAATGTGATTTTATTTTATTTGAAATCTATTATGTATGATTATGTTTGTTCTATGAAATCTGATTTGAATATTCTGTTATATGAAGTGAATTCATTTTTCTGTATCAGTGGTTTGATTTCTGTTTGATCAAGTATTTGTATTCTGTTGCTTATACGATTTATGTACGATTATCTGAATTTTTTGCGGCTAATTGAATAACTTCTTCTGATGTGTATTTCTGGATATTTTGATTGGCTGGTGTAGTCTTGTTGAGCTGTTAGCTCATTCTTGTTATCTGCGTGGTTTTCAGGTTCTGGAAAGAGGAAGGAAGTATTGGATTAGCAGTTCCGTGTCTGATTAGTTGTTAGGTATTTTGTACTTATAATTTTTGTACAATCATGGCTTTTCTGTTCCGTTCTGTTCTTTCTATCTGTAGCCATGCACTGCAATGTATATGATTATTTTGAGGTCTGAATGAAGAATATAGATGAACTGTTCTAAAATTTTGATGTTATAGTAGCTCTGTGTTTTCTGTTCTATATGTTTGATATATAGAAGAAAGTTTGAAGAAAATTCCAAAACTAGATCCTGGATTCATCCGTCGCGACCTGACGCAATGGGATTTGTTCCGGTAGGGTTGGGTCGTGACACTCCGGACATCAAGTGGTGGTCGTGCGGAACTCCGGGCATTAGGTGGTGTCCCGACAAAACTCCGGGCGTCATCTAGTGGTCCGGCCGAACTACCGGCGTCAAGTGGTGGTTCGGTAGTACTCCCGATGTTAGGTGGTGGACCGGCGGAATTCTCAGCGTCAGGAGGTGGTCCAGCGGAACTCCGGGAGTTAGGTGGTGGTCCAGCAAAACTCTGGACATCAGATGGTGGTCCAGTGAAACTCCGGGTGGTGGTAGAGGAGCTGAGGAGGCAAGAACGATCTTCAATCTCTCTCTTATTTCTTTAGGCTTAGGGGTCCCTTTTCAAGAAAATGGAGTACTCTATTTATAGATTTTTTTAGAGTGACATGGCCTGTAAATAGGAGGAAGATCAACAGCGCTTTAGGCCCTTGATTTGGACCCATTTAGGCTCAGATTGAGCCGAATTTGATGTCGTTGGGTTCTTATTTTTTGAGATCGCTGAAATCAGAGTTTGAACAGTCCCACTTTTAATTTCGAAAGTTTTCAACCTGATTTTTCCTCGACCCAGCTCTAACTGCCTATGCCTCTTTTTTCGTCTCCCACAGCTAACCCCAAAGCAGCACAAGCCTGATTTCCTCTTCTGATCCCACAATCCTGACGCCGTTATAGCCGATCTCGACTCCATCTTCCCCACTACAGCCCATCTCTCTGTCATGTAGAACTGAAGTCTCCACCGTCTCCCTCCCTTCTGTCACCGCTTGCACTAAACCCGTTGGACCAGATCCGACCTGCAAACCTTGAATCTCTTCAAACCCCAGTCTCACAACCTCACTCCACACCCGAATCCTTACCTGCAATTGACTTCCAACCTCCCTTAGCTGGAAGACCCAACCTCTTCTTCCTCCTGCTCTGATATCCTATAGCTCCCTCACCTCTTAGCCTAAACTATTTGCCTTTATTTCTTATTCTACCCAAAATCTTCTTCAACCCATTACTGTTGCATTGACTCTCAAAGTCCTCATACATTCAATTAATGATAATTAGTTGAGTAGTGTTACCATTAGTTCTATTAACTATATTGTTAATTACTCATGTTATTAATATTGATCGTTAATTTTATTATGCATATAAATATATATATATATATAAATATATATATATATATATATATATATATATATATATATATATATATATATATATATATATATATACATACATACATGGATGTATATTTTTATTCGCATAAAATCATGCATACACACAAAAATGGAAGGAAATATTAAAAAAATAATAATAATAAAGAAAAGTAAAGCTGTGTATATAAAAAAAGAAAAAAAAAGCAAGGAAAATGAGAAAGAAAAAAGAGAGAAAATACAAAAAAATGGGAGGATGAATTTTGTGTCATTTTCAATGTTGCCGTCACACCTAACGAAAGGTATAACACTCTGCGAACTCCAAGTTCTCGCTTTTGATGCTTGCTGCGCGGCGAGCAACTAAGTTTGTGAGCTTTTCGTAGTGTGATGGGAGGAAGGTCATTGTGGTGCTTGCGATGAGATGGGTGATCTTCAAAAATCCTATTTTCAACGTTCATAGTGTTGGGAGGGACCACTTACGCACACTTTTCTTAGTGTGGTAGAAGAGAACTTGGTGCAACGCTTGCAGCTAAGCGGGTGAGCCTTGTGCGCGCTTTTCTTAGTATGGGGGGGATTTTAAGTACTTGTATACTCTCTTGTAGCGTGACGGAGAAAAGAATTGTGTTTTCAAACAGGTACTTTCAAAGACTCATACACGCCTCTTTGCATGGTGGGGGTTGAAGACTATGGCCGCAGTGTCACTTGACACTAATCATGCATGTCTTTTTTAACGTAGCAGAAAGACTAAGACTCATGTTTTTTTTCTCCTAAATAAGGGAGATACTGGGAGGATGCCAAAATTCAGGGTGAAAGAATACAAAATCTTGAACAATTACACGGGACTTGACATTAAACTAGCGACGACAAATCGAACTTGAACTAAATAGAACCACAGAGAATCGAACTTAAATAAATGCAAAAAATGAATTTCTAATTCTCCAAATAACAAACAATTAATCATAAATGAATGAATATGGAGCCTATGGTGGACAAAGAATCTGCATATAAGACTTGCTTAAACAGTGACTTGCGGCAGTTAAAATGCCCATACCTCACTTATAAACAACAATTAATATGAACGGTCTTACAAGCAATAATGAGGGGCAAGATGGTGGCACTAATAGTCATAATGTATTCATGAACAAGACCTAAAAACTAGTGCACAATCAATACTACTTGACTGTGAAATAAATGCACTGAATCCCTGCAGGCCATAAAATAATCAAATTGCAATATGAGATGTCCATAAGCAAAATGTGAAGAGTACATAATAAATGCAGCAAAATCTACATCATCAACAATAATTCAACATCAAGCAGGTGCAGTAATCTCCCTACGAGCATGAGGGGTCAATATGTAATAAAACATGACGATCTAACTCATATGTAATGCATATAATGTATTGTCTACAATCCAAGGAAACAAGTTTTGAGGGGTGCAGATACCTGCAAGCAACAATAAAATATTAGAAACAATCATAATAACATCACTCATAATCAACATTAGAAGATACTATAGTGGGCGCAACTCATCTACAACAACAATAAATGATATATTGTAATGATGACCAGTTTCCTATGTACACAAATATGCATATAACATATCATTTGCAAGCAAGGATAACATGTTTGCAACACATACAAGTCCCTATGAGCCACTATAGAAAACTACTTATTCATACAATAATCTATATATGGAAGATAGCGAGCAACGATGAGAAACAAACAATGAGTATAGCAGTTTCCCTACACTCGCCAATCAATATAAGGATAAATCATGAGTGAATGCATTTCAACCAACAATCAATAGTAGCGTGCAGGCAAACATATCAGCCTCCTACCAAAAATTGGGAGATTGATTTGCAGTGAACATAACAACTCACTTGCCATCATATCTGAAGAGATTAGAGGTGAATATAGCTTGACGGTAGCCTACAAGCTACCATAAATAACATACAATGAATGCGATAATTCATATACAAGCGTGTATGAAGAAGTTACAATAAGCATAGCTTGATTACAAAAAAAATTGCAAGAAGCTTATAAGTGTTCATGGGTGACACCATGAGAAATTCTAGCAAACATACTAATTCGTCAATCATGTACAAGCTAACGTACCAATCTATGACGAGCATTAAAAGTTTATATATAACCAAGCACAATAATCCCTTGCAGACATTAATCTGTTAATGGCCAGCAAATACATTAATCTACTATAAGTGAAGGCAGATGATATGTAGTGAATGCAAGTGTTCATGGGTGATTGTAGAAGACCTATCATATAACCAAAACACTATCCACAAGCAAAATACAAAATGACTCCAAATGTAAATGGCTACAGGCCGCTATAGAAGACCATCGTGCACTCAACATGTCACCTAAGGGCAAATGCAGAAGGGTTATAATAAACATAAGCTCGTACAAGCTACCATAGAAATCCATTATACATCCAAAAAAATGCCACCACACATGCACTATAATATATAAACACACAAACACAAAGAAATATACGTGCAGTAATATACACGAATGGGTCCCGACGAGAGTGTTATGGGTATACACGTGACGTCTAAGGTGCTATACGGGTTAGATAATAAACCCAATTTCAAACATGATCCTTCTATACGGGTAGATAGGAGTCGACATAGTTCAAACCATCAAACAAATATACGGTAACGATATCTATTGGGATATTTATTTTATACATTCATGTTAGACCTTCAAGATCTTTATTAAGAGAAATTTATTAATAAAAGCATACAACTAACTTGAACCCGATCTTAAGTCGGTAACTAATAGATTCGATAAGATTCAATCAATAAATTACAACTCCCTATAATTACCCCGATGATGGCCATATTGATAGAAAATCTTAACCAAAGAGGTTAATTCCAATTATTCAAAATACCACCCAAAAACTCATAAAAATTCAAAAATAAAAAATATTTAAAAATGAAAGTAACCACCAAAATGCTTAAAGCAAAATACACCAATCCTCCGAAATTATTTGCCGATGTAGACAAATTTGAAAATTCACTTCAGCTCACAAAGAGCTAGTGTCTAATCTAGAATATCATTAAGATTTATTCTCAAGCATTCTCTTTCCAGTAAGGATGTGGCATGTGTTCTCTAAACAATAATTTTGCCGCTAAATGGCACTACAAGTAAACAATTATGAGTGAGGTCCTCTAAACAGAGTAGTTTACCACCAAATAGCGCCACTAAATTATGGTCATGTCCAAAGCCCGTATGCTCTCCATTGGCATCAAATCCTTAAGATATGAATCAATATGATACAATCGATTGAGCACAAAAGCCCTCTATTAGCTAAGGTTGATTCAAATTTATCCCCTTAGGAAAATATTTACCCAGGTCTGTAAGGTACCCTTGAATGACATAATCTATGGCTTCCAACAAGGATCTTTCTATCAAGTTGGGTTGACTACCTCCTCTTACTAAGTAGACAATGGATCATCATGGCCCGATACGATAGAACCATGGGATCTTGATCGGGCTCATCATCATTCCCCCCACCATCTGCTTTAAGTGTGAAGCGATAAATTTTAAGTTTTAATATCTAATTATGTTGCTACTATATGCTATATACTATATATCTATTGAACGATTGGCCTTAATTAAAAGTTCTTGTAGACCTCCAAAAGGGCATCGCTCGGCGGGGGATAGAGTGTAGAGGGTATGATCGCACCATCCCGAATGACAAAATGATTGTAAGCCTTTGCTTTCTTCGTAAGTGGGCCAATGGGATGGCAGATTAGATCATACATACAATTAACCATTAGGATACCGGCTTTTGCCTATGCACATTGATGAGTAATAATATTCATGACCTAATCAGTGTAACGAGATTTCTCCCATGCGATATGTCAGGTCAAGTGGGATTTATTTTATGTGAGACTTAGTTTCCCATAGGTACAATCCCCGTAGTTAATTACATCTTAGATAGGGGCCTAAGAAGTTTCTCAATTAAGAATCTTCTATTATTATCTCATATGGGATTGGCACATAGGGAGGAGAATATGAAGTTCTACTTAAAGGGAATGAAGGGTTCAACTCAGTTTAGTCAACATACACGGCTCATATCAACATCCAGAAGGTCTAAGATAATGAAAAAAAAATAGAGCAAAAGATAACACTGCACTTGAAGCATACAAGAGAGGAAAATGTAAGTGGCATCATCCATGTGATATGGATAGGCAGGATTTATGGTTTTTGAAGGATAGAAGACTTACCCACCGATGAGATGTACTACAAGACACTGATAGTAGCAGTCTTGAACCCTAAATTTATAGTAGATTTAGTGTTCTACATATAACACTAATAATCGTGTCCTAACTAAAGTATTTTGGACTTATATCCTGCCTAAAAATGAATGCGAGCTAACCACATAGTCGTATAAAATATTGTCATCCAATTTTTATGAAAGATGGGTTGGTGATAAGTCTTTGAAAATTAAGGCTGACATCTAGAGAGGTTTCTAGGTGGCCTTATACTTATGAAGGATATATGCTCCTAGAACTAATGCAATTAAATTTTGATTTATTTTATTTTTAATACAATGCATGCTAGTTGAAGTCTCCAAATCATGTATGCATGAAATTTTAAAAAGGCTTAAAAATAATTTTTTATAAGACTAGACTTCCCCGGGTTCAACACCTCATCCTCATAGGTCAGATTATCTAAACTCTACCTACATACGGGGAAGTGTCTTAAAGCAGGAAAGAGAAGATGCATTAATACGCATGCGACCTTGGATGATCTCCAGCTATTTCTTAAGTCGTTAGTTTTTTATGTTATTTATCTCTTAGAATTTTAAAATTTTTATTACAAGTAAAAAAAAGTTTTATCCCTAAAGAGCCTAACAAAATCAGTTGCACACACATATAAGAAAGAAACCTAAAAAAATAAGCAATTTCTTCGGTGAAAGCAAAGTGAATACATTAATATAAATAACAATCAGAGTAAATGAAAGTTCAAAAGTCTATGACAAGTGTCATATAAGTACAACACAAGATCTATTGAAAAGTAATGGTGGCTAGGCACCACCGACAACAATCTGGATTCTAGTCCCACTAAATGACACAAGTCTTAAAAATAAGGCATTTCATCTAGATATTCGTCTTCGAGTCCTTCTTATAGTTCATCCTTTAGAAGGGTATCCAAATGAAAATAAATTCCCTATGAGGGGGTTTTCTTTTCTTTGGATCTCTTATATTTGAAATACCTTATTTTTAGAGACTTTCGCAATTTGATACATTGAATATAAATTATATCATGAAAAAGAAAAATTTAGACTCTCCTGTAGGGTTATCCTAAATAATAAAAGAAGGCAAAATATCCCAAGCAGTTATATATATAAATAAAAGTACGCATGCTAGCCACACTTGACCATACTCTTATTTATTTGGCGGCTAAGCGGTTGAAGTACCTGTAACAAGCATACATGTGATTTATTTATTATTTTAATCCCCTTTATTAGTGTTGCATGAGCATGACCATTAGCAAAAAATATCGTTAGTATCAAGATCGACTCTAACCTACGGGTAATCTATCACACATCACATCATAAAGACAATATAAAAATAAAGCTCATTATCATAGTAATCACGACAAATCAAAGCAGCCAGCACACATACCACATGCAGAGTGTCACATCATATAAAAAGAAAATAAAAACACTAGCCTAACCTAGATCTAAAAGTCTTATCCTAACAAGTAATTCTATGTGTGTGTAGTAGGTTGTGTGATTTTGGATATGTCTTATATTGGATGATTAGTTCAAGTTGTTTGTAATCTGATTTATTGAAGGTCAAAAGGGGAAATTTTGATTAAAGTTCAAATGTTAATATCTTGTAGTCAATTTTAATTAGTTTAGTTATTTGGTCCATTTTAATACTTAGGGTAATGTTCTCTGAAGTTTAAGTTGAGTTAGCAAATT
Organism: Dendrobium huoshanense; assembly: GCA_016618105.1. Taxonomy (NCBI): domain Eukaryota; kingdom Viridiplantae; phylum Streptophyta; class Magnoliopsida; order Asparagales; family Orchidaceae; genus Dendrobium; species Dendrobium huoshanense. The sequence continues at coordinate 7,483,414 of CM028346.1, forward strand.
TTAGGAGGTCCGGGGTAATCTTATCGGCTAGGTCAAAGGGGTTTAAAGGTGACTTTTAAAAACATGTTAGGTTTTTTTATTCTAATATTTTTATTAAATATTATACCTTAGAAGGAGTAATTATACTTTGAGTTTGCTTCATTTAGAGTTTTCTACATTAAGCTTTGAACCCTAGTTATCGAATTATGGTTGACCGAAGAGTTGACTTTTTAATCTATGGTGAATTTTGGAAAGCTCGTATTTTTAATAAATATTAGATTTTAATTGGAGTTAAATACCTTTTAGTTTACCCAATTTCGATTATTTCAAAATTAATTATGATTTTTTGAAGTTTGGGTATTTAAAGAATTATTAAAATTGCATAATTAATGGCCTTTTAGGGATTTTAATAATTTAATTTAATTAAAGGGGTAATTTTTAATCAAAACTAAATTAATCTTCAAATTCAGGTCCAATAAAGGAGCTTTTAATTTTTTGAGATTAATGATTAAATTCTAAAGAGCTTGATATATTATTGGTAATTTTTTAATTTAATTTGATTTTATTAAAAAATTTTGAACTTAGGGTTTGTTAATTAAGTGAATTAAAGGATCTTAAAAATTTCCAAAAAATTTTAGAGGATTTAAATGTCACTAAGTTTAAGTGTTTTAAATTTCATATCATTCGAAGATTTATCCTAGTCCTTAAAATTTTTCTACAATTTTTAGACATGTCTTTAATTATCATCCTTAAGGTGTTGCTAGATTAAATAGGTTTATATAGTGTGTTAACAACTAACTATTGGGCTAACATAAAGGGAATATGCAAAAAAATTATAGTAAAACATGTCCTTAGAACTAGAAGAGTTTAGGTTAAGTGCTCGTGCGTCCTAAACATGTAAAATAAGACTAAATAACAATTAAAATGGATTAATGATGTGATTAGTGAATGATAAGAATTCAATTATTCACTAATCTCCCCACATGAATTCTATTCACATTCACAACTCATGTTTGAAATTTCAAAAGATCTCTCAAAATTTAAAAGACTTAAAATATATATAATTTTAAAATATTTTAAAATGCATATATATTAATCTATAAGTACATAAGTGCAAAAGTAAGATAATTTAAAAATAAAAATTTAAAATTATTTATTTTATTTTTGAGAGATCCACTAGTCACCCAAAAGAGATTTGAAAATGATTTAAAAAAAATTTTTAATTTGAAAATACCAAATATAATAATTAGTTAAATAGTAATTAAGTATTTAAGTAATTAAATATTTAAGGAATAATTAGGTAAAATTAATTTTTAGTATTTGAAAATAATTCTAAATAAAAATAATTAATTTTCTAAAAAATTTCAGGTATTATATCAATTTTTAGGATTTAAAATGAATTTATTATGAATTTTTAAAGTTTAAAATAATTAAAAGGTATTTAAAATAATTTAAAAATAATTAATATTAAAATAATAACTATTAAATTAAATTAAATTAAAATTGGAAGTTCTCCGGACTTCTAAAAATAATTGAAAACATTATAATTTTTTAGAAAATTTTTTGAATTTTAATTTAATTAGTTATTAATTAAGTAATTAAACATTAATTAATTTAAACTTACTTAAAATAATTTTTTAAAAAAAACTAACTTAAAATTGAATAATTTAGGAAATAATTCTCTGATTTTTTTAAATAAATATTTATTATTATTTAAAAAATCATTATTATCTATAAATATTAATTAAACATTAATTATATGTTAATATGTAAGGATTATTTAAAATAATTAAATATCATGTTTTAAATTAAAGAAAATTTTAAAATAAATATATTTTAAATATTTATCTGAAAGAATAAAATATATTAAAATAAAATTTCTTATTTTTTAAATATTTTAACTATTTTAATTAAATATTTAATTTAAAATAGTTAATACTTAATATTAAAAATAATTCAAAAATATGTTTAGAATTTTAAACAAATAATAATTTCAAATTAATTAGGATAATTTTCTAAAAATTTATATATATAACATGTTTTTTTATTTAAAAATAATTTAAAGCTAAAAGGGCGACGACAGGAGGATTGAAACAGCGGCAATTATTGTGCATGTGGCGCGATTAATAGCCAATGATTGTGTTGTGGCAATCATTGCCATTAATGCCGAATAATGGTGGCGGTGGACATGGATTCACTTATTCGTGTTAGCAGTTGCCCCCCGCTGTAGCTAGATGGAGACATTGACCGCGGGATCGGATCCGGGGTCAGACGGATGTAGCGGAACGGACGGATCCAAGCCATTGACGCGCGATCAAAAGTCCAGATCTCACGTAACATTAAAATAACGAAACCCAAACCCTAAAGCGATATTTCACTTCGTTCTCTCAATTGGGTGGAACAAATTGAATGAAATTTTAAACACAATACCTACACATGTAGAGCATTCATGGGGGACCAAAATTGCGATCTAAAATATGTTGTATGAATACCTATTTAACTCTAAGTGTCCTTGACTAGGATTTGCAATTTTACCTAATCTAATGGATGGATTCGGGAGATTTTGGGCTTGTTGCACTTGTAAACTATCCACGCTCCTATTTGTAGAAGGAATCGCATTTCGAAACGCGATGGATTGATGGCAATCTTCCTTAGAAGGTTTAGAGCCTCGGGTCACCGGAAGTTTGCCGCCAGCGGGTTCTTGACGATGGATCTAGCTTGGGAAAGGTGGAGGGAGGTTAGGGGAACTTACACATGAAATATTTTGGGTTAGGGGAGCTTGGAGAGAGAGCAAGAGCAAAAGTCCCCCTCAAGTAACCCTAACATCTATATTTATAGCCCTAAGCTCATGATGGATGGCCACGATCATTTTTAGGTTTTATTAGGCGAGAATTAATCTCCCTTGGTTGTGGTCTTGGGTCAAAGGAGAATTATGAAGTGTTTTAATGCATGAAAAGGGGGGATTTGATCTAAATAGGTCAAATTTGACCATGCAAGGCAAGGGTTGACCAAGGCATGGGTTGACCTGGTCAACTTGGGTCTGGGCCTAACAGACCTGGTTTGACCATTTTAACTCAAGGGAAGTGGTCTTGGGGTCTGGCTTGGTCAATTTGACCAAGTCAACCCCCCTTGACCTAGGGTGTAGGTGAAAACAAGGTTAATAATTCTCTCTCATTATTAGGAGGGGTAATTAATTATAGGGGCTTATGCCTATAGGAAACCAAAACTCATATCATAAAGTACTCATAAAATGAGGACGAAATCTCTATGTAGTGTCTTATTTCAAACCTGATATGCCTTATGAAAATTTACACCGAAATTTAAAATGTAAAACTCCCCCAAGAGTAGGGGAGGCCAGGGTGCAAATTTTTGAAGCCCATAATGAATAAATAAGTTTATCAATAAAAGTATTTACAATATAATAATGATCATATTAATTAAATATTAGTATTATTCACATAAAATTATATTTAACAACTTGAAATTTACTTTTTTACAACTTGGTAAGAAAATAAATATTTTTTAATTGAATTAAATGGTGTCATAAAAACAATCAAATTACATTTCATAGGATGCCTCAAAATTCATTATAAATATAATAATTTAGCATTATGTAAATATATTAAGTTCAAAAGGCGAAGCAAAAATAAAATGAATATGAAGTATTTAAAAATCAATACCTCAAACTAATAAAATTAAAATAAAAAAAAAAATCACTATTGCAACTACTAAAAAAACTCACAACTATCATTGTTCTCCAGAAAAAGTGAAGGCAGCATGCGATTTGTAATGTTTGCAATACCATTGTTGAAATATTATACATGCTAACAATATTTCTTAAAAAAGAAATATTAAAATATATATCAATAGTAAAATCTCAGTATCTTCAATCGAAATCTTGCAAGGTGCTTGTGACAATAAAATGAACATGTACCATGAGAATGATATCATTTGGCTAGACAAATTATTCTATTAGATATTATAAATTTTGTATTTAATTTTTTTCAAAAATATGGAAGATTATGCAGTTAATTATGTCAAAAGCTTCATAGAAGGCAGACAATACAAAAAATAGATAGACAATTGTTATTAAGAAATTCAAAATTATAAAATCAAATTAACTTGTATTTTTTCCTCTTGCTAATTAGATATAACAATACTTGATCAAATACAATTACTTTATTGGCAATGAAGCCATATAGCTCAATATTACTGACTCAATTCATCTAGGCACAAACCATGAAACCAACATGTGAACATTTTCAATGGCAAATGAATAAATTTTCAATTTTATTTTTCTGAAGCCTACAATTAATTGATGTAGGAGCCTACATGGAAGATAATATCTGAATAAAATTAGAGAATATAAAATTGTAATGATCAATTATAAATCATAGATTTAGCACTAAATGTAACTTACATTTAAGAACAATCACGAATTTGATTCTACATAGGAAACGAGACATAAATAAAATAAACATACAAAAGTTATAATTTATGAATTAGAATGTCATTCAAATTTAAAAAGTATGATGATATCAGATACATACATTTAAATGGTGGAAAATTTGAAACTTAAAAAAGATGGCATTAAATTTAACTCAATCTAACACATTTGTTCACATATATAAAGGTGAATAAATATAGAATGCTTGTGCAAAAAGTATCAATCATACATAAAATATAATCTATAACAAATTTATATCTAACCATCAGTATTAAGCATTATCATGCATTATGGTTTGCTATTGAGCCAATAATGATAAATTGAACAACATCAACAACAGTATGAAGAAAAAAAAAAGAATAGAATACAATGGAACCAAAAAAAAATTACTTTCTTGTGTTGCTTTGTGTAAAATGATGCCTTGCATTTTGATCCTAATAAAAGGAAAACATACAAACAAGAGATTTGACAGATAAAGAAAACTAAAATAATTTATATTAACCAAAATGGCATATGAATGCACAAATAAGTTTACCTGTGAGCCGACTTGAACAAATCTGATACTTTTAAAAAGGTAATTAAATGTTAGCACCTTAAAACGACAATTCCATTAGGTAAACAAAAAAATAGCATGAGTAGAGGAAATATCCCTTCAATAGGAACTTTTATTTGGTCCGGTATAAGGATGCAGAGAAACAACCGGTTGTAGGCAAAATCCCGACTATACCGAGGTGTACCGAATTTTTCCAAAAAACTCGGTACACCTCGGTATAGGCGGGATTTTGCCTACAACCGGATGTTCCTCTGCATTCGGTCGGAGGACGTAATAATTGTTCCTTCAATAGAGATAGAAAAAACAAAGTTAACATCAATTAATTGCTTCTTGATTTGTAAGTCTAATAGATAACTCTCCAATTTTCGTAGTTGGTTTAAAATTTCAAACATTTGGTCTTGTTATTTGGCATCTTCATGCCTTTACATGGAGCAAAACTATTTGGAGATTTATTTAATCAAGCTTGCCTATAATATATAAGAAAAAGAATGCATCTACTAATTAAATATTCTAACTGTTGATAACTTATAACATAGAATTAATTAAATTGTACTTTGAATTAAGGAAGTGTGCAAATCAACGAAGGGAAGTGTTGTGTCTTTGCGCAAAAATTTCATATAATACCTTATAAATGATTAACTCTAAAAACAATTAATCAAATGCAATGCATATAATAAAAGGTTAACGTTTTTAAATATGTGATAAATTTTAACTATATAATATGCAAGGCCAATTGAAATAAGTTTCTTCTTTAGAACTACAACTGATCTTAAAGATTTTTGTGATTCCTTCTTCACAAATATTAATTCCTTCCTTAACTTTCTTATCAAAAATATATTATTGCAATGTATCACTAACTGGAAAGCATTTTTCTAAGGCTTATAAGCCAAATTAAGAATTAGCACCATCTACGCTACAACTCTAATATAACTCAAACAACACCAAAATAATTGGGTAGATAACTTAAACAATAGATTACATTGTATGCACTTGAAATACAAGAAATCAAGTCTTAAACTTACAAGGAGGCACTTCCCTTTGCTTGAACTCTCCCTATTGTTGCTAATATCAAAATTTATAAGAACATAAATTTTTAGAAGCTCGAGGGTAGCAATGCCATAAAGCTTCATTTGGGATGGCTTTCTTGTTGTTGTACTAGAAAATTGTTTCAAGAATAAGAAAGCTATCCCAAATGAAGCCTATGTCGCAATAGCATATAGTTTAATTCCATCCTTACCTTTTTATAAAAAATGTTTTATCACAATATATCACAAAGTAGAAATTAATTTTGGTGTAGTTTTAATTTTAAAAATAAAAAAATAAATAAATTTATTTATTTAAAAGTTGTTTCAGGTATTAAGAAAATTAATTTGATTTATTTAAAAATATTAAATTAGAAAACAAGCCAAATATATATTTTTAAAAATTGAAAAAAAAAATTCCAAACAGCCCCTTAATTTTAGGATGTTCATACACTAATATTTTGTTATTCTAATCCATTCATGCTTCTTTAGTCACTAATTAGAATGCATGGACATGAGATCCACATTGATAGAACAAATTTGGATAAAGCATAACCCTTATGAGCAAAAAAATATTTTTAAAAAATAATAACTTTTTAAAGTTGAAAATAACTATAGTTTAAATTAATACAGTTAAGATTAATAGCTGTTTATTATACTAAAATTTGTTGATATGAATAAAGGAGCAATCTCACAAATCTTTGATTTTTCTTTTAGTGAATTACTTTCTCATAAAAAAATAACTCATCATTTCAAAAATATAATTAATCAAAGTATTTAAGAAAACATAATTAACAAAAATAAAATTACTTTGAAAATAAGCAATGACAAGTATATTATAGATGTTTCTGACTAAATCACTTATACATAACTCTATTGGGTCTATTGATTGGGACATTTGGCTATCAACAAAGAAATACTGGTTCAAGTATTGCGCATATGATGTGTGTGAATTTGTCTTAATTGATTTAAAAATCTCAAAAATAATTAAATCACTGATGAATTACATTTATAATAATTTTTCTTTATATATATATATATATATATATATATATATATATATATATATATATATATATATTTTTTTTTTTTTTTTTTTTTTTTTTTTTTTTTTTTTTTTTTTTTTTGAGAAAACTAACGGCGGAGCCGACACATTAATACTGGTAAAAAACTACATGTCCTTAAAGGATCTGAAGCAAGCTAAAAAGAATAATATTTGAATTAAAATTTGAGAGCTTGGGATCTTATCTATTACAGGAAGAGAAAAACAAAGCAAATGAAAAAGAAATCCAAAAAAAGAGAGTCACCAACATCAGTAAGCATCCAAGTCAATATTCCGAAAGCAGCTACCAGGAGCATCAAACGACCCAGAACCAATCTAGGAAGAATAGGAATAACCTACAAAACCTACAACAAAATAGAGATGAGGAAGGAGAGAAACATCTCTCCCCAAAGCCCCTACACAAACCAACCAAAAAATTAGCCAACTACAAAAAATCGAAGAAAAATCCACTCCACAAAACAACAAAGCTACTTTCTAGATTTCCTTTGGCTACATTTACTGCCACATGAAAATGCTTTCTCAACAACCTTACAAACATCTAAATCATACAAGTCCTAAAAATAATCGTCCTACACATCACCAACATCATCACTCACTACACCGGGCGATGAGGGAGATCCTCTAAGATGTCCCGAATGCACAGTACTGGTAACCCACAAATTAGAAACAAAAATATCATTCAAAGTGTTAGGGGACATAACACCAATAGGCACCTCAACTAGAGCCACAAAGATCCACAAGTTGCTGGAGAAATAAAACCACCACCCGCCCCAACAAAATTAGGAGAAAATGACCCAGCAATAGGGCCATGAGTAACCACAGCCTTAGACAAAACCACACACACATCGGCTTGATCAACAGCCCATTCTGCCTCATTTTTAACCTCCACCTCATCATGAGACAAGGTCGTAGCACCAACCCCCACTTCATCAGCTCTAACCAAAAGATCATTTTCCACCTCCTAATTAATCAGAATAGAAAATAAGAAACCACCAGAGCTATGAAAAAACAATATCACCCGATTCCTTAGTAAAATTAGGCATAGCCACATGCCCCACAACATTAGTCAAAGGAGAAAAAAAACCTCCTCAACATGATCACAATTCACAACTTGATTCAACATCAACTCACCTTGGGCCACCCCAACCAAATCATTGATTGGAATAACATCATCAGGGTCACACGAAGCATGAATATCGGCCTAGGCCCCTCCTTTACAAGAGGAGCAGCATTCAACTTAGGGAATAAAATCAGACAACAATTCTTTAAATGATCCCATGTTTTTACAATGAGAGCAATACAAAGGAAACTCTTCCATTTCAACAGATTGAATGTACCCCACAGACTCAGAATCGAGCCAAACTTGATAATTGTAAGTTTTAGTAACATCAAATTCAAAAGTATGTGAGCAACAAAAGGTCTAGAACCATTAATTGCGGCATTACCCATTCTCAAAGGTCTTCCCAATAGAGATCCCAACCCATAAAGTATAGGAGGGGGGGGGGGAGAGAGAGAGAGAGAGAGAGAGAGAGAGAGAGAGAGAGAGAGAGAGAGAGAGAGATGCGAGCGTAAACTAGGAAATGAAATCCAAATGTGAACAATAGGGGACTCCACATTAACATCAAAATGGGGAGACCACTTGAAAAGCTTCATAAATGCTATTAAAAGCTAGTATAATTGTGCATACATAAATTACACGTAAAAAATATTTGAACATTTATAGATATTATTAAATTTTTTAAGCTCTAATGATTTTTTTATTAAGATATAAATTTAATAATTTTGAATATAATTAAGAATTATCATATCAACAAAAAAATTGTGAAATATTTTAAAATCACTCCTAAAAAATAATTTAAGATAATTATAACTACTAAAAAGAATAATAATATGTTAATAAAAAAAACCAATTCTTATATAAGAATACATAAAATGAGTGATTTGAAATTAAAAGAAATAAAAAAGGACAAATGGAGAAATGATTAGTCTATAAAAAAAACTTATAAATTAAATTGAACTCGAAATTGATTGTAACATTAAAATTAATAATAATTTCTAATTACACCAAAGTAAATAAAAAAATTGAAAAGTTTATCATAATAAATTCTTGGTAATCAAATTGATCATTGAAAATGATAGTTGAATATTAATATATCTAGTTTAATTGCATATGCCATAGTGTGGGTTGTTAATATTTAAATAATAAATTTATTATTTTAAAATTTAAAAAAAATATTATTTTAAAATCATTTTAGTGGAAAAAAGTATTAATTTAGTATTAAAAATAAAATTTGAAACAATGATGTTTATTTTAAAGTTCAAGAAGAAGAAAAGCTATAATGTAATTAAAGCATAAACAAATTCTTATTCAATAAATAGTTCCATTTTTAGAACAGTAACAAATTTATTTCTATGAGTATCCAACACATACGAATTTATAGTGGAATAAAAGCTTGTTATTATTAAGTATCTAATAAATACATAGTTTTTTTAAGAAATGAATTAAATGTTTGCTTTTAACTGTACGATCAAAGAGTTCTTTTTTTTACATACATAATTCCTAAAACTATTGAAAATACATATTTAACATCTGAACTTTTATATTTACTAATATACCACATAAAATCTCCATTTCTTTCTATTCTACCACCTAATTGAAGCGATCAGATACTTGTATTCACTGTGAAAAGATGCCATTGACGAGTAAGAATGTAAGATAGTCGCTGATAGTTATTTTTGACGGAGGGTTTAAACATAATGTTAGAACTGATTAAAAAAGAGATTTTATGTATTATATTAATAAATATAGAAGTTTATGTGTTAAATATTTATTTTTAATAATTTTAGGTGTTATGTATGTAAAAATCCCTTTTTTGGGACAATTAGACCAATTAAAATAAACTCACACACATCACATATGTAAGACTCGAACCAAATATCTTTTAGCTAGTAGTCAAAGCTGGAGAGATGTGTATACAGTCAAACAATGAATTACATTTGATGTATTATCAAAAAATTTCTTGATTGAGCATGAATCTCGAGGCAAATTCGCATTGGAAACTTCTAAAATTAAATGCAAACTCCGATTTCAGAAAACTTATAGTCGAACAAAATGTCTCAAAGACAAAATTCGATCCAATCTGAGTCCAAATGGGACCAAATCAAGGACCCGAAGCACGTTTGGAAGCTTCAAAGCAAAAATTGTCTAACAAAATAAATTCCAAATATAACATGCTTATAGTTGAATCGAGCATCCTAATGAGACGAATCCAACGAGCCCAAGATCACTACTGAATTCTTACATCATTAAGGTACTTAAATACTCAATAAACGGTCCATAATCAAAGGAGCCGATATCAGCCATCTATTCAAAACATTCCTAACATGCCCTTGGTCTCTTCCCTATTTAATATCACGCCACTCCCAAAAAACTACAAATAGGCCCCTCATTCTTTCTTGATTGGGTAAAAAGCAAGGAGGAATCATGTGAGCAAGGAACAGAAAGAAGAAAGGAGAGGAAGAGAAATCTGATATCTCTCTTGCCACCAAGCTCCTTCTCGACCACCGCCCAGCCACCGACTATCGTCGGATTATCACAAGACTTACTCCTTGCCACCGATTATCATCGGACATCCTCTTAGTTACCAACAATTATCGTATTTACCCCCAGTCACCAACCATTATAGGACTTTCACCAGACTTTCGCCTAGCCACCAATTATTGATAGACTTACGTCCAGCTATCAATTATTATTGGACTTCCTCTCGACAACCGTCGCCTGCCTACTATAATTTTTTTTTACCTCTTCTGCCAGATGATAGTCTTTCCAACCTCCATCACCACTGATTAGAGTCCTTCTGACCTCCATCACCAGATAATAGACCTTCTAACCTCAGTCTCCATACAACGAACTTTTTGATTATTATCACCCTCTAACTACGGTCCTTCTGACCTCCATCATTAAACAATGATCTTTCTGAACTCCATCTTCCACTGACTATGTCCTTCTAACCTCTATCGCCCATGAAATATGGTACTTCCGACCTTTGTCACCATACAACGATCTTTTTAACCTCTGTCGCCCACTGACTATGGTATCTCTTACCAACATCTCCAGATTATGTTCTCTTTGACCGTCATCATTGGACTAAGGTATTTTAGACCTCAATTACCTGCCAACTATAATATTTTGACCTTCATTGCCTATCAACTATAGTCCTTTCGACCACCTTCACCCGACTACGAACATTCTGACTACATTCACCCAACTATGGCCTTTTCAACCTCCATCACCCCGATTACAATCATCCTAACCACTGTCAGCCATCGACTACTATTTTTCTAACCTCCATCACCAACAACAATCTTTCTTCACATGCCAACTATGGTTCTTCTGACCTCCCTCGCCTGTCAACTATGATCCTTTCGACCTTCATCTCTTTATAATGACCTTTCTGACCTTCGACATCCGCAGACTATTGTCCTTTTGACCACCCTCATCAACTATGATTTTTTGACCTCCATCACCCATCAACTATAGTCCAACCGACCAAACAATCATGTTAATACTGATTATTCCTATTCCCACCATGTAATGAACTCAATATAATGTATATTTACTACATTAAGGCAAGGTAATCCCCCCCAAGGAAGGGGATCATTTGTAATCGACTGCAAACACTAGTGGATTCATTCAATCTAGGCTAAACCCCATAGTTTTTCCCCATTTTTTAGGGGTTTCCATATAAATTTTTTTCAATCTAGGCTAAGCTATGTAGTTTTTCCCCATTTTTAAAAAATTTCATATAAAAACTCGGGTGTCTCTTAAGAAAGCTACACCCTTCTCTTTTATCTAACTGTGTGTTGGATCTTCATATAAAACTAAAAGGTTACACTTTATATTTTTTTTTATTGCCACAAATATTCTAGTATATAATAGTTTGGAATTGTCTGTGGAAATATTGTTACTAACTGGGGGGTGACTATTGCTCAAATCTCAAAACATCATTCATGTCGACATCTTGACATCAGCTATTGTTACATCAATTTCATGATAATCAAATGTGGATTGGGGGGTCAACATTGACTACAATTATGGTCAAGAAGATTCCTCCAATGGTTCTAACATCCATGATGATATCTTAGGAAATTATTTTTCATAAAGCTTCTAATAAATGAAAGGATGCTTCTAATAAATTGCAAGCTTTATAAAGTATATAGCTGGACTACTACTATTTGGGCAAGGTCTTAATTTTGATATTGAAAAGACAGTAATGATCTAAAGATAGATCATTCTTCACCTTTCATTTAGAAAATATACGACATTTACCCCTCCTAATTAAGGCATAATTGATCTCCAGGGATTCGATCCAACCTCTTTCACATAGGTTAATATCATCAAGCAATACTTAGACACATAATCTCGGATAGGTCATACATCCTTAGTAGATTCTATCGACCTCTTTCACATGTCATCAATTAATTCTCTAATAAATAATCTCAGATAGATCATACATCCTTAGTGGATTTTCTCAGTCTCTTTCATACAGGTTAACATCATCAAGCAATACTCTAATAAATAATCTTAGATAGGTCAGACATCCTTGGTGGATTCCTCGATCTCTTCTACACAAATTAATATCATCGAGCAATGTCTGACAAACAACCTATGATAAGTCAAACATCTCTTTTGTATTTTCTTAATATATTTTTCAAAATAAAGGAATGCTTTAACAAACAACTTCAGGAAATCTCACCTATAAGGAAGCCTAAAAAAAGCTAGTAATAGACTATGAGAACAAGTAGTTGACATGGTCATCATTTATTTAAAGACCTTAGAAGGCTAAAATGTCTCAATAGGCACAAGTATACAAAGACCTTAGCATGCTAAAAAGCCTCAAAATGTACAAGTATAAAAAGACCTTAGTATGCTAAAAAACCTTTAAAAAATATACTCTTCTTTGATTATTTAAAAAGCTTAGCAGAATAACACTTATAAAAAGGATAAATTCTATTAATATAGTTGCTCAACTAGAGGCAATATTTCAAAACATTTCTAAAAGATACATAAATGACTTAATCTCGTATGGGAGATAAGTTCATTTCAAATTTAAAATAAGCATCGAGCTTATACAAATATTTTAAATTCATATATAATGTCATTGGATTTATATAGCAAAATTCTATATAAGATTCGAGTGAACATTCATTTCATGAGTAGCTAAAATTAAAATTACATCGACATCATCTTGTGTATTGTAATAAATCAAGATGCTGAAAAAACCTTACAAACCATAAACCTCCACTTAATTGACAACTTGAGCATGTTGTTAGATTATTGCGCTCAATACAATTTTTTATCCCATCAATATGGATATCCACCTTCTACCTCCATCAGTATATAATCCCAGACAAAATGAAGCATCTCTTTCATTAAGGAAAGATCGAGCCCTAATAAGCTTTCAATTATTTGACACTTTTTATATGATACTAAATAACTTCCATTGAAACACCACCTGACCACCTTTGTCAAATCATTCATTATTCTCCTCTAGTTATCAAGATTAATTATTACTATGAATAGAGTACAACTCAACCACCACCATCTTAGACCCTTTGCCTGATGTCCTCCGTCGATCCTTCACCTCTTATCAGTCATCATCAGCCTGTCACCCAGTTCATATTAGTAACATACCCTCCAATTCTCTCATTTAACTCACCATCTGGTCACTGACTGCCATCGAACTTCCACTTAATAATTAATCACCACTAAACATCTACTTGGACTCCGATCACCACCAAACTTTAACCTAGCATTTGATTGCCACAAGTTTTATACTTAATCATCATCAAAATTTAATCTATCTATTGATAATCACCAATTACATCAGATCTTTTCAAATCACCCTCACAAACTAGAGGTAGTTGATCTTTCTCTATTAAGGGTTGTCTATTGAAAGAACAAATTCCCATCATAACTTCTTCTACATAAAAGAAAGGCATTGAAGCTTGATAGGAGATACCACCTATCGCATATAGTATAATGCCTCTAATATAAGAAGAAAACCAAAGGAGAACAAAATGGAATGAGGAGAAAGTTCCTTCTACACAAAATAGGGACAGTAAAGCTTGATAGCGGATGTCTTCATCTCAGACAATGGAATGCCTCTAATATAAGAATAAAAGAGGTAAAATATAAAGGAGGTAAGCATATTTTTCTTTTACACAAAGAGGGGCCCTAAATTTGATAGGGGATATCACCTATATAAGACTAGGGGAATGCCTCGACTATAAGAAGATTAGAGGAGAAGAGAAAACGAAATGGTGTTATTTCTCCCCTGTCCTGGCGAGGAGAGGGGGGCACTATTTATAGGTGAAAAAGGAGCACTATAGAAAAATCACTCATTACTAACAGATTTCATATGGACTTTTTCTGACAACTTTTTTGGAAAAATTCTAATGGATTACGATGAAATATTTTTGACAAATTTTCAAGTAAATTTTCAAGCACATTTTCTAGTAGAGTTTGAGCATACTTTCTAACAAATTTTAAAAATATTATATATTTATAATTTAATTAATTCATAATTTTATAGCTTATTTTAATTAATTATTTATTTAATTTATTTATTAATTAAATAAATAATTTTAATTATTAATTAAGGGTTAAGCTATGATGCTTAAGCCCAAACCAATTCAAACAAGCCCTTAATCAAGTAAATAGTGAAGAAAAACTTTGGACACGTCAAAGACATGCCCAAAAATAAATCCCCCAAGTTTCAATCCCTGATAAGTTGTCTTAATACCATAATTATAAAAATTTTCCTAGTCTTCTAGCTATTATAACTTATCTTTCATGCGTACTAATGGATTGAGTTCATTGGGCCTTTATAGGGCTCCTCAAACCCTTTCCAATGAGCTTAAGAACACTTAAATCGGCCAAGTCGATGAGGAAATATGATTTTTCAAAATTCTATAAAATTTTTAGAAATTTAAACTAGCAGGTGCTTTACATGCGGGCGCTGTCTGATTGGTCAGCCAATCATTACGTCTGACTATATAAATGTAAGATTGAATATAACCATCAGATCGTTGATCGAACGGTTGTGATCTAATGAGCTCCAAAACTATGAGATATAATATGGTCTTTTAATCGAAATTAACAGTTAGGATTTTTTCTTCAACCTTCCGCATGGACCCGAGGCTGTAGATCTTCTCCAGCATCATTAGAGAGATTCAACTAGTGAACTTCTTTGAAACTTCACAAGGAGGATTATGACAATGTGTACAGACAATACAAAAATCAAATTATGATGGTTTACTTCAGACATGACCAACGCTACCTAGCTAGTAGCTTAGGATTAAGTTTATACCTTGGAGAAAGTCCCAACGAATGGGGTTTTCTCAAGGGAAGATTGAGGGGATAGAGAATAAGAAAGGGAAAATCAAGATGGGCTATTTTTGGTGTTCGAGTGTGAGAGTAGGTTTTATTTGAGAGACCTAGGGCTTGATCGATGTTTTGCTTCTCGAGAAAAAGAGAGGAAAAGAGAAGACGTGGGGAGGTGAAATCTTGGGATTTATGTGTGTGTGGAGAAGGTGAACCCTTTTTATTTTTCTCTAGCTTGTTCTTCATCTCTGTGAAAGGAAATAGTTTGTGATTGTCCATTAGAAGCCAGGTTTGTTTGATAAGCTCTTTATTCGGTGTGTGAGAGCAAGGGTTTTGCAAGGAAGGAGGCTAGGGATTTCAGTGTTGGGTTTCTTGTGCAAAAGAGAAGGTATGGAGAGTTGAAATCAATGGATTTCTAGGTGTGTGGAGAAGGTGAACCATTCTTGTTTCACTCTTGCATGTTCTTCTTCTCTGAGAAAGATAATCATACATGATTTATAGTTGGAAGCAAGATTTGTGTCTTATGAGCTTGTTCCATTGCAATTTTATGTTATACGAGGAAATGCATGTGTGTCTCTCCTATTTATATTAAGAAGGTTGATCTCTTACTCTACTTCTCATGGTTTTGGGGCTACATTCTTGGTTCATCCGATTTAAATTTTTTCTATTTCTCATGTTCTCTATTGCTCACGGTTTGAGTGTATTGTTCCTTGTTACCCAATTCATCTGGGCTTTTTCTTGTGACTAAAAGTCTTCTACTATTCCTGCTAAAGATCTGTTTAAAAAACTTTGAGGTGGAGTTTGCTCACTATTATAAGAAATTTGTTCTTACCATTATTGCTATAGATTTATTTTAGATCTTTGAAGGGAAGTTAATTTACTGTTATTAGTAAGGTTATATTTTTTTCATACATCTGTAGGCTGTTGTTGGAATAGATTAAAGAAGTTGTGTATATATAAATCTTGTATCAAATTTTTCCACATATTTGAACAAAGGATGATGATCGAGGTTGCCTCATAGATATGGAGTTTGTAAGAGGTAGAACCATGTAATTATTGTGTTCTTATTTCTCATTTTCATAAATGTTATTTGGAATTAGATCTTTCATGTTTGTGGAAATCAATAAACATTAGCTTGCTGTTTTGTCTTTTGGAATTAATTTTGTAAGAGAGCAATTCACAAATTAATCTTTAATCAACAATAAATATATTTAAAAATATCGGGTTGGGTGGTTGATTTATTTCTTCCCTGCATAATAATTTGACATCTGAGCTATTTTATTAAAATATTATTTGTATATTACTATTATAAAGTTTGATGTAGAGAAATTTGATGGAAAGAATGAATTTAATTTGGGAAAATGAAACTTGAAGCTAAAGTAATTCAACAAGGGGTTGACAAGGTTAACTGAATCAGAGTTGGTATATCATCTGAGCAAGAAAAAATATTATAAAGAAAAAGCATTTAGTTCTATCATCTTGTGCTTAGCATATCAGGTTTTGAGAAAGGTATCTCATGTAAAAACTTTATCTAAATTGTGGAAAAATTTGGAAGAATTGTATAGATAGAAAACTTTCCAAATATAATTTATTTGAAAGAAAATTTTTTTTGCTATAAAATGGATGAGGTAAAATCCATTGATGATAATTTAGATGAACTCAATAAGAATATCCTAGAAGATAAAAACCATGAGGTTAAGATAGAGGATGAAGATAAAGCTATTATTCTTTTAAATTCTTTACCAAAATATTTAAAGAATTTCAAGGAAACCTTAAAATACGAAAGAGATATTGTAATAGTGAATGATGTTCAAAGTGCTCTTTTCTCTAAGATTTTGGACATGAAAACTTCTAAAATGAATCATCAAGGGATTCGATTACATGTTCGTGGTATATATCATGAAAGAGGAAATAATTTCAAGAAATTGAAATCCAAGAGTAGAAGTAAGTTAGATTATAAGAATAATTATAAAAGTGGTAAATGCTGGCATTGTAATAAGATCGATCACATAAGAAAATTTTATCATGAAAGGATTTGAAAAGATAAATCTTAATTTCAAGGGGACGCATCAATTGTTGTAGAAAATTTTGATAGTGTTGATGTTCTTTATATTAGTATCTTAAGAATTCTATGCAATGCATTCTTGATTTAAGGTGCACTTATCATATGAGTCATATTAGAGAGTGGTTCTCTAATTATCAAAGTCTGAGGTCAGGTCTTCCTTGGAAATAACAAAACTTGTGATGTTATTGTTATATGATCTATTGATATTAAGATGCATGATGGTCAGATGAGAATTCTCAAGGATGTAAGACATATTCTTGATTTAAAGATAAATTTTATTTCTATTGGGACTTTGGATGACTCTGGTTATGTCTTTAGATATAATAAAGGTTTGCTAATAATTTTAAAAGGACCCCTTGTAATTATGAAAGGCTTAAAATATAATAGGCTTTATATGTTATAGGGTACTAATATGGTGGGTAAAACCCATGTGTTAGCAAAATCAAATCTGAGTAAAACAAAATTATTGCAGTAGAGATTAGGACATTTAAGTTATAAAGGTTTGGTTGGATTATAGAAACATGATTTATTTGGTAGTGATTATAACAATGACTATTATGAGTTTGAGGTGGAGCCACTTGTTTACACTCAAAAGTTAAATGTTAAAATAGCTTTCTTGCGTGGTCAAATTTGTGATGCCACTGCCTTTGGGTCTCTTATATATGATATGGTTTGTTCTACACTAGATATTGCTTTCACTTTTAATGTATTGAGTAGATTTATGTCAAATATAGGATTATAAAAATATAATGAAATTAAAGGGTTAGTAAGGTACACTAAAGGAACTTTAGATATAGGTATATATTTCATATTAAGTGCTAATGTCGTTGATGTTATAGGATATGTTAACATAGATTTTATAGGAGTTTAGATGGAAGAAGATATAATACAAGTTATGTGTTTATGATTTGTGTTGCTCTTATTAGTTGGAAATCTCACTTGTTGTTAATTGTAGCTTTATCTTCAACATAACCAGAGTAAATTATAATGATAAAGGTTTTGACCTCATTTTTTTCATGAGGTTAAACAAACTAAAATTCAATTAGTCAAATCCAAAACCACATTTAAATCTAAAATTTCAAACCAAAACTTAGGGTCAAGTGCCCATGTCCTTTGACCCTATTTGGGTGATTTTTTGATCACCTCAAAACCCAATCAAATGACCCCTAATTTATTATCTATCAAATGTGTATTTATTAGGCATGTCCCTAGGGTTAACCCTTCAAACTTGAGACTAATCTAAGACCTTTAACACTAAAAACAAAATTGAAATTCAAAAGTTATAAAACCTTTAAATATTTATAGCCTATGCCACTAGACTTGACATCTTATGATATTTGACCTTAGGGTCTTCCCCAAAACCATTAAGTATGTACATAATCCTTGTTATGATATTTTGAACATTAAACTGCACTTTATTGAACCCTAGTCAACCCAGAGTTGACAAGGGACCCAAAAATCAAAGTACTCTTTAAGTGCAAATTTGAAATTTTTCATAAACTTGAACATGAATATTTCAAACCAAGCTATGGAACTTCCTTCAATGCATCATAGAAATCATTAGGAGTGCATTAAACTTAAACTCAAGCTTTAGTTTGACCTGGTCGACCATGTCAATCGTGGTTAACTAAAGTGATTTAAACATGCATTTCAATCCAAATGACTTTGCATTGGCTTGAGACCACCTTCGTTGGTATCTAATCATCGAACAAAACTTGTTGGACCCAAAACCCACCTATGGATTGATTGGGTTGACCAAATCAACCCTTAACCTACACCCATGCCAAATCCATTGTCTTAGGTATTATCAAGCCAATATAAACCCCTCGACTAGTTTATTAAGTTCCTAAAACTTTTCCTTGGGAGGCCCAACCCTTAGGTTCACTTGGGCTAGCCACATGACTTGACCCAAGTGACCCAAAGAGGCCCCCCTTGAGCCAAAATCCAATTTAAGCAAATTTAAATATAATTATGCTCTCATTGGGTTCCTTATGACCCAATGAATCCCTCCTAGATAGCCCACTCCTTGGGTGCACCTAGGATGGGAATTGAGCTAGCCCAAAGTTCCCAAAAATACCTTGGGCTGAGCCATTTCCCAACTCAGGCTCCAACAAGGAAAATTAATCCTTGAATTGGGGTCACCATAACTCAATGCATCTTCCCTGGTTAGCCTATCTCATAGCTTGACCAGTGTTGCACCCAGTTCAATCAAAACCATCCAGGTTTGGGTCAACCTGAGCCATCCTAGTTAATTGAGGATCCTCAAGTCCAATTGAGTGCATCACTAAGCCCACCAAGTCCTCAGACACCTTTCCACCTCAGCCCAACCCAACTGGTGGTCGGCAATAGCCAGAGTAGGTGAAAATGAGCTCAGGTGGTCCCCCCTTCACAAGGTATGGGTAAAGCTTTCCCAAGGCCTAAATTTTCCTTATTTGAGCTGAGGGAACTTTCCTAGGTTCTCCCCTCAAATTGGCAACCATCCAATAACCTCCTGAAGTGATCATGGTCGTCCATCAGTATGAATGAAGCTTAAATAGGGCATTCCAATCTAGAGTGCCTCGTTCATTTTTAGCTTTTTGAAAATCCTCCCAAAAGATCTTCGAGAAATCCACTTGCTTCCTGAGCTTTCCAGCCCTCTCTAGAGTGAGCACTAGTGAAATCCACTGAAGTATGTCTGCCCTCCGCTCTAGGTCCTACCTCTGGTGCTCCTCCAACCATGACATCTATAAAATTAAAAATAAAATTTCTACCAATATTTTAATCGAGAGTATTCGTAGGAAGCCCAAACTTCTTACAATGTAATTAACTATAAAGGCTTGCCTTTGAAGGATATTAAAAACCCTTGATAAATAAAAAAACATTCTCTTTGGGAAAATAAAATTAAGAATGATCATTGTCGTCATCTTTAGGATATCCAATAATAAATGGAGCTTTTGAACATATCTTAACATGTTGGAGCATTGGAATATAAGTTTAGCAAAAAATGAACATATCTTGATTATTATAGTCAGATGCAATTTCGAATAATATTTTGACTCCTTCGGTCATATTTAGTTCAATATGTTGATTCCACTATAATAATTAATGATAGGGCATTCTAACTATATCTGCTAAACATAAGATTTAACATCATATTGGCTCTTTGGAGTCATATATACTTCTCTCATAAATTTAATTTTGATAGTCAGATGAGATTTGAAGTTTGGTAATTTATACCTATCAGAGAATGATATATTCACCATCTAAGGTGACATATCATTCATGATAGTGAGTTTGATTATAAAACTAAAAGAAATCCAAAAGCCAAAACTCAATTTTTTTCTAAATAAAATTGTAACACAAATTGCACTTTTCAATAAAACTAGCATATAAGAGGTGATGAAAGAATAATTTTGGAGATAGGGTTTGTTTAGTTAGCTTGGTGCAGTAAAGCTTACTATGATCTTAACATACGGTAATCCTGCAGACATGGCCACAAAAGTTGTTCCTTTTAAAACATTTAGACATTGTATAAGTTTGTTAAACATGTGCTATTAAAGTTAACTTTTTTGGGTTTAAAAGTTTGGGCAATCTCATTTTATTTTACTCTTTTAATTTTTAATTTTAAAGTAAGGTGGAGAATTGTGATATAAGTGTTTTTAAATTATAATAGTTTTATTTTATTATAATTTTAATTCAAAAAAATGGCTTAGTTTATCTATTAAGTGGATTTGCTTTTTCTATTTAATTGGCTCTTCTACCAAAGGCAAGTCATGTGCATTGTGATAAGAAACAAAAAATAAGGCTAGGATATTTTTGGTGTTCGGGTATGAGAGCAGGGTTTTCACGAGGACCTACGGTTTTATCGGTGCTTGGCTACTTGAGTGAAAGAGAGGAAGAGAGAAGATGTGTTGAGGTGAAATCTTGGGATTTTGTGTGTGTGAAGAAGTTGAACTCTTCTTGCTTCCCTCTAGCTTGTTCTTCATCTCTATGGAAGACAATTGTTTATTACTTTCGGTTGGAAGCAAGGTTTATGCCATAAACTCTTTGTTCATGTGTGTGAAAGCAAGGGTTTTGCAAGGAAGGAGGCTAGGGATTGTTGTACGAATGAGGAGGTGTATAGAGTTGAAATCAGTGGATTAATGAGTGTGTGGAGAAGGTGAATGCTTCTTGTTTCTCTCTTACATGTTCTTCATCTCTGAGAAAGACAACCATACATAATTGTCATTTAGAAGCCATATATGTGTTGTATTATCTTGTTCCTTTGCAATTCTATGTTATATGTTGAAATGTAGGTATACTCTCCTATTTAGATTAGGAAGATTGATATCTTACTCTACTTCTCACAGTTTTAGGGTACATCTTCTACTTCATTCGATTTAAGCTTTTTTCAAAATTTTCTTGTCCTTTGCTGCTCACAATTTGAGTATATTATTCCTTGTTACCCGATTCATCTGTCTTTTTCTTGTGATTAAAATTCTCCTATTGTTGACCTCATTTTTGTATGAGGTCACTTGGACCAATCCTGACCCTAAATCAATCTAGTCTCCAAACAAATCTAAACTTTAGGATCCTCCTAGAATCCAGACCTTAGGATCTATTCTAGGTCCTAAGATTCTTCTATACTCGAGACCTTAAGATCTACTCTAGACCCTAGGATTCTTCCATACTAATCCAAACCTTAGGATATATTCTAGGTCCTAGAATCTTTCCAGACTCCAGACCTTAGGATCTGCTCTAGACCCTAGAGTTACCTAGATCCTAGGATCAATCTATATCTTAGATCAGTCCAAATTTAAATCAATCTAGACTTCAAATCAATCTTGACCTTAAGCTAATCCAGACCTTAATTTAATTCAAACCTCAATCAAAATCCAAGGATAAAGGCTCCATCCTGAAAGTCTTTTCCAAGGATTTTTCAAACACATCAAAACCTAATCATATGACCTTTTATTTAGAGTCTATCACTTGCACAGTGATAAGACATATCTCTAAAGATAACCCTTCAAATTTGAGCCCATTCTGAGGTCTTTATCCCTAGAAATTGAATTGAAATCCAAAGGCTGTAAAACCTTCAAATATTTACAGCTTATGCCACTAGACCTACCACCTAGTGGATTTTGACCTTAGAGCTTTCTATAAAGCTTCTAATAACTTCTAGACTCTTGATTGTGACTCATTGAATATTAAACTGCTTTTTTTTACCCACTTTAACCCCTAGTCGACTAGGGGTCAAAATGACCAAAATGCCCCTTAAGGGCAATATTGAAGTTTTCTCCATACTTCAATATGCCCTTTTCAAATCAAACCCTAGGACCTCCTCCAAGGTATCCTGGTCACCATTAGGAACATATCAGACTTAAGCCCAAACCCTGGTCAAGCCTGGTTGACCAGATCAACACCTTTCAACCAAAATACTCCTATGGGATTCAAATACCCATTTCAAATCAAATGAACTCCAAATTGCTTGGAACCACTTACAGCAAGTTTCAAATATCAAACCAAATCTGTTGGATCCAAACCTAAACCCTAGGTCAACCTTGTTGACCAAGCCAACCTAGATTGACTAAATAGGCCCTTGAGGGTCAAAACAACCATTTGACTGATTTGACAATCCTAGACATTGGGACCACCTCCAATGGTCTCCAAATGTCATTTCAAATTGATTGAACCCATTTCCAGACCCTGGACCACCTGGTTGACCAAGTCAACCAGGGTTGACCCAATGGCCCAGGGCCCAAATAGCTTCATTTGATTCAAATGACCTATTTAAACCCCAGAAACACATCCAACATACTTCAAATATCAAACCAAAACTTTTTGAGCTTGGGCCCATTCCCTGGGTCAACCTGGTTGACCCAGTTAACCTAGGTTGACCCAAATACCCCTTAAGGCTTTAAATAGGTTATTCCAACCCATATAACCTATCACATTCCTTTCAAGCTTCAAATTAACCCCAAACCATGGCTTGAATATTTCCTGATCATGGATCAATTAAGTCTAGCATGTTGACCAAGTCAACAGGTCCACATTTGGCCAAACCACCTTGAACACCCTTCCAAATTTCAAGCATCCCATCCTAAATCTTTAGGATTCTTTCAACTTAGCTAAAGGCAGTTTTTCCATGCCAACTCACCATCCCATGCGTCATGTTGACTGGTCAAATAGTCAACATGATCACTAGGAGAGGTCAAAGAATGTTAAATAACCCCTCAAGCTCAATATGTTTCACTTAAACTCCCTCTAACTTATTATTCCAGTCCTTAATACTCCCCTCAATGCCACCTTGGCAGTCCAAGTGGCATTGGACTAGTTAAACAGTCAAATCAAGGGTTTAGAGGGGTCAAACTTGGTCAAAACCCCTCTTAAACCTAATCTATCCTAACCCAAATCATTCAAGCTATTTAGAGAGATTCCAGAACCTTCCTTGAGCTCAACCCAGCCCTTAGATCAAGATCTAATGGTTCACATTCACTTCCACATAAACAAAAGGCCAAAACGGGCTTTCCACCTCATTTGTACCCTTGTCCTTTGATGCCCCTGCTCCCAACCACTCCTTGGACAGATGGCATCCATCTGGGAGTTCACTCAAACGATCTCAGCCACCCATTCAAATTGAATCAATGAAATGAAGGCTCATTCGAATCCTAGCTATATATATATATATATATATATATATATATATATATATATATATATATATATCCCAACCGCTCCAGATCCGACCACCAGCCATCTCGAACTCCCAGGCCTTTCTTTGATCATTTCCAGCTCAATCCCACTGGTTAAAGTCTGTTGACGACCAGATTCTGGTGAACCAAGCCCAAGATCCATTCCAAGCTTGAAGCTCTCTATCTAAGTTATTTTAGGCCAGGGTTTCTTCATGAAATATTTACGTGGACAATCTACAAATTCAGAGAATCAAAGAACTTTTGAATCCACCATGTGAATTGAGGTAAAAGCTCAAGCCTAGCTTAGGACACCTAGGGCTAATTAAGTTTTTATTAAGAGATTATTTAATATTTTAAATACTTCCCCATTAAATCTATTCAAGTTATTAATTTAAGTTTAAAATTTCAAGCAAAATAGTTTAGCCAATCAATAAAATGAGCCATTTCTTTGGCTAGGGTCTCAATTCGCAACGTGCATGAGCTGCACATTTTCAAGACGGTTGATCGCATGATTAACGGTCCAGATTGAGCCTCTCCACAGTTTAGTTTGACCGCACAGTAGGCCACGCGGATGAATATCCATCCAACGCAATCTGAGTGGCCCATTACAAATCGCAGGATCGAGCTTAACCGTTCAATTTCATTGGATTGAGATCGGTCATGTTGTTTGATCATAACCGTTAGATCAACCCGTGTTAGATCTAACGGCTAGGTGCGATGTCGTGCTGGATAAGTGAATGGGACCGCCACCACCAATCATTGGAAGCGCCGTGTTGTTCTAGCCCACCAACGAGAGGTCGCCGCATGGCGTATTCAGTTTCCAAATCATTTTAAATGACTTAAAAATTATTTTAAATCATTTTAAATCCAAAAAAATAATAAAATTAATATAAAAATTAAATATAAATCCAAAATTTTAATGTAACATATCAAATTTCTCAGAAAATTAAAATATTTAATTTAAAATTAAATTTAACTTAAAAAATTATATATTTTTTAAAATATTTTAATTATTAAATATTTCTTCTTTTAAATTAATAATTAATTAAAATTTGATTAAAATATTTTAGAGAATTAAAAATTATATATATATATTAAAAAAAATTAGTAAAACATTTAATATTCAATTAATTTCAATTTAATATTTATCTTAATTATTGATTATCTTTAAATTATTTTAAATAAGTTTAATTACCTTAAAATCTTAAAAATTAAAAAAAAATTCATCTCAAAGATAGAAAAATTTAAATAAATTCAAATATTTTAATTCAAAATTTATTTTAAAATTTAAAATTTGATTTGTTTTATATAATTTGAATTACTTATAAATATTCAGTATTAAGTTAATAATTAATTGATATTATATTAAATATTTTTAAAATTCAAAATTCTATTTTAAGTTATTTCTTAAATATTCAGACAATACACTTAAGATATTTAATCTAAATTAAAATTAATTTAATATATTTTATATATTTTAAATAATTTTAATTACTTAAATTGAATATTTAATTAATATTTAAGTCAAATAATTTTCAAAAATTTAAAGAATCCCTATTTTAAATCATCTTAAATTATTAAAATATTTTTAAATATGTTTTAAAACTATTTTTGAGACTTATTCAAAAACTATTTTAAATTACTTTAAATTTTCTAGAATTTCTAAAACTAATCTATTTTCTAGATATAAAAATTAATTTTAAAACTATATATGTTAAATTTTTAGAGCATTTGAGAGATCCTTTGGAATTATGAATCATGGGGGAGATTAGTGAATAGTTACTTTCCAATTATGTTGCAACCCATAACCCCAAGCTTAAGATTTTGATGATGAAAAATAATAATTGACTTGAGATTCATTGAATATTATTTGCTATTGTCCGTGAGTACTAACATTTTAGGAAGATCAAAAGCTATTCAGGACGACAGGAAGACTCAAGGATGGGTAGATTTGGAGTAAGAGTCTGCAATGTATTTTCTTTTTTATTTTCTTGAGTCTGGCCACAAAATGCATAAAAGCTCGAGCAACCATGCACACACACAGGGGGAGAGGTTTTAAATGTAATAGAATTTCTTCTCTGTAGATCGTATTGTACGATGATAATTCGTACCGTACGATCAGAGGGTTGTAGTACGATTCTGTGAATAGATCGTACCGTACGAAATTACACTGTACTGTACGATATGTTCAAATCCAAAACCCTAGCCGTTGTTTAACTTAAGTAAGACATTTTCCGCCGTTCGTACGGTACGAACTTGTTTGTACTGTACGATTATTTTTAAATACTTACTTAACTTAACCCGTGATTAGTGCAAGAAATCCGGGCTTAATTATAATTTGAACATCATATTGTACGAGCCCATTCGTACAATATGATGAACAGAGACGAATTATAATCGTCCCGGATATCATCCCGGACGATCAGTTGTTTTTTCTCTCATTGTACTGTACGTTGTACATCGTACCATACGATGAACAGAGACGATGTTTGATCGTCCCGACTATCATCTTGTACGAACTGTGTTGTCATGGATCGTACCGTACGATTTAGTATCGTACTGTACGAACATTTTTGAACTATTCGTACCACTTCATACCAGGACGAAGTCTATTTATGAAGATCGTACGGTACGATTGTAGAACCGTACTGTACGATATTAATGGCCACTTTGAGATATCAGGGTTTTTGGAGCCCGTTTTTATGTATCAAAAAGGTAATTTTTCAGAGAGTGTAGGAGAGAGGAGAACGTGGTTAGAGAGGGATTCCAAGGGAGAGAGCTCTAGAGAAGTTCTTTAGGGTTTGAGAGAGGAAGGAGAAGGTGAGCGTTGTGAGGGAGAAGAGGTGTGAGGGAGATCACACGGTTGCTCTGAACTTGCTGCATCTTGTTCCTCCTGTGGCCCTAGAAGAATTTGAGGAAGGATCTCCAAGGGAAAGGCTCGCTACATCCGTGACCTCGAGGTACTCTGCCTTCACCTGAAGGGAGAATATGAGAAGGTTCTCTGCCTTCGCTAGGAAGGCGAAAATAGAGTTTGACACTCCGCCACGCCGGGTTGGTGAAAGGGAGGTTTGTAAAGGCTTCTCCGCCTTGCCGAGGTGGGCAAAAGGAGACCTATAGTTGGTAGTGAAAATCCCGGAGCGGAGGACTCTGGGGAGTGGACGTAGGTCATATTTTGACCGAACCACTATAAAAATCTTGGTGTGTTTTTTCCTTACTACTTTTTCATTACTGCGTGCCTTTTTAATTTCAAAATATTTGCCTTGGAAAATTTGAAAAAAAAGGTTGTTTAATTTTTCATATTAAAATTCTAAAAACAATGAAAAGATTTAGAACTATTGCTTAGGTTTTAATTATTGTCAAAAAGTTTTCACAATTCACCCCCCCCCCCCCTCTTGTCCATCTAGTAATTTCAAATTATTCACTAATCAATTTCTTTTTTTTTTAATTAATTATTTTGTATTTTGCATGCTTAAGAAGCACACACCACTTAGTTTAGGTTCTCCTAGAGTTAAGGAATTGTGTGATTGTGTTTACTTACATGTTAAGTTTGAGGGTTAGTTGAAAGCTTGATTTAGACCCATTTGAACTTAGTGACACCATTAAGGACAATAATTAAAGATTTATTTAGAGAACTTACATTAATTCAAATAATTAGGATACAAATCCTTTTGGCTCAAAACTTTGAACACTTGAACTTAGTGACATGCTTAACCCATAGAAATATTTTCTCTGATTTTTTAATCCATTAACCTCCTTAATTAATTTTCTTAAGTTTAAACCCTTAATTAAGCTTTAAAACTTCTAAAAATTCTAATAAATCCAATTTAAATCAAAAAATTATAAGTAATACCTCTAACTAACGAGAATTCAAACCTTAATCAACAAAAAAGCCCTTTGAGTTCATAGCAAAATTGAACTTAATTTAATTTTAATTAAAATTAAATATTTTATTAATTTAATTAATTAATAATAAATAAAATTTCTAAAAAATTTTCAAACACTTGGAAATCAACTCTAAAACTAGTAATCCAAGCCTACAAGGCTATTAGCTTAGCCCCAAGAAATGTTTAATCAACCCTAAAACTAGTAATCAACCAATTTTAATTAAAATTCATCAATTTTTAAACCTTAATTTACTTAAGTCACTTAATCATACTTGGTACCACTAGGTAACCCAAGCCTATAAGGCTATTAGCTTAGCCCCAAGGAAGGCAAAATAAACTTTACAGCCTTGGTGAGAAACAAAGGTGGTATCCAACAAATAATTAAAAAATTAATTTTAAAATTAATCTAAGTCATTAAGATTTAAACTTCAATTAAATTTTTGTTTAGCCTTTCAACTAACCAGAATTATAAATAACTTGAATTACTTATCCTATATAGGACATATGAAAACCACGCAGCCTTTGCACCCACTTTAGATGGTTTGCTATAACAATCAACTCTAGTTTTAGGCTAGGCCGGTGTTTACTTTTCTATTGTGTGCCGGGTTTTCGAGTTTTCACTACATGTTGTTTGCTATCTTAAAATTGATGTGTTTGTTTACTTACTTCCTTACTGTATTTTGTATTGTGATTGCTTGTGTGCTAGACCTACCCTTAGGTTAGGAATGATTTATGCTAATTCAGTTTTTGTGTAGATGGCCAAGCATACGGCATTGATTGAAAAGGGGGCATTTAAAAAATATATAATTATGCTTTGCACAGGTGCTCCAGAATGCTTAAGACCCCCTTTTAAATAAAAAAAAAGCATGGACAAGTGTGGCTCTAATTATGCATTTTAATGTTTTGAATATTAACTACTTGGGATTACATATAACTGCTGATTATTAGGATAATCCTACATGATCGAGTCTAGAATTTTTTCTTTAAAATGTAATTTGATTATATAATTGTTGTAATTTTCTTAAAGTGATTTGAGTTGGGATGTTTATATCCAACTTGAATTCCAAAGAGGAGAAGACTTCCCTAAAGGGGGAGAGTCTTCTTCCATTTGGAGGATCAAGTTAGGATACTCTTCAAATATCCAAAGAGGAAAGATAACACCCCATTTAAGGGGGGGGGGGGGGGGGGTCTTTTCATTTGGATATTTGGAACCGATGAATCAAGATGCTCGTGAGAAGACAAAGAAGTGGATAACGAGAAGAATCCCAAATCTCAAAATCACTAAAGTCTTAGGAATAGAATCTGGGTTGTTGTCAGGGGTGCCCGGCCACTTTACTTTTCTTCAATTCTGGGATGTAATATTAAAAGACACTTGCCTATGAACTTTCAATTTGCATTATTAATTTAGTTGATTTGTTTACTTGATTGCATAGTAGAAACTGTATGTTTTTCTAGTCTTTTTATTTGCATATCGTATTTGCTTTACCCTGGAGTACGATTGTAGGCTCATAAGGACCGGTCCAAAATTTTTCTATATTAATTAAAGTTAAATTTTTAAGATAAGATAGAAACTCTAACGATCCTAAGAAGTAAGCTCAAACTCACTTAGGGTTTTTCATGCATTCATATTGAATCTTTCTACCTTGTTAGGCACCTCCCCGCCTATGGGTTTTGGCATACCACCTAGCCTATGAGGGTGCCAATCTGTTAAGGGGATGTTGTGCAATCTCTAGGGAAAAATATATTTTCTAAGCCAATTTTTTTAACTGGTTCATTTTGATTTATGCATTCAATCAAGTCGACTAGCATGCATCGGATTAGTAACAAATTTAAAAGAGTTTAATATTTAACTACATTCGCTTAGACATCAAATAACTAACATAAGCCAAAGGGGCCAATTAGGACCTGCTATAGATGTCGGCCCCGCTCTCCTCAAACTTAATCTAATTAACGTCCCTACCACTCTTATATAAATGACTAGACATATGATTTTAAAGCGCCTAAGTGGTTTAGCTGGCTCCCTAATCCAGGCCGGGGTAAGTCCATATTTGCATTCCATTAGTTAGGTTCAGGTCACTGATTTTCAGTACCCAATTTAGACTTAGGTTCTGAGGCAAGCTTGGGCTATAAGACCTTAACCTCCGGGAATCGAATCCTAAATTTCTAATAAAATTGATCATTCAAATTAAAAATCTCTTTCAATCAAATTCAAGCCCAACACTTAGGATAGACTGGGGCACTTCTGAATTGTTTTAGAATCTCAAGTGCCTTTTACCTTTATTCCTTTGACTTCAGAAATAAGTGCTCAATTTTGATCCAATCCAACTTGAATTTCCAACCCTTAACCTCCTTTGACATCCAGCTTTGAAATCCTAAATAAAATTTCTACCGCTATTTTAATCAAGAGTATTCGTAAGAAATTTCAATTTTCTATGATGTAATTAACTACGAGGGCTTGCACTCGTAGGAGATTTAGAAACCCAGACCAGATTTTCAAAATCAAGTTTTTAAAACTTTAATTAATTATCTTTAGGAAAATTTAAAATTCAATAATCATTATCATCATTTTCAAACGATCAATAGTTGATAATTTCTTTCCTAGGTAGATATGTCAATTATTATTGTAACATTGATTATAAAATTAATGATCCTTTTATGCATATTAGTATAATTAAACACTCGATTAAATTCTATTTTGACCCTTCGGGGTCAAATGTGATTCTTTCCTGAGTTTGACTACAATAATCAGGATAAACTTAAAGTTTTATAATCTGAACCAATTGAAGAATGATACTCTTGCCTTTTGAGATGATATATTATTCTTAATGTCGTGTTCAATTTTAAAACTTAAATTTAAGAGATTTAACTTTCCCAAAGAAAATTAATCTTTTTCAAAACCATAGTTTTCAATCAAGCACCTACCATTCTTGCTAAAGACCTGTTTAATGATCTTTGAGATGGAGTATACTTACTATTAATTGAAAATTGTTCTTACCATTCTTGCTAATCATCTGCTTTAGATATTTGAAGGGAAGTTGCTTTTCTTTTATTAACAAGGTTATATTTCTATTTTAGCCAACTGTAGGCTTCTGTTTGAATAGATTAAAGTAGTTATGTATATATATTGTATTCAATTTTTTTCATACATTTAAATAAAGGATGATAATCGAGGTTACCATGTGGTATTAGGGTTCACAAGAACTAAAACCACATAATTACTTTATGTTCTTATTTCTCATTTTCATAAATGATATTTAGAATTAGTTCTTTCATGTTTATAGAAATTAATAAACATCAACTTACTATTTTGCCTTTTGGAATTAATTTTGCAAAAGAGAAATTTACAAAATAATCTTTAATCTATGATTAAGATATTTAAAAATATTGATTTGGGTGGTTGATTCATCTCTTCAATGCCCAACAATAATAGTGATGGTAATTCATGTAAGAAAACATTTGTGTAAAAAATTTGATATGATGGAGCTTCCATGCAAACATGCATTAGCCACAACTTATGACTAGTGTGTTAGTTAATACAACTTTTGCTCAAAGTTTCATATGCAAAAATCATGAATTAAACAGAGGAAGGTCCTCCAGGCTTAACCTCCATGCATTAAACAAAGCCCAAAATTATTAAGAAAAAGGGTACAATAAAAGAACTAAGATGCTCAACGACACAAATGAAGCAAAGAGTCTAGGAAAAACCCAGCAACCCTACCCTAGAATCACCCAAAAATTGCCACCACCAGAGCAGGATGTCCAACAAGGAGCTAAAAAGAAAAAGAACTCTGTCACCCCAACAGAAACAAAAGAGCAAGAGGCAACAAGGTCGTAGAGAAGTACTCCAGGAATCTAACTAGAAGTCAACAAAAACATCCAAAATGCTCCAGGATGCACTCACCAACCACACCCCAAAAAAACCCAAAGACCACCAAAAACTGGACACATGGAAACCATACAGAAACCACACCAAACCCATACAATAAACCTCCAGTAAAAGAAACCAACCAAAAAGAAACTCAAAAGAATAGAAAATAGAAAAGCAACATAAGGCCTCCCAACCAGCCTAAAAATTGAACAACAAAACAAAAGCAGGGACTGAAAAGTAGGAAGCCCCAACACCAGACCAGGCAGCAGAACTACAACCCAAATAGAGTAGCTAGAAAAGGCAATAGTACATGAAAAGGGCCCAGAAGAGATCCTGAGAGAAAATCCCAATAAACAAATAAAAATAGTGTAAAAAACTTTAGCCAACAACAAAAAAATAATTTGTAACATAAGGAATACTAATTTTCTCTAATTTTAAAAGACCCCGCGGCGGAGCTGGGAGGTTAGTTGTTGTAAAATCAGTCATACACTGCAAGCCACTCCCCTAATTAGCCAGTCAATTGGCACACACTAATTCCTTATGAATAAGAGAGAAAGAATAGTTTATAAAGATCAATAAATCCTTAATATCCCTAACTAGATAAAAAAAGAATAGTTACACATAACCTCATCAGAATTTAAAAATTGAATGCAATACTTAGAATAAACTTCAATACTAATATTAGTAAGGTCAAGAGAGACACAAAGCCTTAAACCATAGAGCATAGCCACAATGACTGCTTTGTTAACCTCACAATTCTATAATGGATCTGTAAAAGAGATAATGAAACTACCATGGTAGTCTCTGATAACCCCACCGCAACCCGAAGAGGAAATAAGGATAGCACCATCCACATTCAACTTATAGGAATTAAAAGGGGGTTTGGACCAATAAATAAACCTAAGGTATTTAGAAAGATGATTAACCTCTAGCTTAATACCTAAATCAAATGCAGCAAAATGATAATTCTTAAAATTCTTAATAGAGAGTAATTTAACAGAGTAGAGAGCTACCACCTTGTATTTCACATTCTGAATGATCCTCTGGTGGTTCATACTAACACCATTAAAAATAAAATTATTCCTATCCAATCATAAATATCACAAAATGAGATCAAGAATAACATTTCTGATGTGGCCTTTGGACTTGATGAACCAACAATTAAGCATAGCAAAAATAGACAAATTAGCATTAAAGAAATTCAAATGAAAAATGTCTTCGAAATAAATCCTAGTTTAACAGCTAAAGGACCCAAAATAAAAACATGATGCATATTCTCAACATGATAATAACATTGGCATTTGGAAGGTAAAGTAAAACCTCTTTTGATTAAGTTATCATCAATATGTATGAACTTATGTAAGAGTCTCTAAAAAAATATAACCACCGTGGAAGGACTAATTTTATGCCAAATTAAATAGAAAATATTGAAAGTTCGTTAGGGATGTTAAGCCCTATAGAACTGGCCCAAGCTAACCAAGAGGGGGGTGAATTGATATTTTAAAAAAATTCTTTTCACAAAGAAGTAAAAATCTCATAAACCAAAATCACACCACAAGAAAAAATAAGCGCGGGAATTTAAAGTGCAGAAGCAAGAAATAAGAACACAAAAATTTATAGTGGTTCGGTCAACTCAACCTACGTCCACTCCCCGGAGGCGCCCTCCGAGTATTTCACTACAATCATGTCTCTCCTTTAGCACCCACAGCTAGGCGGAGAAGCCTTTATAAAGAACCTCCTTTTTGCTACCCCGGCAAAGCAGAGAACCTATCTCCTTTTGCTTCCTCCTGAAGCTGGCGGAGAACCACAATCAAATGCTGACTCCTTACCTCTACCGACCCTTCCACGGACGAGAAACTCTAGACGAAGAAGAAGCATAGTGATCCTTGAAGCAAACCCTTGTGAATCCCCTCACAAGCTCCCCCTCACAAGATCCTCTCTCTCTCCCTCTATCTCTTTCTCTCCTCGAGGCCTTCTCAGGTCAAGGCAGAAGCAAAATATTGTTCAAAATGTTGAACAAGAGCTCTTAAATAGAAGAGCTTCAAAGGAGCTCATTAATTGTAAGTTGCCGACAATATCGTCTAGGCTGATATGGACATCGTCCTAGCCGATCAGTACAAATCTCAGAAGATCAGCCATAGCATCACCCTGAATGCAAACTGGATAATTTAAAATTAGCTTGATCGTCCAGGCCGATCTCACGATCATCCCGGCCGATCAGTTCAAATCAAAGGAAGATCGTCTAGAGCATCGCCCTGAATTTGATCTAGACGATATTTTTCGTTCAAAAGTAACTAAGGTTTTTGACTAGATCATCCTGGCCGATTCTTCGATCGTCCAAGATGATATGATTGTATCAATCATCCTTAATTACTCCCTTGATTTCCTGATCAATTAAGGCATAATTTGTGAATATTGTCCAGGCTAATCAATGATCGTCCTGGCCGATTATTTAAAAAATACATAATGCCTTAATTGTCTATGGCGTTAACTTCTTTCTATTTTGAGCTTATCGTCATGGCCGATGATTTGTTAGTGACGGCTGCCTTAATTAAGAATCCTTGTTTAGAATTTCTATTTTAAGCACGATCGTCCAGGACGATGTAAATATCATCCTGGCCGATATGAGTAAAAATAGAAATTCTAAGTCTCTCAGTGTGTGTGTGTAGAGTTACTTAGCATCAGTCTCTTTAAACATTACAAATAGACTCAAGAAGAGAAAAAACAAATTACATACTGACTCACCCCTAAACCTACGCAATCTTGAACTGGCTTCGTTTGTTCGTCCGATCTTTGATTCCTAAAAAGTTAGAAGTACTAGGCAGTCCAAGAGAGTTAAAACTGTTTGTCAATCATTAAAACATAAGTCATGAAAAATAGATTTGTAACAATCTCCCCCTTTTTGATGATGGCAAACATAAGTAGGAAAAGCTCAGTAAAAACAACAGTTCATTAAAATTTCAAAATTACAAGCAAGCATATCAACTTTTCTTACCACAACCAACTCCCCCTTTTGTCATCACAAAAAGAGGGTCTTAGACACACAAAAGAAAAAGTAAACAACACAACAGAAACTAAAACAAACTACAAGACAAACTACAGAAAATAGTAAACATAAAATAGAAAACACAGATTAGAAGAACGAGGGATCCTAATCATCAGATGGAGGTGGTGGAGGTGGCTACTGAAAGTAGCTAGCAAGCATAGTAAACTGAGCATTGAACCAGGCGATGTCCTAGTTATGCTGCTACTGTTGGTGAGTAATGTAGCTGTCAAATCGGGCTAGATCCTCTATGCAGTGCTGCTCGTAGCGGGCAATGTCTTCAGAATATTGCTGCTCTTATGCAGCAACGTAAGTGTCAAAGCGGGTCTCCCATCGATCAAACCTTTCTATCAACTGATCAAACAGTGAGTGCTGGTGGAGAGGAATAGGATCATGAATGGGAGCGGGAGCAGGAGCCTCCTCCTCCTCAGCCCCCCGACCTTCCCCATCTCCTGGGTGGAGACGAGTACTATGAAGGATAGTGAAAGAATTGTTTGAGTAGCAAGGAGGCTGAAGGTCGTGATGAGCAGGATATTGAAGATTTTATTTGGTTTCAAGGATGTAGGCTATGAGATATTCTAAAGTAAGGTTGGGTTTCCTCCTATGGCCTGGATCGCGAATAGTTGTTAAATGATCAATGTAGTGAAAGAGTAGATCAGTGGCACTAAATTCTCTTCGGGCCATAATGAAAAAGGTAGTCAAGGAAAGTAGAGGAGTGATGTGGATTCGATCCCCTGCTTTTGGAATTATGGAGGTGCGAAGGATATGTTGGATTGTCCTAGCATCTTTGACTAAAGAGGTAGTCTCTCCAACATGAAAGGGTGTGTTAGTTTGGCGAAGAAAATGGTTTGCTGTGGACCAATCAAAATCAGTATCTGTAACGATTATGTGCAGCTTATCCCCGGTGGTGGATAGCTGTAAAAGCTTCGCACAGTCCTGATATGTGATCTCGACCGGGCGTCAATTCACATAGGAGGTCAGGGCTGTGAAAGTAGAATTTATGAGAAGATTTGCATAAAATTCTAGCAGGAGTTCAGAAGAAAAAGGGACAGCGAGGGTGAGTATGAAACAAAGAGAAGTGTGGGCAAAGAGATCCATTACCGAATACGAGAGGTGTGTAGGATTGATTATTCTGGAAAGGGTAATGCCACACTCTTTATAGCGACGGTAAGTTGCCTGATCCTCTGCCTCCTTGAATCGAGGATCCATAGTGGCCCTCGAGGAACTTCCAGAAGCCTGTCGAACTCGTTTCCCACCA
The DNA here is from genome assembly GCA_016618105.1 of Dendrobium huoshanense. Taxonomy (NCBI): domain Eukaryota; kingdom Viridiplantae; phylum Streptophyta; class Magnoliopsida; order Asparagales; family Orchidaceae; genus Dendrobium; species Dendrobium huoshanense. The sequence goes on from CM028346.1 coordinate 7,519,632, forward strand.
GCCATAGTAATGAGTTAGCAAGGAAACACAAGAGGAGAAGGGATGTGAAGTGAAAAATATGGCTGGAACGACCAGATTTAAAGAAACGGCCATATCGTCCAGGCCGATCGCAGAATTGTCCAGAATGATATGGCACAATAATTGTGTACAGACCGATTGGTCAAAAAGGCGGTCCGATCATCCAGGCCGATTAGACACAAGCGATCATCCAGAGGAGGCAAGCCGGACGACCGTTGAAAAAGCAAATCGTCTGGGCCGATTAGGTGTATCGTCCAAGACAATGCACAATAATTGATCGTACAGGACGAAGTGAAAATGTTTTAAATCTGTGCCACGTGTATCGTCCAGGAACCAGTGGATCGGCCAGGACAATTTTCCAATAATGGATCGTTAGGGGTCGATTTTAAGGATTTAAACGTGCTGACACGTGAATCGTCCAGGACGATCTAGTGTATCGGCCAGGACGATCTAGTGTATCGACCAGGACGATGGCCATAAAATTCATCGGCCAGGATGAAATAGGTTATCGGTCAGGACTATCTTCATGATTGCAATAGAGTTCAATCAGATCGTCCAGGACGAAGAGTAGTAGTAAGCACAGAAAAGTTCAGCATATGGAAATTTGAAGAGAATTTGTCATATCGTCCAGGACGATAAAAGTATCGGCCAGTACGATGTGACTAGAATTTGAAAAATAATGAAGGATGGTGATGATCAAAGCACTCAAAAATAAAATAAAATAAAAGCATAAGAAAAGAAAACAAACAACGGTAAAAAGTTAAAAACAAAGAATTTGAAAATAATTTTTTTTTCTTTTTTTTATTAAAGCAATTCATATGAGTATTTCTTAAATAATTTAAACTTTAGAGTTTTAAGAGATCAATAAATTAACAAATTTCAATCGGAAGAAGGTAGAATATCTGATTTTGTTAACCCTATATCAGACATCATTCAGGGTATAAATTATCTTTTGAAAAATAGAGGCCTAACTCAGAATAACTAATATGATAAAAAGAAGATCCATTCAAAACTTGTTTACAAAAAAAATATCTCATAAATAATATGTCAAAGTAATTTTTCTCAATCATGGAATTTGAAATCAAGCCTTTGAAAATCTCACATAACCCATAGTTCTTCTAAGTTTTAAAAGTTTTGAAAAGAGGGGATTGCTTGCCTTTTAGTGGGCTCATTTTATGCCTCTTGAATCTTTGATTGGCTCTTTGAGCATATTTTAATTTTTGATACACATTTGTGTATATACTTTTTATTTCAATTTTGGCGTCTTTGCCACTTTTCCTTTTTTTCTTTTGTAAGCTCAATTCTCTTTTGCAAACTCTTAAAAGAGGTTCTTAGTTGTGAGTATATCTTCTAGATATTAGAGAATAGGAGCACACTCTCTAACATAGGGAAGAACTACCCACAAAATAGAACTAAAAATCATATGATCAGTGCAAAGGTAAGATCTCAAATAACTTGAGAGATATATAAAACATATGATCAGAGCATTGCCCTGAATGCAAACTGGACGATTTAAAATTGGCTTGATCGTTCAGGCCTATCTCACGATCGTTCCGGCCGATCAGTTCAAATTAGAGGAAGATCGTCCAGAGCATCGCCCTGAATTTGATCTGGCCGATATTTATCGTCCAGAAGTAACTAAGGTTTTTAACTAGATTGTCCTGGTCGATCCTTCGATCGTCCTGGCCGATCCTTCGATCGTCCTGGCCGATCCTTCGATCGTCCTGGCCGATCCTTCGATCGTCCATGACGATATGATCGTATCAATCATCCTTAATTACTCCTTTGATTTCCTGATCAATTAAGGCATAATTTGTGAATATCATCCAGGCCGATCAATGATTGTCCTAGCCGATTATTTAAAAAATACATAATGCCTTAATTGTCTATGGCGGCAACTTCTTTCTATTTTGAGCATATCATCCTTGCCGATACACGTATCATCCAGGATGATCTGTTAGTGACGGCTGCCTTAATTAAGAATCCTTGTTTAAATTTTCTGTTTTAAGCCCGATCGTCCAGGACGATGTAAATATCGTCCTGGCCGATATGAGTAAAAACAGAAATTCTAAGTCTTTCAAGTGTGTGTGTGTGTGTAGGGTTACTTTGCATCAGTCTCTTTGAACATTACAAATAGACTCAAGAAGAGAAAAAAACAAATTACAGACTGACTCTCCCCTAAACCTACGCAATTTTGAACTGGCTTCGTTTGTTCGTCCGATCTTTGATTCCTGAAAAGTTAGAAGTAGCAGGCAGTCCAAGAGAGTTAAAAGTGTTTGTCAATCATCAAAACATAAGTCATGAAAAATAGAATTGCAACAAATATTAGTAACCTCGTTCTTAGATCTAAAGGCACACCAAGCATCCTTCACCCTAAAACCACCATCTTTGGACAAGCCACATAAAATTAAATAATCAAAATCAGTATTCAAGGGGAGGTTTAAAATTTATTAATAATATAATAACATTAGAAAGCTTAGCAAAATCCCAACAATTATTAGAAAAGAAATAGTTCACCTTAACCACCACAGTATAAGAGATGTCAGTTAGGGAGTTAATAGATTGGCCCCCTAGCCAATAATCTTGTAAAAAGAAAATGTTACCACGACCAAGCCACCAAAGGATAAAGGGCTCAACCACCCATTTAATTTTTCACAAACTCTGCCACATTTTAGAATCACCTTGGTTAAAATAACAATTAGTTAGATGCTTTCCCATATATATAATACTTATCAAACATGAAATTCGCCCAAAGGCTCACTTTAGCATGAAAGTTATACCATAACTTGAAAGAAAAATCATAAGTCAAATCATTCATACTCTTACACCCCAAGGCTCCTTCATCCAGGACACCACAACACTTATCCCAATAAGACCAAATAATTTTAGATCTACTACTAGCCCCTTTCCAAAAGAATTTATTAAAAATCCTATCAATTCTGTTATAACCCGCTTTAGTAGGGAAAAGAGTTTGAAAGATATAAAATATTAAAAACAAAGAACACTATGTATAAGCATTAATCTACCCCAAAACTAAAAAAATTAGAATCCTAGGATAGCAATTTATTCGACATCGCAGTAATTAAATCATTAAAAAAATTACCTTTAAAAAGAGGCACCTCATGGTATTTAATAGACAAATGGCCATGCACAAAACCAATATAATTTTTAATAGCCACAATATGATCATTAGACACTTTCTTAGAAGGAATAAAGCAGCACTTATGTTTGTTCAGAGCAAGACCACTAACAATTTCAAACTGATGAAAGAAATCTATAAGTTTAATAATCCTATTAATAGAAGCATTTGTAAAAATAAAAAAAAATCATCCACAAAATATAAATGAGAAATAAAAAAACTACCCAAAGTTCTAAAATAGAGGCTAGGAGAATTTTGAAAAAGGTTAGCAAGGCCTCTAAATAAATATTCAACAGTAATAATGAAAAGTGCTGGGATATCGGATCACCCTGTATAAGATCATGAGAAGATTTAAAAAATCCATTACATTTACCATTAACAATGATAGAAAAATGATAACCCTCAATACAATTTTTAATAAGATTGATAAAATTAAAGTCAAAACCAAACAATTGCATGATATTATAAAGAAATTTCTAATCAATATTATTATAAGCTTTAGCAATATCAAGTTTTAAAATCATATTATCACCTCTCACCCTAACATTCAAATCCTGGCAAAATTCATGGGCTAAAAGAAAATTATCAGCAATGCCCCACCCTTTAACAAAACCCATTTAATAAGGCGAGATAATTTTAGGCAAGAGAGTGAAAGTATGAGGTGCGCTAAGAGAGGGGATGAATTGAAAAATTTTATAATAAAATAATAATCCTAAGTAGAAGATCTATTTTTTTTTTAACAAGAAAATTAGCTTGATGTGAAAGTGAATGCTAAAAGACGATTGCAACAATAGGTGGTGAAACTTTAACTTACACAATAAAGAACTAGAGTAGAATTTTCATCAAGCAGTTATAACAAACGTAAAATACAAAACATAAATAAAGTGCAATAAATGGAAAAATCATAGCATAAGATTTATAGTGGTTCGGTCACTTGACCTACGTCCACTTCCTTGAGTCCTCCACTTTTGGAATTTCACTACTCAAAAGTAATTCTCCTTACACAGAGCCCTCCACTCAGTTGATCGTATCATACGAATAATGTCATACAGTAGGATAACCAATCAGAAATTAATCTTTAATTTAGTGACTAATCATGGGGGTTAATTTAAGTAAGTATTCAAATTATTGTATTGTACAATTGAATTGTATAGTACGACCTGTTAAAAATTACAATTTAAGAACTTACTTAAATTAATCTAGAGGCTAGAGTTTTTAATTAAAAATACATCGTACAGTATGATAATTATCATACAGTATGATTTGTTAATAGATAGTCGTTGAGCCACAACATATATTACAGTATGATCCAAATTCATACAATACGATCTATATAGTAAAAAAAAATTTCCTTTGAACGAAAACTCTCCCCCTATGTGTGTGCATGGTTGCTCGGTGTACAAGGTTGCTTAATGTGAATAATGAAGTAATATGCAATCTCCCTAAAATGTTAGTACTCACAAACAAGAGCAGAATTCAAAATATTCAATGAATAATGAAGTAATTCAAATCCACATTATTTGTCATCATCAAAATCTTAGGCTAGAGGTTATAGACTGCAACAATCTCCCCCTTTGTCAAATAATTTTGTCAATAAATAAAATAGCATAATTTTTTTATTTTTTTAAGGAAACATAAAAGCATGAATAAAAGCACAAACAGATAAATAAATAAGTATTTTATAAGTAAAATAAAAGGTAAATAAGACACCTAAACCAAGCAAACTATAACAAACTACAACAAACTTCTCCCCATTTTGATATCACCAAAAAGAGGAGTAACAAACAAAACATAGAAAAAACATAAGATAGTGACAATTCAAAAAGTAGGATCCTGATCAGGTGGTGGTGGCAGAAAGTATTGATGGATGGATGCAAACTGCTGATCAATCAAAGAAAATCTTTCCCCAAACCAATGCATGTCCTCCTCATGTTGTTGGTGTTATTCTTGAATATGAGCATTAAGTCGGGTTTGGAGTTGGTCGAAACATTCGATTAGATCATCATGCGGATAAGCCGGTGCAGGTCCTTATTGTAGTGCATGTCATCTTGGTGGAGTAGGTTCTCCGGCTGGAGCAACCTGTCCTTCGTCATCAAAATCTGCCTCATCATGTATTTTCCCCCAATGAAACAAAATATGGAAGGAGGTATCCATATAGAAAATATAAATTATCAGGTTCACCATGATAGGTTAATTGGTATTTATGTTAAAGAATGTAACCTATGAGATGGCCAAGAGCTAAGTTGAGTTTTCTACAGGTGGTAGGAAGGTGAACTAGTATCATATTTTGGATATAGTCAAGAATTTGATCAGCTTCATTAAATTTAGTGTTTGACATGATGAGGTAGGTTATAATAGCTAAGATTGGGGTCATATGAATTCTATCGCCAGCTTTGGGTATGATTGATGTACGAAGAACATGTTGAATGATGCGGGCATTTTGGGTTAGAGACTGAATAAGTAGTAGGCGTTGATGAAAAGCAGCATTTCTAAGGACTAGATTGACAGCATTCCAGTCAAATTCATTTGTAAGGAATGAGTGGGCTCTAGGACTTTCAGTAGAAAGTCCAATGTACTGTGCAAGATTAGCTTTTATGATTTTGACCTTTTAAAGACATACAAAGGAAGTGAGGGTCAAGTTTTTGACATTCATAGCTAGATTTGCCAGAAATTCAAATAGTAGCTCAGAGTTGTAAGTGAATGCCAAGGTGAGTAGGAATTGGAAAGTAGTGGATGCAAATTAGCTTATCACCTCAAAGTTTAAGGCAGTTTGATTAAGCATTTGAGAGGGGCTAATTTTGCACGCCTTGAACTTATGATATGCTTCTTCATCTTAGGCAGTCAAAAAATGGTCATCGTGACAACGAAAGGAAGAAGAGCTTCCTAGGAGAAGTCATCTACGCTTGTTTTTCATAGAGTAAGAATCAGGTTGTGAGTGAAGTGGGTAAGGATTGAGTGAAGAAAACTTATATACCCGCTAATTTATAGAATTTTTGGACTATCGTATAGTACGATCTAGGATCGTATAGTATGATGTGCAATAATGTCGTTTGGATGAATGGTTGGGTAAAGGTGGTCAAATCATATAGCACGATCAGTATCGTACAGTACGATCTAAAAGAATTGTGTTCATCCCGAGGGGTCATCGGTATGAACTTTGATGAAAAGCATTGTACAGTACAAATGAATGTTCGTTCAATACTAATTGCAATTATATTATATCGATTGACTTTAATTCATCCCAATCCATTTGCACATATGGATCGTATAGTATGAAGAGGAGATATCATACAGTATGAAGTGTAATAATATCGTAGCAAATGATTTGAATGCACAACCACTTAGATTATATAGTATGATGCGAATCATACAGTACAATATACAGAGAAAAAATTGAATCTAGATCGTTGGTTTAACAGAGGGCTGTGATTTATGCAGTTTTGATATATCGTACAATATGAAAGTGGATCATACAGTACGATGAGAAAAGAAAAATGTCAATTTTGGGGTTCAGTGTGGTAAGTGTGTGACGATCAGGAAACACCTTAAAGTAGGTTTTTTTTATCACGCATGAATGTCGATGACACCAAGTCTTGTCCTCAAATTTATAAAGGTGTCGTAGGCTAGTGGTTTTATGAATATGTCTGTCATTTGATCTCCTGTAGCTATATGTTGTAATTATATGCCTTCTTTAGCTACAAGAACTCTTATGAAGTAATGTTTAATGTCTATGTGTTTTGTTCGAGAGTGTTAAATTAGATTTTTATATATGTAGATTGCACTCATGTTGTCACATATGATTGGGATGGTTCCTATGGGTAATCCAAGATCTAGAAGTTGTTGTTTCAACAAAAGTATTTGTGCAACACAACTTCCTACTGCTATATATTCTGCCTCGGCCTTTGAGAGGGCTACCGAATTTTGCTTTCTACTGGAGTAAGAAACTAAAGATAGTCCTATGAATTTGCATGTGTCAGAGGTTTCTTTTCCTCTATACCATACATCCTACAAAATTAAAATATGAGTACCCTAACATTTCAAAGGAAGTGTTGTACATAGGATATCAAATTTCTATGTTTGGGGTGCCTAGTAGATATCTAAGGATTCTTTTGACCGCAAGTAAGTGAGACTCTTTATGATTAGCTTGAAATCGGGTGCAAAGGCACACACTAAATATTTTATCTGGTCTACTGCAGTTAAGTAGAGAAGAGACACAATTATTTCTCTATATTTTTTCTAGTCTATTGATTTTCCATTCGAGTCCTTGTCTAGTTGAATCGTTGAGCTCATTAGAGTGTTCATGGGCTTAGTACTATCTATTTTATATTTTTTCAGACTATCTTTAATGTATTTTGTTTGTCTAAGAAATGTTCCATTTTCCATTTATTTTACACTAAAACCAAGAAAATAGTTCAGCTCTCCCATCATGCTCATTTCAAACTCATTAATCATTATTTTTGAGAACTCATCACATAAGGTTTTATCTGAATATCCAAATAAAATATCCTCTACATAAATCTGAACAATGAGAATTTCATCTTTTACTTTTTGTAAAAAAATAGTGGTGTCCACACTACCCTTAATAAATCCGTTATATAATAAAAAGGAACTAAGTCTTTCATGCAAGACTCTAAGTGCTTGTTTTAACCCATATAGTGCCTTTTTTAATTTGAATATAAAGTTTGGAAACTATGAACTTTCAAATATGTGGGGTTGCTCAACATAAACATCCTCTTTGATTACCCCGTTCGCACTCTTTATGTCCATCTGATATAATTTAAAACTTTTGAAGCAAGCAAAGGCTAAGAGCGCCCTTATGGCTTCTTGTCTAGGTAGAGGGGAAAAGGTTTCTTCAAAGTCTATGCCTTTAATCTGGTTATACCCCCTTAGCTACAAGTTTTGTCTTATTTCTTACTATAGTTCCTGAGTCATTCACCTTATTTTTAAAGACTCATTTCATTCTAACTACACTTTGCTCTTTAAGTCTCTTGACTAATTCCCAAACATTATTTCTGGTGAATTGGTTCAATTCCTTTTACATTGTTAGGATCCAGAATTCATTTATTTATGCATATAGGTTTTATCATAGAGATGAATGCAGAATGACTAATCTCCTTCCTAAGTCTATGCCTAATTTGCACACCTTCTGATGGGTCTCCTAAAATTAATTCTTTTGGATGAATAGAAGAGTATCTCCATTCTCTAAGCAAATCTTCTTGAGGTTCTCCCCTTTCTCCTATAATCTTAGTTTCTACTCCCTTTAATTGCCTCTACTTCATCTTCTTCAAGTTTAGGTTCAGAGGACTTATCTAATTCATCAAATACTACATGGGTGGATTCTTCTTATGCTAGAATTCTCTTATTGAAGATTCTATAGGCCTTACCTACATATGAATAACCTAAGAAGACACCCTCGTCAACATTGAGATTAAATTTTCCAAAGGAAAGTTTTCTATTAATTAAGATAAAATATTTGCAACGAAACACATATAAGTGTGAAAGAATTTTTGTCCGACTCTTAAGGAGTTCATAAGGCATTTTATTCAACTTTAACCTAATGTTTACCATATTTAAGACATAACATGCCATTTTTACTGCTTCTGCCCAAAAATATCTAGGAAGAGTCCACTCAGCTAATATTGCCCTAACAGCTTCTACTAGGGTTTCATTCTTTCTTTCTGCTGTTCCATTTTGCTAAGGAGTTCTAGGGGCTGAGAAGTTATGCTTTATTCCTATCTCTTGATAGAATGATTAAAATCTTTTATTTTAAAACTCTCCACCATGATCACTATGAATTGTTGAGATTTCTCATCCTAATTTTCATTGAATCCAAGTGGAGAAAGTTTTAAATTCCTCAAACGACTCATTATTATGTGCTAGGAATCTTACCCAAGTGAATCTAATGAAGTCGTCTACAATTACAAATCCATAATTCTTCCCACCTAGGCTAGTTGTGCTAACGGGTCCAAATAGGTCAATGTGAAGGATTTCTAGTGGCCTAGATGTAATCACATCCTTGATTGAATAAAATAATAATTTTATTTATTTTCTTAATTGTTAGGCATCACATAGATTATCCTTAGTGAAGTCTAACTTAGGTATGCCTATAACTAGGTTTTTTTGGTGATATTTCTAAGTATTTTCATACTAGCATGTCATAGTCTCATATGCCATAGCCACGAGTCATTTATTATTGTTTTTAAACATAGTGAATTTGAATTTTCAATTCAATTAAGATGTAATATATAAACATTATTTATTTATTTTCCTTCTAGTATAAGTTTATCATTTAAACAAATTAAATATTTATAGGAAAGAAATTTTATGTCAAAATCTTTGTCACATAATTGATTAATGTTCAACAAATTATGCTTTCAACCATCAACTGGAAAAACATGTTCAATTAAGAAATTTTTTGCATTCCTAACAATACCTAAGCCCACGACTTTCCCTGTGGTGTTGTGTCCTAATGTCACTTTGCCTCTAGTCCTAATCTCTAGTGTAATTCTTCAAGTCTCCAGTCATATGTCTCGAGTAGCCACTGTCTAGGTACCACGTACTCTCACTAGATCTTTTGTGAGAGCACCCCTAAAAAGTCATTCAAGGTTTAGATTTGGGAACCCAAGTGAGTTTGGATTCCTCCTTATGCTTACATGAATGAGATGCATGCATGATATGCTGTGATGAATGCTCTTTAGGAATCCACACTAAGTGTGTCCTACTGTGAATCGTGCATGTGCGGGCTATGTGACCTAGCATTTGCCACGATCCGGCCCGGTTAGCTCGCAAGTGCGAGGCGGGAACAGAAATTGGACATAAAAAAGATAAAAGAAACTTTACAAAATAATTAATATAACTCCAAAATGAAGCATCAACATAAAGAAAGAGCCACTATAATTTCCAAACATAAACTTTTTCTTTTCTTTCTTTCAAAGATCAACAATCAATGGATTTAGCATTAAGATTACAAAAGATACAAAAGGGGATCCATAAGTATAACATTTTCCTTTTACATTCTAATTCTAATATTTCACTACAAAACATCAAAACACAAAAGAACATGCCGCCCGTCGTCTCCCAACGACGGTAGGCGCGCGGTGGTTGGTTGGCCATCTACCCTTTCTAGTTCCTCCTAAAAAGTATTCCCACAACGAGGGTAAGTCTTACACTCAATAGATGAGAATGGAAATTTAAATAAACTTAAAATCAAGAGAGAAAACTATAACATGCTTTGAGTAATTTAGCAAAAGAATCATCGATCATAAAACAAGTTTTGCTCAAAGAAAAGCATACCTTTACCTCAACTTTCAAATGCATATTCCTTCCATAACCTTTCTTTTCATTCTTTTTAAAACCATGCCTCAAGGGATAATCTCATTTGCATGTAACATGTGTATGAAACATTCATAATAGTTTAATATGCATATAACTATAACACCCGTCTCAGGAGTATCACTTGTACTGATCAGGTACATATAAATTGGTCATTTCCTTTTCCATTGGTTCATAGGAACCATCCTTTTCCATGGCTCATAAGAGCCTCCTTTTCCATAGCTCATAAGAGCCTCCTTTTCCATGTGATACCCCCGCGTCAACATGCACATACATTTAGTATTTATATAACCATAAGAAATGCTTTAAATAAACCATTCATGAATTAAACAAATGTATGTTTCCATATGAATGTGTATGCTTGCTACGCTCATGTCATTTGCATGTAAATGAAAAACATGTGTAGTACAAGTAAAGAAAAGAATATGGGGATCGTTCATGAGTTGCCCATTTGCATAAAATGAGAATCTTTGCCTTTGCCTTTAATGTCCATGAACATTTACAAAGAAGCAAGAATCATAAAAAGATATCATAATAAGCATGAAGGAATTTACCATTTCTATATAAATGCAATGAAAGAAATATTAGCTATTATTTATAAAAACTTCCATTCCACCTACCTCAATCCGTGTCCCCTTTTCATTTGTCCAATCAACTCTTTCCTTTCACACGATTTATATCTAAAAGAAATAATAAGAGAAAAACATTAGTGACTAATTCCTACACAATAGACTAAACCTTAATTCTAAAATAATAAAAGTGATCATTCTATGTTTTGTTTAAGTTCCAAAACAAACCCTTTCCATTTTTTTTCATGAAATCTCTCAACCCATTTCCTCTCATTAAAAGTTTAGGCCAAAACTTTAGATTCTAAACATATAACACCCTTCCTTATCTTCAAAACATCCTTAAAATAAATTAAATTTTCGGAATTAAATAAATAAAAAATTAAGAAATCTTGTATTTCAAACAAAATCTATAAATTAGTCTCTAAAATCCTCCCAAATACTAACAAAAACCATAGGGATCAAAAATTCCTTAATTAGGGAGAAACCCTAAATCCATAAACTCAAAACTTTACTTAAACCTTACAATGTCTTCCCATAAAAACTTCCCCATACCCTTAGAAATATCTTTTCTGAAGACATTTCCAAGGAAGATCAATTTTAAGTAAAACCCTAATTTTCAAAACTCATATTTTAATGAAAGAAAATGCACATTAGGGTTTAGAAACATCCCCCTAACCTTCCCTAAACTTTTCTCAAAAGAATCTCAAAGAAAACTTAAGTTTTTCTCAAACCCTAGAAATCTTCTCATCCAAAAATCTTGAGAATGAGAGGGAAAACCCTAGTTCTATTGCATACCTTTCACTTCCCTTAGTCTCCCCTACGATTTTCCCCAAGTTTGGCCGCCGGAAACCGCCGCCGGAGAGGAACCCGTCGCCCTTGCCGCTTCGCCTATGCCGCCGCTCCCTCTCGGTTTCTTCCGCTCAAACCGTGCGAATGGGGAAGAATGAGGGCTCGGTTGGCTCATAATAGGGAGATGGGGGAAAGCCAAAAGACATACATGCCCTTACTTAAACAACCCATGCTTGAACAAACCTTAAGGATAGAATTGGCATTATGAGACTTCTCTTAATTTTAATTCCTAAATTAAGCAATATTAAATATAAGTTCTTTACATCAAATTTCTTAGAATTTTGCGTAGGATTTTTCAAAATTATTTCCATCGAAATCCGACATCCTCAAATTTTCCACTTAATACTCGTCGTGACGCTTTGAAAAGCGTGCGAGGTCTAAAACGACGATTTGCGGGTTTTACAGCATTCCACAAGAAAAGCACCTAACACCAAAAAATGGGTTCACTAACTTATGTGGGTGGTGATGACTCTTCCTAAAGTTATGTGATGCATGCAATACTTGGGGTTTGCTTTGTTAGGCTAATATGGATGTTGTCTTATCTTTTTTAAATGCTATAATTTGTTCTTTCAATGTGTTATTTTCATATTCATATGCTACCACTTCCACTTTTAGCTTATGTTTATTGTTATATATCTCCCATGCAAGTTTCTCTAATTTTTTAAACTCCATTTCTAATTCAATATGTGATGTTTTCAAGGATTCATATGCATCAAATAATTTAATATTTTTCTTGTTTAATGCATCATACTCATTAAGCAGGGAAATGTGTTTTTTATCTAAATTAAAATTTTCTTTAACTAAGTTAGCATGCTCAGTTTGTAAAGTACTAAACTCAATGTTAAGACATCATGCATTTTCTTTAACCTTCTATACGAGTCCTGAATTTTCTCAAAAATAATCAATAAATCTTCATATGAAAGTTGATATACTTCGTCTTGATCTAATTGATCAAGATTATCGTTAGCCATTAGACACATATTCGTTACCTCCTCTGTTTCTTCTTCTGATAATTCTGAGATAGAGTTGGTCCAAAATGCTTTTTGTGTCTTCATCTTCCCTTTCATATACTTTGCTTTCTCCTCACCTTTTTCTTTAGTTGGCTGTCTCTTTATATTGGGGCAATCAGCTTGGAGATGACCTGGTTTCCTACACTCAAAACAAATCATGTTAGATGAAACTTTAGTAGTTCTTGAGCTTTTACCTTTGTTCCAATTATTCTGATGACACCTTTATTTTCTTTTAGAAAGTTCTTGAACTGTCGGGTCATCAAGGCTATATTGTCATCTTCCTCTACTGCAGAACTTTCACTATCATAGTTGTTCACTTTCAAAGCCACTATTTGCTCCTTCTTTTCTCTTGCATTATTTTACCTTTGACTCACTCTTTACTTGTAAGCAATGAGTGACCCAAGAAAATTGTCAATTGAATAAACATTTAAATCTTTTGATTTAATAATTGAAGTAATTTTAGCATCATAGAAACTCGATAAGCATCTCAAAATATTATTAACTTTTTCATAATTAGAAATTTCTCTACCTGGAGCATGCAAGGATGTCATTATCTGGATGAACCTAGTATACATGCCAGATATAGTTTTGCTAGGTTTCATATGGAAGAATTCATAATCATGCAATAAGATGTTTAACCTAGACTATTTAACCTCACTAGTTCCTTCATATGTGATACACAGTCTATCCCATATCTTCTTACCAGTAGCATATGTAGATAGTCTCATATAGTCCTCAGATTTTAATGCACAAAAGAAATAATTTAAGCACTTTGCATTTAATTATGCTAGATTCCTATCCTCATTGCTCCATTTACTAAAAGGAACTTAAGTTTTCATGCCATTTACAAGTTTAAATGGTGTAGTGTAAACTTCTTGAACCAACATTCACATACGATAGTCTATAAACTGTAAAAATATAGACATTCTAATTTTCTAGAAATTAAATAGAATGTTATCAAATAAAGGTGGACGAGTTATAAAATAATCCTTCGTAGTATTATGATTACCAAAATGAGCCATGATCATTTTTTAAAGGTTTTTTAAAACACTTTTTTTGAAACCCCACTCTAGTACCAATTGAAAGTACGAGGTGCGCCAAGAGTGGGAGTGAATTTGAAATTTTTATAATAAAATAATAATCTTAAGTAATAGTTCTAATTTTTTTTGTTTTAAATTTTAAACAATAAAATTAGCTTGATACATAAGTGAATGCTAAAACACGATTGCAATAATATGTGGTGAAATTATAACTTATACAACAAAGAACTAGAACAGGATTTTTACCAAGCAGTTATAATAAACGTAAAATACAAAACATAAATAAAGTGCAATAAACAAAAAAATCACACTAGAAGATTTATAGTAGTTCAGTCACTTGACCTACGTCCACTCCCAGGAGTCCTTAACTCCAAGAATTTTACTACTCAAAAGTAATTCTCCTTTTGCCCCCACAACAAGGCGGAGAAGCCTTTACAAACCCTCATTTTCACCTTCCCCGGTGTGGTAGAGTAATAACCGCTATGCCACCCTCCTAGTGATGGCAGTGAACCTTCTCATTTTTCCCCCTCCTGAAGAAGGCATGGTACCTTAAAAGACACAGACCTTGAATGATCTCCCCCTTAGAAAGCTTCCATAAGATCTTCTTAGGCCACAGGAGGAGCAAGAGTGCAGTAGGCTTGGAGTAACCGTGTGATCTCCCTCACACTCCTTCTCCCTCATAAACTCACCTTCTCATTCCTCTCACAAACCAAAAAACTTGTCTAGTAGCTCTCTCTCAAGAAGTCCCCTTCTTGTCATATTCCTCTCTCATATATTATTTCAAAGGATAGAAGATTCATATATAAATTAGGATCCAAGAAACCCTAAATTTTCAATTTAACTATTTTTGTTCGTATAGTACGATCCAAGATTGTACAGTAAGATCAGTTCAAAATAACCTTCGTCCTAATACGAAGGAGTATGAATAGGTAATTTTTATGAACAACATCATACTGTACGATACAATATCGTCCAATACGATATGTTATTTTCTTTTTGTTCGTATATAACAAACGCTAGGATGATCAAAACTCAACTCTCTTCATTGTCCAGTATTATCTATAAAAAGCTTCAGGTCATACAGTATGATGTTCATATCGTCTAGTATGATTTGTTAAAAAATTAAGGGATTGTTTGGTATGATGTTCGGGATGATCAAAAATAGCCTTGGTTGAACAAATCGTAGGAACAATGTCATACCGTATGATAACCAATCAGAACTTATTCCTTAATTTACTAACTAATCATGGGGGTTAATTTAAGTAAGTATTCAAAATTTTGTATTTTATGATTGGATCGTACAGTATGATCAGTTTAAAAATTACGATTCAAGAACTTATTTAAATTAATCTGGCAGCTAGGATTTTTAATTAAAAAATATCATACAGTATGATTTATTTACAAATAGTCGTTGAGCCACAGTAGATCATGCAGTACAATCAAAATTCATGCAGTACGATCTATAGAGAATAAAAAATTTTCCTTTAAACGAGAACTCTCCCCCTGTGTGTGCATGGTTGCTCAGTGTGCATACACTTTATGGCTAAACTCAAGAAAAGAAAAACTAAAAATTAAATGAAAATTATAGAGTTATAGACTTCACATCCTACTCTACCCAGTCTTGAGTTTTCTTGATGTCTTGAGTAATTTGTGATCTCCTTAAAATGTTAGTACTCATAAATAATAGTAGAATTCAAAATATTCAATAAATAATGAAGTAATTCAAATCGACATTATTTGTCATAATCAAAATCTCAGGCTAGGAGTCATGGACCGCAAAAAAGAGAAGTTAAATGATTCATAAGGATTTTAGAAAGCAATTTATTAAAAAAGGTACACAGATTAATAGATCTAAAATCATTCCATTTACAAACAAAGTTGCTTTTGGGAATAAGTATAATAAAAGTAGAAGTAAAAAACTTAGGAATAGCATTACCAACAAAAAAATTATTAACAACAGAATAAAGATCATAACTAATAATATGCTAGGTTTTTTGAAAGAATTTAGTGGTGAAGCTATTCGGCCCCGCCATAGAATCACCATTCATGCCATGAATAATCTCTTTAATTTCTTCTAAGGTAGGAGATTTAGAAAGAAAATCATTATCCTCTTGAGTAATCAGGTTAGGGATAACACGAGGGTTATCAATGTTACAAGACTAAAAACTTTATTAAGACACTTTTGAAAATGATGCACTGTAAGATTAGCAATTTCCAAACTATCTTCAATAATAGAGCCATCATCCTGATTAATTTGATTAATAATATTCATGGTACGATCCACTTAACCAAGGCATAAAAATACTTAGTATTATTATCCCCATCAACATTAATAAGCAAATGAGAGTGATCTGAAAGAGTCCTGCTAAGATGCTCAATAGTAATATAATTAAAAGAGTTAGGTCATAAATTATTAATCAACACCCGATCCAACCTTTGCAATAAATGATCACAGTTCCAAGTGAATTTATTCCCAAAAAAGCCAATATCTAATAAATTATAATCCATAATCATGCTGTTAAAATCCTCCATAGAATGATAGATAGGAGAAGAGCCCCCTATACGTTCAGAAGGATTAGAGATAGTATTAAAATCCCCACCAACAAGCCAAGGCCCATTACAATTACTATGAAAGTTGATAAGTTGCTCCCATAACACTTTTCTTGTGTAACGAAAAGAAGCAGCATAAACAAATAAAGCATAGCTATATAAATTTAAAACCTCAATATTACAATGCAAAACTTGAGTGAAATCTCCAATAACATTAATATGGGTTGGATCCTTCCAAAGCACCTAAATCTTATTAACAATATTAGAAATAACATATTTAAAACCCAAATATCTACCAGTGAGCCATTTAATTTAGAAGAGGAAATAAAAGGTTCTAATAAAACAAGAATATAAACATTATAAATGCGACATAAATTCTTAACGCGTAACTTAGAAGTGGGATGCCCAATGTCCCTAACATTCTAAATAATAGAGTTTTCTTCTTCTTTTTTGGGTTAAAACTCACGGATGGGTCTAAACGTTAATAGTAATAAAATAGTGCAAAGTCCTTAAAGGGAGACTAATCGCTCACTACGCTCCAACGAGCTACAAAAACAAAAAAGAAAAAACCCTAAGAGCAAAAAGTCTCCACTACGAAAAAGAACAAAAGAACCTAGGAACATTCTACAGATGCTACAGGAAAGCATCCAAAAAAGAAAGCTATAGATAGTGAAATGAGGCTCGACCTTTCTACAAAAATGGGTGATGATCGCAGAAAACCAAATCACCTGCAAAACAAAAATGCTGCAAACAAAAAGATTATAACAACAAGTAATATAAGAAATAGACTTGCAAAAATTAACGTTAGGGAGAGAAAAAAGCTGAGTTAATCCAGTTAGCCAAAAATGATTAAGGCACCAATGAAAGTTAGACCAAGGATATAAATTATAAGAGCTCATGATTAAAAAATTATAATCAGCTTTATCAAGAATGTCCACCTGCCACTCGATCCAACCCTCAGGAGTATACTCCATCCAGTTTTCTAAATGATCCACGTATAAACTAACAACATAATTAACATAAATCCACAACAGGTAAAATGATCCAACCTTCCCAAACATACAACAACACCAATACACCCCACCTAAGGACAAACAACACCACTGCAAGCTAAGAAGAGTCAGGGCCAAATCCTCCATAGAATTACCAGAAGGATAGCCAAAAGCATTCCTGCAAATAACAGTAAGGAACAACGCCCCCAACTTCCCATATAAGAGGCAATCAAAAGAAACCAGAACCAAAGACAATTGAAATGAGAAACTCACAACATTCCCAACTAGCAATCTGAGGGAGGTAGAGCACCAAGGTGACATGCTCTTAGCAAAAAATAGCATATCAATCATTGCTCATATCCATAATCCAACAGACAGCAGCAGCCCCGAACAAATCCAAATATAACAACTAAACATAATTGAAAAAAAAAAACTACTACAACCACAGAGCTAAAGAAAGGAATAAAAAACTGGTCGCAGCAGCACTCAAAAACCCAAGAGCACAACAATGACCAGTAGTGAGAATCCCATACCATAAGAACCCAGCACTGATCACCCAGGAACAAAAATACAAACTCAGACTAAAATCGAGCAGTACTATACCAGATAACAACCTCCACAACCAGGGGAACCTCAAGCGAATAACTGGGAACAAAGCCACAGTTACAGAAGGCCAAAAATCTACAGAAGTTCCAACCAACATAAGGCAACTTCCAGAACTTAAGGAAACATATCATATCAATCCAGTTAAGTATCAAAAGAAAGCAAAAATCCCATCCAAAAAATAAAGACCAACAAACCGACCACCAATTAAAGAAGCAGAAACCAGAGACCAACCAAGATAATTTAAGAACTAACATAGGGACAACCACAAGCATCAAGATTGAGTAAGCCACTAAGATGGGCAGGACAAGTGTCCCAAGTAAAATCACAAGCCAACCAAGAGGCACAAGCATTCCCATCCTTACTGATATGTTGAAAAGAGAAGTTAAGAGACAACAAAAGATTTTTAATCTCCCTAACCAAATAGAAGAGGTATGGAGAACAATAAGTCTCATCTTTGGCTAGAAAGAGATTAAAATCCAAGCCAAAATTAACCTCAATATGCAAATTATAAATGTTAAGAGAAGCGCAGAACTGAATACCATACAAAATAGCCTTAAAAATAGCAGTATGGAAGGTACCTTGGAAAGGACCAACAAAAGCAACAATGAGGCCACCATTACTATCCCTAATCACACCACCACAACCACCAATTAAATCAGTACTAGTGCCATCCACATTAAGCTTAAAGAAATTAATGGGAGGTTTATGCAAATAAATAACATTAGCAATAATAGGGTCACCCTCCATCTTCAAGCCTAACAAATTACCAACAAAGTAACAATTTTTGAAGTTCTTAACAGAAATCAAGTTAACAGCCACAAGAGCTAACACCTTATCCTTCACTTTCTAAATAACATTCTGGTGGTTCATTTTCGCATTATTAAAGAGGGATTGATTCCTTTCCAGCCAAAGAAATCACAAAATGAGAGAAGGAATAAGGTTACGAATGTTCCATTCAGAGTTAATAAACCATAATTTAAGCATGGAATTAATAGACAATTTAGAGTTAAAACAGTTCAGTCGAAATAAATCATCGAAATAAACTCAGGTTCTAATAGCAACATGCCCAGATAAAAAAACATGGTGCATACTCTCTTTATGAAAGCCACCATCATTAGAAATATCACATAACAAAATATCTCTAGAAATAATATTGAGAGGTAAGTTAATAATTCTCTGGAGGATACAATCAGGTACCTCATTAGCAAGCTTATTATAATCCCACTCATTATAATTGAAAAAGGTATTGACCATAATAGAAGAAATAGAAACTGAATTGCGAAGAGAAACAATAGAATTTTTACCTAACCAACTATCCTGCCAGAAGAAAGTATTACCTCCATCGATGCCCCAAAAGATGAAAGGCTCAACCTCCTATTTAATCCTGCACAGCCTTTTCCAAACTAAAGAGTCACCTTGTTTAGAGAAGCAATTAGTAGGCTGCTTAGCATTACAATACTCAGCAATCATAAATTTGGCCCAAAGAGTAACATTAGCATGAAAGTTATATCAAAGTTTAAAGGAACAAGCCTTAGCAAGGTCCTTAAAGTTCTTGCACCCAAGACCACCTTTCTCCAGAACACCACAACATTTCTCCCAAGCAGCCCAATGAATTTTAGCACTAGAGGAAGTGCCTCTCCAAAAAAATTTATTAATAATCTTGTGAAGTCTATCACACACATTTTGAGTAGAAAAAATAGAATGTAAACTATAAACCGGAAGAGCACAAAGAACACTTTTAATAAAAACGATCCTACCACCAATGCTAAGGAAATTAGACTCCCAAGATAATGGTCTATTTTGAACCGAAGCAATGAGATCATCAAAAAAAAAAAAAATCTCTGCCAGCAAATAGAGGCACTCCAAGATATTTAATAAGCATTTGAGCATGACTAAAACCAGTCAGATTACTAATAGATAAAAGCCAATCATTAGAAATTCTCTTAGAAGCAATGAAACAACATTTGTTTTTGTTAAAGGGTAAGCCACTAACCTTCTCAAAATAATCCAAAAAATACATAAGTTTCCGAATTTTATTAATAGCCCCGTTAGCAAACATGATAAAATCATCCGCAAAACAAAGATGAGATAGAGGGAGACCACCCAAAGTCTTAAAGTAAAAATGAGGATTAATATTAAATAAATTAGTAAGACCTCTATAAAGAAACTCAGCAGCAATAATAAAGAGAGCAAGGGAAAAGGGGTTCCCTTGCCTTAACCCATGTGAAGCTTTAAAAAAACCATTGTTAGAACCATTACAATAATAGAGAAATGAAAATTTTCAATACAGTTCTTAATAAGCTTGATAAAAACATAGTTAAAACCAAAAAATCTAAAATATAGTAAATGAAATTCCAATCAATATTATCACAAGCCTTGACAATATCCAACTTCAGCATTAAGTTACCACCTCTAACCTTAACATCCAAATCTTGACACAATTCATGAGCCAAGAGGATACTCTGCCTCATTGGGTTGATGAAAAGATTTTATAAGGACTTCTCTACCTTGTTGTGGGGGCAAAGGGAGAGACACTAACTGATTAGTGTAATACCTGGAAAGTAGGTTTCCAGGGCATGGACATAGGTCAGATTTGACCAAACCACTATAAAATTTGATGTATTCTTTTTTATTACTTTTACAGCATTTTATTTCCACACTTTTCTGTGATTTGTTCTATGATTAAAAAATTTGATTGTATTGTTATCGTGAAAATTATTTTTCTTTCGCATCAAGGGTTATTGTTTTGTTTTAAAACATTTAAAAAGATCAAAAAGATTTTTTTTATTTAAGAATTTTTAAAAGTACCAATTCAACCCCACTCTTGATTAGCCTCGGGCTAGTTCTTTAAGGTTTCATAACCCTTACAAACTTTCAATCACTTATATCAATTAGAATAAAATCAGTAACACAAGCAACGATAGGCCTGGAAATATAGTTGATCAAAAATTAGCCCATAATCTCATTTTTCTTGCTAAATTCTACTATATTTTCTCTTCGTTATTGTTATTTTTTCTGTTGTTGTGTGGAGATCGGATTCCTATCAATATGTTTAAAAAATTAAATCTATACTATGCCAAATCAAATCAGTTCAAAAATAAAAAATTAAGAATTTATATAATTCTTAACTTACATCAAAAATATAAAATAAAATAATACTAATATATCATCACGCACTTCAGAAATCTCTTTCTCCAGTTTTGACTATCCTTTTCCAATCTAAATATTTCCCAACCCATGTCCAAGTAATGGGCATTTTATTATTATATGTTCAATATCATCTCACCTAAAATATTGTCCAATCATCCTATAAAAAAGTCTTATATATCTTCTCCCACACTTTGACACATTGTGGAGTGCTTTTAACAGGTGCTTTCATAATCTTACTAGTATTTTTCTTATTACTTTTACTAATTTTTTGTAGTTTTTGTCAGACTATTTTGTCAATATGTTACTAATCATTTGAGCGATCATATCAATAAACTTCACCATATTCTCAGAGATTACTACAGTTGCTTTGATGTCAAATTTAATCACGTTTTTTTTTTGGATCCATATTGTCTTATCATTGAAGAAATCTCAAATACAAAATATATCTTTCAAAATAAAACAAATCTACAAAAAGTTATCACTTTAGTTTAGTATTTGATATACACATTTAGTTTAATATTTTCATTCTTTCATCTATTATCTACGAGTCATATCAATTATTCATTATATCGTTATGTCATCATTATTACATCATTATTATAAGTGGATTTCAATAATACATAAAGAGTCATGACTCTCTGCTCGTCGGCATAATTTGTAAATATGTTAATCGGGATTATATCACAATCCATCTTTAAAGGAAATCACAACGACCCAACCTCATATACAAGGTATTATATTTCAAATGTCAACTCGTACTAATTATAGTATTGATGGCTAAACTTTCTTTGTTTACTTGTAAATGCCCCATTTATCTTATATCAATCATAACATTTTATCCTTGCAATGTCAATATTATGTATAAAATAGAGGAAATTTATACACCATGCATTAATCTGCTCTAAATTTTATTTATGGTCCGCTTTAATTTAATCTAATTATTGAAATAATATCAATCTTTGATTATGCTCATTAATTTAATTCTTATCATTTTTATTGTAAGTTAATTTTTTTTTTAAATTCCAAAACCAATTTACAGCAAATTGGGATAAAGTACAAAACACATTCGAAGCTTTTTTTAGAAATAGGTTTAAACATTATTTGAACTTATTCCAAACCTAGTTCAAATAGTAATTAAATATAAATTAATTAAAACCAATTTTATTAACACCCAATATTAGATAAAGCAGTATATGATTAAAAACATAGTATTTAAATTTGGTTAAAAAATTTCAGTTTTTTTATAAAATAAATTAAAAAAAGTCAAAATTATCTTTTAAAATATATTAAAATCTGCTAATTTCAAGTGAAGAAAAAAATAAAAAAAAATAAAAAAACACATTTCCGGTCAATCGCTGTCTTTGGATACGGCGCTCCCATCATCACGTGCGAGGGTTCCATTTCTTCACTGCCGAGCGTGGATGAATTATATTTCGCCGGTGTTCGACCTCTGGATTGACACCGGCGATCTTTCTCTCACTACCATTTTCTGTCATCTTCTTCCATATCCATTTTGAATCCGGAGATTGATTGCTTCGTTGATTATATTAATATTAGAGGTGGAAAAGACGTTGGATCGTATCTACATCAAATATTTTCGGGACCTGGAAATAACATCGACCAGTTTATAGGCGGGAGGAAGAGGAGGAAGGTGAGAGGTATTTCTCCCCAGTCAGCCAGCAACCGGAGGTTCAATGGCGTCCCAAATTTTTGAGTACTTCGTCGTTTGCGGTATCGGACCGGAGATCCAAACCCTCGATGGAGTCAAGGGTTTTCAAGGAACAGGGATCATGTACATGCCATCTCTTCTGGATCAGTTTCCTCCGTCAAATCACTCCGTCTACCCTCCTCCGCCTCCCCAGCTTCCAACAGTATACTCTCTCCTCCTGCTGCATTGTTCCTTTCGTTTTCTATTTTTAACTGTGGTTGTATCTTGTGCGATCTAGATTTCTAGTCAATTTAAATTCCTTGCCCCAGTTTGGCAATCATGACCTGATCTCTTTCTCCGACGAGAGGAACTACGTCGATTCCCGCGATACGCTTATTGATCTTCGATTAATTGTAAATTTACAATATTTGCTGCAACTCGAAAGTTCAGAATGAGCATGAACTCTGGCAATTAACTTACTCAGGCTGCTTAGGAGTAAGCTATAAGTTAACTGGAGTTAATTGCAAGGGAGTTAAGTGAGTCGTGGGTCTTTTGTCTATCACTTTTAATGCATTCATTCATGGATCTACGACGTACTATAGCTGCATGTAAATATCTTCGAAATTCGTTATATTCTTCACATGAAAGTAGGTAATTGGTTTTCGAGCTCATAATTATGACGGGTTCTGTTTTATGTCTTTGCTGTTTAGATATCACAGATAGGCCTGGAAATATAGTCGAACTAGGATTCTTCAAGTTATGTACCGCAATAGTCATGATTTTGCTTCCATCATTAAAGGAAAATGGGTTGTTCTCACTGCTGAATGCTCCCATTAGTGCGTGCCCTAGGAAGGGGTTTAACCTTACTTAGCATTGTAGATAGCCCATTTACAAGGTTAAATATTTTGATGTCTACGTCACAAGGGAGTCCACCCAAGTGTGGTCCATGCCTCTCGTGCATTCTTCTTACATCTTATATGCAATCAATCAATCAAACTTTTAGCTTATTATTTTTTATGTAAAACACTGAATGCGTTTCAACTTATGTGCCTAGAGGATAAGCGAATAATCTGTTTTGTTATACCAAAGCTGTTGAAATAGAGATTTCAGTTAAACGAATTTGGAATTTCCGCATAGGAAAACACGGTTGAAGCCTATGCTGTAAAGAACATTGTGACATGTGATTATAGCCCATTCCATACTCTATTTTTGTGTGATATTACCCCTATACACTTGTGAGGTTATGCATAAGTTACATGGCATATAGGAAGGCGGAACTAGTTAACCACAAAATTGTTCATCAAATATCTCTATTTGTCACTTTCTTTGTTCTTTTAAAATTCATTATCATTTGCAAAAGATGACCAAGAGCTGCCTATGCAACTTGTTCATAAATTGAATAAGAAGTAGAGGGCACAACAAATTCTTCAATGACCTTCGAAAATATTAAAAACAAGAGAATAATCATAGTACAATTTATTTCAGAGAGAAGAAGCCCCTAACAGTTTCTTGGTTTATAGATGCTTTGAAATTAAAAAAAAAAATCAATCTTCCTATATATATATATATATATATATATATATATATATATATTTTCAGCTGCTTCTGGAGGTATTTTCATTATCTTCTTAATTTGAATAAATTACAGTTGGTACTCCTTCAACACAAGCCAAAGAAGCAGCTATGTATATCTTTGCTTGCCCCTTTGGGCCATAATTTGGCAAAAGTAGAAGACTTAAGTGCAGCAGTTTTTATAGGTTTCTTTCATTAGAGATGTTCCTTAGAGCTTCTGTAACCCAAGCTTCAAAGATAAAAGAAATAGTTTATCCAAAGGTGCTTCTGCCATGGCTTTATACTATATCACCCTTAATCTGTTTGTATTGATCTGATATTGGTTGCGAAGTACAACACTATTTTACATTCACCTAAAGAGATAAAACGTTGTTGGGACTCTGTGCTATATCCAATTTTAACGGTTTATTATTCATCTCATAAATGGCTAATGGTTCCCACAAATATTATATATGTTGACCAAAATCAAGGTTAAAAAATCAACTCTTTATTGATGTATTACGTTTTAGAGTCTCAGGTTTTCCTAATATGACTATATGTTGTAATGTATAAAATCACACTCACAAGATTAAAATTTAAAGTTCAGTTAACATCTGTTTATATAAATATTCATCTCTTTTGGTGAAAAAAAACAACATAAAAAAATCATCACAAATAATAATATAATGACCATCCAAACATAAATTTAGCATAGAAATTCAAGATTAACAAAACCTTGCCATCTTTCTGATTAAGGCATCCATTTAGGGGGGTGTCGGCCCAGAAAGGGGAGAGTGGCTGAGTGGTCAAAACGGCTGACTTTAAATCTGTTGAATATTTTCTAAGTAGGTTCGAATTCTACCTCTCCTAATTGTTATAGACTTTAGAGAAGAGAAAGTAGACATGCATAACAGGGCCAACCAATCGAGGCTCTTTCTTTATCATAAATCACATTACAATCTAAAGTTTAGATTGCATGAGTTTACATTACAATCACACATGCAAACTGGTTACTAAAAAAGAATTTAAATGGTTAAGAAAATGTGTCAGCTTTGAAAAAATTCATGCACTGACCTCTCATCTTATGCGAGAGTTTAAATAGAAAAGTTCTGGGTCAAACTTTTAGAAATTTATTAGTTTGAAGATAAGACTACGCAAAGATTATCGCCCTCATTTTTTTTACGTTATGATATGAATTCAATTTTTCCATGGACACCAACTCCTATGATTAATTACCCTCTCCTACCCCTTCTAGTGATATGAGAGCACTTTTGATTAAGGCTAATCATTAGATAAGTATTAAATACCGAGCATATAGTAGCAAAAGATTTGATATACGGTTTGAATTTCCCCACCTTGTATTTAAAGTAGATGATGGATGGAACAATGCCGACACTAATCAAGATTCCCTGATTCCATCTTGGGTTGTCGTGGTCTCTAATTTACTTCAACTCAATCTAATCAAAGCATTCTAATTGGGAGCAATAGGTTGTTTTGTATAAGGGTATCTTACAAACATAGGATGGTTAGCTAACAGAGAGTCTTATGTCTTATCAAATATACTTTATGATTCATTTTAAAGGATTTTTTCCATTGAATGTAATTTAATGGTACTTTTTTGAAGAAAAATCATCCAGCTAGAGAGCTTTAGCTAGTCATAACCATTTTCCTATAGTGTCATTTGACAGCAAGACCACTGATTAAAGGATACATACTATGTCCTTTATAGCGGGAGATGGATTAAAAATGAATCTTAATGATGTTCTTGATAAGAAAT
Source organism: Dendrobium huoshanense (assembly GCA_016618105.1). Classification (NCBI taxonomy): domain Eukaryota; kingdom Viridiplantae; phylum Streptophyta; class Magnoliopsida; order Asparagales; family Orchidaceae; genus Dendrobium; species Dendrobium huoshanense. The sequence continues at coordinate 7,545,863 of CM028346.1, forward strand.
TGGCTCTTTGAGAATTGAGATTATTCTTAAAATTATTAAACACAATAAATGATTGCGGAGTATGAATGAATTTTGCTTTATGTTTTAAGAGAGTAATTCCATTTGAATATGTTTAGATTTTGATTAATATTGAATTATTTAGATTTAATTGGAATTGAAGCACCAAGTGACTAACTTAAGAGTTTGGGAGCATTTGTAAAATGATGTAGTCCTCTTTATTTGAGATTTTTTGTTAACTCGGCTATCACCTGGATGATAAATCTCTGTGGTTGAGGCTTTTATCTATAATATGAAATTTGATATCGAAAATAAACCTTTGGTTGAGATTTAATTTCAACACAATCATTATCAAGGTGACATTAAAGTCACTCGAAGTATATGAAATTTGATATGAAATTTGATATCGAAAATAAACCTCTTTGGTTGAGATTTAATTTCAATACAATCATTATCAAGGTGACATTAAAGTCACTCGAAGTATTTATATTTGTAATATGAGATATTTGATTTTGAAAATAGACCCCTCATATTGTGAATTACTTAGAATAATTTTCATATGTTATTTTTCACCTTGTCAACTATGCCAACTTGCAGAGGATCGGGTCTACTTCATGCTCATGTTTCTAACCCACACAACATTCTCATGCCTTAACCTTAGGAGTTTGATGCATTGGTTATAGTACATGCATGTATTTTAACTTGAAAAAAGGGATTTTAGTTTTACTTATTTTCAACATTTTAAAAGGCGAATCGGGAATCGAGGGGTTTTGGCTAAGCGAGGCGTAAGCCTAAAAAATTAGAAAAAAAAGCAATTTAAAATTATGAATAATGACAAAAATGTCAAAAAATAACAAAATATTACGTCAATTGTGAATTTGATGATTTGTTCTAAGATAATATTAGTATATTATTGGAAAAGAAGATTTAAAATAAATTCACTTAAAAATAAAACATCCCTTTAGGATCAAGACCCAATGCAGGCTCATCATCACTTTGATTTTCTTCAGAAGAATCTTCATAATTAATGTCAAAGTCATCCGCAAACTCTTCTTCATCTATAATATTTTTTCCTTTATCCCCTATATCAGTTAATATTTCGTTAGCTCTAGAATGAAACAATAATAACATAAAAAAATAATTCATTATATTTAAGAGTAATTTTGAAATTCTGCTTGTTGTATATGCTCAGTACCGAGCATGTACCGTTTAGTACCGAGCATGTAAGACTTTTTGCTCATTTAACGTGTTTGTTAGAGCACATGCAATTATTTTATTTTATTATTAAAGTGGCATGCATGTTTTTAATGCATGTATGTAATATACTTGCATGCTTTTGGGTGCATTTGCACCGTATAGTTATACATCTTTTAATGTTCTAACATGTTTTTTGGTGCTTATATGCAATGCTCTTTCGTACTTTTTGGCATAGTTGCACATAATGTTTGCACTCTTTCAAGGTATTTACGGGTTCTTCAGTGAGCCCACATAATGAATTTGCATGCATTTTTGTGCATTTGTATAGTGTGTTGCATGCCATTCAATATATATACTTCTTGAATTTTCTTATTTTTTAAAATGATAATGCAATTCGTGAGGCAAATACATGCATTTCAAGGCAACTGCACAATTTTCAGTGTTGTACAACATTTTTTGAGATAATGCCACTTTGCGAGGCAATAACACACTTCCACAGTTTGTTGCACATTTCTTAAGGTGATAGCTTGCTTCGTGATGCGGTGCTATGCTTCTCGAGGCATTACTCACTTGTTAAGGAGGTGTCATGCTTTACAAGGCTATTGTAGGCTTCCGGAGGTTGCTTTATGCATAGTTTTAAAAACCTGACCAAATTGGCTAGTTTGACCAGTTAAACCGTGAACCGTCAGATGACCGGTTCGATCCAACTTAAGAATCTGCTTTGCATCAAACCGGGCTGACCAGCAAAAATTGTTGGTTCAACGAGCTAGTCCCAATTTTTCAAAACCGGCTGGTTCAAAAATTTTTATTTAAATAATTAAACAAATTAATTTAATATTAAATATAACATTAAACTTAATAAATTAATATAAATATAATATCTTAAAACTTTTGGATGAGTATTAAATACATATAATTTAAGACATACCAAAGAATAACATTAAAACTTCTCATATGGCCTCATCGCTTTATATGAGTTCCTATCATGTGCAAAAACAAAAAGCCATATAAACCACATAAAGTGAAACTTCCCAAGTGATGTGGGACTAAATAGCCATATTGAAATTTTTTATTTTTACAACCAAAGTTGTGAAAACCGGACCAGACAATGAACCGGAAGAAGGAGAGGTTCATGGTTCGACTGGTTCGATCGGTCGAACCGGATGACGTAATAAATAATAATATTATAAAAAAATAATTAAATTAACATAATAATGATGCCAATTTAATATTAAAAATATCATAATTTTAAGAATTTTGAGATTAAAATATATATATATATATATATATATATATATATATATATATATATATATATATATATATATATATATATAATATTACATAATTTTAAAATTAAATATAAATAATTATTATATTTATATTTGATATTTAAAAATAAATAATTACTAAATATAAATATAAATATAAATATAATATAAATATCTTCAATCTTCAATTTTAATTTATATTTAATAAACATTTAGTTTATATAAATATACATTTAATATAAATAATTACTAATTTATGTCATATATTTTGGTAAAATTTTACATCTATAAATTATATATAAATTTTACATTATAAAATTAGATTTATAAAGTGTATAATACAATTCTTTTAAATTTTTCATTCTTCTTAATATCATTTAATTTCATACATTTTTGAATAATTGTAAATATACAAATAATTATATACAAATAATTATATATTTAAGAATTTTAAAAATTATTATGATTATTTTTATTTGAATATTTTATACAAATTTTTCCAACAGATTCTTATAGAAGTATCCATCATGCATACATTTTTGAAACTAGAAACTACTAGTTGTTTAGTCCCACATCATTTAGGAGCTTTATATTTTGTTGTTTATATACATTTTCTTGTAAGCTTGTGTTAAGAGCCCTCATGGGGTGAAGGAATCATGTTAGTATGATGAACTTGTATTTAATTTATATAAAATAATATTTAAAAATTTTCAGAGTTATATATCATATTTAAATTAATTTAATATTAAAAAATATTTTATATTAAATTAAACTTATTTAAATATATTATTAATTGAACTGGACAATTCTTAAGAACCGAGCCGGTTGAACCAGTGGCTCAAATAGATTTTCACCAGTTTGATGCTAGACCGATTTTTTAAGAGGAACAAACCGACCTTAGGACCGGTTCACGGTCGAACCAGTCGAACCGCCGGTCTGGTCTGATTTTCAAAACCATGTTTACAACACATTTTTTAAAATATAATTTTAATTAAATTTTATTATATGAATAATATTTATTTTTTAGTTGATAATATTTAATTATATATCAATTAATTTTTATATATTGAATTATACACATGAATGACATAGGGAGAGTATCTGTGCAAAAAATGAAGAGGTAAAGGGAGAAAGTCGGGCTATGCGTGAATTGAGAGCGATTGTAAGGAGTCGGGACTTAGATTTTAGGTGTCTTTCTTTTATTTTTTTAATTGAAATGCAGAGATGGAATGGAAATGACATTTTGTAGTGGAGAAGTCCCTGATTTGAGTAGGATACAAAGTAGGATTTAGAGTGATATAATATATTTTAATTTATTTTGATATTTCTATTTCATATATTTTTTCAATAAATTAGATGTTATAATAATAATGATTTAATTAATTAAAGAGGTATATTTATATTTTTGTGTCTCAAAGTAAATGTTGACTCGCACAGGAGAATTTTGAGTTTGGACTCATGCAGCAACTTAGGTATTATTAATATCAATTCTTTGTAATTTCAAAGTTCCAGATGGGTTAGCAAAATTCGTTTTGCATACGAACAACATTTGGAAGACATCATGCAATGTCTGTAAACCAAGGTTTAAAATTGGGTATTCGGGTAGTGAGGCATTTTTCGTTCGTGAGGCGAGGCGTAAGCCTCAAGGCGATTTGAGGCGCAAGCCTCAAAATCAAAAAATTGTGTAAACATAAAATAATAAATTTTGTATATACTAATGAGTAAATAATATATAAAACATAAAAATGCTACTTACCACATCTTTGAGAATAAATAATATATATCACATAAGAACTCACTAGTCATCAACACTGTCATTAGTCATCAACACTGTCATCACTCATCAGTCATCACTAAGGGGGTCTTCATTTGAATCATCAGTATGATTATCTGCTCTCTCCTCTTCCCCCTCTTCTATAGAGTTCAATTTCTCCCAATCAGCTTCTTCTTCCTTATTATTAGTTATCTTTCTCTTCCCTAAATATTTTTGAACAATATCATAATGAATAATAGTGTAATACATTAATAAAAGTCTAAGAAAAAAAACTATATTATTTATATACATTTTTTGATTTGTTCTTGAGTTGTGGTGGATGTGGATGCTTTAAGACCATCAAAGAAATCAACATTTAAATCTTCATCTTGTAATTCAGACGGCATCACTTCAACTTTATCATCTACAAACCACTCATTATCAGATGCCACATCATCGCAAAGCAAAGGATCTTCATTATTCATTAATCCTTTATTTTTTCAAATTTTTATCTCTGAGTCTTCTATTGTACACCAGTGAGTTCATCCTCAATGTCAACAAGCGATTTCTCCTCTTTGTATGTACTTGGTTGTAAGTACTCCAATTTTTTTCACAGCCAGATGAAGAGCATGTCAAGCCCAAAACTTTCACAGCAAAACGCTGTAATTCTGGAGTCCCATCACCAAATTGAATCCACCACTCAACTGGAGATCGTTTGACAATTGTATCTTTTGCTTGTTGTAATCCAAAAAAACCTTCTTTGTTCCTAAAAGGTACCAATTGCAAGTCAGCATTTGATCTTTCAGTTGCATCACTTATTAGATGATCCATGCAATGATATAATCCCAACTTTATTTCAGGATTTGTAGACTTGTTCTCTGCATATTGATACTGAGGGTTTTGGTAGTAGCCAGCGACATGCAAGTGTCGGTGAAGCTATAGTTCCCACCTATCATCAATAATATTCCAAATTTTCCTAAAGCTTCCTTCACTGCCTCCTAAGTTGGAGGCAATCGTCTCTTTGGCTTCATCCATGGCATTATAGATAAAACCCATTGCAGGCTTCTTCTCAGTATCCACCATTCTTAAAACATGAACTAAAGGTTTTGTGAATGTAATGACATATAAGACACTTTGCAAAAATCTGTCATTTAAAACAATCTTTCTAATCTCTTTTCCCTCAGCTTTCTTCGCTCAAGCACAACTCAACCACTGTGTAGATGTGAACATAGCCTCTAAAAGTTGCCTGGCATCCAGCATGCTCTCTAAGGTCAAGTAAGCGGTGACAAATCTTGTTGCGGTTGGCCTTAAAATTTCTTTCTTCGAAAACTTTCTCATAAGAGTTAGAACCCAAGAGTGGTTGTAAATAAACTTAATTATTTTTTTGGCTTTAGTGAGTACATTTTTATGTTGAGGTAGCTCCCTAAGCTTCTCAAAAATCAGATCTATGCAATGTGCAGCACATGGAGTCCAGTACAAATATTTCCTCTTTTCCATAAGTTTATTACCTGCAGCCTTATAAGAACTTGTATTATCTGTCACAATTTGTACAACCAAATGTTCTCCAACCTCATCAATAATGCTATCTAATAATCCAAATATGAACTCAACATTTTTGACCTGGTCAGATGCTTCAATTGACCTTAAAAATACAGTACCATAAGAATTATTAATGAGGATGTTGATCAGACTTCTATGTTTGATATCAGACCACCCATCTGACATAATTGTTACTTCTGTTTGGGCCTAAGTCTTCTTAATTTCTTCGATGCTTTTATCAGTGCTTTCCAACTCCTTCAAAATTCATGTTCTTAAATTATACATGGTTGGAGGTTTGAACCATCTCTTAAGTACTCCAACTGAACGAATCATGTTGTAATAAGCAGGTGATGTTGCAACATTAAATGGAATTGTATTTTCATAGAAGAATCTGCCTATCCTTACACACTCTTCTCCGCGCCTCTGCATTTTCTGGGGCCATCTTCTATGTAGTAGAAGGCCTATCCTCTGATGTGTCAACCATATAATGATCCATAGGCCCTCTAGCACCCCTAGATGAAATGGGTTTCATAGAAGAAGATGAATACCTAACGCTGCGCTCACTCCCGTAGTAAGACCCAGCATCAACTCTATCCTCAAATTGCTTCTGTGCAAGATGTTTTGATGTGGTAGACTTATTCATGTATGACTTTATCTCATCCCTTACAGTATCAGGAACTTTGGAGCATGGAGCAACATTCTTGTGAGAACCTGAAAGGTGTTCCTTCATCCTAGTCACACTACATTTCACAACTTTATCACAGTAATTGCATTTCAGATAGACATATGTTTTATCACTGCCTCCTACATCCACCTGAGTGCTATATTTTCATGCTTGATATTTTTTATGACCTGATGCACCCTTATCCTTATTTCTGACCATCCTGATTGAGAAAATAGAAAGTGAACGAGTTCTTACTAATCTTTTCTATGATCTGATGCAGGCTGGAGGAGACAGCAGCCTCGGACAGAAGCGACCACGGGTCGGACGGAGGAGACAGAAACCTAACTCGCAGTAGAAGAAACCTCCAAGTGAAGAGAGCAGCTCGCGTTTAGGGTTTAGTATGCGTATTGGTCCTATTGGACGTATTCAATATTATATAATGTCGAGTCGTCAAATAAATTTTCTGGATGTGTTCAGTTTTATGCTGTGCATATTTTATGCGTACATAATGCGTATGTACTGCGTATTTAAGGCGTACATACTACGTATGAGAGACGTATTCTATGCGTATTATATGCGTATTTTGTAAAACTTCTTCTAAATTATTTATAAATTAACAATTGGAGCAGCTGTAACTTAATGTATGATTTTGTATTAATATTTAATAAAATATATGTAATATTATATTATGCGTAGTCTATGCGTCCGTTGTGCGTAATACATATGATGTGCTGTAACTTAATGTACATCTTCAACAACATCAACTTTCCTACATCAATAAAAAAAAATCAACTTTCCTACATCAATATAAATCATCTTTGACAACCAAGCCTTTCAATCTTTACTGCGATGCTTATCCTCTTCTTTGACCAGGTTTATGTTAATAGGGAGGAGGATAAGTATCACAGTAATGAATGGAAGAGAACCTTCCTTTGATTTTTAGACATAATTTTTAAACAGAAGTAATGCAGCCTTTGACAGAAGGAAAGTTTTTTTACTTCAGAAATAAGTCTAAGGCTTCTGGTAGTTTGTGATTCGTTTGAGGATAAGGATTACCTAGTATTTTCATTCTAACGATTTAGAAATCTACTTAGTTATCCTCTTCCTCAAAAGAATCACAAACTAACAGCATCTATGATGCGTACGATGTGCGTCTTTTGTGCGTTGGTAGTGCATGTATACGACGTACGTTGTGCGTGCGTTATGCGTATTATTTAAAAACGTTTAACAAACAATTTAAAAATTATTTCTTTTCCTTAAATACAATCCATCAAGAGCCATAAACTCTTTGTACTTGTTCAAGTATCATATTCAAGACTAGAAAATAAAATTTACTGCGTGTGTTATACGGCGTACGTTGTGCGTTTTTTGTGCGTTCGTAGTGCGTGTATACGGCATACATTGTGCGTGCGTTATGCGTACGTTATGCGTATTATCATTTAATAAGTTATTTTTTAATCAAATCAATATAAATAACATTTATACACAGAATTGAAAAATATAGTCTTCAGAAATAAACATTGATACATAGAATGAAAAATATTTATACATAGAAACTGTTTAAACATTTATACACAGCAACATTTATACACAGCAACATTTATACACAGAATTGAAAAATTGTTATTTTTCCAACGTTTTACAAAATATTTCATATGCAAATTATGCCCTATACTTTGGCATATCTACTTACCAATTTGTACTATCAGTCCAATCAGTGTTGCCTTCAAGACTTATTCTTTCCATATACTTACAGACATACATTCCATAATCTATAGAGTTCTCCTGTTTTGGTATATCTTTAATGATAGAAAGCTTCCATTTTTTGATATCACTATTAAAAAGTTCTTTCGTGTCAGAATATAGTGCTTTAAGCTGAAATATATGTAGAGCAAGGATTAGTTTTATACATTTTTTAAAAATTGAAGAGTTCATGTTCATCTAACACTTACGATTTTTGGAACAACAAGCCTATGCTCTTTGACGCGGTGGTCCAACGAGTCATAAAATTTTAATTTTTATTCTTTCAGCAAACTAACCAGAAGGGTAATGTGATTGAATTCAATGATTGGCTGTAATCAAATGTTGTTTGAAGAAACATAAAGCTTAATTATATGGTCGATTTGCAATTTGGACAATTTATCCCTTCCTTTGTTATTCTGCAAGTGCAAGTAGTAAATGTAAGAACTAAGAAATGGATACGAAGTTATTAATCCAATAGTTAAACTGATGAATTGAATACTAAGTTACTAACCCAATAGATTGGAGAGGTGTATAGAAATTTATAGTACTTGTCAGGCATAAGGTTACACTTCTCATCTAAGAGATGAGCAAAAATATCTACATGTTCATTGCCTAAATAACTGTCGCTTAATAACTCATCAATGTCAGATCTGGAAATAAGAACGTTAACAACAAACACGATGCTATCGTCCCTGCAAAAAAAAAATAAAAATTAAATACGCATTTCATAAGCATGACCCATGCATACCATACGCATATCGTACGCATACCCCACGCATATCATACGCATAACCCACGCATATCATACACATACAAACATTCAAACAAAAAATAAGTTGAAATTTTTTTACCTTTTATTGAATTTTTTCAAACTTTCTCGCACAAAATTTCTCTTCTCAGAAGTCAAACACAGAAGACCTTTGTAATTTTATATTTCATCTGCATAAACATAAGTTACATGTTTTATTTGAATGTTATCAACTGATATTGGTTCATTTGGATTTGTATATGGAAAAAGTTACATTTCTGCTGAGATTGACTCATTTGGTGGGATTGGATCTTTTGGTTCATTGGGGCTGTGAGGAGGGATATCTGATTTTTGTCTCTTATTGGAAGATGAAGAGTAGCTAATAGATCTTTTCTGAGGAATTATTTTGCTCTGATCAATGTAATTATTGAGTTTGACCTCAATAACTCCAACTCTCTATCTTCAAACTTTGTGCTCAACCTGTCTTCAAATTCTCGAAAAAGTTTTGTGCATGTTTTTTTGGGAGGATTTGATTATTGTTTCTTGTAGAGACTGAAGTGCTTCAGCAGAAAAATTTAAGTGTGGTTGCTGAGGAGATTGGTGGGAGTCTTGCTGAGGAGATTGGTGGGGGTCTTGCTGAGGAGGTGGGGTATGATGGGAGATTGGCGGGGTTGTTTTGATAGGTGGATATTTCATGAGGAGAATCAGGGGATGGAGGGCTGTCTGATGGATATTTCTCGACATTAACCATATCCATTTCTGCGTGAGAAACTGGCTGTAGGACATTTCAAATCTGACTTTTTCTTATATTAGCAAATAAGTTAATGATCACCTCTGTAGTATATACAATATCATCGGCCCATCGAAAAAAACGGGGCCTTTTGTCAGCATACATAGGAGCATGAATAGTAGTATGCTCCAGAAACCAAATCTGCATAAGATAAAAGAAAATTTTAGCACTCACATTAAGCCAATAAAATTTTGAATGAATTTAACAGTTAGCACTTTTCACTCACAATTAGCAGAGGTACAAAACCGTTGATGTAACCTGCTGGCTTCTTATTTGAAATCTTGGAGGAGGCCTTATTAAACTCTCAAACTAAAAATTCCCTAATTGAACTAGCCCAGTTTATTGACAAAAAATCATCTGGATTATTTGCTATTCCTTGAATCAACCGAGGGGTTTTGAAGTTGTTAAGTTGAAAATAAATTTGAACATAAATACATGATAAACATTCTTAACATAATCTCGGGTGGGGGGGTTTGCTTGTTCAACTCCATCATGTCTGTCCTTATTTCCGTTGATGTAACTGAAGTATGTGTTAAAAAATGTCAGGATATTTATTCTCCTTTATTTGGCAGAACAGTAAAAAGGGTCACTTCATCAGCAGTGAAAGGAATGGGTTGACTTTTTATAACAAAACATTGTTTTGAAATGTCCAACCTTGAGATCAGCTCATAAATAAGAGGGACATTTTGCTTAAATCAAGAAATTCAAAAAACTGTATCATCTTTAAACGTTTCAATGTGTCATTGACTTTAGGAGTAATTTGCTGAGCAAAGTTATCATAGATTTTTCGAAACGAAGAAACATAGTATCGATAGGTAATTGGACGAGCATATATCTGAAAATTATAAAAAATAAAAAATTAAAAATAAGTGAATGAGATACGCACAAAAAATGCATAACATACGCAGAATATAAGCAACGGTCACACACAGTGTAAGCATAACATACGCATATATTACGCATAACGCACGCACAAGAACGCATAGTGCAGGAAACATGGCAGCAAATTATACAAACGCAAACAATACGCATATCATAATCACTGATCACGCATAGTATATGCATAACATACGCACGAGAATGCACATTGCAGAAAACATGGCATCAAATTATACGCACGCATAAAGTACGCACAATATAAGCATGCATCACGCAACGTGTACTCATAGCATACGCACAAAAGACACATTGCATACGCACATCCTACACATATATTACTCGGTGCTTAAAATTTAGTTAGATTTTATGTTTCAAATTTCAACATAAATTCATCATAAACCATGAATACAGAGAAAACACAATGACATCAAAGTATCAAACATTTAAAAAAGTTTCGAGAAGCAATGCATATTCTAGAATAAGCATAAAATAAGAAGATCTTCAAAACCTTGAACACCAACGCATAACATAATCATAAAATACACAGTTTGGAACAGAAAACATAGCATTAAGTTATTTTTCTCTTTGGGGGTGACGACATCTTAGAAGAAACTGAGTGAAGAATGCTTGAAATTGCTCCGGAGTGAATGCTTGAAAGTTCGAATTTTTGTTGGAACTTGAAAATCTAAACGTCGCCTCTGCATTCGACCTAAACCAGGGTTTAAATGTTGATGCCACGTCGACATCTCACTAGGCGCGCCACATCGGCAACTAGGGGGGCAGAACTGAACAAAAAAACTAGGTTAATTTTTTTAGAGGCGACGCCTTAAATATATGAGGCGAGGCGTGCCTCAGTAAACTTGAGGCGTAAGCCTCATAAACTGAACTTATTGCGTGAGCTTTGAGGCTTAAATGGACCAAATTGCGCTGAGGCGCACCTCAAGGCGCGCCTTTTATTGCGCAATTTTAAATGTTGCTGTAAACTATTGTTTTTGATCGCATTCACTTGAATCAGTCATGCCATGTTTCTCTTTAGCAAATTTGACATTCCAAACTCAGTGTAGCAATTTGTTTCACAAATGAATGATGTTTGACAATTTTGCACAGCGTCGTGCTTGTAGGCCATTCGTGGTCGCTCGATAGAGTTAACATGTGGTTTTTCTTGGGTAAATTTGATACCCTAAACTTGTCGATGCAATTTATTTTAACAAATGCATGAAGATTGAGTAGTTTTGACCAACGTTGATGCATTTTAAACCTGTTATGTGTGACGTCATGTTAGTTGAACATTGGGGTGCAAATGAGTCGGGTTTAGCTCGAGTTAGGCCTAACTCGAGCTTGACTTGCAAGCCTAATCCTGAGCTCGAAGTTGAGTCAAACTCAGAAGGCGAGCTCGAGCTCGGCTCATGCCACTGAAACAAGCTCGTCGAGCGGCTCGATTCCATAGTTCAAGCTCGATTTCGCATTTGCTTCTACTATGCGTTCTACTTCCGAGCTCCAATTCCACTCTGCATTCGAGCTCTGAGCCCGCCCACAATTTCGCGTTTGAGCCCGCTCCCCCGCCCATAATTTCACATTCAAGCCTGCTCGTAAGTAATCGAGCCGAGCATCAGTTGGATCAAGCTCGAGCTCGAAACTCGGTAAGCGCGACTCGTGAGCTCGTTAACGAGTCGAGCTTGTGCTGACTCGCAAGCTGGCTTTACTCACTTGCACCCTCAGTTGATCTTCATCTTCGCTAGGTTTGCTCGAATTGAATGTGGTACATGTATGGAAGTAGACAAAGTCTTAATCCAAGTTTCATGCTAGCACAAGATGATTTCTCTTGAAATTTGGTAGTTGCCACTTGTTTAACACTAGAAAGAGTTATATCCTAGTGTTAACACACATTATATTTTGGTCCTCCTTTGAATATAGGCGAGCGATGAGCTTCAACATGCATTGATAGCTACTCTGGCTGAATACAACTGATCCTCTATTGGCAGGCAAATAGAGTTGAGAACGTTTAAATAACCAAATGCTTCACAGGTTAAACATAGACCTATATCTCAAGTCCAATCCTCCATCTTAAGAAGACTGGAGTGGACAAGACTTGAGTTAACAAGTGAAGGATGTGGAATTCCTGGAAGTATTTAATTTATACGTTCATATTAGGCCTTCAATGTCATCTTTCAAGAAAATTCATTACAAATAAAAACGAATTCTCGAGCTTAACACCCACTTAACAATATTCACAAGAGCGGATATACAAGCTAGATCCTCTGTTGATAGATTGATAGGGTTGACATGGTCAATTCACTATGTTGGCTGTGTTGAAAGTGAATATCAACCAGATCTGATTCTATCTTTTAAAGCCCCAAAACTCCAATATAATATAAATATATTTAAAGTGCTTTAATATTCTTTGATGCATTTGCGTAGCGGACATTTATATTTGATAATGCATTTGCGCATATTTCAATGCATTTATATGATGCATTAGCATATTTCTTAGTGCACATGCATATACATTTACATGTTGCTTAGCACGTTCGCATAATGCATTTGGACGTTTATATGATTGCTGATGAGTTTACAAAGTGCATTTGTGTAATCATCAATATGTATACACGCTTCTTAATGCTCTTGTATAGCATACTTGTATCTCTTTGGTGCATTTGCACTTTACAAATATGGAACACATTGGCAACATTTTGCTTTGATGATTTGATGTGTCCTACGCATTTTTGGCAACATTTTACTTTGATGATTTGATGTGTCCTACGCATTTTAGTGAACAAGTTGTGCCACGTGCAATAATGTACCATTTTTTCTTTTAAATGCATGCATGATGGGGTGTACAATACTCTCATGGGATGTTTATAAATTACTTTGCCTTTAGTAACTAGTGTGTATGCTACCCAAGACATCTGTATACTCATGACTTGTAGCAGGTTTGCTCATTTTAATTTGACCAAAGATATTTACATGAAACAATTGTTGGAAATTTGTGAGGTTCTCACATGACAACTGTTCATATGAGTGCACTATTGTAGGAGTGCACACAACTTTACATTTTTAGGTTAATCATCTCTTGTATTTAAGCGCATCAACGCTCGCATTGTGCTTGCCTTGTATGCACGTAGGGAATTCGATATGGGTGGCCTTAGAACGACATGTTGATCGATCTTTCACATGGTCTCGCATCACATGTGTACCTCACTCGTCTTTTTGTGTTTAAATGTTAGCCTTGAGGGCCTCATGAATAATTACTTTGTAGGTTATAAATAGGGAGCCTTGATTCAATTCATTTCATCCAAATTCGATTTACAAAGCGGGTTACGAGGTTAAAGTTTGCGCATCTTCTAGGAGCTTAAGGGAGGTTTTGGTTCCCTCTTGTTGGTCTGTCTTCGAGTCTGTGACAAGTTTTCTGTAAGTTTTTTTTTCACCTTATTATTGTTCTGATTTTGCAACTTAGAATTTCATTTTTTTGTCAATTTAATTTTAAATTTTAACCGCTTTTAAATTCTGTTTGGGTCTCCTGTTAGTATTATTTTCGACAACATTATGACTGTGATCTTATAGGGGGTTTCATTGGGTATGCTCTGTCTTCCCACCACGTGAAGAAAGATGTGCATGGTAGGTGTCGGGTGACATCGCATCCGTACTCTTCAATCCCACCAGCCAAGAAACGCAATGCGTTGGTCTTTGAACACTTGTTTTCAAGTCGCAGTTTTTCTCAGGTTGTCAAGATAGTATCAATACTTAAATTTCACTTTGCCGTGCTATGAAAAGTGTGCACAAGATTCACTCGGTGCTTCGCGAGCATCGTCTACGAGTTTTGCTCTCCAGCTAAAAAAACACGCACGGGCTTCACTCATTGTGCAAAATGGGTCACGACCATGACTTTTTTTTGAGTTTTAAGGATTGTGGGGTTTTTATGCCTTTGGGTGCGCGACAAGGACGACGAGTTGAGACGACACACAAGTTTTCTCTCTTTTTTGTGGAGAGAGAGTGAAGGGAGAGAGAAAGTAAGAGAGGTTTCTTGAGAGAGAAATAGAGGGAAAGAGTGCGGTCTTCTTCCCTTTCTTTGGAAAGAGAAGAGTAGATAGGGGAATGGAGAGGGAGAGAGGGTGAGAGATGTAGAGATGGAGAGTGAGGTGTTGGTGAGGGTTAAGAAGCCTAGAGTGAGAAAATCTCTCTCTCTCTCTCTCACTCAGATGTGGATGTAGAGTTCGGTGTTGTGAGGAGAATGAGGGTTTTGGCTGTTTGGGGCTGCAGGAAGAGGGTTTGGTGGGAGAATGAAGGGATTTGGTGGAGAAAGAGTGAAGTAGAGATGGAAAGGGGGTGAGATATAGATAGAGGGAGTTAGGGTTTGTGGTGTAAGAAGATTGAGGAAGAGGAGGAGAAAGAAGGTGGAGGAGAAAGGAGGAGAAAGAAGAAATATGAAGAAGGGGAAGAGAGAGGTGAATGACAGTTGGAGCAGTGGCATCAATAGGGTCAGCATATGTGGCTTGGAGGCGCGGACGAACAGAGAGTGAAGGGGGGTGCGTTCATGTGTTGTGAGTTGGAGAGGGCTGTCGACTGGGTTAGGAGTGAGTGAGTGGAATTCGGGAATGAGAGGGTTTTAAATGTGAGGAGAGTTTAGGGTTAGTTTAAGAAATATTTTTTTAAATTAATCTTGCTTTGATTCGCTTGCTAAATCGTCATTGTTTGGGCTTGTCGACTTGACCTCAATCCGCATGTGTGAAATTTCAATTTTTGTCGATTGACAAACCTAGCCAATATGAGTGTTGATTTTAGCTTTTTCAGTTGCTCTTAATGCATCGACGCTATCCGTTTCGAGAATGGATGCCTTTTGGACGATTTGAATTTATGGTCAACGCACGTCAGGTGACTCATCCGATGATGCGCCTTTATCTTATATAGTTGACTTAACCTTGGAGCTCATAATAAAGTCAACATTATAGGAAAATTTTGCACATGGAATCAAAATTTGCACTCCATAGACAATTTATCCATAAGGTATTAATCTCTTTTGATGAAAATTAGGAAGACAAAATGATGATGACATCGACAAACATTTTCGACGAGTATATCAGCGCAAGAGGCGCAGATCGATGGCTACGATCCACAACCTTTATTTAGATGCTTAGTTTTTATTTTGATGTTTATGTATTAATTGCTATTTACGATTGTACCCTTTCTTTTGAGTTGTCTTGAATTGTAGACCCAAGGGCATTTGCGTCATTGTATTTTTGTTTCCTTAGGCCTATAAATTGTGGCCTCCTCTATTGTATCAGATGATGAATTATGAATGAAATTTTAGTTTTCTTTGATTGATCTCTTAGTTAGTTCTTGAGAGGAGAGACCCTCGGTTGTTGAAAGCACTACCTGTCAATCTTTGGTGGATTCCAAGGTTCGCGGTTCCACAATCTCTTTCTTTTTCCTCTACTTCAAAACCTCCCTCGTAATCCCTCCTCATGCTGGCCTCGCCATCCTCACCCCTTTCTTTTCCTCCTACCTAAGCTTAAATCCATACCCAACCCGCCGCCCCTTCCCTTGGCCGCCCAAGCTGCCGGCCACCAATCCAGTCGCCGGCCTGCCCTCCCCGCTCCCCCTCTACATGCTCAACTCGCCGGCCCATCATCCCTAGCCCACCAAATTTTAATTTTGAATTTCAAATTTTGCCATTATTACTTTCCTAAATTACCTCTATGCTATTTAGGAAAGAATCCTTGTTGGCAATCAATCTATTTTGAATTTCAAAACCCCTTCCTAGAGAGTTAAACCCCATTTGGAAGTTTTTTTTTTATTTAAATCAAATCTGAAATTAAATTCAGATTTGATTAAAATCACATTAACTTCCTTGAGACCCACATATTAAGCACAAACCCCCTCTCCTCTCTCTACATGGCCGGCCCCCTCTCCCTCATGATTTCTCTCTCCAATCTAATTCATATTCCAATTAATGCCCCCTTAATCCCATCCTAAAACCGCCGGCTCCCTAGCCCTAATTGGGGATTTTGAATTCGCATTAATTCTCCCTCCCTCCAATTCAAAAGCTAAAATAAAAATTTCAGATTTTTTTTCCAAAATATTCTCTCCACCTCTCACCCAACTAACATTTTCTCTAATTTTGCCTTGTCCAAGCCACCCTCCAACGGGTTTCCTCCCTCTTGAAGGCCCCATTCTCCTTATGTTTGGAAGTCGACAAAGAAGACACATCCTCCTTCCTTCGCTCTGATAGTGTATGGCCGATCCTGAGATCGACCACGACTTTGCTTACAACACACAAGGCGAGATCGACATCCTACTCTCTCCCTTCTACGAGCCGGATTGGGAGTACGACGGCACGGTGGAATGCTATGTCAACCGCTTCGTTCATTGCCTTGTCGAGACTATCGAGCTTTAACGACCAACTACACCGTGGTTCCTCGTCGGACGATCCTTTCCTTCACCGCCGGTTACCTTCCCAAACAACCAAGATCCTCGGCTCTTTCTTGCTAGTGGTCATTTCAAGTCTAGTGTGGAAGATCTTCATCCGCTAAGCCTTAGAACTGTAGAGAGAGAGTAAACCCTCAAGGTGAACATCTCAATATTAAATTTCGGATTTGTGTTATAAGCTATTACATTACGTTTACCTTTGTATTTGATTAAGAACGTCTTGATTAATCTTCATGTATTTCTTTGCCTAAACAAGTAAAAGACTGCGAATTTATAACATCTTACTTTGATTTGACGCATAATTTTATAATGGTTAACTTTTAAAAATTCTCTTGTTAATCTTTTGTAAACTCCTTGCATGTATCACATCACAAAATTGGCCTTAAATGATAATTTAATGATTACCCAGATAAAAATTTAGCATACAAGTTCAAGATAAATCAAACCAAACATTCTTCATCATTATGCTACAATTAGAAATGCAATTTGTACTCGTTTTGACCTAATCAAATTACACGTGTAGACCAATGTCTATACTAGATTGTAAAAGATCAATGAAAGAAATAACCGAAGTGTTAACTTATGCCTCTCATCAATACATGGAAATGGCTTCCCATGGAATATGGTAGTCACTACTTGTATCACACCAAAAAGATTGACATCCTACTCAAGTATCAAGGGGGCAGAATACTAAAATGGAATCATTGTTTAAAGCTGACATTTACATGCATTAGGTTTTCCTTTGTCTATAATAATCTTAGAAGTCCTCAAAATGTAGTTAACGGCCTCAAACCTCCAGTGATATCTTCTCAACGACACCCATAAAACTGTTTCTTAAATTAGCCACAAAAAGTAGTTAAAGGATACTCGCACGGGCTTTGGAAAAGCAGTACAGTTCTTGGGGTCCCATGAAACCACAACCTCAAGCAAAATTCATAATTTCAATTTGCTTATTTCAACGCCTACACATAAATGTTAGATTTGCCTCATTTATTTGTTTTTCAAATGACTTAATTAGCTTTATTTAATGCTTCTCTAAGCTTTTATAATATATATATATATATATATATATATATATATATATATATATATATATATATATATATATATATATATATTTATTGGCTTATGTGCCTTACGAAGTTAGATCTTAACACGTACAGTTGACATGTTTAATTGCTGCAGTGTGTTCTGCCAGCTGGAGTTGAATTCCATCCTTCAGGGCTTGATCCTAATGACACCTCCACATACCCACGCAGCTATCCAATTGTTCTAACGGGTAATTGTTGGGTATATTGGAATATTTAGACTTAATTTTCTTTTATATCTGAGCTTTTAATTGAAGCATTTATCCATGTTCATGCAAGCTTGAATATTATTCCCTCTCTCTCTCTCTCTCTCTCTCTCTCTCTCTCTCTCTCAATCTCTCTCTCTCTCTCTCTCTTTATATATATATATATATATATGCACGCTCATTTTGTGCAAGTGTTGTTGGGTATATATATCTAACTTTTTCAAATACTAGTAGGTAAGATTTATTATGCATCATTTATTTGTTTAGGCATAATAGCGATCATAAGCGGGATACTTATTTGATTAATGATTGTTATCATAAAGGCCCTCTATTTAGTTTGTTGCTTTATGTTTTTGCTATCCGTAAATGGATGCTATTATGGAGCTTTGAACGGCTTACTAGGATTTAGTTTCCTGTCACACCCTCATAAAGTATCTTCAAATTCTTGACAAGATCTGCTATTTTGTAGTATAACAAAAAGACAATGCATTATAATGATTTGATAAAGATTGGCCTGTTTATGCAGCCACCTATATCCAGGAGAAGCTACCTCTTGGAGTTATTGATGATGTAAAAGAGAATTGGTTTGATGGAATTTGATGATAATCAGCTTGATTGATCTTCTTCCTTCTTTCTCCTTATAAATTTGCTTTGAAGTTACTCGATTCTTCCTTGATTTCAATCTTAAAATAATTGACATTTTTAGAACATGGGAATGTGATTTTCTTAAAACTTGTGTAACCCTATGATGAGGGTCCATGCGAATTGTGTAATATAATAAAAGAGAAATAATCGTATGGAGAGAGAACATGATAAGGAAAGAGAGCCCTAATATGGTAGGGGGAATCACAATACAAGATGGGTTGAAAAATAGAGAGGAGGATAGTGGAAGAAGTGTGAGGAATCTTGATTTCAAATTCAATTGATAATTCATAATCTAAATGCAAGCTATTAAATCTCTATTTGTAGAAATAGGGTTACAATATAAAAATTAAATTAATTTATATTCAAATTTAAATAACTTCTAAAATTTCTATTATTTGATTTAAAATAAAGGTAAACCTAAATGGTAAATACATTTAAGCTACAATAAAATCTAAAATTAAAGTGTAATCTAGTATAATCTAGAGTAATCTTGATCCATTTCTTGTACTTCATCAAATCCTTTAGTGCTAATAGAATTCTTTTTATAAAGAGTCATGCAAAAAGCTCTTTCTCATTAATTTGTTTTCCATGGAGGATAAAGGAAATAAAAAAGTGGGTCATTGATGTAGGCAAGGTGGTGAGGGGTTTAAACATCTTGGGTTCTTTTGGTCTTTGGGCTGCTGGTTGCCTCTCGGGTTGGGTCATGGCTGCTTTGGTTTTGAGCTAAATTCTTGGGAGCTACTTAGTTCTAGCTCTTTATTGCTTGAGCTAAAGTTTAGCTCATTAATATGAAAATGTATTCTTTATGTTAGCTCATTATGTGGAGTTGGTTCCTTGCCTTTTCCCCTTCTTTGTGTCTCCTCGGTTTCTTCCTGTGCTGTTTCCCGTGGCTGCTTTTTCTCCTTTGGTGGGTGCTGGTTCCAGTCCCCTTTGTGCCCCTTCAGTTTCTCCCCTGGCTGCTGTCCAGGTTCCCTGTGTTGCACCTTCGGTTCCTCCCTTAGTTGGCTGTCCCATGACTGCTTTTCTCTGGTTTCTGTGTGACTGTTCAGGTGCTGTTGTGGAATAAATTCTGGCCTTTTCGGGTTCTGTTTCTGGACTGAATGCTGGTTGGCTATTTTGGGAGGCTGAAGTTGTCCTTTGGGCTCTCTTTTGGTGGCTGTTTGGCTCCCCTTTCTATAGGAAATGTTTGTGGTTGTTTTAAAGAGTGTTTTAATGGTATTTTTGGAACTAAAAAGATGAGGGTTTTTCTTCCTTATTTGGAAAACCTTTCGAGCTTGTTCCAGTCTTCCTCTCCATCTAGGAAAGGTTGCATGCTTCTCCTCCCTTTCATCTTGATTTCTTATCTCTTTCTTCTCTATGCAAGTTCCACTCCACTTGTATCCTTCTTCTTGAGCTTTTGGAAGATGTTTGTTGACTGATTTGGTGACATTTGCTGGAGTTTGGTTGGACGTTGGACCTTGTTGCTGTGGTGGACCTTTGGTTTGCAAACTCTAAGCACTTATCTTATTTTACCTACTTTTCGTTGCATGTGAGGAAACCGCTTGCTGGTTGTTCTGAGGATAGTATTTTTATGTTAAAGTTTTGTTTCGATTATTCGACTTTGGATTGTTTTGGTGTTTTGTTTGGATATTGGTTTTCTAGATTGAATTGAGTTTGTTCCTAGTTGTCCTAGTGTTCTCCTCTATTGGCTCTTTCTTTCTAGTTTGCCTGCATCAAAATTGATATCAGAGCTTGGCAAAAGAAAGCACTTCCTAGTGACCACCCCACCTGCATCTTTCTTCTCGAAGATTGGCAAGCAACTTTAGGTGTTGTTTATGTTTGTTTGTAAGCGTCAAAAGTTGTGTCTTTTATTATAAAAAGTTGTATTTTGTGTTTTTTCGTGTATTTTCTTATTATCCTAGGAAGAGTTCCTATTGTTTGCAAAATCTAAGCTTTCTCCCAATTTTTGCTTGCTTCTGTCATGAACATCTCTTGTATCATCGGTATTTTTAATATGAACATAATAGAATCTAGAAGCTTTGGATTTAGACATCGTCATGCATTATATATCTTTTATAGAATAATATCAATAATGAAGATCCTGTTGTCACATGGCATTGATAATTATGATAAATCAAACTTATGTTTTTGGTAAAAACAATTAATATTTTTTGAAACAACTTGTTTATCTAGAAAAGAATTTTCCAGGAACGTAGAAACTAGTGGTTCAATCTTTTTCTTTATCCCAACAATAGGAAATATTGGAAGATATATTCATCTTTAGTAATAGACTTGAACACAATCGCAAATTTAAATTTAGGAGTAGCAATAAGAGGCTTGATTACGGATGACTAATTATCATTATTAAATTCATTTGTAGAATCAAAATTAGAATTTCAATCCTCATAGACTAACTTAGTACGTGGATTGGGTTTTGAACTACTGGAGGTGATAAGGGTTCTTGAATATTTGGATTTAACACAAATTTTTAAATCAAGGGAGTTAAAAAAATTGGCGCTTAATATGTTTTCTCAATATGATTTGGCCTTGGATGCATAGGATGATCAATTTTGAAGTGTTTGAATAATCCATATAGATTATAATGAGTTTTATAGAGATTATTCATCCATAATTTGTAAAAGGCCAACTCATGGGATGTATTAGATGATCGATTATAATGGGTTGGTTAGGCATGATCATAAGCATCAACATTATTAATTCTAGAAAATGATTAATGACTCTTTTGCTATTGATGATGATAAGAATCATAATCATTTTTGAAATATAACTTAATTGTATTCATCATATTAATGAGGATAACAACTATGATACTATTTGTCATGATTAGATGATTTAGAATCCTATGCATGATATTTCTTTGCTTTTTGGTACTTGTGAGATTGATGAAGTCGATAAATTAAAAAAAAAAAAAAAATGAAGTTGATAAATTTTGAGTTTAAATTTGCCCAATATATTACTGAATTGTAATCTTTACTTGCTTCATAGGGCAAGCATTCATTTAATGATACCTTGATAATTCATGAAGGAATGGATATGGATTAATGCTAGAGTTTGGGTTTTCAACTATAATTAGTGTTTTGATATATATATATATATATATATATATATATATATATATATATATATATATATAGAGAGAGAGAGAGAGAGAGAGAGAGAGAGAGAGAGAGAGAGAGAGAGAGGCTAGTGTTTATGTAATAACCTTCATGAAATTTGGCTTAGATATCAATGATAAAAGAGAATTGAATTGATTCCAATTTGATGATGAGCCGTTGAAATGATTTAACATAAATATAATCCTGAAATTTAAATGATAACCTTTAAATATCTATTTATAGAAATAAGGTGAGAAGATAAATTATATTAATTTAATAAAATTTAGAGAACTCCTAGAATTTCTATCGTCTAATTTAACTTAATGATAATTCTAAACTTTAAATGCATTCAAAATTAAAATAAATTATAATAATTATAGAAATTTAGCATAATCTAAAATAATGTTCATATATGTCTTGTACTTCAGATGCTCTCGTTCCTCTTTATTTAAGATGGCCCACAGTTACATATGGAAATGAATGAGCATATTTGCTTAATTGGCTTGGCCTTCTGATTGACCCTAATGATGCTTAATGTATCTACACAACTAACCTATTGTTCTGACTATTAATTGCTGGAATATATTATTTTAAACATTTATTTTCTATTATCTGTAACTTTGTAATTCAAGCTATAATTAATTTCCAGGTAAGCTTGAATACTATTTGGCTCCTGCACATGTGCACATATTTCTGATATGCATATCTCATTTTTTCCAAATACGTAACATGTAAGTCCTATTGTGCATCATTTATAATTTTAGTTATAACTAGCATTCACAATTGAAAAATACCATATACACTAAGGCTTTGTTTGGGATGGCTTTCTTACCGCTTCTTAAATCATCATTCTAGTACAAAAATTAAAATTTTTGTACTAAAAAGCTGCTTTAAAAAGCGATAAGAAAGCCGTTCCAAACGAAGCCTAACTTTTATCGTTTTCACCCTCTACTTCTTAACTCTCTATTTTGTGTTGCTGCGTTTGGTGACTTGGAAAATTCATTGAGTTATTGGGTTTATGATAATTCCAAAGTTTGTTGCTTCATGTGCTAAAAAAGCATCTTCAAGTTCAAGACAAGTTAAGTCTTTTTGGTAATATGATCAAGTTGAAAATCCTTTGATTTTATCCAGATTAGCCTGTTTTGACCTTTCATGTGCATGGGTTGAGAAGCCTTCCCCGTTGAGTCCTTGATGCTCTGAACTCATAAATCCACTTTGTTTCTTTTAACTTGTCTTTGAACGACTGAAATTCTGCAAGTGCCAGAATAAACCCTGGGATCTTTTGTGTCATATGTAAAATAACTAATTACCTTAACTTTATCCACTGTCACAAAAAAAGAATAACAACAACAACATCAGTCCTTTATCCTGCTATGTGGGTTCGGCTACATGAAGCCTTTTTCTCCATTATGTTCTGTTAAGAGTTAAATTCTCATTTAAATACAACAACGACATCAAGCCTTTATCCCACTACGTGTTGTCGGCTACATGAATCCTTTTTCTCCATTGTGTCTTATTAAAAGTCAAATTCTTGTTTAATTCTAATAAAGAAAGGTCATTCCTAATATTTTCTAACCAAGTCTTTTTAGGTCTGCCTCTACCTTTCTTAAAATAAGTCAAATCTAAGACCTCTACTCTCCTAACCGGGTCATTGGAAGGCCGCCATTTTATGTGACCAAACCATTTAAGGCAATTCTCTCTAATCTTATCTTCTACTGGAGCTACTCCAACCTTTTCACGTATATGCTCATTTCTTATCCTATCTCTAAGGGTAAAGCCACTCATCCAACCTGAGCATCCTCATCTCTGCCTCACTTAACTTAGTATTATTCTGCTCTTTTAATGACCAACATTCAGCACCATAAAGCATTGCAGGCCTCACTACCATCTTATAGAATTTTCCCTTAAGTTTGAGGGGTACTTTTCTATCACACAACAAGCCCGATGCATTCATCCACTTCAACCATCCAACTTGAATTCTGCTGATAATATCCCCATCTATTTTACCATCACTCTGAACAATAGATCTAAGATATCTAAAACGTGTATTCTTATTAATGACTTGATCGCCCAAAGTCACAATCCCCTTATTAGGTCTATTACTACTAAAATTACACTCCATAAATTCCGTCTTAGATCTATTCAAGCGAAAACCTTTAGACTTTAAGGTTGACCTCCATAATTCAAGTTTACCTTCAAATTCTCATTTAAATCTAATAAAAAAAATAATTTTTAATATTTTCAACCAAATTTTTTTCAGTCTATCTCTACCTTCTTATCATAAGTCAAATCTAATACATCTACTCACCTAACTGGTCATCGGCAATTTTTTTTCTTTAATTTTTGTGGATTGAAAAATGCTTTGAATGAGATCACTTATTTCATTCATGATTACGCATTGAATTGCTCTGCAGTTGGTCATTAACTCAACTTATAAAAAACTTACATCTTAAGCTGATTTGTATGGCTCAATCAACATGTTTTTATGACCCTGTACATTCTGAACATGTTCATATTCAAAGGCGGGGAAAAATGGTTTACAACTCTGTTAGAATTCGATTAGTGCATGTGGAGCTTATGTTTTGTTAACACCTTTTTAGTTTTTTTGTCCACGCGGAATATTAGCACCTCTTTTTCACGAAATGTTTTGTACACATCTGTTTAAAAACCATTTCCTCC
Organism: Dendrobium huoshanense; assembly: GCA_016618105.1. Taxonomy (NCBI): domain Eukaryota; kingdom Viridiplantae; phylum Streptophyta; class Magnoliopsida; order Asparagales; family Orchidaceae; genus Dendrobium; species Dendrobium huoshanense. Next base: position 7,570,580 of record CM028346.1, read on the forward strand.
ATTAATTCTCCTGTCCTACATTAAAGGCTCTGAGCCTATGCTACAATGTCTGATCTCACGTTATAGAGAGTTGGCCTTTTTCAATACATCTTGTTGTGGGCAAACTCCCATCTAAGTAATTTGAGTTTGTCAGATTGAGTTCTCAAACCCAATATTAAGCCTCAAAGTTTCTCACATTCATTTAGAATTCCGCACATCCCTTCCTGAAGTTGGAGCTTATTCTTGTTCTTTTCTAAAACCTTCTTTGTACTGGAACACTATGATACGGCTTCCTTTTCCATTATAATCAAGTTCTTCAGCATTAAAATCATTTTTTTTGGGGATGCAAAATAAATGTCAAGTTGATCTTGGGATTCTTATTCTAAAATGCTTTTTTTTTTTACCATGCTGAAGGTTTAACACATTGTTCCTTGTACTCTTATTACTGTTTTCTTAAGTATTTAATTCAATTAAATACGCTGGGTCATTTTTGAATGATTCTTTGGAGAAATGCAAAGTAAATATCAGTTGAATGTTGGAATTCTAATTCTGAAATGCTTTCTTGATATTCTGATCATGATGGGTGCTTCCTTAATACATTTTGATACTATACATTTATCATTGTTTTTGAAATATCAAGTACAACTATATGCAGAGGGCGATGGTTCAAAAATTTATGTCAGTTGCATCGCATTTCGAGACCCAGTTTGCGAAGATGTCACTCTCGCATATAGGATACCAACAAATTACTTCGCTGATAAATGTATATGCCTTGTGTCTCGGTCACCTAGTTTTCAAGTCCTTAGAGATGCGCTTGAGGAGCTTTTCATTGTTTGTTTTTCCCCTAATTCTACAAGGTAATTTTTATGTTTTTTTTTTTTTAAATTTTATACCTCCTAATTTATTAAACTTTTATTCCATATATTTTCATTATCTTTGTCCATTGAGAAATTAAATCCATGCTTGTGTGGTTTTGCATTATTAGAATGTTTTTTTAATAAATTAGCAAAACAATTAAACTTGTTGAGCTTAGCATGCCATGATGCTCCTTTAATCACAACTTTAATCAATGAAACAGTCATTAATTGTGGTAACCAAAAAAACAATTATAACTTAGGAGCTTGGCCATAGAGGAATACTGTAATTGTCCAATTAGAATTGTTGCGTGTTAGAAAATACGCGGCGGTAGAGTTTATGAATTTGCGTCCGAGCGTTGCACGTAAGTTTAACACACAAACAGGAAAAGAGATTGAACACCAAGAGTTTTTACGTGGAAAACCCAAAAATGGGAAAAACCACGGGGCCTCGCCCAGTTCCAAATTTCCACTAGCGTTTTTGTTGATTACAAATGGCGGATTTCGTCCCACAAGCCGGGATAATCCTAATACACCTTGTTTCTTCCACGAACTTCACAAAAATCCTGCGAATTCCCTACGTTTTCTGAAAATCCGGCAGAACTCCGGCGTCTTCAGGCGGCAGGAAAAAACTCCGGCGGCGGTGGTCGAGGAGGTGAGGAATCTCCTATTCCCCTTTCTCCTTCTCCTTCTCTTCTTCTTCTCTCTCTTCACTTGAGCCCCTTGGTGTAGAATGAGGGCTCTATTTATAGTTTTTCTGGAGTGGCACAGCCCGTAAATAGGCGTGAGATCAAGGGCGAATTGGGAGTGATCCGAATGGACGGCCGATATCGAATCCTTCGATCATGCACCGTTCGTTGGACATTTGAAGGCCTTAATGATTTCGGAATTTGATGATCTTGGGCTCGTTGGATTCGTCTCGTCGAGCCGTTCGATTCGAGTATAAGCTCGTCAAAATCGGAGACCGTTTGGTAACTCAAATTGCGGTTTGCACCTCCCAACAGCGCTTCGAACCTTTGATTCGGACTCATTTGGGCTCGGATTGGTTTGATCTTGGTGTCGTTGGGTTTGTATTTCCGAGACGCTCAGTTTGACTATAAGCTCGCTGAAATCGGAGTTCATATGCTCCCGAAATTAATTTTTGAAGTTTCCAACTAGGTTTTGCCTCGAGAATCGTGCCCGATCAAGATGTTTTTGCGATGCCGTATTAAGAATAATGAAAACAATGCTTTACATTCCTAAGAAAAATGCAGTAAATTTTCATCTAAAGCCTACTAAATATGCAACAATTCACAAATCATGCTTGATCAAGTTTGATCTTATTGGTGACATTGTTTTTCATGAATTCTTTTGATAAGGAATTAATTGGTGAAGTAGATTTAAAGTTGCAATGTAAATCTTTATCATATTTTGTTTAATTTTAATTTGTACATAAATTAGAACATGTTATGAATCTAAACCTTGGCTTGAACAAGTGTCATCATTTGAATCTCAAATCAAAATTGATCATGATATCATATATGAACCACAAACTTCTAGCAGAAATGAAATCTATTTCTGAGCAGAACTTAGGGAAATAATGTCTGTTTCAGCTGATGAGTAAATTGAAATAATTGATAAAATAATCTTTGAGACATTATTATTTTTTGGTTTGTGATTTCTTGATTCATAAATCTATGAAAGGAGTGGAATGTTAGATTGCATTAACTTTTCAGAAGGTTTTTTAATTACTATTTTCCTTTGTAGAGCTTTTACTTGGGACTCTCCTAGATACTAATCGTCCTAGAGGTGAGTGTTTATTGGGGCAATGGTTTTGGACTTTTGGTTACTAACTTCTACGACTTTCTTTGTAGTCCTTGTTTCTTGAAGACTCTTAAAGAATTTATAAATGCAAGATGATATGTGTTCCTCTTGCTTGTGGGATGCTTTTAGGAGGTTGATGAGGCACCATTGATTTCAACCCTTGGACTATTCCTTTTAACCCACCATTGCATTTTAAAGTTATTATCAATAAGGATATTAGCTTTTATGTTGAGCAATTGCTTTTGAGCTTGTGCATTGAGCTCAAGATGCTTTGCACATACTTTGACATTTACTTTTCTTTGGGCTCTCCTGTACAACTAGATACTAAGAAAGATGGTTCCATGTCGTATCTTCCTAGGGCGAAGGGAAGCTGTGAGATGATATTAGAATATGCTGGTAGATAATCAGATGGTTCAATGATTCTTTACTTAATCTTTGGCCAATTGGCCCTCTTCTTTTCAGTGGGACTGCAATAATGAATATTCTTGGAAAAATTGAAACCCTTATGAGGGAGACCTCAATAAGAATAAGATTGTGAGTGTCAGCGAGTTGATGCTTCAACTCATTGAGAATGATTATATTAGGTATCCTCTTTTTGATCGGAAGATGTGCCTTAATAGTTAGGATTGTAATAGCGTTTATAGAGGATCTCTAGCTTGTACATCACAGCCTTCGTGGTGGGGATGAGTTTCACTACTTTCTATAAGGTGATGAACAAGAGGTTGACTCAAGCAATACCAATGTTGATGCTAACTTGAGGGAATTTTATTGTGGTACCTTCCCCAAGCATGACATCCATGATGATGATTGCAATTACCATTTCTTTATAGTTTTGTTAAATACCTAAATTGAGAACAACAAAAGTCGATGTAGTTTGATCTGAAATATAAACTGTAGACTATTGTGGTAAACAGGTAGAATTTATTTTATAATATGTTAAACACCATATATTGATGGAGTATCCATTATGATACAACAACAACAACATCAATCCTTCATCCAATTATGTGGGGTCGGCTACATGAATCTTTTTCTCTATTGTGTATTGTTAAGAGTCAAATTCTTATTTAAATCAAATAAAGAAATGTTATTTCTAATATTTTTTAACTAAGTCTTTTTAGGTCTACCTCTACCTTTCTTAACATATGCCAAATCCAATAGATCTACTTTTCTAACCGGGTCATCGGAAGGCCACCGTTTTATGTGACCAAACCATCTAAGGAGACTCTCTCTAATCTTATCTTCCACAGGAGCTACTCTAACCTTTTCACGTTTATGCTCATTTTGTATCCTATTTTTAAGAGTAAAGCACTCATCCATCCGAGCATCCTCATCTTTGCAACACATAACTTCATATTATGCTTCTCTTTTAATGGCCAAGATTCTGCAACATAAAACATTGCAGGTTTCACTACCATCTTATAGACTTTCCCCTGAAGTTTGGAGGGGGGGTTTTCTATCACATAATGAGCCCATTGGATTCCTCCACTTCAACTATCCAACTTAAATTCTACTAATAATATCCTCCTATTCCACCATCACTCTGAACAATTGACCCAATATATCTAAAATATGTAGTCTTATTAATGACTTGATTGTCCAAAGTCACAATCCCTCTAGTGGATCTTTTACTACTAAAATTACACTCCATACATTCGATTTTAGATCTACTCAAACGAAAACCTTTAGATTCTAAGGTTTACCTCTATTATTCAAGTTTACCTTCAACTCCCTCTCTAGTCTTATCAATAAGAAGAATTTCATTAGCAAAAACATACGACATGGTAGAACCTCTTGCAATTGTTTAGTGAGAACATCCATGACTAAAGAAAAAATATATGGGCTTAAAAGCTGATCCTTGATGTAAAGATTATCTATTATGATTAAAGTTATAAATTATGCAATTGTTATTGAGACATTTCTTTCTGTGAGCTGAGGTGCAAGTTTCAGATTTACAACAATAATAACTACATGAATTCTTTTTCTCTATTGTGTCATGTTAAAAGTTAAATTCTCATCTAAATCTAATTAAAGAATGGTCATTTCTAATATTTTATAACCAAGTCTTTTTAGATCTACCTCTACCTTTCTTAACATAAATCAAAGCTAATACATCTACTTTCTAACCGGGTATTCGGAAGGCCACTATTTTATGTGACCAAATCATCTAAGACGACTCTCTCTAATATTTTCTTTCACTAGAGCTAGTCCAATCGTTTCACGTAAATGAGCGTCTCTAAGATTAAAAGCCACTCATCCACCTACGCATCCTCATCTCTGCAACACTTAACTTAATACTATGCTTCTCTTTTAATGGCCAACATTCTGCACCATAAAGAATTGCAGGTCTCACTACAATCTTATAGAATTTTCTCTTAAGTTTGAGAGGGACTTTTCTATCACACAAGTAACTTGATGCATTCCTCCACTTCAACCATCCAACTTGAATTCTGCCAATAATATCCCCATCTATTTCACTATCTCTCTGAACAATAGACCTAAGATATCTAAAACATGTACTCTTATTAATGACTAGATCACCCAAAGTCACAATCCCCCATTAAATTTATTATTACTAAAATTGCTCTCTATATATTCAGTTTTATATATGCTCAAAAGAAAGCCTTTAGACTCTAAGGTTGATCTCCATAATTCAAGTTTACCTTCAACCCCCTCTTTAGTCTTATCAACAAGAAGAATATCATCAGCAAAAAACATTTACAAGATACAACCTCATGCAAATATCTAGTGAGAAAATCCATGACTAAAGCAAAAGGATATGGGCTTAAGGCTGATCCTTCATGTAATCCAACTGAAATAGGAAAATACTTGGTCAAACTACCTTATGTTTGAATACAAATAACAACTCCTGCATAAATATCCTTAATGACTTGAATATAAGCGTTATTAAACCCTTTCTTATGTAGAATTCTCAATAGCACTTATCTTGGAACTTTATCATATGCTTTATCTAAATCAATAAAAATCATATGTAGATCCTTTTTATTCTCTCTATGCTTCTCCATCAAACCTCTTAATAAATGTATAACTTCTATAGTAAACCTACCTGGCATGAAACCAAATTGATTTTGAAAAACATTAGTGTCACGCCGCAATGTATGCTTCATAACTCTCTCCCATAGTTTGAAAGTATGACACATTAACTTAATTTCTTTATAATTTGCACAATCTTGTACATCACCTTTATTCTTAAAAATATGAATCAACTCTGATGAGGACATTGGAGATCAATGGCTACGATCTTGAGTTGTTTATTTATATATTTTATGTACTAGTTTATTTTATATTGTTGTTTTTCCCTTTATACCCTTACGGGTGGTCATGTAGTATTGTAGCCCGAAGGACATTTTAGTCTTTTATTTCTTTTCTTTTCATGAGGCCTATTTATAGGCTAGTTGTTTTGTATTTTGAGATGATAAATTGTTAATGAAAATTTTTATTCTATTTGTCTGATCTCTTAGTGAGTTCATGAGAGGAGATTGATCTCTTTGTGAGTTCATAAGAGGAGAGACCCGAGGAGGGTGATCGCAATACCCGTCAACCTTTGGTGGATTCCAAGGTTCACGGTTTTATGATCTCTTTGTGAGTTCGTTAGTTTACTTTTATCTTATTCGTATTTTTCTTTCATCTTTTTTCTCCCCCACTCCATCCACCACCCCTTCCAACCTACCCACCACCGGTGGCTCAACCTCCACCCAATTCATCTTCTAGCTCCACGGCCTAAATCCCAACCACCTATCTAGCCACAATCCGCCACCTAGCCGCCCCCTTTCCCCTTTGCCGCCGCCCCCCTCATAATTTGCTCCTCATTATGATGATTTCAATCACCATAATGACTTCCTAATTTAGCTCAAGCATGAGAGGGAAAATTTGAATTCATTTAAAATTCAAATTCGAATTTCAAATTCTTTCCATATAGGGAATCCCAAATTAGGAAAGTATCAATCATGAATTCAATTTCAAAATAAATCAAATTGAATTTATTAGTCCCTTCCTCAATTTGAAATTTGAAATTCAAATTTCAAAAACTTTCATTATTTGCAAATCTAAATTAGGAAAGTGCATAGCTCCAAGTCTATTTGAATTTCAAATTAGATTTGAGTTGTCATTCTCTTTCCTAAATGACATAAATTGATTTGGAAGTTACAAATCCTCTCCCCAAATCCCTCCCTCTCTCTCTCTCTATGGCTGCCCATTACTCCTCCCCTTAATTAGGAGCTTAAATCATGGCTCCAAACAAGGGTCCATTAATTCCCACTTTAATTTGAATTCAAAATTCAAATTAAATCCCGTCAAATCCACTTAAAATCTGAAATTAATCCCAGTTTTTGTGATTAATTTCCCTCCCCCTCTCTTTAACCATATACCTCTCTCCCTAGCTCTCAAAATTAATTCCTGAGGAGGAGAGAGCTGCAAGGGAACTCCTAATCCCTTACACCACTCCGTTCCCTCCAACTGATCATGAAAATCTGATGTATTTCCTGAACGAGATTGCTGTCCAGAATTCTGCATGTTGGTAAATTGCTGTCCAGCAGATTTCTGCAGTTCCACACTAGCTGGCCAGCCCCACATTTCAACCCATTGTTGTCCAGATCTCTCCTGTCTGTTGTTTCGCATTTCAAGCACCTGAAACTTGCTGTTTTGGAGATTTGAAACATGTTTTCTTGCTGTCCAGCCGGCTAGAAGGTCTTTAAACACTGTCCGGACATTCCAGACCGCTAAATACACCTTCGGGAAGGTTATTAAATGCCTCCTACTTCCTCCCAAGTCTTCCTACAGCCGCGTGAACTGCTTATTTTCTGATTTTCCGGTAAACTCCCCTCCAACTCTCTTATCTCCTTAGTTTACTCATCAATTATAGTTTTAATGTGATTTATGACAATCATGCCAATTATTCTCCGCTAAAGCTTAGTGTTTAGTATAAATGTGTGATGGTCATTTCATAGTACTAATCTTATTGTTAGCATAGAGATTTATTGTTGAAACCATTCATGTATGCAACGTTAGATTAACTTGATTGTTTTCTGATCTTAACTTTCACGCACGTGATTCGGCCTAAGCTTGTCTTACTGCTCTTTGTGTTTTTATTGCGTCGTTTAAATTCACCATTAAGATACAATTATGTGTTCTAGGAATATTAAGCGTGCAAATTTCCTTAAGTTAATCATTCTTGTATGTACGTTTCACATCATCTTAGTATCAGAGCTAGGTTGGGCATAGGTGGCATATGCTAGAAAACATCCTAGGAGTCTACCTAACCAACCATGTGCTTGTTTGCATGCATACCATCGTTTAATTAACTTTAGTTCACTGTTTTCCCTGCTGTCCAGTAATTTCCTGCACCGTTTTCTTCATTTTAAGCAAGACTACTTCTGTGTTTAAGTGTTACCCTTGTCACAACTACATCCCTACTTGCTTAGGTTGCTTAAACAAATATTATAGGTTACTGTCCACATTTTTCCTGCAGCTGTTAGTGACATATAGGTGAGTCTGGCATTGTGTTTAAGTGCTGTCCACACTCTAGAAGCCCTCCAAAACACTTAGACAACTTAGATCTTTGCTGTAGTTTGCTGTCTTGTTCATTTCAGCATCATTTAGAAGCTTTAGGAGCATATTTCCTTAGCGTTTAGGTGTTGCCCTTGACCCCACCCCGTAGGTTTTCTCCTAACCCTCCCAATCAACCTTTAGTCTCCCCAGTCCTTGAACCTACTGGTGTGATTTCAGCCAAAAACTGCAGTGCTAGGAAAAAGTCCTCTGAACCTGAAACTGAGTACGTCCATTTCGTGGACACTAATGATATCACTGACAATGAGGACTTCTTTAAGGATGAAATTGAAATAAGTGAGTCAGATTCCCTGCATGACTTGAACCCTGATTTAGGAGATGTGGAACCTTTAAACCTCGATTCCGTAGTCCACCCGAATCCTAATCTCATCAAGGATATCCCTTTGGATAAAGTCTGTCGGGACGATAATAATGTGTTCCCAAAAGAAGATGATGTGACCTTGAGCACATCGAATTTAAATCCGGAAGATCCTGATTTAGTTATATCACTTACTGAGTTGACTTTGGATAATTTTGATGGTAATAATGTCGAGTCGGAAGCGGTTCAATTGAATTTACTACCTGATTTGAATCCCGATTTAACTAACCCCGAATCTCTCAACCCTAGGGTTATACTGAAACCTGATCCTATTGAGGATATTCATATGAATTTAGAAGACAATAAGTTGAATTTGAATAACGTTGAGCCTGATTGGAAAAATGAGCCTCCTTTTGTTTTATTAGAGTATATTTCAAAGGTTGAGCCATTAGATCTACACTTGAGAGAGTGTGTCCTTCTTGAGTGGCCTTATCTCAACTTTTCTCGTACCGACTTTAATATTAGAGAGAGCATTAACCCATACCTTCATGACACTTCTCTAACTGTTGTGCCCACACATGTTCTGAACTCTCTATCCTATCTTTTGAATCCCATACCTGTTAGTGACTCTTTGGACTATCCCATTATGGTTATAAGTCAGGACCACTTGTCTTATTATGTTCCTGATCCCTCCATTGTACCTTCTTTCTTCATGCCCATCTCTATTAAGGACCCTCTCTACCCTATTTGGATAACTTTGATTGATTACCTAGCTGCCCCTAAGAGACTATCCAAGACCCTAGCTGAAACTCCCAATGAACAAGCCCTTGTAGCTAAGAATGTCTTCATTGCTCCTCCTACACCGGTTCCCTTAAATATGACAACTTTATGTCCTCACATTTTGTGACTAATCAATCTTTATTCTCATTTTTGTGTGCTTGTGAGTTAGTATGTTGTGTGTAGTTTGTAGTATGTTTTCTCCAATTTTATCCTTTGATTAAAAATTTTGTGTAGGCCTAAAGTTTATGTCAATCATTATGCACACTGAGTCTCTTGCATCACATTATTATTTATTTTGTTGAGTCATGAAATTACCTTGCCTAAAACATACCACATTTGCATCGCATCCGCATGTACTTAAGGAAGTTGCACGCCTAATTGAAACATAACAATAATAATTATATACTTTATGCTGAATTCAAAAACGACAATTTAAAGCTTTTGAGGTTGGTAATTCAGCGACGGTGCGAATTCGTCCGGTGTAGTTCCCACAAGGAACTGTAAAGGACTTACATGCTAGAAGTACGAGACCAATTAAAACAGTCAAGAAAATCATTGATAGCGCTTACGTGGTGGATCTGCTTGCAGAGTTCAACATTCATCCCTCTATTAACATAGAAGATTTTGTAACCTATGAGGGTCTAAAGTTTAACCCACTACCTCGACTTCAAATTGAGCTTTGTGTGACTCCACTCTGTGAGAACCACAGCCTACCTCCACTCCCAAATATTCCCAAATTACCTAAGCGGAGAAATGTTGACATGATTCCGAGTGATGACATTATTTCCACAATTGAGGGTGGACGAAGAAGATAGCTGATGAGGTGGAGATTTACACCAGAGTCACAGGATACATGATCAGAGCGCAAGGAAATATAGCAGATCAACTCAGATACACGAGAGTTCTTGAGATACCCACTCGACAGAGTCAAGTTTTCTCCCAACTGGGGAGAATGATGAGGACATTGGAGATCAATAACTACGATTTTGAGTTATTTATTTATAAATTTTTTGTACTAGTTTATTTTATATTGTTGTTTTTCCCTTTATACCCTTACGGTTGGTCATGTAGTATTGTAGCCCGAAGGGGATTTTAGTCTTTTATTTCTTTTCTTTTCATGAGGCCTATTTATAGGCTAGTTGTTTTGTATTTTGAGATGATGAATTGTTAATGAAAATTTTTATTCTACTTGTCTGATCTCTTAGTGAGTTCATGAGAGGAGATTGATCTCTTTGTGAGTTTATGAGAGGAGAGACCCAAGGAGGGTGATCGCAATACCCGTCAACCATTGGTGGATTCCAAGCTTCGCGGTTTTACGATCTCTTTGTGAGTTCGTTAGTTTACTTTTATCTTATTCGTATTTTTCTTTCATCTCTTTTCTCCCCCACTCCATCCACCACCCCTTCCAACCTACCCACCACCGGTGGCTCAACCTCCTCCACCCAATTCATCTTCTAGCTCCACCGCCTAAATCCCACCCACCTATCTAGCCACAACCCACCACCTAGCCGCGCCCCCTTTCCCCTTTGCCGCCGCCCCCCATCATAATTTCCTCCTCATTATGATGATTTCAATCACCATAATGACTTACTAATTTAGCTCAAGCATGAGAGGGAAAATTTGATTTCATTTAAAATTCAAATTCGAATTTCAAATTCTTTCCATATAGGGAATTCCAAATTAGAAAAATATCAATCATGAATTCAATTTCAAAATAAATCAAATTAGATTTATTAGTCCCTTTCCTCAATTTGAAATTTGAAATTCAAATTAAAAAACTTTCCTTATTTGCAAATCTAAATTAGGAAAGTGCATAACTCCAAGTCTATTTGAATTTCAAATTAGATTTGAGTTGTCATTCTCTTTCCTAAATGACATAAATTGATTTGGAAATTACAAATTACAAATCCCTCTCTCTCTCTCTCTCTATGGCTGCCCATTACTCCTCTTAATTAGGAGCTTACATCATAGCTCCAAACAAGGGTCCATTAATTCCCACTTTAATTTGAATTCAAAATTCAAATTAAATCCCGCCAAATCCACCTAAAATCTGTAATTAATCTCAGATTTTGTGATTAATTTCCCTCCCCCTCTCTCTAATCGTATACCTCTCTCCCTAGCTCCCAAAATTAATTTCTGAGGAGGAGAGAGCTGTAAGGGAACTCCTAATCCCTTACACCACTCTGTTCCCTCCAACTGATCACGAAAATGTGATGTATTTCCTGAACGGGATTGCTGTCCAGAATTCTGCATGTTGGTAAACTGCTGTCCAGCAGATTTCTGCAGTTCCACACTAGCTGGCCAGCCCCAGAATTCAACCCATTGCTGTCCAGATCTCTCCTGTCTGCTGTTTCGCATTTCCAGCACCTGAAACCTGCTGTTTAGGAGATTTGGAACATGTTTTCTTGCTGTCCAGCCCTCTAGAAAGTCTTCGAACACTGTTCGGTCATTCCAGACCGCTGAATACACCTTCAGGAAGGTTCTTGAATGCCTCCTACTTCCTCCCAAGTCTTCCTACAGCCGCGGGAACTGCTTATTTTTTGATTTTTGGGTAAACTCCCCTCCAATTCTCTTATCTCCTTAGTTTACTCATCAGTTATATTTTTAATGTGATTTATGACGATCATGCCAATTATTCTCCGCTAAAGCTTAGTGTTTAGTAGAAATGTGTGATGGTCATTTCATAGTACTAATCTTATTGTTAGCATAGGGATTTATTGTTGAAACTAGTCATGTATGCAACGTTAGATTAACTTGATTGTTTTCTGATCTTAACTTTCACACACGTGATTTGGCCTAAGCTTGTCTTATCGCTCTTTGTGTTTTTATTGCGTCATTTAAATTCACCATTAAGATACAATTATGTGTTCTAGGAATATTAAGCGTGCAAATTTCCTTAAGTTAATCATTCTTGTATGTATGTTTCACATCTAACTCACTCATTCTCCATGCATTTGACATCTTTTTAGTCTTCAAAATAATATTAAAAAGTTTAGTAACCCAAGAAATTCCTTCATCTCCTAAGCATTTGCACACCTCTATTGGACTATCATCAGGTCCGACAACTTTTCCACACTTCATTTTCTTTAAAACATCTTTAATTTTGGTTTTACTAATACGCATAATAATACAAATCTTTATTTTCATTTAGGGCGCTAAGGTGACTAACATTAATCATATTCTTATAATCTTTATTGAAGAGTTTAGCAAAATATCTCTTCCACCTTTGTTGAATATCCTCTTCTAATAAAAGCGCTTTTGAATCTTCATCCTTAATGCACTTCACCTGAACTAAATCCTTACTACTATCTTTTTATTTAGCTAACTTATACATATATCTTTCACCATCCTTAGCATCCAATTTATTATATGAACCATTAAAAGCTAGAATCTTTGCATTGTGAATTGTTTTCTTACACTCATTACGAGACTCTTTATATCTTTTTTAATTATTATAATTTTTACAACAAAATTAATTTTTTAAACAAATCTTTTTATTTTTATTTTTTTCTAGCACATTTTGATTTGACTACCAACTATTTTAACTATTAGTAATTTTTCTCTTTGATACTCCAAGCACATCTATGTGGGGTCGGTTATATGAATCCTTTATTTTCATTGTGCCATGTTAAAAGTTAAATTCTCATTAAATCTAAATAAGAATGGTTATTTCTAATATTTTCTAACCAAGTCTGTTTAGGTCTACCCTATCTTTCGTAACATAAGTCAAATCTAATACATTTACTTTCCTAACTGGGTCATCGGAAGGGGTTAGTTATATGAATCCTTTATTTTCATTGTGCCCTATTAAAAGTTAAATTCTCATTAAATCTAAATAAGAATGGTTATTTCTAATATTTTCTAACCAAGTCTGTTTAGGTCTACCATATCTTTCGTAACATAAGTCAAATCTAATACATTTACTTTCCTAACCGGGTCATCAGAAGGCTGCCGTTTTATGTGAACAAACCATCTAAGGCGACTCTCTATTCTAATATGGCCTTACCATATTCATTAGTCACTCCAAAGTCATAACCACCATGAATGCTTCTAAAATTGTCTACCTTTCTTCCAACATGTCCATTTAAATCTCTTCAAATTAAAAGTCATTTGAAAGGTATCTTTTGTATTAATTCTTCTAGTTCATTTCACAATATAACTTTTGAACATATATCCAAACCTACTTGAGGAGTATAAATACTTATAATATTAATAATCTTAGCATCAACAACAAACTTTAAAGGTGTAATTATATCTCCAATTCTATTAATGTTTACGATATTATCTTTTAAACTCTTATCTATAATCACACCTACACCATTTCTAGCATAAGTTTCAGAATTAAATCATTAAACTAATATAAAAAGAAAATTGATACATACTCACTAATATCAAAATATGATCATAAAATTTCATATATGATTGACCCACAACATAAATAAGTAGTTTAAGTTTCTATTATCATCATATATGAATTTAAAATTTTCTTCCCACCGTAATCACTTAGACACATTATTTATTTAAGTTATCATTGTAGTTAATTATTTTCTCGCTTTCATCATTATTTGTATCAACTTCCTCCCAATCTTGTTACACCAAATAATATTCTTTCATTCTTGTTGCACTACCTTTGATCACTTCCTCACAATTATTACATTTCAAATAAATGTAAGATTTCTCACCACCTCTAGCTTGCCTTTGAAGACTATACTTCTATGTTGATTTTTTCTATTTTTCCATTCAACTTTATTTAGATTTTTTTGCCATTCGAAAATAATTATTAACTGAAAACCTCATCCAAAATAGAGAAAGCCTTATTCAAAGAAATAATAAGAACTGCTAATTATCTAAAAAAACAAAACTAGTAAATGAAGAAAGAAAAATCATAAATATGACAAGAAAAAAAGGATAAGGGATACGGGCAACAAGAGTTATGGCGGTGGAGCATCATTGATGGCGGATAATTGTTGGCAGTGCAATAGTTGAGTTGGGATGGCTCTCTCATGCAACTTCTTTTGGGGTGTGGGCTTGCTTCTACTCTTAGGTTAGAATTACACTTTTTCAGGGAGAAATTTACTTAAACATTATAATAACTATCGGATTTATAAATTAATTTAAAATGTTATAATTATAAATTAAAATAAGCAACACCAATATGTTGAGGCTTGCGCTTCATTAAATGAAGGCGCACACTTCAGGTGTTGCTTTTTTTACACTCTTGGGACAGAGTCACTCATCTAATTTTTCATTTTAAATAGTGATTATGATACAACAAAATCATTGCATGATATATATATATATATATATATATATATATATATATATATATATATATATATATATATATATATATATATATATATATATATATATATATATATAAACACACACACACACTCAATGTTTTAAAAATCGGACCGGACCGGCCAGTTCAATTGTGAACCGGTCAGTTATCCGACCAGTCCAGTTTAAAAATCGGCTTTGTAGAGAACCGGCCTGAACCTGACTGAACTGACGGTTCAACCTGTGAACCGGTCCAGGTTCAAAAGAACCGTCGGTTTTAATTTTTTTTTTAAATAAAATATTTTTCATTATTAATTTTTTTTAAAAATAATTTGTTTTATTAAATTTTGAGATTTTTAATACCATACTATATGGATATCATTTCATCTCATAAAATATGTTTTGTTAGAAAAGAGTGAATTATATAAAGAGTTTAAAGGCAACCATCTCATACTCCCCCATGATGTGGGACTAAAAAAGTTACATGAATGTTATATGAGCTTGAATGTGAGTTTGAGTTTTATTGGGCCATTAATTTGGGTTGGTTGGATGCAAATTTTTTTTAATTTGTATTATAAATTTATATATTATAAATTTGTTATAATATATATTATAAGAATTAATAATATAAATTTTTATATTATATTAAATAATATTCTTATTACACATTTGTAAATTTAATATTATAAATTTATATATTATATTAAAATTTTCAAGTTGTTATGATGTATATTATCTCATTTATTATAATTATAATTAATTTTTTGATTATTAGATATTCATAAATATAATATAATTAAACTATATGTCTTATAAATTATATTTATATTATAATATATTCATCATTTTAATTTAATTTAATTATATTGAGAGATAATCTATTAAAGTTATATATTTTAAATTCTTATAATTATAAGGTTTGAGGTTAGATTGCAGTAATTATTATGGTAATGTTATTAATTTTTAATAATATTATTATTTATTACATCATCCGGTTCGACCGGTTGAACCATGAACCTTCCTTCTTTCGGTTTGTTGTCCGGTCCGATTTTCACAACCTTGTATGATATTTATGGGTGAATGGAACCATATAACAATGACAATATGAAAGTAATATTTGCTAAACTCATCCCCATTATATTCACATGAAAATTAATCGAGCAGGAAAAGAAATCGTTTGAGCCTTATCGTGTGTACAAGAACATGAGAGTAGATTTTTTTAATGTAAATAGGGCTCAATTTACTAGATTTTCATCTATGTTAGATCATGATTTATTTAGGTATGGGGTTTATGCTTTTTATGGGCACAAGTCCCTATAATTAATTACCCCACCCGATTACAGGAGAATATTTTAATTTTAATAGGCTGAAACTTAGTATTTTGATTTGTATTTTATTATATCACGTATGGTTAGGGGAAGGTCTGATTAGGGGAAGGAGACCGAGCTGATGCAGGTGCCATTGTTCCATCATCCCAAACAAGCTAGTTCATCCAATCTGCTAACATCAAGGTGCTTAACAATAAATTTAGGGAGTTTGATTAGCAATCATGAGTTACCTTTCTTCAAGTTGAACTAGATCGAGGTGGAAGTGTGTCAAAGACTTTGTTTCGAGATGATTATAGAAGCATTCATTACTTGACTTGCATTAATTGCATTGAGTGGTTTGGTGCCACTTAACATGGCCACTTGTGGTTTAGAGGCGCTGACATGACTAATAAGGATACAAAGACTTGCCATAATCATCAGGTATGCAAGAGTTTTAATTTGAGTCGATGAAATATATCCAAGACATGTGAGTTTGATTGGCGGACTTTAGCGTAAGAGTTGACCTCGTGCTAGTGTTTATTGTTGGATTTGTGCCGTTCTTGTTAATTGTGGTTACTTGTTGGGGCTTGTTGTCTTTGCGCTGTTATGTTCAATGAGGTTTAGTCCTATATCTACATGAAGACCCAAAAGGTGGGACTTATGACCTTTGTTGTACTTATATAATGTTAAAGACAAACACCTTCAGAATTTTATTTCATGTTAGTACACAATAATATTTATTCAAATTAGTAGATTACCGTGGTTAGTTGTAGTTGATTTGCTGTTTTTCTGGATTTATAAATTTCATATTTTTAAAACATCAATATCATCCAAAGTCTCCTTAGTTGAGATTGATTACTTCTTCTATACGTCTTACGGCAATGCTAGGATAATATATGCTGATGCAGTTTGTGGGTATTTTGTTCTTTGCCCCATATGGTTGCTTCGTCTGACAACTCCGTATTGAGATTTTTGTGCTAATTTAAAAGTTGTTCATTTCAGCATGCCCCTATGGGAAGTTATAGCTCATATGGTCTCAAATGTTTCTTTGCCTACACCGGGGAAAGATAGAATCTTATTTGCTATTGAGAACTGCCTTCTTTCAGTAGAGGCTCCGCCAAAGGAAGGACTTCCTCATGCAGATGTATGACTACTTGTCACTTTCAGTTCTTATAATGAAGTATATTTTGCATATCTTTCTTAAGATTTTGGTTTTCTCCATGCCACACTTGATTGAGATTGCAGAAGATGACATAGCCTTGTCAATTTCCTGGTGCACAGATTTCATTCCAGCCATTGGTGCAATGTTTGGACGTTGACAATTTGATACGGCTTTTCACCGCTGTGTTGCTAGAGAGAAGGATCTTATTACGATCAAATAAGTTATTTTCATACTTTGTGCTTCCCAAATTGTAACACTTTTTAAATTCATTCTTTCGTCAGCTTCTTTAATTTATTTATTTAACATAATTAGTACTCGTATTTTTTTCACCATTGGATACCCTATCTGTTTCTTTTCTTCTCAACTTAACAACTAAAATACAATGCTTGACAAGTGACCATCTACATGAATGCAGAGTTTCATTAGACCACTAAAATCACTAAAAACTTGTTGTTTACGGAATAATTACCACCGTAATAATGATCAAGTAATAGGAACATGAGATGTGAAGGTTTTCACAAACTCAAACAAAACACTTCAGAATCTGACATTAAAATGTTGAACTTGCAAATCCCCGTGCAAAAAAAAAAAAAAATGCTGCTCCCTTAATAAAATATCCAACATCACATTTGTGATTTCTGCTGAGAAGTTAAGAAAGAAAGCACTGTTTTGCAAGTACACCTCCTCCTTGGATTTAAGACCGTACCAAATTCATTTGTTTAGCAACTTATTCATCTTTTGGGAGTAGTGGTGTCTTTAATTAATAAAAAAACTTTATCAACCATCTTTGTGAGAGTAGTGGTGACTTTAGTTCATGTGAAAAACATCATTATTATCTACTGGGTTAAACCTATTCTTTGTTAATCGTTTTTCATAACTTCTATCTTAACCTATGATGCCCTAGAACTTTGTAGTAATAAAACGTGTTGCGTTGGATATGTGCATGACATGTTCACTTGCTCGACATGCTCCCAACATGTGTTGGACATGCCATCCATATGCCTAATTAAAAAAGAAAAAAAAAATTAGCAGTCGTGCATGTCCTAAATAGTAAATTGTAATTTTAAAACTACATTACATAAATAGTTTATGCCATGTATTCTCATTTATTTTAGAATGTATTACTTCAATAACTTAATTACTACTTAACATTAATTTATTTTTCTTATCTAACTCCATTTTCCTATGAATTGATTTAATTATATAATTTAATGTATATATATAATTTTTTTAAACTAATGATTCAATTTTCTCAACTTCAAATTAACAATTTATATTATCATGTAAATATTTCTTCTTCAATTGCGTTTAAAGTATTTACTTATTTAGATATACTTATTTTATGATCATCAAAATAAATTTATTATTTTATGAATCTATTTCATTTTTATTAAATTGTTTAATTGCTATATAAATCTTTTAACTTTTAAGATATAATATTATTATGCTGCAATGCGTGCCTTTTTCTTATATTTTAATATTATGCATGCCTCATGTCTGTGTCATATCATATTTGTCTTCATGTCCATATTAGGGCATCATTGTCCTCCCTCTTTTACTTTTCTAATCTTTTGACACTATTTTAATCTCTCTTTTAATAGGTTTATTTTCTACTTTGTCATGTCCAAATTACCTAAGTTTATTCTCAATTATCTTATCTTAAACAAATATTGCTCCAATTAGACCTTTAGCATAATTGTTTCTTAATTTATCTTTTCTAATTTTACCATAGACATGTTAACATCCTCAATTTTGCCACCCTCAACTTCGATATCAAGGATTTTTTTTTTCATTGCTCAATATTCAAATTTATGCAACATTATTAGTCTAAGTGCAGTTTTGTGAAATCTACTTGTAAGTCCATGTTATTTCTTATCACATAAAATCCTCGTAATACTTTTCCATTTTAACTTTTCAATCATAGCTCTATAAGTTATATCCTTATTTATATCTCATTCTTTTATGCAAGATATTTAAATCTATCACACCTAGGTATCATCTTTTCTTCTAGGAGTATTGGTTGATAATTGCTAATATCAAGCCCATTGTGGATTTATTTTTAATATTTCTACTAAGATTCAATAATATCTAAACAATTGTTCATAAAATTTCTTATTCCAATAATTTCCAATATAATAACCACTAAATCATAAAGTTATTATATTCCAAAATATCAACAAATACACCTTTGTTTGTACAACATTAATAATATTTAAATACCTTTCACTTATAGGTCCATGTTTATGCTAACAAACTCTATTCTCAGACTTATTTAATTCTTGTCCTATAAATAGTCATTAAATAATAATAGTGAGTTATCACATATTTTACTGGATAAATTATAGTTTTAGCTTACAGTAACATAAAGGAATGTGAAAATAATATGTTTTCCTATTTTAATAGATGAATCAGTATAAAATCGTAGAACATTTTCATTTTATTCAATGATGACAATGTAAAAGGATTTTGAAAATATTCTTTTGCATATTAACAAAATGAAGAATGATGTAGACACACAAGAAGAAACAGACACAATGGATAGAACTTAAAACAAACTTTATTAAAATAGAAACAGACAGCTAAGACTTGACAAATACAACAAGAAATATTAGAAGAAATAAAGGAAAATAAAAAGACGCTATCCTCAGACAACCATCAGAGCGGGTTCCTCACATGCATCGAATAGTAGATTAAATAAAAGAAGTGCATAAGACTAGCAAACCGATGGTCCACTACTGCAAGACTGTCCCAAATGCTTCCAAATCAACCAAGACACGACACCCTAAAGTTGCTTCACTGTTGAGAAGAAGGATACAGATGGAGTGGCACTTGCGGAGAGACGAAGAGGTTAGAAGCCCGAGAAGAAAGGGTGGAAAGAGCCCGCAGGATTTCCGGAGGGGATGAGAAAAGAAGGGTGGAAAGAGCCCGCAGGATTTCTGAATAAACCCGCAGGTTAATAGCACATATGCTCACAAATATCAACTGCCTTCCTTCTCATCATCATCTCATTTTTATAGGCAAAGAAGGGGAAAGCCAAGAGCCACTTTAATTAATCTTCACAAGATTCTAAGCAATATAAATATTGAAATCTTCCCCATGTCAAAGAAGGGGAAAGCCAAGAGCCACTTTAATTAATCTTCACAAGATTCTAAGCAATATAAGTATTGAAATCTTCCCCATGTGCTTTGAAAATCATCCCAAACTAGAAATCGAAAAAGCATTCATGGGAACCAAGCCTCACGCACGGAACCGAGGAATCACGGACTCGGGAAGAGTCCCAGGTGCGGAAAACATCAAATGGCCGGAATACCAAGAGGTAAAGTATGGAAAAACAACACCTTTTATGCATAGAATTCAGCCATCATAAAAGAGAAAGCCAAGGTTTCCCAAGAGGCAAGAAGAAAGGGGAAGGGGAAGGGACAAGGCCACTCCAAAAGTAATTCTTCTTAATGAGGTACCTTTTTGGATATTAATGAGCTACTAAACTTCAGCTCAACAACTTAAGAGAATGAGCTCAATGCCATAAGCTCCAAGCAGCCAACCCGTGAACCATCATCAAAACAGCCAACCCGTGAACCATCAGTGGCCAAGGACCAATCGAGTCAGCAAACCAAAGGTCTACCAAGCCTTATGCACAATCTACCAGGATCATTGGATGCTTTCCCATCATTGGATAGCTAAAAAAGAAAAGAAAATAAAATAGAAAATAAAATATACTATTGTTCAAATAAAATAAAAAGTACATAAATTCTTGATAACATCAAAGAAGAAAGGTATGTCTCCTCTTATCTTAGTTTATTTTATAATACTGCTTACATAGAAGCACCATCTAATGGTATTATTTTAGGCACATCAAAATCAATATCCTTTTCCAAACCTACAAATATGTTATCATTTTACATGCGAGTACAAGTGTCCCGAACTACAATACCATGAGGGGATTAACTCTATCTTTCAACATATGCGGACATTCATTCATATATATTATATCATTTGCATTCTTTTGGTTATACATTTACTTTAAGTAGTTTTCTTGCATAATATTTGATGAGATAAACATTGGAGATTGGAATAGGATGAATAATAAGTAACATTCATAACAATTTAAGGATCATGTACATGAAACAAAGACAATTATTTTAGACAATTTCCACCAGCAATCTCAACGTTATCTAATACATATAAGAGGGCATAACAAGAAATGCATTCAATTTAGATGAACATAAATCATTATTATAAAATGGAAATATAATTACCACCTCAACCTCAGAAAATTAATTTTCTTTTCATCGTTATGCTCTAGCTCCTGTAGTATAATGCATATAATAATACATAATTAAATATAAGATATTTATAACTTTTTTTTTATCAGTCAGGTACATTAATCATACTTAGTTTATCTTTATTTTTAATTAAGTAGATAAACTATCATTACTCGTTGGCATCTCCAAATTATCTTTAACATAGCTTTTTAATTAAACTCCTACTTCATTGATTTCTTTGTCATGATATAAATTTTTTTTTTTATTTTGCTCTTTTAAATTACAACCATAGCACTTAAAATTAAATTTTGTTCTACAAAAACATGATACTTGTGCAAAATTTAAATTTAACATTTTCTTATTAATTTTAATTTATTGTTTTATTCTAACTTCACTTAAAAATTAGGTTTAAGTTATTTATAATTTCAAATCTTTAAAATCTAATAAGTTCTTACTTAAAAATACCAATCATCCTTTTTTTAAACTAAACAATATTTATCTTTTAATAATATTTAAAATTTCTAGATTTCCTGTAAATCTTTAATTCAAATAAAATGACAGATTTTTTTGTTAATCTGCATACCTTAAATGCTCTTCTTCCTTTTTCATATTTTCTTATTTTCTTATTTTCCTTCTGTTATAACTCTCCCTAACACCCAAAGTCCTGAAAAAATTAATTTACAAATGAAAGAATGAACCTAGGGTTTACAGATTTGGAATTGAAAATTTAGGTTAAACTTTACCTTTGGTTTGGAAGAATAAAGAATGAGAAAGTCCTAAACTCGTTTTGTTTCGTCGCTCTCTCGCCATACTTATCCTCTCATGACTTATTAATGGTGACTGATGCACTTAATAACATTTGGCTACTACATGTGTAGCTTGCGTGCTTTGACCTCTGCACATATGCTCTTTTTTCTTTTTCATTCTCCTTTCAATGTTTTTTCGCTCCCTCTCCCCTTCTTAATTTCTTGATATCACTCTATCCTCATTCTTCTGCTTTGTCTCTCGCTCTCTCTTTCTCTTAATTTGTCTTGCAAGCACTGCTCTCTCTCTCTCTCTTTCTCTCTCTCTCTCTCTCTCTCTCTCTCTCTCTCTCTCTCTCTCTCTCTCTCTCTTCCTCTCATTGCCACCTATTGCTCTTCATCTCCCTCATTTTCTCTTTATAGCCCAGCTTTCCCTTCCGTCGTATTTTCTCTTTATATTGGAATTGATTAGTAGCTGGTTCTAATTTGTATTACTTTTATTATTTAAAAAAAAAGGGAACTTATTTTACTATTCCCTCTTGGATGTTTAATAACATTCGTTTCATTTATTGCTGTCTCTATCTTATGTTTAAATTTAGGTCAAGTTACTTAGAGAGTTCAGCATATGTTAATAAATGCTCCCACCTAAAAGGATTCTCTATGTCAAATATTGAAGAACTTATGGAAAATTGGAGCAATTATGATGTAAGCACACTAGATAGAAAAACCAAACAAGGAGAACATAGGGCGAAGCTAAACCAAACTTGATTAAAATAGTAGCAATAATCTATAACATCCAAAATCCGACGAAGAAAACTAGAATAGAATTCAAAGAAACAAAGAAAATAAAAGCAAAGCTATCCTCAGACAACCATCAGAGCGGGTTCCTCACATGCATCGAAATGTAGGTTAAATAAAATAAGTGTTTAGGGCTAGCAAACCGATGGTCCACCACTGCAAGATAGTCCAACCGACCAATCTAAACTCCTCCAGCAAGTGCTCCCAAATCAGCCAACAAACATCACCAAAGCTCAAGAAGAAGGATACAAATGGAGTGGAACTTGCGGAGAGACGAAAGAGGTTAGAAGCCGAGAAGAAGGGTGGAAAGAACTCTCAAGTCTTTCCTAGAAGAGAAGGAGAATGGAACAAGCTCGCAAGCTTTTCCAAAAAGAACCCACAGGTTTATAGCAAATTTGCTTTCAATATTCAACTCCCTTTACTTCTCAAAAGATCGCATATTTATATGCAAGAGGAGAAACTAAACAGTCACTTCATTGATTTCCCACAGGAACCCAAACATCACAAACCACGGAAAAGCCCCCCATCAGCCACGGGAAACAGCCCAGCCAGGGACCCGAAGAAGCAGCCGCAGGAACCAAAGAGGCCCGCACAGAACCGAGATGCCAAAGACACAGAAAGACCACCCAGCACGGAAAACCAGCAGCCAACCGGGGAATCCAAGGAGCCATGGCACGAAAAACAACCAGCACAGGAAGCCCAAAAAACAGCCATGGAATCCCATGGGACAAGGACATATTTTAAAGAAGAAAAGGGGAGGAGAAGAGACAAGACCACTCCAATAATGAATCCAACTTATGAGCTTACCTTAGAACATTAATGAGCTATGTAGTTCTCTTAATGAATGAACTAAACTTCAGCTCATCATTAATGAGCTAGCAACTAAGAAAATAAGCTCAACTCCAATGAACCATCCTCTTCCACACATCACCATAAACCCCAAAACCGTGGACCATAAGCCAACCCGTGAAGCAGCAGCAGCCAAGGACCAATCGAGCCAACAAACCAAAGGTCTACCAAGCCCCAAGCACAACCTACCATGATCATTGGATGCTTTCCCATCATTGGATAGCTAAAAAAAAGAAAAGAACATAAAAACATACTAATGTTCAATATAAAATAAAAATACAGAATATTTGATAGCATCAAATTAGTTGGTCTTATCTACGATTCTTTCTGTCAAATTTTAGCAATTCTATTCATGTATGAAGGCTTACATTTTTAATTCTTTTTTTTCAGGTATGCGCTTCTTACTCTGGTATCGGAGGCAATCTGCCATTTAATTTATCCCTTTAGGTGGCAAGTAAGCTCCCAAACTCCAGTTACTCAATGTTTAACTGTTCTTGTATATTCTTACGTTTTTGTGATGCTTTCCTCAAGTCCTCATTTGTTTTTGCTGGAAAGCACAATGAGGAGAGAGTGATGATAGGCATCTGACTCGTGCTATATTGTGCTAAAGCTGTTTGCTTAGAACCTCTTTCTAATTTTTGTTTTTGTTTTGTTTCTGTTAATGTAGCATGTGTACATACCATTACTGTTTTTCAGTGGGGCAGACTATATTGATGCCCCTACACCATACATGATGGGACTTCATTCAGGCGTTGACACATCCGGGTTAACATTGGATGGTGTAAGTTGATATATTATTTTTTTGTAATATAATTTTTCTTTTTAATATCTCATGGTTTCTGTTTTCATTCCTGTTACCTGTGATGTTTTTATGTTTTTACCATAGTTGTGATTCTATCATGATTCATCTGTTTGTTTTTAATGACTAGATAGTTTCCTTTATGCTTCATTTTGAAAATTGTTTTATCTGATTGATATTTAGTTCGGTTATGAATATTCTTTTTATGACATTTGTAACCGTTATAATTCATAGAATTTGATAGGGAAAAAATGCCCTTTTTTATTATACAAAATCATCCATATTTATAGATCTATACTTGAAAAGAGAAGCATAATACTAAGTTAAGTGTTGCAGAGATGAGGATGCTTAGGTGGATGAGTGGCTTGACCCTTAGAGATAGGATACAAAATGAGCAGATATGTGAAAAGGTTGGAGTAGCTCCAGTGGAAGATAAGATTAGAGAGATTCGCCTTAGATGGTTAGGTCACATTAAACAGAGGCCTTCCGATGACCCGGTTAGGAAAGTTGAGGTATTAGATTTGAATTATGTTAAGAAATCTAGAGATAGACCTAAAAAGACTTGGTTAGAAAATATTAGAAATGATCTTTCTTTATTAGATTGAAATGAGACATTGACTTTTAACCGGACACAATGGCGAAAAAGGATTCATGTAGCCGACCCAACATAGTGGGACAAAGGATTGATGTTGTTGTTGTTGCTGTATAGATCTATACAAGATGGTTTAATAAAGAAACAATAACTACAAAATAATGTATTATTGTCTCAATATAATCCTTCCTTAATCAACCACCCAAATATAGAAGGAGATTGGTGTGATCCAGGTGAGCTTCCCACGGATTCCCATCCTCACCGTGGGATCAAGTGCCAAGGAATGATTGAGATTTTAATACTCCCTTAAGCTAGAGAATATAGAGTTGTCATTCCCAGTATGATAATTAGTCGCAAAGAGGTAGACCTAACAAGTCTCTTGGTGCATCGTAGAGTCCTCTGTTTGGTTAAACTTTGGGAGGAATTGACTTCAGACATTGCAACAACGACAAATGATAACGATGAAGGCTATGTCAATCAAGCCTGTAAGGTGTGGGGTAACAATGAAGGCTATGTTTAATAGTAGCCATCAAGATATCGGAAATTGCAGTAAAGGCCAGTGGTGGGACAACGGAAAAAATGGATTCATTATCCTTCGGGTCCACCTCTCTCAATTCTCAAGGGAATATCGGCAATGAAGGCATGGCAGATGTGGCAAGCTTCTAGGGCAAGAGCAGAAACATATGTCTCTAGCGACTCAGCACTCGGCACACATATCTCCTCCTTTCCAAGTCATCCGACTCCCCCTTAATAGACTCTTGTTCGATCGACCACTGCAGGTGCACGCAAGGCCTCTGATTTCTTTGGTTTGATCATAAGAGGGAGTGAAAGTCTTGCACTCTTGTTTGTCCCTACCCTCGCATGAGAGGAAACTCTCGACTCTTTCTAGACACATGCAAGAGGTCTTTCTCTCGCTTATGCTTGGTCGGCTTTAGATGTCGTACACAACAGGAGCCCTCCCGCTCAATTTCTCCTCGGTCTTGGATGCATGAAGGTCCTCCAATTCCGACAATGAAGTTTGGTCGTAGGAACCTATATTCTTCAAAATTTCGGCAATAAAGGCAAGTGGTAGGAACTTATATTTTTTAGAATTCTGGCAATGAAGGCCGGTGGTGGGATATGTTCATATTTCCGGTAATGTAGGCCTCCCGGAAAAACAATTTTTTTGATCGGCAATAAATGTCGATGGTAAAATTTTTTTTTGGTAACCGGCCGAGCCAAGTTCTTGAAAGACTTGGTTCGGGTAACTAGGGAACACATGCATAAGTCTGCTTCAGATTGGGAGCCGCTCGAGCGGGAGTCTTCGGGGCCCTTTTCGTCGTTGCTGTTCAGCTTCGTTGCTTTATAGGAGGTGTAGGTTCGCGACGCTTCTTCCGCTCCTTCGTGGCTGTTCAACTATGCTCCTTCGACTTTCCCTTCCTGTCGGATCAATAGGCACGCGATGCTTCTTTGGCTCTTTCATGGTTGTTCGACTACACTCGTTCGATGACTTTCCCTTCCCGTTGGATCAGAAGTTACAACATTTGAATCGGGATACCAAACAGCCCCTTCCGATCGGCTAGAGCTTCTGCGTCTTCCGCAATGCTCCACTTCGACGTCAGTCGGTAAGGTTCCATCCGCGGCGTCTGCCCTCGACAATGCTTCGTCTGATGTCTGTCAGCAGAGTTCCGTCCGCAGGGGCTCCTCCGTCTACGGCTTTCGTCTTCGGCTAGGCTTTGATTTTTTCTTCATTTCCTCCTCTGATGATCTACGATTGTTCTACAATGACAATGAAGGCCATTGTCTCTGATACTATGTTAGAATTCATAGAATTTGAGAGGGAAAAAATGCCCTTTTTTATTAGACAAAATTATCCCTTTTTATTGATCTATACAAGATGTTTTAATAAGGAAGCAATAACTACAGAATCATGCATAATTGTCTCAATATAATCTTACCTAAATCAGTCACCAAAATATAGAAGGAGATTGGCGTGATCCAGGTGAGCCTCCCACGGATTCCCATCCTGACCGTGGGATCAAGTGCCAAGGGTGACTGAGATTTTAACAGTAACTTGAAAAAAAAAAAAAATTTATGTGAAGAAAGTTACTATCAAATGGAGTTTTATTTTATGTATGATATATAAAACAAAGAGGGTATTAAAAATTTTTATGGTGAGGGGATGTAAATTTAAGTTTCACAATATAGATGTGGTTCATTAAGGCTGAAACATGCAGTATTTGATCATTAACCTCTAATTTAAATTAAATGCATCTTTCAGCACTTTTCATTAACTTGTTTACTATTTGTGAGGCCAACCATACCAATGCTGAAGATGAGGAAGCATAATTTAAACTAAATATTTGTATTCGCTAGGTAATTATGTCGTGCTATTTTGACTGCTAGAGATCTAGAGGTCAGCTATACTTGTAGTGAAAATATTGATTCTTGATGCACATTGTTTGATGACTTTTGGCTTTAAGTATCCAACTAACCAGGATTTTATTTATACTCTAATATAATTTAGTTACAGCCATGTTGGAGCATACATTGAAACAGCAAATTATAGATTGAAAGATGCATTATTCTAGAATGCCTTAAATGCTTCTATTGCATCATTTGATCTCAAGGTAGACCAGCTTACTCTAGTAGAAATTCTTCTATTGCATCATTTGATCTCTAGGTAGACCAGCTTATTCTAGTAGGCTTTGCTGGAATTTAAGACAATTCTATCCTTTTTTTTTTCTGGAACGCAGTCCTCCATTTTCAATCTTGTAAGAGTATTTAGCTACTCATTTCTTAAATAACATTTAAAGGCTCACCGCTCACGATAAAATGGATTTTGAGGTTCAACATGTTTGAAAGACGATCAGTAAAATTACCTGCCGTTCCAAAATGCCATCAATTTTGGGATCCAGCTTGTAGCAGTAGGGGAAACAGGGAACAAAGGAAAGAGATAATGAAAGAAAATGATGCTGTGTTTGATGTCATGACTAATATTAATCATACTCCTTCTGGATAGAGCTGTTGTTGACATTATCATCGTTGTGTAATGTGTTATATTTGTTAAATTGTATCACGTATGGTGTATATATGATTTTCCAAAATGTTGGGTTCTGAAGGTGCTTTGTACAGTACAAATCAGCTAGTCGACAAAGGAGATAAATCGGACTAATTTCAAACCCTTTTTAGTCCATATTTAATTTTGGCTGAATTTCTTCATATTTTCTTAAATATGTTTATGAGGTCTTTTAACACAAAATATTAGTATTAGTCA
Source organism: Dendrobium huoshanense (assembly GCA_016618105.1). Taxonomy (NCBI): domain Eukaryota; kingdom Viridiplantae; phylum Streptophyta; class Magnoliopsida; order Asparagales; family Orchidaceae; genus Dendrobium; species Dendrobium huoshanense. The sequence continues at coordinate 7,598,931 of CM028346.1, forward strand.
AGATTTACCCTTTGGATAATAGTATGATTGAATTTATTTTTTGATGGGATTAAATTTAATTTTAAAGTCTTTGGTTCATATTTGTTGCCTTATTTTTATAAGGATTGATAGCTTCTATTTGGACGATTGATTATGGATGAGTGATTGAATGAAGTTATTTTGAGGTATATTTAAGTGTTCCCTTGATCCCAATTGTGTACACAGATGGCTCCAAATTGTGTATGCGGAGCTTTTTCTTCATCCTCCACTCATTCATTTTCTCCATCTCCATCCAGTGCTTTAACATTGCCCAACAATCATATCCCATTATATATACATTTCCCCCTAAAATACAATGAATATTACAAAATTTGGAGCTGAGAGGAATGCAAAGTGAGGGGAATAGAAAAGATAGGGAAACTAGTGTAGTAAGAGTGAATGGTTAGAGAATTGAGTATTGTGAACTACTCAGATAATGATATGCCAATGCGAGGAGAGCTAAAGGCAGAGTGAATCTTTTTTTTTTTTAATGAAAGACTGGTATATGATTTTTTTAATGCACATTATAATTTGTTTGCTTTGATTATGTGCAATTTATTATCCTTTTGAATAAACTTAAAATTGATCATGTAAGCACATTTACATAAATTTCCTTTTTTCTTGTCACCTAATTATGTGTAATCTTTCTGGCAATTTTTATTTGCTTCCCATAAATTTTACCATTAAAACATTAAAGTTTGTAGGTTGTTGTGGTTGATCTTGAATATAATTGCATCACAACCTCAGAAGACATACCCTCTATACCGGACCCTGAATTAAGTTTCTTGCGTAATGAGATATTGAAGTTGCTGCATCCCAATGTTGTTGGCATAGATCACATAAAGATAAACCTTGGTGGCATGTCTGATCAATATGCAAAAACTGGCAACAGGAAATGGGGAGAAGAGCATGACTTTCAACTTAGGTATGGATTTCAACTGCTGCATTGCCTTTAATAAGCCTGTTGTGTTCTATTTAATTACAAGTGTTATTGGTTTAATACATTGATGCAAATCAAATAAATTCTCCGGCTAGCAAAATCTCTATGTTAGTAGGTTTCAAGGGAAGATGTTAACCTAGTGTTATTATGGAGAGGTAAAATTTTTAGCTCATTATTGATGGAGTTATGCAATGAGTATTGATAGAGTTATGTGATGAATTTGAAATGAAAGGTGAAGGGTGTTCTGCTGTTGAAAGAAGATCTGAAGAACAAGGGAGTTACCACGAAACAGTGGGTTTGTTTGTCTCAGACAACTTTCTATCACTTGAACAATTACAAAGTGTCACGACCCGACCCGGTAAGCTCGCATAGGCGAGGCGGGAACGGAGGTCAGACGGTAGATTAAACTATCCAATCTCTAAATATATCACTATAACATTTGAAAGAGCAACTAAAAATATTAAATTTGAAAACACATATACATAAAATCATTAAGATTCATATAATTACCTTTCTTCAGACGTGCCTCTCCTACGATGCACGTTTCCACCCCTTCTACTCATTAAGATTTAAAATAATTATACCTGAAAAATTTGAACAATTAACTGTAAGACAATGCTTAGTAAGTAAAACATGATTCTAAACTACAGTAATTCAAGGCAGAATGAGTAATATGCTAGATGTCACATTTCATTAAAACATAACATAAGTTTTACTTCCTATAAATATAACATTAAACATACACATAAATCATAAATCCATAACCTTTCATATTCATTTTTCATTAATCATATCAATATTCATAACTTTCTCATTTCGTATATATTACAACCATCACAGGAGCCACCGTCTAGTACCATAAATGTACTTTTTTACCATTTCCTTTTTCATAACCTTTACCATTTTAATGTGCATGAGTCTAGCGTCCCCAGCTAATACCATAAGGGGGTGAGCTCCATCAATTCAGGAAGCACATGCAAGTATTATATAACAATCATATAATTTCATTTTTATAACATATGAACTTTATGATATAATGCCTTGAAATATAATATATAAATCACATGATCAATCATAGGATAAGAATAATATAATCATGATCTAAAGTAATCATAAAAATTTCATAAACATGCTTGGACTTTCAAAACATATAATTAGAGAGAAACAAAGATATTACTGTAATAAAGAACCATGATTACTCATAGATTCGAGGGATTTGATTTTCACACTAGTTCTACTTCCTTCGAGGTCACAACAAATAAACACCTATAAGAAAAATAATTTCTCCTTAAAAAATCTATAAAATAAATCTAAATTAAAATTCTTCTTTCTCTTTTTAAACCACTTTAAGTTCTCTCTCTCCCTCTCTCTTTCTCTAATTGAACACATAAAGCATGTATATATTCTAAAAATTCATACTTTTGGTCTAAATCGATAATTCTATCCAAATAATCCCTTTACCATTACCTAAAATAATTCAAAATAATTTTTATTTTCGGATTTAACCTAAAACCCTAAATTTGAAAAACCCATTTTCATTAATATCCTTATTTTTGTATGCTAAAACTTCTCATTCATCAAAATAATGTTTATGGAAAACTAATTTTCGGATTTATTAATTTTTAAAATTAGGAAAAATATCATTTTATAAGAAAAACTCAAATTATCTTCCCTTAGAAATCCTCTTAGGACTCTTAGGAATATGTGTTTGTAAAATCACTTTCAAAATTTGAAACTTTAGTGAAAAACCCTAATTTTTTCAACTCCAAAATTTTGAAGAAAAACCTCATTTCCTTGCATAAATTTATCTCTCTCCTAACCCTTATACATTTCCTAAAGTAAAGATAAGTTTTTGTCAAACCCTAACTTTTTCTTTCCCTGAATAAGCCATGAAACATAAGAAATAACTTGATTAGAAACTCACCCTAGCCTCCTTGAATCTCCCTCTTCGATTTCCCCTAAGCCCAACCGCCGGAAACATCGCTGGATCCACTCACCCAAGCCTTGCGTCGGCTTGCCCGTCCGCCCCTTCTCCCTTTCTTCCGCTCGGTTCGGCCGCACGAAATAGTGGGCATTCGGTCCCCGTAATAAGAGTGGGAGGAAAGGTTAGGTGCAAAATCTTAATTACCCCTTGCATGCAAAATTTTGTTTTAATTTCAAAAAGGGTATTTTAGATATACTCAAACTTCTATAATTTTTAACTTACAAAATAAGCAAAATTCACTGTAAGTCCTGTATATGGTTTTGTTCAAAATTTTTTTTACGATTTTATAAAATTATTTTCGTCAAATTCCGACGATTTTGAAAAATTCACTTAAATTTCATTGCGGCGCATCGAAAAGCGTGTGATGTTTAAAATGACATTTTTCGGGTTTTACACAAAGGAACAAAGGGACAGTTTGTCTCACTCAACACTTGATACTTTGAGGTGAGAGGCATTATAAGATCCTGGAAACTCAAAACATTTTGGCTGAAACTCTTTAGAAAGGAAAATTTGCATCTGTCCAAGTTATTAAGGTTTAAAGGAGATGCAAGGGCTGTTTTAAAAATAAATTCTATTCACTACTAAATAGTTAATACCCCAGACTAAAAACTACTAACTCCTAATATATTATGATATCTATTATGATATCGATGTTGATGATGTACAATTCAATGGTCCCCATCAACTCTTGTGGGGTTTAATTTTCAGCATGATGATGTTAGCTCATTATGTATCATTCCTCTGTCACTAGATAGTACATGTCCTTGCTAATGAAAAGATGCTGATGTATGGTTGGACTATAATCTTATTTTATTTATCATCATCAATAGCTTTGTCCTAACTATTTAGGATTCTAATTTTTAGTTTATTTTTCTTGAATATTATTTGAGCTGTTAAATCTATTTTTTTGCAAATCATCTTGAATAACTTGTGTTTTGTAATCATAGGTTCTTTCTCTTTTTCTTCCTATTAATATGACACTAATTTTATTAATTCATATGACAGTTTCATTTTGTATTCCTCATTGTATATGTCCAAACTGACCGAGTCAATCTTCAATCACTTTATTTTAATAGACGCCACTTCTATCTTTCCTCTAATATAAGCATTCCTTAGTTTATCTTTTTTAGTTTTGCCATGCATCTATCTTGACATTTTCATTCCTATCACACTCAATTTATATATCAATAATTTTCTTATAGCTCAATATTTGGATCCATAAAACATTGCTATCCTAATTGACTGTAATCTCACTGTTCATGATATCATATGTCTTATGTTAATTAGGAATTGATGATAGGATTGTCCAGCTTTAGAATTAGGTACCTTATACAAGGAAACACCTATTGGAGATATTGGAGATATTGGAGGTTTAAATGTTCCTTAATATGACATTAACTTCAACCATACAAATGTACCTTAATGTGCAAAATTCAAAGTCCATGTCAGTATGATTTTTAACTTCGAAGCTCTATTGGCACGATCATATAAATCAAGAAAAAATGAGATATCAAAATGAAATAAATTGTGGTTGAGTTGGTGCAGGGCTTCCACTAAAGTGAGCAACAATTAAGCGAAGGAAACAAAGAAGAGAATTTCTAATAAAGTGAGCAGAGATCTGAACATAGATAGGATGCATGTGAGTTGTGATTACTATGTTGTTGATTCTTTTGGTTTATACAACAAGAATTATTTTGCTAGAACTTAACTCTTAAGAGATTTAAAAGTAATCTTATTTATTTAGATAAATAAGTAAAATGTTTTAATTAGCGGATTCATTTTATGATTTTTCGATAAGTTTTATGCCAGTTGTCGACTATTTATTTCAATCCTCCATTTTTATTAGATAAAAAGTAAAATGTTTTAATATTTTATTTATTTATTTTTTAATTTGAGAATTTAAAATAAGTTATATCATGAGGTTGCCTCTCAACCAACAAGGCACAAAAGAGATCAAACACCGAAAAGGATAACAAAATTTGTTTGGTTCTGCTTAAGTAATCTTATGTTAACAGCAGAGGAGAGTGGATTCGATCCATTGCTAAAAGAACTATAATTGTATCCTTCAATAAAAGGATACTAAGCATCCCTTCTCAAAACCTAAATATATCCTCGCCCAATAAATACAAAAAAAATGATGCTCATATTTTTTAAGAAGAGAAATAATTTAAGAGATAACAAAGAAAATGATTAAACAAATAGCAAAAATTTATCCACCTAAGAGGTGTTGACCCTAATACTAGTGTCAGATCGTGTCGACCGCGCAAGGAGGGTTTCAAAGGCGAAAGAGCTCGAAATCGCACAAAACCTCACCCGACGCGTGTCGACCGAAAACCCAAAATCACCGAGACGACCTCCGTTCGCAAAACGGACAGCGCCGATGCGTCCGGAGCAATATAAACAGCTAAGATTGACACCCATATTGGTGGGGGTCGCCGGTCGGGGAAAAATTAAATTTTGGGTGCGCGAATCGAGACGACGACTTGTGCGAGCGACGACGCGACGACCAACTCGATGCAAAATTAAAAATTCCTTTTTATTTTTGTGCAATTTAATTAAAAAAAATTAAAAAAAAAAGGGAGAGAAAGAGCCTTTTTAAATAAAAAAGGAATTAAAAAAAAAAAAAAAACCCAAAATGCCCCTAACTTAAACTCTTAAACCCTCATAAACCTCCAAACCGAACCCTCACTCCAACTCACGTTCATTTTCACACCAAGGAGGCCGCCCCTCTTGCGACTCCCTCTCGGTTTCCACCACCGGCTTCCCCTTCTCCCTCCAAGCAAGGTAATTTCTCCTCTTCTTCTTCCTCTACTTCATCTTCTTCCTCTTTTTCCTCCATTTTCTTATTTTCTTCTTCTTCTTCTTCCTTCCCTCTTCTTCCCCTTCTCTATTTTTCATCTTCCCTCATCTTCCCTCCAAGTTTCCCACCATTTTTGATGTAAGCAAAATAACGCAAATCCGAAAGAAAAAAAACAAAAGAAACTCAAAAGAGATTTCAAAACACACCTTAATTACTTAGCAAACCTTTTGGAGAACAAAATAGACAAAATAGAACTTCCAAATCAGTTTAGGAACCACTGACATCCAAACAAACCAAGAATAAAAGAAAGCTGACAAAAGAACAAAATAAAATTAAAAAAAAAACACTATCCTCAGAACATCCTGCAAGTGGATTCCTCACATGTATCGAAAGTAGGATAATAAGCAAAATAAGGTTTAAGAAAGCAAACCAACGGTCTACCACGGTAAAAGGGGTCCAACGTTCTTTAACTCCTCCAGCAAATGTCACCAAAACTGCCCACAGAACTTGCCAACGGAATCAGAAGAAAGATACATGTGGAGTGGAACTTGCGTAGAGAAGAAGGAGGTTAGAAGACCGAGAAGAAAGAGGAGAAGCTCGCAAGCTTTCCTAGGAGAGAAGAAGAATGGATAAAGCCCTCAAGCTCTCCCAAAGAAGAAAACCCTCAGGTTTTTTTAAGCACTTAGCTCTCAAAATAATCAACCAGCCCTTCTATGTCAAAGCATTTCATATTTATAAGCAAAAAAGAAAGCCCAACAGCCAATGCACCCATAATTCCTCCAATAAACTTTAGGGATAGGAAAAGCCAAAAGACACACTTCAGTTCCAAAGCAGCAGCCAACATCTTTCCAGAAAACAGAGAAGAAACAGATCACGGGACCAACAGCCAGCCACGGAACAGCCAGGATTCACGAGAAAAGCACCGAAACAATAAAGGAACAACAGGCCCAAGGAATCCAGAAAACGAACAGGTACCCCAAGCAGCCACGACTGCATAAATTCCAGCCTATTCCTCTCCCAATGCCACAAGACACAGCTCTCCAAACAACCATAAAAGGAAGAGAAAAAAGAATAGGAAAAGGCAAATTCCACTCACCAAAATCTGCCATAAAGTAGTACTAAAACTTCAGCTTATAATGAGCTCAACTTCCCAAGATATTAATGAGCTAGCACAACTTAGATCTCAACCATCAAAGCCCAAACCGAAACAAAACAGCCACTGCACATCTACCTCCACCAAATAGCACAAGGATATGTTGGACCCATAAAACCGGCAAACCAAAAGAAGGCAAACTTAAACCATTTTCTACCAATCATGATCACCGGATGTCTTCCATCATTGGATAGCCTAAAAAAAAAACAAAATAGAAAATACGAAAATACGAATATTGTTCAATACAAAATTAGAACAGAAATGTAAATGCATCAATTCCCTCCGGGTGGGGAATTCTCATCTCCTGATGAGAAAACTTTAGCAACTCTTTTGTAAAGCTCCAAATTTCGCTTTTGTAGTTCAGCAGCATCAATCCACGTGCAATCAATTAATGGTCGATTACTCTATTTGACCAAAAATTTCTTGTGTTCTCCATGCCTTGTCTTTGTTGTTTTTATGTCAACAACTTCTTCAATCAGATCATCTTCGTTCAACGAAGGAGTGGAAAGTGGCAATGTTTCAAGATCCACAGAATCACCTATATTTCCTTCATACAAAGAAAGATCAGAAACATTAAATATAGGAGAAGTTACAACTGTGTTAGGTAGATCCAAAAGATATGCATTTGTGCCCAATTTCCGGAGAATGCGAAAAGGTCCGAATTTTTTTCTGCTTAGTTTCCCAAAAGTACCAACGGGAAAGCGTTGGCGACGAAAGTAAGCCATCACCATATCCCCTTCTTTAAAAACAACCTCTCTCCGATGCTTATCTGCAGCAGCTTTGTATTTGACATTTGCTATACGGAGTTTTTCAAGAACTTGTTGTTGGACCGATTTGATATGATCAAATGTTTCTAATGCTTCAGCACTTATTTTGCTAGGTAAAGACAAACCATTTCGATCCAAAATGTGAGGAATAGATTGACCATATAAAATTTCAAAAGGAGTTTTTCCAGTAGTTCTATTAACAGAATTGTTATAAGCAAACCCAGCTTGTGGTAAAATTAAATCCCATTGAAAAGGTTTCTCACCAGCTAGGCATCTCAAAAGATTTCCCAAACTTCGATTGACAACTTCAGTTTGTCCATCGGTTTGAGGATGATAAGCACTGCTAAACTGAAGAGAAGTTCCTAACTTAGCCCAAAGTGTTCTCCAAAAGTGACTCAAAAACCTAGTATCTCTATCAGAAGTAAATGTACGAGGAACACCATGAAGTCGAACAATCTCTTTAAAAAATAAATCAGCCACATGAGATGCATCAAAAGTTTTTTTGCATGGAATGAAATGAGCCATTTTACTAAAACGATCAACAACAACAAAAACAGAATCATGTTTTCTCACAGTAACCGGCAAACCCAGAATAAAATCCATTGAAATATCTTCCCAAGGTTTATTTGGAGTTGGAAGAGGAGTGTATAAACCAGAATTTTGTGAAGTCCCTTTAAAAGCTTGACAGATTTTGCATTGTTTCACAAACTTAGCAATTTGTTTTCTCACATGAGGCCAAAATATTTTTTCTTCCACCATTGCAATAGTTTTCCCTTGACCAAAATGACCACTCAACCCACCACCATGAAGTTCTTGCACTAACTGTTATCTTAAAGAATTATTTGAAATGCAAAGTATAGAACCCTTAAACAAAAAGCCTTGGTGAATAACAAATTGATCAGATGGATCAGTTCCCAAATCAAGACAAGCTTCCCAAATATCTTTAAAATCAGAATCAGAAGCATAAGTATCTTTCAAAACTCAGAAGAAGAAATGATAGGATAAACAGTAACCAATAAATGCGACCTTCTACTTAAAGCATCGGCAACCTTATTCAACACACCAGTTTTATGTTTAATTTGAATGGAATACTCTTGCAAAAAAGAAACCCATTTAGCATGTCTCTTGTTGAGATTTTTTTGTGAACCAAAAAATCGTAAAGCCTCGTGATCAGTGTTTAAAACAAATTCTCGCTGAATCAAATAACACCTCCAAAATTTTAAAGCTTGAACAATAGCATAAAACTCCAAATCATAAGTAGAATATCGAGATCGAACATCATTCAACTTTTCACTAAAATATGCAACAGGTTTTCCTTCTTGGCTTAAAACAGCACCAATACCCACATGTGAAGCATCACAATCAACTTCAAAACCTTTTTCAAAATCAGGCAGACTAAAAATTGGAGCTTGACTCATTTTCATTTTGATAATTTGAAAAGTTTTTTCAGCCTCTGGAGTCCATCTAAAGATTCCTTTTTTTAAACAGTCAGTGATAGGAGCAATTACAGAACAAAAGTTTTTAATGAATCGACGATAGAAAGATGCCAAACCATGAAAACCCCTTACCTCACTGATATTTTTAGGAACAGGTCAACTTTTGATTGCCTCGATTTTCACCGGATCAACTTTGATTCCCTCAGCAGACACAATATAACCTAAGAAAGTCAAACTTGAAGTCATAAAAGTACACTTCTTAAGATTGATATACAATTTTTGTTCCCTCAAAGTTTGCAAAATTTTTTTAACATGAAAAAGATGTTCAGAAGGGTGAATACTGTAAATCAGAATGTTATCAAAATATACCACCACAAACTTTTCGATAAAAGGCCTCAAAACATGATTCATTGTTCGCATAAAAGTACTTGGATCATTTGATAAACCAAAGGGCATAACAAGCCATTCATACAAACCTTCTTTGATTTTAAAAGCAGTTTTCCATTCATCCCCAGGCCTTATTCTTATTTGATGATACCCACTTCTCGAATCAATTTTAGAAAAAATTTTGGCACCACTTAACATGTCAAGCAAATCATCTAGCCTAGGCATGGGAAATCTATACTTGATGGTTATCTTATTGATAGCACGACTATCCACACACATATGCCAAATTCCATCTTTTTTAGGAGTAAGCAAAGCAGGCACATCACAAGGACTTAGACTTTCCTTTATTAAACCCTTTTCCAAAAGTTCAGTCACTTGCTTAGAAAGCTCTTTATGTTCATTTGGACTCATGCTGTAATGTGAAAGATTTGGCAATGTTGCTCCAGGAATTAAATCAATGTGATGTTGAATGTCTCTCATAGGAGGTAAGCCAGTTGGTAACTCGTCAAGTGTTAAATCAGAAATTTCATTAAGCAATGGTTTCATTTCCTTAGGAATTTCAAGAGCCAAATCAGTTTCTTTTCCAAGCACCAAATAAGCCACTTCAAATTGTTTCAAATCATTTGTGTTCAAAAGTAATTCAGGAGTGGATGAATTTTCAGATTTATCATTTTTTGTTGGAGGATCAGAAATGTTTCTTTGAGGAAAAAGAGTGAATTTCCTATTGTTTTGAATCAATGTATAAGTGTTCCTTTCGCCATTATGAATTGTTTTATTATCATATTGCCAAGGACGCCCCAAAAGGATATGACAAACTTCTAAAGGTACAACATCACAAACAATTTGATCCTTGTACGCCCCTCCAATTGTCAAATTAATGGTGCATTGCTTCGTTATTGGAACCTCACCCCCTTCCTTAAACCACGATATTTTGTATGATTTAACAAGAGGTTTTGTTTTCAATTTGAGCTTTTCAACCATGTGTTGTGACACAAAATTTCCTTAACTCCCACTATCAATCATTAAAGTGCAAATTTTACCTTCAACCGTGCAAGTTGTTCTAAAAATGTTTCTTCTTAGCCACTTATCACCCTTTTCTTTTTGAGCAGTTAAAACTTGTCGAATTACTAACAAAGGTTCTCCTTCGTCACCTTCTAAATCAAAATTTTCCATTTCAGCCTCATTATCAGATTTTGTTTCATTTTCTTCTTCTTCACTTTTATTTTCATTTTCTATCAAATTATTTCGAGGAGGATTATTTTTTCTGCAAGTAGCCGACAAATGACCATAAATACCACATTTGAAACAAGGTCCAATTAGTTTAGGTATTTCAGTAGGTTTAAAACCCATTAGCCCTTTACCCTTATCCGGATTTTGACTTTCATAAGTTTTGACTTTTGTTCCCGATGTCCCAACAGAAGTTTGAGTTTGGATTTTAACCCCATCAGTTTGTCGTCGCTTATATGTTTCAATGACTTTGCTACTTCCCCTTTGATGTTGTTTCTCAATTTTTAAAGCCATGCGATAAGCCTCATCTAGTTTAATGACATGATGCAAGTTTAATTGATCCTGAATTGTCCACTTAAGTCCATTAAGATATCTTGTTATCGTTTTTTCTTCAGATTCATCTAAATCATTCATAGCTTGCAACTTAAAAAAGTTTTCAGTGTATTCTTCCACAGTTTGAGTTCCTTGACGCAGATTATTAAATTCTTGAAAAATAGTTCTTGAATGATCAGAGGGCAGAAATTTCCCTTTCATTTTTTCTTTCATTCTTTCCCAGTTTTGAATTTTTTCTTTACCTCGCCTTACTCTATTGTTTTGCAAATTTTTCCACCATGTTAAAGCATGTCCCGTTAATTTTAAGCTTGCAAATTTGACTTTTCGATTTTCTGGTATTTCTTTCCAATCAAAAAATTGATCCATTTTCTCAACCCATTCGAGGAATTGTTCAGGTTGTAACTTCCCTTCAAAATTATGGACATCGATTTTAATCCCATGATCCCAGTTTCTTTGACGTCTATTTTGATTCCTAGGACCCTCATCCTCGCTTTCAGAAGATATGACATTAGGATTAATAATAGCTTGATTGACATTCAGATTAGCGATTGCTTCAGCCATTGTATTGATTTGTTGTTGCAAATTATTTAATTGTTGTATGAGTTGTTGCAAATCCCCTTGATTATTAGCCATTGATCGAAAAGCAAGACTCACAAAATGACTAAGAACTTAGACTTGACAACCAAAATAAATTGACAACTCACAAACCTAGGACTTCCTAACTTGCTCTGATACCAAATTGATGTAAGCAAAATAACGCAAATCCGAAAGAAAAAAACAAAAGAAACTCAAAAGAGATTTCAAAACACACCTTAATTACTTAGCAAACCTTTTGGAGAACAAAATAGACAAAATAGAACTTCCAAATCAGTTTAGGAACCACTGACATCCAAACAAACCAAGAACAAAAGAAAGCTGACAAAAGAACAAAATAAAATTAAAAAAAAACACTATCCTCAGAACATCCTGCAAGTGGATTCCTCACATGTATCGAAAGTAGGATAATAAGCAAAATAAGGTTTAAGAAAGCAAACCAACGGTCTACCACGGTAAAAGGGGTCCAACGTCCTTTAACTCCTCCAGCAAATGTCACCAAAACTGCCCACAGAACTTGCCAACGGAACTAGAAGAAAGATACAGGTGGAGTGGAACTTGCGTAGAGAAGAAGGAGGTTAGAAGACCGAGAAGAAAGAGGAGAAGCTCGCAAGCTTTCCTAGGGGAGAAGAAGAATGGATAAAGCCCTCAAGTTCTCCCAAAGAAGAAAACCCTCAGGTTTTTTTAAGCACTTAGCTCTCAAAATAATCAACCAGCCCTTCTATGTCAAAGCATTTCATATTTATAAGCAAAAAAGAAAGCCCAACAGCCAATGCACCCATAATTCCTCCAATAAACTTTAGGGATAGGAAAAGCCAAAAGACACACTTCAGTTCCAAAGCAGCAGCCAGCATCTTTCCAGAAAACAGAGAAGAAACAGGTCACGGGACCAACAGCCAGCCACGGAACAGCCAGGATTCACGGGAAAAGCACCGAAACAATAAAGGAACAGCAGGCCCAAGGAATCCAGAAAACAAACAGGTACCCCAAGCAGCCACGGCTGCATAAATTCCAGCCTATTCCTCTCCCAATGCCACAAGACAGCTCTCCAAACAACCATTAAAGGAAGAGAAAAAAGAATAGGAAAAGGCAAGTTCCACTCACCAAAATCTGCCATAAAGTAGTACTAAAACTTCATCTTATAATGAGCTCAACTTCCCAAGATATTAATGAGCTAGCACAACTTAGATCTCAACCACCAAAGCCCAAACCGAAACAAAACAGCCACTGCACATCTACCTCCACCAAATAGCACAAGGATATGTTGGACTCATAAACCGGCAAACCAAAAGAAGGCAAACTTAAACCATTTTCTACCAATCATGATCACCGGATGTCTTCCATCATTGGATAGCCTAAAAAAAAATAAAATAGAAAATACGAAAATACGAATATTGTTCAATACAAAATTAGAACAGAAATGTAAATGCATCAATTCCCTCCGGGTGGGGAATTCTCATCTCCTGATGAGAAAACTTTAGCAACTCTTTTGTAAAGCTCCAAATTTCGCTTTTGTAGTTCAGCAGCATCAATCCACGTGCAATCAATTAATGGTCGATTACTCCATTTGACCAAAAATTTCTTGTGTTCTCCATGCCTTGTCTTTGTTGTTTTTATGTCAACAACTTCTTCAATCAGATCATCTTCGTTCAACGAAGGAGTGGAAAGTGGCAATGTTTCAAGATCCACAGAATCACCTATATTTCCTTCATACAAAGAAAGATCAGAAACATTAAATATAGGAGAAGTTCCAACTGTGTTAGGTAGATCCAAAAGATATGCATTTGTGCCCAATTTCCGGAGAATGCGAAAAGGTCCGAATTTTTTTCTGCTTAGTTTCCCAAAAGTACCAACGGGAAAGCGTTGGCGACGAAAGTAAGCCATCACCATATCTCCTTCTTTAAAAACAATCTCTCTCCGATGCTTATCTGCAGCAGCTTTGTATTTGACATTTGCTATACGGAGTTTTTCAAGAACTTGTTGTTGGACCGATTTGATATGATCAAATGTTTCTAATGCTTCAGCACTTATTTTGCTAGGTAAAGACAAACCATTTCGATCCAAAATGTGAGGAATAGATTGACCATATAAAATTTCAAAAGGAGTTTTTCCAGTAGTTCTATTAACAGAATTGTTATAAGCAAACTCAGCTTGTGGTAAAATTAAATCCCATTGAAAAGGTTTCTCACCAGCTAGGCATCTCAAAAGATTTCCCAAACTTCGATTGACAACTTCAGTTTGTCCATCGGTTTGAGGATGATAAGCACTGCTAAACTGAAGAGAAGTTCCTAACTTAGCCCAAAGTGTTCTCCAAAAGTGACTCAAAAACCTAGTATCTCTATCAGAAGTAAATGTACGAGGAACACCATGAAGTCGAACAATCTCTTTAAAAAATAAATCAGCCACATGAGATGCATCAAAAGTTTTTTTGCATGGAATGAAATGAGCAATTTTACTAAAACGATCAACAACAACAAAAACAGAATCATGTTTTCTCACAGTAACCGGCAAACCCAGAATAAAATCCATTGAAATATCTTCCCAAGGTTTATTTGGAGTTGGAAGAGGAGTGTATAAACCAGAATTTTGTGAAGTCCCTTTAAAAGCTTGACAGATTTTGCATTGTTTCACAAACTTAGCAATTTGTTTTCTCACATGAGGCCAAAAATATTTTTCTTCCACCATTGCAATAGTTTTCCCTTGACCAAAATGACCACTCAACCCACCACCATGAAGTTCTTGCTCTAACTGTTATCTTAAAGAATTATTTGAAATGCAAAGTATAGAACCCTTAAACAAAAAGCCTTGGTGAATAACAAATTGATCAGATGGATCAGTTCCCAAATCAAGACAAGCTTCCCAAATATCTTTAAAATCAGAATCAGAAGCATAAGTATCTTTCAAAAACTCAGAAGAAGAAATGATAGGATAAACAGTAACCAATAAATGCGACCTTCTACTTAAAGCATCGGCAACCTTATTCAACACACCAGTTTTATGTTTAATTTGAATGGAATACTCTTGCAAAAAAGAAACCCATTTAGCATGTCTCTTGTTGAGATTTTTTTGTGAACCAAAAAATCGTAAAGCCTCGTGATCAGTGTTTAAAACAAATTCTCGCTGAATCAAATAACACCTCCAAAATTTTAAAGCTTGAACAATAGCATAAAACTCCAAATCATAAGTAGAATATCGAGATCGAACATCATTCAACTTTTCACTAAAATATGCAACAGGTTTTCCTTCTTGGCTTAAAACAGCACCAATACCCACATGTGAAGCATCACAATCAACTTCAAAACCTTTTTCAAAATCAGGCAGACTAAAAATTGGAGCTTGACTCATTTTCATTTTGATAATTTGAAAAGTTTTTTCAGCCTCTGGAGTCCATCTAAAGATTCCTTTTTTCAAACAGTCAGTGATAGGAGCAATTACAGAACAAAAGTTTTTAATGAATCGACGATAGAAAGATGCCAAACCATGAAAACTCCTTACCTCACTGATATTTTTAGGAACAGGTCAACTTTTGATTGCCTCGATTTTTACCGGATCAACTTTGATTCCCTCAGCAGACACAATATAACCCAAGAAAGTCAAACTTGAAGTCATAAAAGTACACTTCTTAAGATTGATATACAATTTTTGTTCCCTCAAAGTTTGCAAAATTTTTTTAATATGAAAAAGATGTTCAGAAGGGTGAATACTGTAAATCAGAATGTCATCAAAATATACCACCACAAACTTTTCGATAAAAGGCCTCAAAACATGATTCATTGTTCGCATAAAAGTACTTGGATCATTTGATAAACCAAAGAGCATAACAAGCCATTCATACAAACCTTCTTTTGTTTTAAAAGCAGTTTTCCATTCATCCCCAGGCCTTATTCTTATTTGATGATACCCACTTCTCGAATCAATTTTAGAAAAATTTTTGGCACCACTTAACATGTCAAGCAAATCATCTAGCCTAGGCATGGGAAATCTGTACTTGATGGTTATCTTATTGATAGCACGACTATCCACACACATACGCCAAGTTCCATCTTTTTTAGGAGTAAGCAAAGCAGGCACAGCATATGGACTTAGACTTTCCTTTATTAAACCCTTTTCCAAAAGTTCAGTCATTTGCTTAGAAAGCTCTTTATGTTCATTTGGACTCATCCTGTAATGTGAAAGATTTGGCAATGTTGCTCCAGGAATTAAATCAATGTGATGTTGAATGTCTCTCATAGGAGGTAAGCCAGTTGGTAACTCGTCAAGTGTTAAATCAGAAAATTCATTAAGCAATGGTTGCATTTCCTTAGGAATTTCAAGAGCCAAATCAGTTTCTTTTCCAAGCACCAAATAAGCCACTTCAAATTGTTTCAAATCATTTGTGTTCAAAAGTAATTCAGGAGTGGATGAATTTTCAGATTTATCATTTTTTGTTGGAGGATCAGAAATGTTTCTTTGAGGAAAAAGAGTGAATTTCCTATTGTTTTGAATAAATGTATAAGTGTTCCTTTCGCCATTATGAATTGTTTTATTATCATATTGCCAAGGACGCCCCAAAAAGATATGACAAACTTCTAAAGGTACAACATCACAAACAATTTGATCCTTGTACGCCCCTCCAATTGTCAAATTAATGGTGCATTGCTTCGTTATTAGAACCTCACCCCCTTCCTTAAACCACGATATTTTGTATGATTTGACAAGAGATTTTGTTTTCAATTTGAGCTTTTCAACCATGTGTTGTGACACAAAATTTCCTGAACTCCCACTATCCATGATTAAAGTGCAAATTTTCCCTTCAACCGTCCAAATTGTTCTAAAAATGTTTCTTCTTAGCCACTTATCACCCTTTTCTTTTTGAGCAGTTAAAACTTGTCGAATTACTAACAAAGGTTCTCCTTCGTACCTTCCAAATCAAAATTTTCCATTTCAGCCTCATTATCAGATTTTGTTTCATTTTCTTCTTCTTCACTTTTATTTTCATTTTCTATCAAATTATTTCGAGGAGGATTATTTTTTCTGCAAGTAGCCGACAAATGACCATAAAGACCACATTTGAAACAAGGTCCAATTAGTTTAGGTTGTTCAGTAGGTTTAGAACCCATTAGCCCTTTACCCTTATCCGGATTTTGACTTTCATAAGTTTTGACTTTTGTTCCCGATGTCCCAACAGAAGTTTGAGTTTGGATTTTAACCCCATCAGTTTGTCGTCGCTTATATGTTTCAATGGCTTTGGACTTCCTAACTTGCTCAGATACCAAATTGATGTAAGCAAAATAACGCAAATCCGAAAGAAAAAAACAAAAGAAACTCAAAAGAGATTTCAAAACACACCTTAATTACTTAGCAAACCTTTTGGAGAACAAAATAGACAAAATAGAACTTCCAAATCAGTTTAGGAACCACTGACATCCAAACAAACCAAGAACAAAAGAAAGCTGACAAAAGAACAAAATAAAATTAAAAAAAACACTATCCTCAGAACATCCTGCAAGTGGATTCCTCACCTGTATCGAAAGTAGGATAATAAGCAAAATAAGATTTAAGAAAGCAAACCAACGGTCTACCACGGTAAAAGGGGTCCAACGTCCTTTAACTCCTCCAGCAAATGTCACCAAAATTGCCCACAGAACTTGCCAACGGAACCAGAAGAAAGATACAGGTGGAGTGAAACTTGCGTAGAGAAGGAGGTTAGAAGACCGAGAAGAAAGAGGAGAAGCTCGTAAGCTTTCCTAGGGGAGAAGAAGAATGGAAAAAGCCCTCAAGCTCTCCCAAAGAAGAAAACCCTCATTTTTTTTTAAGCACTTAGCTCTCAAAATAATCAACCAGCCCTTCTATGTCAAAGCATTTCATATTTATAAGCAAAAAAGAAAGCCCAACAGTCAATGCACCCATAATTCCTCCAATAAACTTTAGGGATAGGAAAAGCCAAAAGACACACTTCAGTTCCAAAGCAGCAACCAACATCTTTCCAGAAAACAGAGAAGAAACAGATCACGGGACCAACAGCTAGCCACGGAACAGCCAGGATTCACAGGAAAAGCACCGAAACAATAAAGGAACAGCAGGCCCAAGGAATCCAGAAAACGAACAGGCACCCCAAGCAGCCACGGCTGCATAAATTCCAGCCTATTCCTCTCCCAATGCCACAAGACACAGCTCTCCAAACAGCCATAAAAGGAAGAGAAAAAAGAATAGGAAAATGCAAGTTCCACTCATCAAAATCTTCCATAAAGTAGTACTAAATCTTCAGCTTATAATGAGCTCAACTTCCCAAGATATTAATGAGCTAGCACAACTTAGATCTCAACCACCAAAGCCCAAACCGAAACAAAACAGCCACTGCACATCTACTTCCACCAAATAGCACAAGGATATGTTGGACCCATAAAACCGGCAAACCAAAAGAAGGCAAACTTAAACCATTTTCTACCAATCATGATCACCGGATGTCTTCCATCATTGGATAGCCTAAAAAAAAAATAAAATAGAAAATACGAAAATACGAATATTGTTCAATACAAAATTAGAACATAAATGTAAATGCATCAATTTTCTTCCTCTACTCCCTTCTCCTTCATCTTCTTCTTCCTCCTCCAACCTCTCTTTCTCAGGACATACACCAAACCCTAACCCTAATTTTTCATATCTCCACATCCACTCACTAAACCACCCACTACCCTTCACAAAAAACACTTCCCTACATCTCCTACACCATTCCAACAAATTTTTTTTCATCCATCACTTTCTCTCTCTAACCTAGAGAAAAAAAATTTCTCTTTCTAGAATGAGAGTGAAATCTCTTCATGAATGACTCCATCTCCACCCCAAGCATTTTCCCTCTCCACCATACCTTCAAATTCCTTTTCTAGTGAAAGAAAAAAATTACACTCTCTTTCTCTCTCCAAAATTGAGAAGAGAAGGAGTTTCTCTCTCTAAATCTCTCCTCTCACTTCCTTGCATCTCCTAAACCCTATCTACGCAAATTCCCTTCAAATTCCATCTTCCCCTCTCTTTCTCTATCTAGAAAGAGAGTTTCCTTCTCTCTTTCTCTCTCCAAAAAATAGAGAAAGAGAGATTTTCTCTCTCTAACCTCACTCCCCCAATTTCCTACACACCATAAACCCCTTCCACCAAAAATCCTTTCTTTCCCTCTCTTTCCCTCTCTTTCTCTCTCTTGAAAGAGAGCTCTCTTCCTTTTCTTTCTCTCTAGCTTCTTTTTCAAATAAAAATATGATTAATTAAATTGCACAAGTAAAATTTTTTTTAATTATGCATCGCAGATTCCTACGTCGCCGTCATCCGCCGTCGCCGCCTCGATTGCTGCATACCTAAGGTAAAAATTAGTATTTACATTTCTATGCATGAAATAAGTACTCGTGACCGCTTTTCTTACCGGGCGAGAAAAAAACTTAAGTACCCGTGACGCACTGAGCGAGCGGGGAAATTCGTATGCATAAAAATATAAGTACCCGTGACTGCTTTACTAAGCAGACGGGGAAATTTATTATTTATAGGAAAACTATTTAATTAAGTACCCGTCATTGCTTTTAGGCCGAGAAAATGTCATATTTTAAACCTGTACTCAAAGACCCCGTGACCGCTTTTTTTAGCGAGCGGGGATTGGAACTGCGGCCGCGGTGTCACCCGACACCTACTGTGACTGCCTTTCTTGGCAGGCGGGAAGGCCTTACACACTCTGATGCAGCCCCCTACACGGGGACGACGCTGGAGTGCTGCCAAAAATTTCAACTGAACCTATGACTTAGAAAATTTTAAAGAGATTAAAATTCACCTACAAGCATATTCAAGCGGGTTCGTGGAGACGCATTCAAATGAATAACTAAAATCTGAACTTAGATGATAACTTAACTTGAGTTCAATTCGGACATTAATTGAACCTGCAAACATTTGACTTAAACTTGAATGAACATGAACTCTAAAGAACTTGAATTGGAATGGAGCATACAAAGCCAATCCTTGGATCGATGAATGAACAATCAAGATCTAAGCGAATCCTAATCATTATAGTAGACATAAATGAGTACAAAGCTTGTGATGACCAAGGCACTCCAAATGCAACCATACAAGGAAGGGGCGTATGATGAATAAAGCTTTAGCCCATTAAAGAGAAGGTTGTAGCAATAATTAGAGGCGATGCATAGTCTAACTATAAACAAATGAACAGATACTGCAAATCATTCAAGGCTGATAATTATGAAATTTGTACCAATCATGTAAGCAAGTGTGCAAGAACTCGTGGTGGGAGAAGAACTCCGCATACGAACTGTTCATAAGAAATAATGCAAAGTCTTCAAATGAATGTCAATAAACAAAATTATTGTGCAAACCACAAGCTACTCTCATAAATGATATAAGGCTTGCAACCATCGACACGATTCATCTGTGACCAATAAGATCGAAGAAAATGAACTTCATGCAAGCAAACACAACTCAAAGTGAATGCAAGGATTTGTCGCAGAAGGATTTGTTTGACTAAACAGAGTTGTAAAAATGGGTAAGCACGAAGGAATGTGATGGCGTCCTTATCACCAACAACAATCCAACTCCAAGAAGATACATCAAAGGAAAATGTCAAATGCAAATGAACATGCAAGAATCTCTAGTGGATTAAGAACCCCCAAGGACAATGTGCATATAAGTAAAGATCATAGTGAAAAATGTGATGACAAGCTCGCAAGCAATGGTATAAGATATACAATCATTTGCCCTTTACATATAATGAGATTTGACATGCAATGAATATAACAGTTTGATGGATTCAACGAGTTTGGAGTGAAAGAAGTATATGTACAATCAATAGTGTTTAACTCCAAGCAAACATTTTAGCTTGACTGCATATAATAATTCTTCATGAGGCAAGCTCACTAGTACATGTAGAAGTCCCTACGAGCCATTATAGAAGACTCCTTATTTATACAACAGTCCACTCAAATAAAAGAATTGTTCATGAACGATAACAAGAGTCATACAACTAGTGAGGATCTAAAATCTATCATATACACAATACCTTGTAAGTAGGCAGAAGCAAATGATGTATAGAAAATACAAGCTTCTACGACCCAAGGCAGGAGATTCGTTAGTGCACTACAATCTTCTTGCACAAATCATGTAAGTAGTGCACGATAGTCTACCTGTGCAAAGCAGCAAACAATTCAATCCACAAGCTGCTACAACCCGCCACCGGATCTGCAACACTCGTACAAGCAGACAGAAGGCGTACATAATCTCTCAAATGAAATATTGTGTGCATTCAAATTACAATTATTTGCACAACTAAAATATTTTGAAATCCCCCATACACCTACACTGTAGCTTGTATACACATAGGTACACTAAAGGGGAAAATATAATCTCAACCCGCATGGGCCCCGACGAGCGTGTTATTGGTACACACGTGACGCCTAGGGATGCTGCGCGGGTCAACAAGTGAATTCAAGTCCGAATCCGATTCTTCTATACGGATCAATAGAAGTCGACAGGGTTCGGACCATCAAATAAATACACAGTTGTGGGGACCGGTATATTTATTATAATACATTCATATTAGGCCTTCAAGGCCTATAATCAATAGAATTCACTCACAGAGGTATAAAGCCTACGAAACCCGATCCTCTGTCGACATCCAGACAGAGTTGACAAGGTTCAAACTACAAATGAAAATGACCCTATACCCTGATGATGGTCGTGTTGAATGTGATTTTCTTCTTTGGAATGGAATATTAATGAATTTGATTTGTACTTGACAAGAAAGTACTAAAATGAATGTAGGAGGTTTAACATGCCCAAACAGCTGGATGCATAAAGAGCATAGACCTGATCATATATACGCATGCAATAGTTTTGACTAGGAGGGAGTGTATGTTGACATTGAGAGGAGACAACTTGCCAAGCCTTGGAGTTTTGATTTAATATGATTTGAAATAAGTTTGGGTGATTGGATAAGTTCATGGATAGGATAAAAATGCTGGGTTAAGGTGAATTAATACGTGTAGAAATTTTAGGAATCATAGAAGAATAGTGGTTGAGTTCAAAATCTGAATATGAATCCTAAATTTTAGCGAGCAAAACTATTAAGAAAAATAGCTAGGAATTCCAAATTGATTACGAAGTTTGATTTTGAATTTTGATAGAAAAATTTTAAATTTTAGTGAGGAAAACTATTAAGAAAAGTAGCTAGGAATTCAAAATCGAATTTGAATTATGAATTTTGATAAAAAAATTATGGTGGAATTTTAGAAGGTTGTTCAAACTTGATTTGGGAGGGGAAGTGGTTGTTAAACCAAGAAATAATGAGATTATTAAGTGATGACAGGTGTGATTGTTGATGGAATTTTGTTATCCTAAACGAATTGAAATATTTTGTGACATAGAAAGTAATATATTATCTCGAAGTATAAAAATATTTTTTTCACTATGGGCTTAATAATAAAACTCTCATTTTTATCAATGTTTAAAATTGCGTATTCGGGTATTGAGGCGTTTTTCATTCGTGAGACAAGGCGTAAGCCTCAAGGCGTTTTGAGGCGTAAGCCTCAAAATCAAAAGATTGCGTAAACATAAAATGATAAGTTTTTTATATACTAATGAGTGAATAATATAAAACATAAAAAAACATAAGATATGAAGTGAAATCAAAATATCTCAATAATAAGACAATATGAAATATAGTTCAACTCAAAATTCTATCTTTCCCAAATCCCAGAATTCTTTTCATTAACATATAATTCCAATTTCTAAAAATAAATAACAATGACATATCACATAAGAACTCATAAATCATCAGCACTGTCATCACTAAGTGGTTCTTCATTTGAATCATCATTATGATGAACTGCTCTCTCCCTTTCCTGCTCTACTATAGAGTCCAATGTCGGGCATTTACTTCAAGATTTATGTAAGTTTTAATATATATAGTGTGAGGCGTAAGCCTAATGCCAGTGAGGCGAGGCGAGCCTTAAGGCGGGCCTCAACCAAGTTGAGGCGCAAGCCTCATAACAAAAACTCGAGGCGTAAGCATCGAGGCATTTTTTATTGGAATTGCGCAAAGGCGGGCCTCAAGGCGAGCCTCATATTGCGCAATTTTAAACCATGATTTTTATTATATTCACAGAGATTCCCCCCTACTCAATATTTTTGATTGATCAACGTTGATTGATCAAGTATGACATAGGAGCTTGTTCCTTAAGATTACTTTTGATTAAAATAGTGGTTTACATTATTTCATAAAAATATTGGCTAGTGGTTTATATGATTTATTTTTTAGAAATTCTTATCAAAGATTTGGTTTGGAAATTTTAAGGGAAATTGGATTAACTTTAAATCAATTTTTGGAATTAAAATCAAAGGAGAAAGAGGTAGGAGTAATTGATTCTGAGAAACTCAGAGGTATTTAAACTAGCATATATTATGCTTTATATTTTAAAATTTGATTTAGGTTGAAGTTGATTAATTTAATTTAGAGAGTTGGGGCTTACATTCCAACAACGCAGATTGGAGGAAATTCCTAGGAAGGTGAGGGCTTACGATATAGCTAAAAAGAATATCGACCTCGCACCCTAGATCTAAAGGTGAGAACTACCAGTTGGTAGTAACTCCGACATATATCTAGCATAATATAATGAATTTGCAAACTTGAAATTCTACCTGGAGCTAAGTCAGCTCGATTATGGACTTATAATCCACCTGGAAAGGATTGTTAGTTAACCCATTTAAGAGCTTTTAAAATCTTGAAGTTTGGCCTCAATGCATATGTAAGATATATAAGGCTATTTTTAATTTAGAAGAAAAGAAGTATAACTTGGCTGTTTAAAGCAAGATGTTTGACTATGTGGGTATACAAGTACTGACTACAATGCATTTTCTTATTATATCATTTTTATGAGGGCTTCCACATGTGACTCATTGGGTTATGCATATGCTCATTTGATGTTTTTTTTAAGAAAATTGGCTTTTTTGAGCAAGTCTTGCAGATGTAGAACAAAGGGGGGAGGGGTTCGTTTAATTAATTTTCCTAAGTGGATGTCCAATCGGGGAATTAATTAATTTAGGAGGAAGAGAAAGAGATGGGGGCCGGCCAAAGGAGGGAAGAGAAGTGTCTAGGTTCAATGAATGTAGCAAGAGGTGTCTAGGTTCGATGAATGTGAAGAGATGCCTAGGTTCGATGAATGTAGGTATTTTGAATCGATTTCCAATCAATTTCAGATTTAATCATTCCTTGATTGAGGGAAGACTTTCCAAAATTAAACTAAAAAAATTTAGGAAAGAATTTAGAATTTCAAATTCGTTTGATTTTGAATTAAAAAACTTACCAAAATTAAAACGACTTAATTTAGAAAAGGATAAATTTAGGAGGGAAAGCATGGGGCTAAAGCCGGCGGTTAGGAGTGGCTAGGGTTTAGGTTGGGGAATAGTTTTTGGAGGGAAATTTAATTTTAGAATTTGAATTTGAAATAGGAGGGAATAAATTCAAAATGCTGAAATTAATTTAGTCATAGATGTTAGAGTAATTAGTGGGATTGGAGGCTTAATTAGGGGAGCATTAATGGGCCTCTTAATTATGTGATTTAAAGCTTGCCAAGTGAGGAATCTTAAATTAGGGAGGAGTATTTAAATCAAATCATATTGAAATTTGAAATATATTTGATTGGAATCTATCCTAAATTAAGATAACTAATTTAGGAAAGGATTTGGAATTTAAATTCAAAAGCTTTCCAAAATTAAAACAAATCTAAATAGGAAAGAAGGAAACTAGGATGAGAGGGCTAAGGGAAGTGGCAGCTTAGTGGAGAAGGTGGCGGTTTGGTGGGGTTTTAGGGTGGAGATGGGGATTGGAGCTGGCCTCACATAGGGATTTCCACTCTTCTAAGCTCTCAAGAATAAAGTGTAGAAATGATTTTTTTATTAATTCATCAATTATCTAATACAAGAGCAAAGGCCTCTATATATAGGCCTTAAATTAAACTAAAAGATAACTTTGCCCATTGGGCATACATAAGACAAGTCCCTTAAGTAAGGGTAAAAATAAAAAATGCATAATTAAATCAAAAATATAATTAATAAACTAAGATAAAATGGAGGAATTTAAGATGTCAATCTTCGCTTTTTCTTTGATGAACATCCACTGTCGGATGTCCGCATCACTTACAGTTTTTGTTTTTTGAAAATTTATTATCCTATGATTGATTTTAGGTTGTTTAAATTTTAATTGATAGAAAATTTAATTTTTCCCTAAGAGCCTATCGAATGACACAAGTCGAGGCCACCCTCAAGTAAAGTAAGTAAAGTAAGTAAAGAAATCTAAGAAAAAGCATCTATTTATAATGTGCACTCAAAGTAAACAATTAATTATGTGTATATAAAATTAACCATAAGAAAATAGTGTGGAGACTAATTATTACTAGGAAATACAATAGAATGGCATCTAAGTTGCCTATCTTATACACCCAGTTATAATTTATAGACTCAGCATGTGGGTCTTCAAGTTTTAGCTTATGATGTGTCTAAGTGTGTGCAGGCTTGTGTGACATATCAAATTATGAATGAGTGTCTTGTTTAGTTGTGAAATATGAAGAGATTTAATTTTTAATTTAGGGGTTGTTTCATTTTAAGTTATTTGTGACTTAAAGCCTTTATTTATTTTTTATGTTTTCACATTTAAAAGATTATAAATCCCATAGAGCAATCGCTGCTTTCCTCTAGCAAGCTTGTTGCTCATGATGTACTAAGATCTAGTGAAGTAAATACTTCACCTTTTAGGGTTAAATGACACATTCATTGCATCAAAAGGAATCTTGGTGACTTTTATGCATTTTCTTAGAGGTCTCTTAGTTTTTTGATAAAAAGATGATTGTTTACCTAATAGGTTAATGTAAACTTAAGTTTTTGGCCTACGACTTAGTGAAATTCAGCTAATTGGGAGAGTTGAATTTCTAGAAGAGGGGACTCCTAAAGGACATGTAATGTCTTGCATTTTAAATGTCATAAAAGAGTGATAATCTATTTTGGCTGTGATAGGATTCTAGAGTTTGGTTTTAGAATTAGTGATTTTCTATTTGATTGGGTCAAATATGTGAGCTTTAGCTTTGAGACTAAAGAAAAAGAAACTCCTATTGGATTTGGGTCTAACAGGGGGAGCTAAAGCGTAGAGGTCTAGGGCTAAAAAGTCATTTACTTGATTAAGGATTAAGTAAATGAAGATGATGAAAGACCTAAAGTTTTTGAGCTAAGTTGTAGAATTCCCTTCAGCTTCAACGCTAAGGAGAATGAGATGAAGCCTATGTTTTGAGGCTAAAGGTTGCATGAGAATTCCTACAGCTTTGAGGTTGAGGAAAATAGGATGGAAATTATATCTTTTGGGCTAAGGTTAGAAACTTTTTAGATCCTTTTGATCATGTAGAAAAGATAAATGATTTGTCGCTTTGGGGATACCAATGAGGAAGGGATTATTTAATCCTTTTACATTCAATGATATAAGATCATTTACTTAGTTTGGGCAAAGCAAATGAAAGGAACTAGGACTTGAGCTCTATGTTTGAGGTGATATTATATGCTAATTTTGGCTCAGCAAATGTGTTAGTTTTACTTAGGTTTGTTTCTTAAGGTTTGCTAAAAATGATGCAATAAAAAATCCGGGAAAGGGCCCAAATTTTCGATCACAAAAGAAGACGCACTCAGCTAATTAATAAGAATAACAAACTCTTACATTTAATATAAAAAGAACACTTAGAAACATAATATTAAAAGAAATACTCAAAAGACACTTTTTATAATAAAAGATGACTTACAAACTTTTGACTCTTACAAACGACTCAAACAAAAAACACCTAAACTTGCTTTCTAAGAGAAGAAAGATATAGATGGAAGGGTACTTGCGGAGAGACGAAAGAGATTAGAAGCCGAGAAGAAGGGTGGAAAGAACTCGCAAGTCTCCCGAAGAGATAGAAGAAGAAGAAGCTCTCAAGCTCTTCCAAGAAAATCACTAAGATTTTTTTCCAAAAATTCTCTTATCACATTACTAAAACAGCCACAAAACATCTTCTATATATAGACAAGGGAGGGGAATACAAACAGCCCCAAAAACCCTTTAATATTCTATATTAAATAAGGGAAATGAAAAGCCAACAGTCAACTCCAGGAATCGAAGCACCAAAGCCATTGAAAGCCCCCCATCAGCCATGGGAAAACAACCCAGGCGAAACCCGAAGTAGCAGCCGCAAAAGCCAAGGAGGCTTGCACGGAACCGAAGCACCAAGGCACGGGAAAGGCCACCCAGCACGGAAAACTAGCAGCCAACCGGGGAAACCAAAGAGCCCAAACACAGAAAACAGCCAACACAGGAAACCCAAAAGCCATTCTTGGAAACCCAAGAGACAAAGCTCATAATTTTAAGAGATAAAACTATAAATAAAGAGTTACATAAGCAGGTAAATAAATGAACTAAAACATAGCTAATAATAAGCCAACTTTTAGTTCAATAAATGAACTAAAAATCGGCTCATAATGAGCTAAATTTTAGCTCAAAATTCATTGAGCTAGCAAGCTCAAGGGAAGTCAAAACCAAAGTTTTTTGGGTTTGATTTGACCCCCCCTCCCCCTTTTGCCTACATCAAAAACTCTCGTAATCTCTCTAAAAGTCATTTGGGAACTTCCATGTGATTTTAGGGAAGCAATGAGTAAGGGGTTGGAGAACTTCGTACGGCTTTTAGGTTAAGAAAAATGATTTTCTATAACTTTTATATAGGAGTGCCAATTATTGTCTGCCCCAATTAACTGACCCAAACTTCACCTGAAAAATCTTTGTTTGGGTTGACCCATTTATCAAATAGGTTGGGTTCAGGTTCCATTTTTTGACTCATATGAAAAATAGGTCGGGTCCTGGTCAAACTGTTAACCCGAATTTGACCTAAATCCCTGTTTGACCTCACCAATAGCCCCCGCGCAAGTGCTTTTCCTCGGACTAGCGCCCGGGCTTGCGACCCTCATACCTGCTGCTTGCAGTCTTGCAGGCGCTTGCGGCGATGTGGCCTCACTTGCACCTGCGCTTATGGTCGCACCCTTACTGGCACCTGCGTGGTCTCGCCCTCTCTCACAGCCTCACGTTCTCCCCCCCCCCCCCCCCCCCCTTACCTGCAGTTGTTCTTGCCAAGTCCTGTGCGTGGCTCGCGCTTGACGCTCATGTGTTGTGCTCTTGCGCTCACATGCTGTGCTCTTGCACCAGCGTGTTAGCAGGTCGGGTCTGGTCAACTTGGTAACTCGGCCAGTCAGGTCTGAGTTAGAATTTCTGACCTTTTTGTCTAATTGGTTTTGTATCTGGTTAGATCAATTGAAGGCGGGCCGGTTACGGGTTTGATCCAAACCCAACCTGAAAACTCATTTTGACACCCCTAAACTTTTAGGCTCATAGAAAATGAGAGGCGATTTGTAACTTAGGGGTTACAAATTAATGAAGGTTCTTTGAATTTTTATATTTGGGTGCTCATTTGCTTAATTTGAGCTAAGCAAATGAAAAGGGTTGGATTTTGAATCCTATGTTTGGAGGATCATTTGCTGATTATAGTTTCAAAAAAAGGGCTAGGGAAACTTAGGATTTGGTGCTGTGTCTCAAATGCTTTCTTGAACTCTTTAGAGGCCAATTGAGAACCTCTACGTGAGTTCAAAGAAGCACTACACAAGGGATCAAGGGGTAGATTGAGTCAAGTTAAGTTTGATTTAACTTGACTCAAAATAGTCCTATGATTTCTCTAAGGCTGATGGTATAAAACGCTAGAATTAATTCAATAAGATGTTTGAAACCTTCAATGGTTTTAAAGCATCATGCATAAGAGAACCAGGCTCCTAAAAGAGAGAGGTCTTTTTTATTTTTAAATGGTTTGGATTTGTTTAAAATAGAAGAATCAGTCCTACAACATAATGGGAATTCTAGGATCCGTTTTGACATGATCCAAGAGTCCTAAAAGTAAGTGAGGGTGATTTGCAATTCTAGGAGTTATAGGGATCCTTGTGTTTTTTTTAATTATCTAATTTGAAAGTGACATAAATAAACCTAAGTAATTTCAATGTTTGATGGGGCATAGCCTATGAAACTTGGAGGGTTCATATGGCACTCGAAATTTGCTTGATGAACACTTGAAATTAAATGAGCATATTTATGGACTTTGCAAATTTCAGGAATTTGGGTAAGTTAGAACAATTTGTTAACCATTTATGATGCCCTGAGATTTAGCAAATGTCAAAGATGAATTCAATTAATGTTTTTGTCATGGGACCTACAATATAGGCCTCTGAAGGTCTATGTAGGATCCCACAAAGAGGCATGGCTATCTAAATTAATTAAATCCCTCTTCGGGAATTCACCAAAATTATGAAGGCCCACAAATCCTAATTAAATGCAAACTTTTATATCTTTAGATTCATTTCTTTTTTTATGATCTATGGTTTGGATGAGAAGACAATTGCAACTTGCAACATTTGAAAACCTAAAAATCGACATTTGACTTGGAATCAAATGACGAGACCCAGCTCTTGGTTTAGTTGTAGGCGATGGTTAGGACCCAATATGAATGCGGTTCAAGCATTTTTAGGACATTGGAGATAGGGCTGCAAGAGAACCAAACGTTCGACGAGCTTCTTGTTGTTCGGTTTGATTAAAGCTTGTTTGTGATCGTTTAATTAGCTAAACAAACAAACTTGAACAATATTTTAAATACTCGATTCTTAAATAAACAAACTTGAACACTAATGCATTCGGCTCATTTATGTTCGCGAACAACATCATTTGAAGTTCGTGAACAAGCTCGACATTAAGCTTGATAAGAAGCTCGATAAAAGCTTGATTCATGTTCGATTTTGAACTCGTGAATAAGCTAGATAAAAATAATTAATATTTGACTATAAAATTAATAAATATAAATAATCATTGCCTTTGTTACATAGATAATTGCTTTTATTATAAATGTATTTGTTCATAGATATGTTCATGCACGTATTTGTTTGATGGTTAAAAAAATTTGTTAAATATGTTCGCGAACAGGCTCGATAAGCACTAAACGAACGAACATGAACTGAACATGAACCGAACATGAACACTTGTTAATTTAAATGAACCAAACATGAACACAAACAATAAAGCTCGAACAAACATGAACACTCACATACTCGGCTCGGCTCAGTTCGTTTGCAGTCCTAATTGGAGATGAATCCAACAACCCGATGAGCATGGCTACTCTCTTTTGGCTTTGAAATGAAAGCATCTCGTGGAAAATCATTAGATTTTCATGGATTTAGGGAGATGATAGCCGACAGGATTTTTGGGGAGCACAAAATGAAGTTTCTTTAAGGCCTTATGGGGTTGGGAGCATCAAATACACATTCATAAAGGCCCGGAGACCAGGTTTGCTAAGTTTGGGATTTTACCTCATCGATGCTAGTGTCTGGTGGTTTCAGCCGTAGCACCTTTACGTTGAGATTGTAAAGGCGAATGAAAGGTGCAAGGGCTGCAATCCAAGTTACTAGAGATGTCGATCTCTCTGCCTGCCACCTACTTGCCAGAATCGATGTATGAGGAAGAAGATAATAACGACAACTCTGACACTCCTTTCCTTTAGCTTTGGAAGACCAGGAGCAGTAAGACCTCTTGAAGGGGTGAATGCAGGAGAAGAAGCTTCCACCTTCTCGAATTTGAAAGGAGGATTGCTAAGTTTGGGATTTTACCTCATCGAAGCTAGTGTCTGGTGGTTTCGTCCATAACACCTTTAACTTGAAGATTGCAATGGCTACTTAAAGGTGCAAGGGCTGCAATCCAAGTTGATAGGGATGTCAATCTCACTGCCACCTACTTGCCAGAATCGATGTATGAGGAAGAAGATAATAACGACAGCTCTGACACTCCTTTCCTTTAGCTTTGGAAGACCAGGATCAGTAAGACCTCTTGAAGGGGTGAATGCAGAAGAAGAAGCTTTCATCTTCTCGAATTTGGAAGGAGGATTGCAAGCCTTCCTCTTTTCAGGCCTGGGAAGAACACTTGCTCGATTCGCTAGGGTTGCACGCAAATGCCGAAGGAATGAATAACCCACTCATAGATCTCGATTCATAATTGGGGTCGCACACAAGAACACGCTCAGTTGTTCGATTCACCCAGTTTGCACGAAAAGGGATTTCAATCCTCCTTGCCTAGTCCCGCATGAGAGCTTGGCTCATGCAAGAAGCCCAACATTCGTCCCCTTCACTTGATTTGGCCCTCATATGTGTATACAAGAGACATCATCTCCCTCTATCGCACGCC
Source organism: Dendrobium huoshanense (assembly GCA_016618105.1). NCBI lineage: Eukaryota > Viridiplantae > Streptophyta > Magnoliopsida > Asparagales > Orchidaceae > Dendrobium > Dendrobium huoshanense. The sequence goes on from CM028346.1 coordinate 7,629,867, forward strand.
AAATCATGAGGAAGAAGGAAAGAGCTCTCTCTTGCTCTTGGTTTTGTTCCAAGCACGCTAATAACCTCAAGTTTACCGTTCCGTATCCTCTCAACATCTCGAGAATTGCCTCGAGCTACAAAGATTCCTGAATTTTTGGGATTTGAATATAGAAGAAAACAACAAAGTATAAGAAAATATGAACTGTCGGTGCAATTTCCTGATTCAAGAAGTTGATTTGGGTTTAATTAGAGTTGACTGAGCTCGATCGAACCCAATTAGGATCGAATTGGCTTGATCTTGATTTAGTTTGAGTTTAAAATTGAACTAGTTTGAGTTGGAGTGGATCGAATGAGTTGATTCTTGAGTTTGATTACATTCGATTGAGCTAATTCCATATAATTAAACCTGATTTGACTTGATTTGATTTAATTCGATGCGAATCGAGTCTCCTCGACACAAAAATTTAATCAACAATGATTTTTAGGTTGTTCTTAGGCTTTGGGAATTGATAGTTATTGTGGTTGTCGTGGTGCTAGCAAATGTAGTAGTTTATTTTTTTGTGACTAAGAAAGATGGAGGATGTTTTAGGGATTGAAGGGAAGACAAATCACCTCAATTTCAGTTAGCTTTGATACCAATTTTTTGTTAATTACCTAATGTACTTAGTTGGTAGGGTATTGATGTTGATGATAAATGGATCCATGGTCGCCATCATCCTTGCTATACAATTTATTTTTTATCCTATGTCTCACTAATCCTCAAAAGCTATGTTGAATCTTATGCCTAGGTTTGTAGTTAGGTTTTACCTGAGTCAATCTTGCTCATTTTTATTCCATTCTCTTTGTTTGGCTTAAGTTTATAGAGAAATTACCTTTGTTTATGTTGTGCACATTTTGAACCCCCTCCCGGTCAAGCATGAAACATAGTAAAGGTAAATAAACTTGTCAAATATATTTTTTACCAAAACCTATCATGAGTTTTATTAATCATGATTAAGTATGTAGAAATTAGTTTTCCTGGACTATCACAAGAGCATTTGTCTTTTCGTTATCAAATGTATCCAACTCAATCATTCATATGGAAGTGTAAATAATTGCAATAACAACAACAACATGAATCTTTTTTCTTCAGTGTGTTGTGTTAAGAGTCAATTTCTCATTCAAATATATATTTCTAATACTTTATAACTAAGCCTTTTAAAATCTACCTCTACCTTCCTTAATATATATGCCAAATCTAATACATTTACTCCCCTAACTGGGCCATCGGAAGGACAACATTTTATGTGACCAAAAACATCTATAAGATGTCTCTCTATAATTTTATCTTCCACTATAGCTACTCCAAACTTATCACACATATATCCGTTTTGGATTCTGTCTCTAAGAGTAAAGCCACTCATCCCCATCCGAACATCCTCATCTCTGCAACACACTTAATTTTAGGATTCTCTTTTAATGGCCAATATTTTGCGTCATAAAGCATTGTAGGTCTCACCACCATTATATAGAATTTTCCCTCAAGTTTGTGGGGTAATTTTCTATCACACAATATGCTTGATGCATTCCTCCATTTCAATCGTCCAACTTGAATTCTTCTAATAATATTCCCATCTATTTCATCATCCATTTGAACAATAAGCCCGAGATATCCAAAACATGTATTTTTAATGACTTGATCACCCAACATCATAATCCCCCCACTAGATCTATTACTACTAAAATTATACTTCATATATTCAATTTTAGATCCGCTCAAACGAAAACTTTTATACTTTAAGGCCGACCTCAATAATTTAGGTTTTTCTTCAACTCCCTCTCTAATGTTACCAACAAGAAGAATATCATCAACAAAAAGCCTAGGGACATCCTCTTACAAATGTCTAGTAAGAACATCCATGACTAAAGCAAAAAGATACATGCTTAAAGCTGATCCTTGATGTAGTCCAACTTAAATAGGAAAATACTTGGTCAAATCACCTTGTTTTTGAATACAAGTAATATAACCTGCATACATATCTTGAATGACTTGAATATAAGCATTATTAATTTTTTTCTAGAATTTTTTGAAGCACTTATCTTGGAACTTCGTCATATGCTTTCTCTAAATCAATAAATATCATATGAATATCTTCCTTATTCTCTTTATACTTTCCATCGAACTTCTCAATAAATGTATAACTTCCATCATAACTTACAAAATAAGTTATAAAGGTTCGAATTAACATTATAAATAATAAACATACTAGTTGTCTTTAACATAATTCATACGCATTTCTCTCTTTGATACACCCAAAAATATGCATAAAAACACTAAGATGAATAATAAAACTTAGACACCTTATTATGGCTCTAGCTATTCTTTTCCCTTTTCTTAAACAACAACAACAATGTCAAGCCTTTATCCCACTACATGGGGTTAGCTACATTAAGCATTTTTCTCCATTATGTCTGGTCAAGAGTCAAATTTTCATTTAGATCTAATAAAGAATTTTCATTTCTAATATTTTCTAACCATGTATTTTTCAGTCTACATCTACCTTTCTTAACATAGGTTAAATCTAATACATTTACTCTCCTAACTAGGTCATTGAAAGGCTGCCGTTTTATGTGACCAAACCATCTAAGGCTGCTCTCTCTAATCTTATCTGCCACTGGAGCTACTCCAACCTTTTCATGTATATGCTCATTTTGTATTCTATCTCTAAGAGTAAAGTCACTCGTCCACCTGAGCATCCTCATCTCGACAACACTTAACTTAGTATTATGCTTCTCTTTAATGGCCAACATTCTGTGCCATAAAGCATTGCAGGTCCAAACACCATCTTATATAATTTTCCCATAAGTTTGTGGTACTTTTCTATCACACAACAAGCCCGATGTATTCCTTCACTTTATCCATCGAACTTGATTCTACTAATAATATCTTCATCTATTTCATCATCACTCTAAACAATAGATCCAATATATCTAAAGCATGTACTCTTATTAATGACTTGATCGCTCAAAGTCACAAACCCTCACTTGGTCTATTACTACTAAAATTACACTCCATGTATTCGATTTAAGATCTACTCAAACGAAAACCTTTTGACTCTAAGGTTTACCTCCTTTTCTTAAAAAACAATAAAAATAATTTTTGATGAGCTTCACAATTTAGTAGGATGATGAAGTCGGATAAATAATTCAAAAATAAGAAAAAGAGAATAGTATGCCAAACTGATCGTTTAAACTAATATGAATATTAATAAGGATAGATATAGTTAGCTTAGTGTCACAAATTTATATTCAAGATATGCTTTGATAATTATGTAACTAGCACAGTCATAAGTAATAAGTATGAATGTTTGCAAAGAAATTTAATACCAAGAAATGATCTTAGAAGTGTTTTTTGTTTTGACATATTTAAATATCATATGATTGCACCTAACTCAATGGCCCATTATCACCGTTTATAAGGGTTGGATTTGTTATAATATAGCAGTTATGGAATGACCCCTCCATAAATGTTAGACTGGCCCACCCAAACATGGCAGTTATTGTGAGTTGGGAACTCTCATTTGGCTCTTATTGAGGTTCATCTTGAATGAACTTTGTACAGATCATCATAATCTACTAATTTATTTCACATGACATGACCTTTCATAGCCTTCCTCTTTTAGCATCAATATCATAAGCATTTAAAATATACTAAGCATTTTTATGCTCATGCTATGATTAATCTATATCAACTTGTAACTAAGGCATAACATGACCTATAAAAATTGACATCATGGTACTTAAATATGCATATTAAATCATTCACTGGAAAATTTTGATATTTGAATTGTATATATACATCATAAAATTATTTTATATAGGTGATCATATAAAATATAGAAGATTTATTTATATTGCCATAATATGATCATCATGAAGAATTTTCTCCTGGCATGCATATTTTGGTCCAACATAATTGTAGGGTTTAAAATTTATTAGATTTAAAGCACTTTAATGCTTATATTAGCGATTGAGTATCTCACTGCTAACAATGGATTCACCTTAGAATGGATTTTCTTATTTTTATCTCTTCAAAATATTCACTTTGATGCTTTAATAAAAATATTTTTGGAAATAAGATTTTATATCTTAAGATTTTGTCTGTGCATGAGGAGGCTAATGTTATGTGCGAAAAAGTGGCTAGTGATATTAAGAATATTGCGAAAGATGTCCTTGGAGTATCAAAGGGAAAAACTCCTAATAGTAAAAATAGTTGGTGATGGAATCCAAATGTGCAAGAAAAGATTAAAAATAAAAAGCTTTGTTATAAAAATTGGTTTAATTTTTAAAATTATGATAATTGGAAAATATATAAAGTGGCTCGTAAGGATGCTAAGAAAACAATATGCGATGCAAAGACATTAGCTTTTAGTGATTTATATAATAGATTAGATATTAAAGAGGGAGAAAGATATATGTATAAGTTAGCCAAACAAAGAGATAGGAGTAGTAAGGATTTAGGGGCTGTTTGGTTGCCTTAATGAGGAGGGTAAAGTAAAATAAATACATGTATTTATTAAATTAGGCTGTTTGGTTAATTTTGAGCGGAACAAAAGTAACCCATCCGATGCATTAGGCGTGTAATAGGGAGGCTATTTTGCGTGAATTAGAAACCCGCTCATATCGAGCAGGTTACAAATTCCCTCGATGAAGATTTTCTCCACGTCGTTGCTGTTCGTCTTCATTGCTTCGCAAGTGGTGTAAGATTGCACGAGAGGCTTCTTCGGCTCCTTCGTTCTTCTCAGACTTCGCGCGACGACGTTCCCTTTACTGGCCTGTCCGATTGGAAGCTTCGCCATTTTCATCGGAGGTAAGGACGGGAGCTCAATTTCGCATCATCGTCGTTACTGTTTGGTTTCATTGCTTCGCACGATCGAGGAGTAAGATTGCACGAGAGGCTTCTAGGGCTCCCTCTCGTGTTTTTTTTTTTAAATCAAACTCCCTCTACGTCTCCCTCTCGTTTTTTTTGCGATACCTCCTGAGTCCTGGCCCTGTCTGCTCCCAGTTCGGGAAAAGCCCCAAGTATGCCCATCTCCTACTGCTCGCGAGACCTGGCTTCGACCTCCTCTCTGCCGTTCGCAAGCCCTAGGACCGAAGCCTAGCCCCAATCTTTCTCGCCATTAACAAGAAGCCCCCTTTGCCCGTCGCTCCCAGGTCCATCTCCTTCTCCTCTCTCGGCTTTCTTGCGTGAATCCCAGGCCGAGCCCCTCAAAGGCAGATAAACCATACCGGCAGCTTCATTGGAAGATGCGTTTAAAGATTGCTCTTGACTGTGCTCGTGGCCTTGAGTTTCTCCATGAGCACTCCATCCCTCCAGTCATCCATAGGGACTTCAAGAGCAGTATTGGATTAGTTGAAATTTTGGTTTCTTAAAGATTTTACCTATTTAAAAAACTTAAATTTTTTTCTTTGCCTTAGTTATTCATGAGCTTCTACTTTTCTGTCTTCGAAAGCTAGAGAGTCTGTCCCCTGTTGAGAATCATAAACTAATTGGCTTGTGAAAATTTTGTAATTATTTAATATTACTTAGCTGAAAGTTGGTGCCTTAGTTATTTGTTGACTTTAATTATTTAATTATGTTGATTTTCATCATTGATTATTTAGCCAAACCATTATTGAAAATTTTGTGAGAGTTTATAGCATTAATTTGTGTGAAGAAATTTTAATATTTTGGTAATTTTTTTAGTAAAATTATCACTTATGTAGAGGATATTTTAAATTTTATTTTAAAAAATTTTGTACAAAAAAATTGCTTTATGAAATAGTTAAAAAGTTGTACGAAATGAAGCCTTAGATTTTGTTATCGACGGCTTTCTTACTGTTTTTTAAAATAATTTTTGGTACAAAATTTTTTTGAACAAAAATTTATGTAGTAAGAAGCTGTTTTATAAAGCAATAAAAATGTTTTCCCAAATGAAGACTATAATTTTGTTTTTGATGATTTTTTTATTGCTTCTTAAAGCCATTTTCCAGTGTAATTGTAAAAATTAAAAATTTTAAATTGAAAAGTTGTTTTAAGAAGCAATAAGAAAGTCGTCCCAAATGAAGTTCTTATAATCATAATTAATTAATTAAGCTAATCTCAAATTAGAGGTGTTAAAATAAATTATTATATAAAAAAGCCGCTTTTACTTTACTCTGGTTCTATCTAACCAAACAAGGGAAACAATTCTCCTGCGTTTATTTTGCAAACAACCAAACAATCTCAAAGTATTCTGAATACATTGCATTTACTTTACACTGTATTTACTTTACACTGCATTTCTTTTTCAGGCAACCAAACAGCCCCTTAGTTCAAGTGAAGTATATTAAAGATGAAGATCAAAAAATACTTTTCTTAGAAGATATTCAACAAAGATGGATGACATATTTTGCTAAACTGTTTAATGAAGATTGTGAAAATAAGATTGACTATAGTGACCGTAGCACCCTAAATGAAAATAAAGATTTCAGTTTTTATCGGCGTATTAGTAAAACTGAAGTTAGAGAGGCTTTAAAGAAAACAAAGGGTGAAAAAACTGTTGGACCTGATGATATTCCATTAGAGGTGTTGAAATGTTTAGGAGATGAAGGAATTTTATGGTTTAATAAAATTTTTAATACTATTTTGAAGACTAAAAAGATGCCAGATGAGTGGAGAATGAGTGTGTTAATTCCTATTTTTAAGAATAAAGGTGATGCACAAGATTATGCAAATTATAGAGGTATTAAGTTAATGTGTCATACTTTAAAACTATGGTAGCGAGTTTTGGAGCATAGGTTGCGGCGTGATACTAATGTTTCTCAAAATCAATTTGGATTCATGCCGGGTAGGTCGACTATGGAAGCCATACGTTTATTAAGAGGTTTGATGGAGAAATATAGAGAAAATAAGGAGGTTCTACATATGATTTTTATTGATTTAGAAAAAGCATATGTTAAAGTTCTAAGAGAAATGCTATGGAGAGTTCTTGAAAAGAAAGGAGTCAATAATGCTTATATTCAAATCATTAAAGATATGTATGCAGGAGCTATTACTTGTGTTCAAACACAAGGTGGATTGACCAAGTATTTCCCTATTTCGGTTGGGTTACATCAAGAACCAGCCTTAAGCCCATATCTTTTTGCTTTAGTCATGGATGTTCTCACTAGACATTTGCAAGAGGATGTACCTTGGTGTATGCTTTTTGCTGATGATATTCTTCTTGTTGATAAGACTAGAGAGGGAGTTGAAGGTAAAGTTGAATTATGGAGGTCAACCTTAGAGTCTAAAGGTTTTCACTTGAGTAGATCTAAAACGGAATATATGGAGTGTAATTTTAGTAGTAATAGATCTACTGAGGGGATTGTGACTTTGGGCGATCAAGTCATTAATAAGAGTATACGTTTTAGATATCTTGCATCTATTGTTCAAAGTGATGGTGAAATAGATGGGGATATTATCAGCAGAATTCAAGTTGGATGGTTGAAGTGGAGGAATGCATCGGGCTTGTTATGTGATAGAAATGTACACCTCAAACTTAGTGGAAAATTCTATATGATGGTAGTGAGGTCTGCAATGCTTTATGGTGCCAAATGTTGGCCATTAAAAGAGAAGCATAATACTAAGTTAAGTGTGGCAGAGATGAGGATGCTCAGGTGGATGAGTGGCTTTGCCCTTAGAAATAGGGTACGAAATGAGAATATGCGTGAAAAGGTTGGAGTAGCTCCAGTAGAAGATAAGATTAGAGAGAGTCGCCTTTGATGGTTTGGTCAGATAAAACGACGGCCTTCCGATGACCCGGTTAGGAGAGTAGAGGTATTAGATTTGACTTATGTTAAGAAAGGTAGGGGTAGACCTAAAAACACTTGGTTAGAAAATATTAGGAATGACCTTTCTTTATTAGATTTAAACGAGAATTTGACTTTTAATAGGACACAGTGGAGAAAAAGGATTCATGTAGCTGACCCCACGTAGTGGGATAAAGGCTTGATGTTGTTGTTGTAAAATATTAATCTTTTTTTATATACACTCTAATAAAGATATCAATTTTCTTAATTTAAAACAATTCCTAATGTAATTAATATAAATTTAACTTGAATTACCTCAAAATAATTACTCATTATACAAGCCTTTAAGCTTATTAACTTTATTATAAGCTCATCTTGTTGGAAGAAATGCCAAAAAAATCGTATTTTACCTAAGAAATGAAACTACCAGGCCTTTTCTTTAGCTGAAAATAATTCTTTGCTCCCTTTTTGGGTCTCCAGCTGCTGGTTATTGCAAAATTTGGGAAATGGAATTAAATGTTGAGTGTGTGTGCGTGTGTGTGTAATATATATAAAACTCCATCAGAATAAGCCTGTTGACCTTCATATTATACCCAACAACAAACAAAGAAAAAGAGAAATCAAAATAAAAAAATCCACGTCATCCACAAAACCTGCAGGAATCCTGCTAACCTGCAAACGGTGTCGTCCGTGTCTCATTCTCGGGATTCCAGCTCAAGTCCTGCGACGTTGCCTCGATCGGACCTCACACGCGTCGTTAAATACCGAGCAGATGAAGCCTTCGGGACCAGCTCTCTTCTTCCACGATCTCTTCCCTACTTTTTCCTCTCTTGACTCCAAGTCACGGCTGGATCCCGAACTCCACCTCATTCCTCTCCGACCAAATCCCGTCACCCCCAACCTGATGCCTCTATCTCCCGATCCGATCCAGAAGACGAACCACCTATTTGTCGTTTCCATCTAAACTTCCGACCGAGAGAGAGAGAGAGAGAGAGAGAGAGAGAGAGAGAGAGAGAGAGAGAGAGAGAGAGAGAGAGAGAGAGAGAGAGAGAGAGAGGAGATCCTGCCTCTTCAAGCCAAAGTCTTCTCAAGACCTAGCCGAAGCCGATACCTCCGCTCCTCCTCTATTTCCCTGTATCGAATCTGCCTTCCTGTCTGATCCTTCTAGCCCGATCGGAAGTTATAACATTTTGATCGGAAGAAAAAACTTAAAGCTCAATTGCTGTGAAGGTAACTCTCTTCCTTTTACGCTATTTCGGCTAAATCTTGTAAATGAGAACAGAGGAAAGGGGAGGGGAATTTTATTTTATTATTATCATTATTATTATATAATTATAATAATTTTAAATTAATTAAAAAACATATTAGTTATAATTAGCTTGATTTAATTATGATTAATCATCCTAATGTTAATTAATTATTATTAATTATATTAAAATATAATTAATTATATTTAATGATTTTAATTATCATTAATTAATAAAAATCATAATCATTTATAATTAATTTATTTTATTAATTAACTAATAATTAAATATAATTAGTTGAATTAATTATATTTTAAATATTTTTAATTATAATTAAATAATAATAGTTGTAATTGATTATAATTAAATTTAATTATAATTAATCCTTTTTTTAGTTAAAAGAGAGAAAATGAGAATGTTTTCCTCTTGCCTCAATGATCGAGCCAACACCGTCAAGCCCGCGAAGGTACAGATTTCCTAAACTCAGATTCTCGCTTTCATCGTATGCGGCGGACCGGAATATTGCCTATACCCGCTTTTATTGCGCGTGGTGGGATGGGACCCCAATCCGACGCCTACGACGAAGCGGGCAATCACCTAAACCCTACGTCAATGTTCGTGGCGGACCGAGAAACCGCCTATACATGCCTTTATTGCGCGTGGTGGGATAGGACCTCGGTGCGGCACCTATGGCGAGGCGGGGTCACTCATAAGTACCCCTGAGCGGGGGGAAAGCAAATTGTGTCTTTTAAACAGACCGTCAAAGACCCCATACACGCCTTTATTGCGCTTGGTGGGAAGAAAAATCACGGCAGCGGTGTCCTCGTTCGAGGACACCTACCATACACGCCTTTATTGCGCGTAGTGAGAAGACCCAATTTTCTTGTAGTTTTCCCCTAAACGGGGGAGACGTCGGGAGGCTGCCGAAATTTCGGGTGAATACGAGGCCGTACCTGAACTTGATTGAACAAAAATGAGACTTGTACCTGGACTCATTTGAACTCAAAAGACATTAATAAAAAGCTTAATTCAAACTCAAATGAAATTGAAATGAACGAGGTGAACTTTGACATTGAACTCAAACTTGTGGACATTAAACTTGAACAAGACTCGGACTACAGGAACTCACACATGAACTTGCAAATGAACTACAACGAAGACTTGAGTCAGAACATGATCTTGAACTCAAAAGATGATAAGGGACTTAATGAACTACGAAGGACTGCACTAATTCAAACTTGAATTGAGCATAGACCTAACTCAATTTTAAATAAATCAATGAGACTTGAGAGCTTGAAGATATTGAATTTGGATCATGCAATATTAAGTTGGTTTTGATAATGAACTATGAATTGAATGATCCATAAGAATTCAAGCCGAACCATAGCACAAGGAATTCAAATGAATCATAAGAGATTTGAACTTGAATGAACAAACCATATAGAACCAATCTCTTGACAGTGTAGAGTTGGAACCAAGCATGAAGGAGCTTGATATCATGCTCAAAGTGAAGTTATAGCAAATCCTATTTAAATGCAAGAGGTACACACCGGATATAATGGTAGAGCCTCATGGACAACAACAATTTATATTCAATGAACGTAGCACCTTACAAACCAATGCAAGAAAGAAGTAGAAAGGATATCATCCATACTCTTGATAATAATGAGTTGTCAGTTTAATTTGAGGATGAGCAGAGATGGTTATAGTAAGTGGTGCAAGTATTGACAATATATGATGAGCACAATCCATCCAACATGTTAATACACAAAGTGAATATGCTAATTCTACCTACAAACGATGAAAATAGTGGTACTTCATAGATGATGAATCATTTATGAATAATAAAGATGGGCATACACATGGATACAACGATTATTCGACAAGAGATACATGATGAATTGCTAACCATCATACACAATGTAGTAGGTCTACAAGCAAAAAAAGAGGAATTTTAAGGATGTAACTTCCTTTCAACGAGTGCTGGCCAGTTTATAAATAAATACACAACATTCTATCTACAGGAAATCATACTTGATGTAGTCTATTGGGAAGATAACAACTACTGAAATGCTATGAATACAAAGGAGCATTAATAAAACACATGTGAAATGGTGATAAATGAAAGCGCCTACTAGTTATGTAGCAAGAGTTGATAAATGTTGTAACGCTCTTGTAGTCAACCATCATTCAACATCAAGTTAATGTATTGGACCTCTACAAGCAAGAATGAAAAATCTACAACACATACAAGCTCTCTACGAAGACAGATGTATGTACCATATACCACTGATGGGTAGATGTATAAAGACTACAGTAAATGTAGTATCCTATAGTCAACTTCAGTCTAAGGATGAATACCTCTACGTCCAGCAGTAGTAGATGTATTGTAAAGACCAAAATCATAGCAGAATGCATAAAGAATACAAGTTCCTATGAGCTTGTACAACCCAAGGCAGGATATTCGTTAGTGCACTACAATCTTCCTGCATAAATCATACAAGTAGTGCACGACAATCTGTCTGTACGAAGCAGCGAACAACTCAATTCAGAAGCTGCTATGCCATACCACCAGAGCCACAACTTCTATGCAAGTGGACAAAAGGCGTCAACAAGTACTTTCAAAATACCCCTGCACGTGCACTGTAATTTGTATACACATAGGTACACTAAAGAGAAAAATATAATCTCAACTCGCATGGGCCCCGACGAGCGTGTTATTGGTACTCACGTAACGTCTAGGGATGCTGCGCGGGTCGACAAGTGAATTCAAGTTCGAACCTGATCCTTCTATACGGATCAATAGGAGTCGATAAGGTTCGAACCAACAAACAAATATGTGGCCGTGGCGACCGGAATATTTGTTTTAATACATTCATATTAGGCCTTCAAAGCCCTATAACAATATGAATTTATAAATAAAAGGCTCTATCGACAGCTCGATAGGGTTGACAAGGTTCAAGCCACAAAATGGAAATAACTCTTGAACACCCCGATGATGGATGTGTTGATTGCTTATCTCAACCGGAGGGGTTCACAAATATTTTTCAAATGCCATTCCCAAATATCCAAAAATCCAAAAAAATCCCAAAATCATAAAAATATTTAAAGTTGAAATCATCCATCAATCAGTCAAAGCAAAATTCATCCACCCTCCGCAACAGCTTGCCAGGGTGGACAAATTAAAGTTTACTTCAGCTCACATTGAGCCAAAGTCGAAAATATCATTAGGATCAATTCTTGCAAATTGGTACGTGTCCCCTTAGACACCGCAGGACATTCACCGAGTCCGCCAAATGCCACACGAAATCCGGTATGGCAGCGCCAATACGCTCCTTATTGTCCCCAATTGATATGACGAAGGGCAAAAGCCCAGCTAAGGTGGATTCAAATTTGCCCCTTAGACAAACATATACCTCAGGTCTACAAGGTCCCCTTGGACGAAGCAACCCATGTCAGCTTGGGTCGACTATCTCCTCTAACTAAGTAGACCAGGGACCATGATGGCCCGGGATGACGGAACCATGGGATCTTGATCGGGTCCATCATCCATTCCCCCATCATCTGCTTTAAGTGCAAGATGGTGAAATTTCTGTTTTAAATATTAAACTTTCTCAAATATTTCAACCCAAATTCCCAAACTTCCAAACATTTCAAATAACAATATACAATCTTTCCAATCCAAACCCATTGCTGCTACTATATGCCAGATACCACATATTCTACATATCTGATTGACGACTAGCCTTAATCGAAAGTTCTCTCTCATTATCGAGAGGGGTAATTAACTATAGGGGCTTGCACCTATAGGAAACCGGAACTCAGATTATAAAGTCCTCACAAAATGAGGGCAAAATCTCTGGGTAGTGTCTTATCTACAAAACCATCTGCCTTCCAAAATTTACCCCGCAACTTATTCAGTTAAAACTCCCTCGCCGAATAAAAAGAAAAACGAGCGAAGGCCGGGGCCGAATTTTCGGAGCCCACAAAGCCATTTTCCAATCAGCCGCTGAATGCTGATTTAAGTGGACAAGCAGGTGTATGAATAGTACAACAGATTGATGAGCAATAACTTTAATTAAACTTTAGGCTTAATTATTTAATTTGGAATTTTTTTACAACTAATATGCATCTAGATATGAAATTGATCCCAATAAAATATAGAATTTTGTGAAAATAATTTTAATCATTTCCGTAATGTTCAAAAATTGGGTATAAAATTTTGATTGAATTTTAACTTTTACTTAAATTTTACGTGTTGACGTTTTGAGTATCACAGTTTAGAAGATCTGCTAGTTGTTTCACTTATGGTATAGGCCTAAGCGTTTATTAAGTTATCGTCTTTGTATATTGGAGATCATGAGTTGAAATTGCATCAACAGCATTCTCTCACTGCATGCTTAAGGTTGTATGCATCAATCCTTTGTCTTCCCCTGCATTGACAGAAGCCTTGATGCGTTGGGTTGCCTTTTTTTTTTTATGTATTGTTCACCTGGATATTGCCTATGCTGGTTTAAATTGTCTTACCTGCTGTTAATTAATATTTGCTGTTGTTAAATTTTTGTATTGCTGCTAATGCAAGTTGGCCGGCTCTTTTAGTAATACCAAAAAGACAAGTTCAAAACCTTTGTCGCTATTCATTTTGTGAACTTGTAAATATGGCTATGGCATCTAGTGTTGTATTGTTGAGTCTTAACCTTAATATTGGATGGATCTAGAAAAATAAGTGTGCTGGGGGACTTGCGGGCTGCAGTGAGCGTCATCTTGTATGATTGTAGTTTATATGTCACATTATCTTGGGGGTCCCTTTATAGCCTGATAATGAAGGGGGGACCAATGGCATAGTACTTTGAGTAGGAAAAAGGTCTTGTGTCAGAAGGTGGGACTCTGCCCTGACTTTTAGTAGCTGTGTCTGCATAGAGTATTGTAACGCAGGTCTGGGCCTCTTAATTGAATAAGCCAGTTTGGTTGGCCATGACAAGGAGTCCCAATTCTGAGATGCTTGCCTAGTCAAGCTGCTGGGTGGTTGGTCCTTTCTGTTCCATCACTTTATAGTATTTTATATCCTTAAATTGCAGAGAATAAAATCAAGAGTGAGTAAATGTAACTATATCTTTGTCTCCTAAAAAAAGACTTGTCCCCCATCTTGTCTTAAGAAAATGAAGTATACATTTCATTCTTATTTGTATCCCCTTCATAGTAGAAATTATCACTTCTTAGCTTTAACTGGATCATTGACAGATCAATCTTTATAAGTTGCTTACTAATTCCATTTTTTAATGAATTTGCAGGCTAATATTCTTAAAATTCTTTGCTCTACTTTTGAGCGGTTACCGTAACTTCATTGTAAGTTGTATAGATATTTGATGATGTATTTCCAGGATACTGCTTCATTTCAATTGAACCGTAATATTTGCTTTTTAGGAAAACAGCGCAAATAACGTTTTCAATTCTCAAGCATTTATGAAGAAACGATCCCGTTCCACTAATCAATCTGTTGAGTCAATGGTGATGGTATGACTCTTATTTATCTATCTTTTTATAAATTGTGTTCTTCTATCTCCATTTTGAGTACTTAATTTGTTCGTATTTGAAATAAGTTGCTCAGCTATATTTTATATTGAAAACGCAGTTTAATGAACATACTTTCAAGAAAAACAATTACATTGTGTGAAGATAGTTTGAGGGTCAAAACTTTTACCATTAGGGTTATTAGGCTCTATTTGGCAAAAGGTTCTAGTTGGAAAATTTTTGATGGTAGATGGAAAAGCTTCCATACTAATATTTCTTTTGGTTTGAAAACTCTGATGTTTGCTTGTTTTTTTATTTAGAAAATGCAACTTTGTGTTTCAGCTTGAACGGTAGCCTTCTGACCATAAGCAAACTGCTGAGGCCAATTTCTTTTTAATTTGTCTACAAAACTTTGTATGAGATTTGGGTTTAGTCTTAGTTTTACTGGCATAAAATGTCATAGTTTTAATCACCTTCTCTCATAACTTGGATAAAATCTTCATGTATTGTTGTTCATTTACTAATAAAAACATGAAACCTAATTAGTGTTATGATCAAAGATATTTGTGTCAGAAGCATTATATTTTCATTCTTCAATGTTGGTGGGGGTAAGAAATATAGGAAGCCTATACCCTCGCCCACACGAATGATTGATCCTTAACCGACGATCCACTAAATCACGAAGGATGCGACTAAGATGAGGAAGAACAAACTCTTATATTTCAAATTAAACTAAAAAGAAGAAATTTTAAAAAACATTACAAACGACGACGGATTACAACTTTTGACTCGAAATCAAAGACACCATAAAGTTGCTTTACTTAGAGACGAAAGAGATTAGAAGCCGAGACGAAAGGTTGGAAAGAGCTCGCAAGATTTCCGGAGGGGATGAAAAAGAAGACGGACAAAGCTCCGCAAGCTTTTCTAATAACCTGCATGGTTAGATTCCAAAAATCACATAACATTCACTATTTTAAAACATTACAAGCCCCTCATATATATAGGTATGAAAGGGGAATACAAAAGGACACACAACATTAATTTTCACAAAAACCTAAACATCACAAACATGGAAATCCCCCCATGCTAATCACGAAAAACCACCCAAGCCCAAGAACCGAAGGAGCAGCCGCAGGAGACAAGGAGGCCGCATGGAACCAAGGCGCCACAACCACGGGAAACATCCCAGGCTCGGAAAATCAGTACAGCCGGCCAGAATTCCAAGGGGCAAAGGCACAAAAAAAAACTAAAGCCCATGGTGGAAGCCAAGGAGCCACACATGGGAAAACCAAACAACTTCTTGGGATTCCAAAAGCCCTTTTGGAAACCCAAGAGACAACTTAAATAAAAACTATAATAAAAAGTACATTAAATAAAAGATAACTATGAATTAAAACTTAGCTAATAATGAGCTAACCTTTAGTTCAATAAGTGAACTAAAGACCAGCTCATAAATGAGCTAAAATTTCAGTTCAATTTTGATTGAGATTGTAAACTCGAGGGAGGCCAAAATTGATTTATTTTGGACATGAGTTGACCCCCCCCCTTTGTCTATATCAGACTCCCCTTCTTGAGAACTCATCTCCCGATTAGTTAACTTTGGTTTCTTTTGAGGTGAATACTGTGCATCCTATTCATTGATCAAATGTTCATAGTTCTACATGATCTCATCTCGTTCTTTCAGAAATCGATCTTGTAAACGTTGCTTTTTCTTGAAGTACCTTTCTGTACGTATGTGCATCCATGATTGAAGTTTGTATAGTTCATACTCCATAGGATTTGTTGATTTTGATGGAATCTACCTATCCATAGGATCTTCAATTTCTTCAGGTTTGCTTTCTTATGTCTTTTTGTCTTTTTTCATTTTTTTGACGACTGAAACAAGACTAAAAAAACAAGACTCAAAGAAAAAAAGAATCAACCTAAATTTAGACTCACAATAAGACTCATGACAAGACTTACAAGACTCACATACTTGACTTGACAAAACAAAACTTGACAATCAAATCCAAAATCTAGGACTTCCTAACTTGCTCTGATACCAAATTGGTGGGGGCAAGAAATATAGGTAGCCTATACGCCCACACGAATGATTGATCCTTAACCAACGATCCACTAAATCACGAAGGATGCAACTAAGATGAGGAAGAATACACTCTTATATTTCAAATTAAACTAAAAAGAAGAAATTTTTAAAAAACATTACAAACGACGATGGATTACAACTTTTGACTCGAAATCAAAGACACCCTAAAGTGCTTTACTTAGAGACAAAAGATACAGATAGAGTGGAACTTGCGGAGAGACGAAAGAGATTAGAAGCCGAGACAAAAGGTTGAAAAGAGCTCGCAAGATTTCCGGAGGTGATGAGAAAGAAGACGGACAAAGCTCGCAAGCTTTTCCAATAACCCACAGGTTAGATTCCAAAAATCACATAACATTCACTATTTTAAAACATTACAAGCCCCTCATATATATAGGTATGAAAGGGGAATACAAAAGGACACACAATATTAATTTTCACAAGTACCTAAACATCACAAGCATGAAACCCCCCCCATGCTAATCACGAAAACCACCAAAGCCAAGGAACCGAAGGAGCAGCCGTGGGGGACAAGGAGGCCGCACGGAACCAAGGCGCCACAGCCACGGGAAACATCCCAGTCTTGGAAAACCAGCAGCTGGCCAGAATTCCAAGGGGCAAAGGCACAAAAAAAACTAAAGTCCATGGTGGAAGCCAAGGAGCCACACATGAGAAAACCAAACTTCTTCTTGGAATTCCAAAAGCCCTTTTGGAAACCCAAGAGACAACTTAAATGAAAACTATAATAAAAAGTACATTAAATAATAGATAACTATGAACTTAAAACTTAGCTAATAATGAGCCAACCTTTAGTTCAATAAGTGAACTAAAGACCAGCTCATAAATGAGCTTAAAATTTCAGCTCAATTTTGATTGAGCTTGTAAACTCGAGGTAGATGCCAAAATTAATTTTTTTGGATATGAGTTGACCCCCCCTTTGTCTACATCAAATGCTTAATTTCTTTACTGCCATTTTTCTTGCATGTGTTCTTTAACTTTTATTCTTCCCTTTTCAGATAGCACAATTCTTAGATTCTCAAGGTTTCTTGGACTATTTGGAGAGATGTATCAATTCCGATGAAAGCAACTGTAATCTTCTGAACAAATTGCAAGATGCAGCTGGGAGGGGTCAAGATCCCATGATTATTTTCCCCTCTGCTGTGGAGCCTGAGATCATTACTGTATCCGCTCTTGATAAAGAGGCCGCAGGTTCTATGAATGTTCTTTTTTCTTTTCTTTTGTTCAAACATCTCACTTCTACATTCATCTTGTTCTTGAGCAGGTGAGAAGTGTCATTATGATCGATTTCCTGCAAACATTAGGACTAAAGAGCAGGAAGAAAAGCGTAGATCTATTCTTGCAGTAGTAGCTGGTGCTTTGGACTATTCATCAAAACAATCTCCAAGGTTTAAGTGTGTAAATTCAAGAGGATCTTAATTTGCACTTAAAAAATGCTTAATTTGTCTTTTTTTCTTTATCATATTCCTTGCTCTTGTCAGCTCTCCGTCTATGCTTGGACATATTGATTCAAATGAGGATACTTTGAGTCCCAGGGAGAGGGCTGTAAGTTCTACTAGCCTTTTTTTTTTTAATGGCTAGATACTTGAAAAGTCTCCTGTTTTATGAGCGATTATGATCTGCAGGCAGAGAGGGAGCGCATGGTGCTAGATATTCAAGTAAAGCTGCAGGTAAATTCCGTTGGTGATAATTTTGGCTATTAGCCATTTATTATATGTAAGGTATTTCTTTCCTAATAGGTGTGTTGTGACATGACCCAGCCCATGAGTTTGGAATAGCAAGGTTGGAATAAAGTTGGATGAAAATTTAAAGTTTAATGTACCTTCTACTTAAATATAACAATTTAAAACCAACTTTTTTGTTGTATATATATAAGACATCCAATTTAACTAAAAAATTTCAATTATTATAAAAACGTTCACAACTTCACATACCCCTTGAAATAATACATATGGAATATAATAATTATTTAAGGGGGAATGCATCTAAACTATGATATATATATATATATATATATATATATATATATATATATATATATATATATATATATATATATATCATAAATATCTTTATGCCTGATGTAAACAAAGCCTATTATATCATCCATTTATTCCATCGTGTTTTTTTTTTTTTTTTGAAAAATATTTATCAAATAATATAAGTGAGTTAATACATATAACTCAGTTAATATGTGATAAATATAAGCAACAGTAATTTAAAGAGAAAAATAAATAATATGCTTGTCATTCATTATATTTAAATTGTAAAAAATAAAAGAAAAAAAGTGGCCTTTCATTTCAATAATAATTATGATAATAAAAATTGCTTACTAGTCAGAGTTATGAATAGTAATGAAATCAAAGTATTTAACTTGATTTTAGGAGTTTGAACATGAACCGAGCTTATCATATTATAAAATTAACATTTAGTATATAGTTTAATATATCCATCTTAGGGGCACCGTCTAGTCATAAACCGTACTCCCTCTAGGTATCTCTGATCATCATAGTGGGGAGTAATTCATAAGTTTACTATTATTTGAGGTGGAATGACATCGAATGCACCCCTGGGTGATACATTCCATGCACACACAGTGGGGCGTAGCTCATACATCTAATATTATCTAAGGTGAAAAAATTAAATTCTTCAATGCATGGGTATATTAACATCCTCAAGTAGTGTCTTAGAAGGATGAATCTATCTTACAACATGCACATACAAATAATTTTATACTTTATCTTTTAGATTTTTTTACAGAAAAATTCTATTTGTAAGGATCCTTGTATAGAATCTTAATTAAATTATTGAAACATAACATGACGATACATACATTTTTTATAACAAAATGATAGAACCATTTTCCATGAGTGAGAAATCATTGTAGTAATTCGTGATACAATCTTATAGCATGATATTTGTCTTATGTTTATTAAATGGCCTGAAATTGTTATATATAGACTTTTTTAATGTTATCCATTAAAATTGTAATGAAGTGCTTCAGAATTAATTAAAAAAAGAAGTTTTTGTCTTAGTTTGAGTAAATGTTGGTAGTAATGTATCCAATCTCAGATCCACTTCTTTCTAAAATTTATTAATTATATAAGTAAAAATATCAATGAACTACATGGCATACGTAACTTTCAATTATATTTTTTTTCAAGTCTTTGATAAAATCATACCGACTTAATCAATAAGAGTACTCTGTCATGTTTGATAGAAAGAAAAACAAAAGGAGAAAGAAGTTTCAAAACGTTTTCCTTCTTTCTCGAAACAACTTCATTTTCGGGCGATACCAATTGTTTCACTTGATATTGTAGGCTCCAAAAAAATTGTGCCCTACTCTTCTGAGAGAGTTGTGTACTCAAGTAGTTTTTCAGAATTTAGATTGGATTGTGCTCAGAGATTTCACTCTTATTTTGTGAGGAGTTTAAGATCTGATTCTATGTCTTATAGACACGAACCCCAACGTTTAATTACCAAACTCAATTATGAGCGGGAACTTTCAATTAAGGTTGATGAGCGGATTTTTAATGTTTAGCTTATAGCAGCCGTGATTTGATTTACGATTGATGAAAATATACCACCTGTAATGTAAAGTAGATGGTGGGGTGATGATGATGAACTTGATGATGACCCATGGCTCTTTTGTTCTGGTTTATCATGGACCCAATTTGCTTAGTTAGCGAAAGTGGTTGACCCTACCTGATTGAATGATCCTTATTGGCAACTATGGGATGCATCATTCAAGGGTATCTTATTTACTAGGAGTGGATGCTTGTTTAAGTGGACAAATTTAAGTCGATAATAACTAATAGAGAATTTTGTATTATATCCAATACACTTTATGATTCACCACTCAGGGATTGAGCCATTGGGGAACTTTTGGGCTTTGGTTGCATCCATAGTTTAGTGGTATCATTTTATGACGAAACACAAATTATAATCTATTATTTTGATGCCATTTTGTGGCTAAATCACTTGGTAGGAGGACATGTGCAATGTTTTTATTATCATGAAATTTTTTAGAGTAAATGTACGAAAATGCTTGATATGACATTTGCTATTTGTAAAGTTATATTACCTTACATCTGTCACCCTTAACAAATTATTGCGGACAATGAATAGGTGTTTGCTTTATATATAGACATTAGGGGTTATAATTGATTGCATTTAACTACTTTTACCCTGAAACTCCGTTTTCATGTTTATAGAGGATTGTGTTACATATGGTTTGGGTTCTCTTAGATATTCATTGTATATAGAGTGCTTGCTGACTCTAGTCATGTATGTAGAGGATAGGTGATGTAGAACTAGATATGCAGGTGTCATTGAATTGGAAATTCCTCGTACTTTGACAGAGCTTAACAAATTCTTAATTCACGATAAACTTAAGCAATGACTTCATCATGCAAGAGGGTAATCAAGTTTAAGTAATCAATCACAAGCTAATATGATGAGGACATCCGACCTTGGAGAGTTTTCCAGATAATCGATTACACCACTTTATTTTTTTACTTATTAATTGTTGTTTCTTTTCTGATTTTACCCTCACTTAAGGGAGTAGATGTTTGTGACCCCAAGTGGTACTATTGTCTTTTGTTTTGTTATTGTATGTGGGGACTTTTTATAGTCTCCTCCTATTCTTATGAGGGTTAATGAAGATTATTATGAAATTTTAACAATTGTCTCTTATGTGCTTTGAGAGAGAGCTTTGGTGAGAACCCTTGGTGAGGGCAACGGATCACCAACTAGCCGCAGGAATTATCCGGGCTCGTGGTTAACCTTCCTTCTCTAATTCTCCTCCATTAACCGCCAGCCAAATCCTCTCATAGCCGCTGAGTTTAAGCCTCCTCTTCCACCATAGCCGCTGGCCACCATCCAAAACCCTACCCCTCCTAGCTGTTGGCAACAAAGGCCTTGCCGCTCCCCATAGCCGTCAGTCCACACATCTAACCCCAATCCCAACACTAACCCTACCTTAGCCGCCGGCCACAACTCTTCCCCCTTTGCCTCAAAATTCAAATTATTACATTATTGCTTTTCATATTGGGTGCAAATTACATTAGGAAAGTATTAAAGCTTATTCCTTTCATTCGAAATTTGAAATTTCTTTCCTAATATACTATGTTTATTTTAGGAAAGTTACTTAAATCAAATATATTTGAATTTAAATAGGATTTGATTTGAAACAATCTTTTCTAACTTAAGGTTCTAAGAAGGCAAGTTTTAAATCCCCACCTAAAGCCTCTTCTTGCCCCAAGCATGCCGTCGGCCCCCTCCTTCCCTCTCTCTCTCTCTCTCTCCTACATTAATTCCCTTCCCCCTTTGGAGCCCTAATCAACTCCCTCATCAAAGGAGCACCTTTCCTTTCCCTCGTATTTGAAATTCAAAATTCAAAACCCCAATCCCCTCTTAATCAAATCTTAAATTAAATTTCAGATTTTGAGAAATACCCCCTCCCCTTCTCCTTAGCCGCCACACCCCCTTCCTCTTTTCTCTTTCAAATTAATTTCCCTCCCAACTATTCCTCCTCCGGATTAATTTCAGATTTTTCAATTTTCTGAAGTTAATTTCAGGTTTACTAATTGGCGTCTTCCCTACCACACTTCCAAAATAACTGAAGTTTCATGTTTTACTTCCTTTCTCCGGTGTATGGCAGATTCTGAACATGATAACGGATTTGTCTACGACGATCAAGGGCAAGTGGACATCCTCAAATCTCCATTCTTCGACATCAACTTGGAAGTCGACCGTACCATTGAGGACTACGTCGAAAGGATTATCTTCTCTCTTGCCGCCGCCATCGACAAACAAATCTCTCCCGCTCAGTGGCACATCATTTCCAAATCCTGATAAAGGTGAATTTCTCCTCCAATTCTTTGCTTTTCTAAGTCTTCTCTTTAATTTGTGGCATCATAAAGGTTGTGCAACATATCTCCGTTTAGCCTACATCAAGAGTGTGAGTGAGTGGATCGAATTAGCGCTTAATCTATATGTTAACATAGTTATTTACTTTGAACTCGTCCATGCAATGCTAGTAGTGATTGGAACTTATTATTCCTGATTCTAACTTTTATCTTATTATATGGTCTTAGCTTAAAATATCTCCTTGTTGTTTTATTATTTGTTTAAATCGCTAAAAGTAAATATAATTATTATTGCTCTAATGAAGAGGCGTGTATTTTTAGCATTACATTATTACTCATGCATTTGGTTCTATATCATAATAGGAGGACCAATAGATAATCAAATAAGCTAATATCATGCTCGCATGATGTTTCAGAAACAATCCCCAAATTAACAAATATATTAGTCACTACAAAGACCCACTCACACGACACTCTTGGTATGGGCTACGCTGATAAATTTTCACAATAAGACGATATCACGATTGAGGAGGGGTTAAGAGGTGCAAGGGGGAAGAGTTTGCCTACAAATACAAATATACTAAGCCACAACGAAGACTTTGAGCTGTCCGGTGGGAAGGACAACACTACAAATCCCTTTCACACGCTTGCACAACATTCTGTCGTACCTAGAAATTTGGACAACAGCTATGTGGTTACCGAAATCAGGAACAACGGGTACTAGACTTGAAAAATGGTTGAATTCGTGTAACACTAGTAGTTAGCAAACCTTGGGATGGCTTGGTAGAGAAATAACAAGCAATTGATAGTAGAAAAATAGCAGCGATCATCATTAGATGGCATCCGAAACAGCGGGACAACAAATAGCAGAAACTTGGGTACAAGATTTATGTCTAGAAGATTTCTATAATTATGTCAAGGCTCAATTCGGGGAGGGGGTCGGCCCAATCAATTAATTTGGGATGATTTGGGGCTTTAATTGGGTTGCCAATTTTAGTATATTGGCTAAGAAAATATTATTTAATTCAGATTTCCATTCAATAATCAGATTTGCGGATGGGGTAATCCTTCCAAATATAGCCCAATAATTTAGGAAAGGAATTCAAAGCTTTTAGGAGAATTCAAATTTGAATTCTGGTTTCCAAAATCAAGCTAGGCTAATTTAGGAAGGAGAATTAATGAGGATTCTTCAGTTAAATTTAAGATTTATGAATCGTACCTTCCCAAAATTATCCAACAATTTAGGAAAGGAATTCAAGGCTCAAGGAGAAATCAAATTTTGAATTCAGATTTCCACAAATTAAGCTAGGCTAATTTAGGAAGAATAATTAATGAGGATTCTTCATTTAAATTTCAGATTTATTGATGGGGATACCTTTCCAAATTAATCCAACAATTTAGGAAAGGGATTGAAGGCTCATGGAGAATTCAAATTTTCACAAATTAAGCTAGGCTAATATATGAAGGAGAGTTAATGAGGATTCTTCATTTAAATTTTAGATTTATTGGTGGGGATACCTTTTCAAAAATAATCTAATAATTTAGAAAAGAGATTGAAGGCTCAAGGATAATTCACATTTCCCAGACTAGTGCTAGGTTTATTTAGGAAATGTTGGAGGATCAATTTTGAGAATAAAAAGGGGGGAGAAGAAGTCATGAAAGTTTCGGCCATGAGCAGAGGTGGGGGGAAGGCGGAGGTATGGAGGAAGAAGAGAGGAAGAGGTTATGGTTGATTGGCCAAGGAGATTTATGGGTGATGATTCGGCTTGGCTTGGATGTGAGGATGCCGAGCTTGATGGGGAATGGAGGCTTTGATAAATTGTGAGCCTAAACGCTTACTACAGCTGACGGGTTTTGCTTTGCCCTCACTTAAGGACTTCACATGTGCTCTTACAAAAACTCTCAAACGCACTAAAATATAAAGTGGAGAAATTTTCATTCATCATAGATGTCAATGTCGCAAAATAGCGCGCGCCATGACGCACGGCATTGCGCGGCGCACCTATGGCGCCATGCGTATGGCACGGCCAGACATTCATAGTGTCGCGTGCTATTTGCGCCACATGCGTGCCATGGTGCACGGTGCAAAATAGCGTGCACAATTGTTTTAAATTTTTTTAATGTAATTATAAATTTTTTATTTATTTTTAAGATAATATATTTTCTAATTTTTTAAATATATTAAAAGTGTTAAGATAAATGTTAGATTGCATATTTTTATCTTCATAATGCTATTTTCTTTAATTTAAATATATTTGAGTTGTATGAAGATTGACTACTTATTGGACTTGAAATTGTTAGAGAGACAGGTTGAAGGATAATCTCATTGGAATTTATTGTATGAAGGCATGCATTTGATGGAGAACAAGAATGTCAAAGTGACTTTTTTTAGTAATGGACTTGATATGATTGTGACTAAAGTGATATCTTGATTGGACTTGATAATTTTCTTATCATGTTAGTTAACTAGTAGATAGTTTTTAGAATGTAGAAGGATATGTTAGGATTGACAAACATTCTACAAAGTATAACAGGGTTATCTAATTAAATAAATTGCTTGGGTGATTAAAAAAAAAATTGTTTCGGTGATTACTCGAGTAAATTGCTTGGATTGTTATTTATTTGTGTTGTCATTATTTGCTTGTTATTATGATTATTTGTCTTTCAGTTTATAGATATTTTATAATTCTTGTATAATTTGCGCCATATTCAAAATGGCGCGTGCCGCGCTGTGCGCTATGCGCCATGGCTCCAATGGGACCTTTCCGCCATGGTGCGCCATTCACCATTAACAAGCATAATCATCATCATTCCCAAGGGGGAGGTGAGGCCTATAATTAGACAAAATACAATAAAACATCAGGTGACAAAAGTGCCTGCTGGGGTCACATAAACCTACTCTTTTAAGTGAGGGTAAAAATAAAAAATTACACATAATAAATCAATTACAAATAATTGCTCAGAAATAGAGCAATCCGATCCTAGCCGTAGATCTCCAACCCTTCCTCTGATAAACTTTTCACGGTCGGATGTCCTCATCAATATTTAACACGTGACTCCATAATATAGGTATACCATTATGTGGTTGCATTTTAAAATAAAATCTCTTTTAAAAAGTCAGTGGAGATTTTATGCAAATTTAAAACAAAATATTAAATGATATTTGCATTTGAGTATTTGATGTTTGATAAAAAGTTATTGAATTAGAACGTGAGAGAATAATTTGAAATCACCATTTAATCTTGATTATATAAAATTTTTGCTGTGAATACTTATAATGGGGCTTAAATTTTGTCAACTACCATCTTTGGGATGTGGGGGATTGGAATCGAATTATGAGGTTTATGATCGTGTGCTATAGGTAGAGCGACTCACTCGAGAACATGCATATATGTCATATTTCAGTTTAAAGTTTAAAAAGGAGTTTAATTTTCTTAGGCCTTTCAAAATATTTGCATGTTTCTCTTAGCGGGGAAATTTGAGTTTATTTTCTTTTATTTTTTGTTAGTGTGTGCAACATTTTTTTTTCTTCTGATTTAGGCACTATCGCATTTATCAAAGCACATACAGGCATTCTAATTTAAAATTCATTTAGGTTCAATTATTTGTATGAGTTTTTCATCATTAGCATACATGCAGTATTTTATTATAAGTTTAAAATTTAGTTTTTATCTACTTGCATATATGTATTGCATGTCCGCTTGTGATTATTATCATTTAAATTCTGGTTGTGCATTTAAAACAATACATTTGTTGCTTGCATTTTGTCCTTAAAAACATGCATAGGTTTTCAACACCTGCACGAGAAAAGCACATAATAGGATTTCCTGTCGTGTTGAAACCATTGTTTAAAATTGTGCAATATGAGGCTGGCCTCAGCACAATTCTGGTAAAAAGTGTCTTGAGGCATAACATTTAAGCTTTTTTGATGATGTTTGCGCCTTAGCTTGGATGAGGCCCTTCTTGAGGCATGCCTTGACTCGTTGGCATGAGGCGTACATCTCACCCTATTTATCTATTTATTGAAACTTACCAAATCTTAAACTAAAGACCCTAAAAAATCACACCTTTATGCAACCCCGAGTTACAAAAACTTCCTCTCAACTGCCTCGACCTCTAGACCACAACCTTCATTGTTGCCGCTGCCGGGGAGTCCAATGTCTCCCAATCTTGAAATCAGCATACCATCATCTCTTCTAAAAATTTTGGAGTATCACTCTTGTCTTTACCTAGATGACAAGCATTTATGAAAAAGAAAGATGATTGAAATAAATGAAGTAGAAGCAGATTGTGAGATATTGGATTCCACATGATGAGATGGGAGAGATTAATTTGTTATGATGCTGACTCAAATAAAGACCTGTTAACCTCTAGATAAAGAACAAAAAAAAAAAAAAGAAAAGAAAAGTAGCTCACCTCGTACCTGTCGAGATCCCACGAATTCAGCCAGAAATTATGCTACAATACACTGTTCCGCGCCAACGCCGCTCCTTGCGTCTCTTCCTGGAAAAGCCGCCCGAATCGCGTGCCACCTAGACACTTTTGCGTCGTTAAATACCGAACCAACTGAAGGCTCTCGGTTCCTCTTCTCCTCCCATGTGAAACTCTCGCTGACCCCTCTTCCACTCTCTGCTCCTGAATCCCAAAACCTCTCCTCCATACACAGAGCCCCTGTCGCCACTTCCGATCCAACTCCTCACGGCTTCCGACTCCCTTTGCTTCTCCGTCAGAGAGAGAGAGAGAGAGAGAGAGAGAGAGAGAGAGAGAGAGAGAGAGAGAGAGAGAGAGAGAGAGAGAGAGAGAGAGAGAGAGAGTGTGAGCATCCTTACCTAGCCGATTCCTCTCCCTGTGCCGACGCCTCCTCCCGTTGCCTCCTCCGATTCCTCACTCTCTGCCTTGGCCGCAAGCTCCATCCTGAGCCCCTTTTCTCCTTGTCGGCTAGAGGTTAACCCCTCTCTTGATTAATATTAGTGCTAACTAATATTAGTATTAATACTAATAATAGTATTATATTATTATTACAATATTATTATTATTATCATTATTGAATTTAATGATACATAATAGTAATAGTATAATAATAATAATATAATATTATTAGTATTAATATAAATTATTATGATATCATATTATTATTATTATTATTTTTTTTTCTAAGTATAATTAATTTGTAAAATAATTATAATTAGTTATAAATTAATTATAATTTTTATAATTAGTTTATATTAATTATAATTAATCATAGTTAATTATTATCATTAATAATTAAATATGATTAATTATCATTAATTATAATTAATTATTCTAATCATAATTAATTAATTATAATTATATTTATTCATTATAAATTAATTATAATTTATATATGGTATTAATTATAATTAATCTTTATTAATTATAATTAATGATAATTAATTATCATTAATAATAAATATTTATTTTTAATTATAATTAATCTAAAAAGAAGAAAGATTTTTTTTCTCGTTGCTTGCAATGGGCCGGCTAACCCCCTACGCGCTCACGTAGCGTTGTAGGGAGGTAAACCGACGCGACGCTTGAGGCGATTTAAGAATACCTCTTTAATGCTAGCAACGAGCCGACAAACCCCCTACGCGCTCAAGTAGCGTTGTAGGGAGGGAAACCGGTGTGGCGCTTGCGGCGAAGGGGATAAAAAAAACGTGTTTTTCTTTATTTTTTTATAAGTATTCCCGAACGCTCACGTAGTGCAGAGAGGGGAAATCTGTGCTTATTTCTAATATGTGTTTTCTTTTTTTTTTAATAATAAATGAACCTAAAAAAACCCTTAAACGCTCACGTAGCGGGCGGGGATAAAAAAAAATATATGCGACCGCGGTGTCATTTTTGACACCTACCTGAAGCGCTCACATAGCGTCGAGGGGAAGGTTGCCTCTTGGTTTTTCCCCTAAACACGGGAGACGCCGGGAGGTTGCCAAAATTTTCACTGAAACTGAGGACTTGGACAAAAATTGAAGCATGATTGAATAACTTAAGTGAACTCCAACTCAAATCATAATTTGAACAATTTTGATATGAAATTGCACTTGCAAGGACAACAGGGGACATATGACTTGTACCTACACTTGAACATTTGAACTTGGGCAAAGATTTGTCTTGAACCATAAAAGACCTAAATCAACCTTGAACTTGCAAGTAGCACAATGTAACAGCAAGTGATCTCAAAATGAACTTGAACTCTACAAGTACCACAGTGGACTTGATATTGAACATTCAAACTCAAATGACTTGCACAATTGATAAAGGACTCAAACTTGGACATGCAAAATTGACTACAAAGAACATGAATTAGAACTTGATTTGAACAATCATGCAATACTTGAGCTCAAACTTGAGCTTAATTTGGTTACAAAGAAGACATGACATGAACTCAATTTGAACTTGGTCTTGAACCTTACAAAATCACATGGAACTTATTACACACAAAGGATAATAAATTGAAGAAGATAGCTTGAGCATTGAATGAGCAACAACAATTTGAATGCTATCATTGGTTGATAAGGAAGTGTAATCTAAATCACAAATAGATACACAAGAATACTTCAATGAATATTATAACTCATATGTGAAATATTTCACTCACAAGTTGCCCATAAGTAATGAAGGATTTCATGATCCTTAGAATATGATAGCAGTTATACAAGATCCACACAAGTTGTGTAGAAGCACCTTTGACCGACATCCACTATCTTGCAAACATGTGTAGCAGTCCCTACAAGTACTAAAGGAGATGCAAGGAGATGTAGTCAACATTGCAATGTCTCTACGATCAATGTTAACTAACTAGTAAAGGAAAATGACATTCCCTTACAAACAACTATGGAATATATGTGAGTATGCATGAGCGATAATGATATACATCCAAATGAATATCATACAGTCCATATAATGGTGAGGATGATTGATGCATATGCTAATCATACAAACAAAGGTATTGCCTCCTTATTGCTTTCAAAGACAACAGAGAACTTGTCTTCAAATATATATTTGTAAGATAATATGCCAAATTCCTCCGAGCAACGACAGAGATTAACAAATAGCGAAATAACCTATGAAGCTGTGAACGGTAAATGCTATGTCAATATTCAAGCAATGATAGTAGGGAGATCACAAATGAATGATGCAGTTACTTATGTATGTTGAAATTCAACATACAACGAGTAGTATGCAGTGAATGTCGGATCCTCCCTACGACCAACTATATGCATACATACAACTGAATACACCGGACTTCTGTAAGCAAAGGCGAATAATACAAACTGAATGCAAGTGTCTTCGAGTAGCAGAAGAAATTCTACCATACACATAACATGTCATCTGCAAGAAGGGTACAAGGAGCCTACGACAAGCACTTAGATATTTATACTTGTAACAAGGCAACAACAAATACATTAGTCCTCTACCAATAAGAGCAAAGGATGCATAACAAATACAGGTGACTACAAATCTCTAAAAGCTGTCATAAAAGATCCGTTAAGTGTTCAAAATACCTCCGCACAAATGCATCATAGTTTGTATACACATAGGTATATTAAAAGAAGTAAAAACAATCATAGAACCTGCATGGGCCCCTGCGAGTGTGTTATTGGTACACACGTGACGTCTAGGGATGCTGTGCGGGTTACTAAATTTGAAACTGATCCTCTTAAGCAGATAAAAGGATTAGACAGGGTATAATTATAAAATGTCCCCAAACACCCGCAAGGGCCCCGACGAGCGTGTTATTGGTACACAAGCGACGTCTAGGGATGCTGTGCGGGTCAACAAGTGAATTCAGATTCGAACCCGATCCTTTTTTGCGGATCAATAGGAGTCGACAGGGTTCCAACCATCAAACAAATACCATGGTTTAAAATTGCGCAATATGAGGCTCGCCATTGCGCAATTCCAGTGAAAAGCGCCTTGAGGCCTACGCCTGAAGTTTTTTTTATGAGGCTTGCGCCTCAACTTGGTTGAGGCCCGCCTTAAGGCGCGCCTCACCTCACTGGCGTGAGGCTTATGCCTCATCCGATATATATTAAAACTTAAATAAATCCTGTAGTAAAGCCCCAAACAAATCAGACTTCGTGTACCCCCTAGTCGCAGTAACTTCCTTAACCTCTAACCCGCCGCCGTTTTTTAACATATTATTTGAGTATTATATAAAAATTTACTTTTAACATTTATTTGCACTTAACACAATTTTTTTATTATAAGGCTCATGCCTCAAAATACCTTGAGGCTTACACCTAGCCTTAAAAAAACGCCTCAATACCTAATTGCACATTTTGAAACATGGTGATGACAGTGCTAATGACTTATGAGTTCTTATGTGAGATGTATTGTTATTTATTTTTGGAATTATATGTTAATGAAAAGAATACTGTGATTTTGGAAGGATGGAGTTTGAGTTGGACTATATTTCATGTTGTCTTATTATTGGGATATTTTGATTTCACTTCATATATTGTATATTTTTATGTTTTATATATTATTTACTCATTAGTATATACAAAATTTATCATTTTATGTGTACGCAATTTTTTAATTTTGAGGCTTATGCCTCGCCTCATGAACGAAAAACGCCTCAATACCCGATTACGCAATTTTAAACATTGACAAATACACGATTGTGGCGACCGATGTATTTGTTTTAATACTTTCATATTAGGCCTTCAAGGTTTATAATCAAGAGAATTCACTAATAAAGGCATAAAACCCATGAAACCTGATCCTCTGTCTACTAGTAGACAGAGTCGACCAGGTTTGATCTAGAAAATGGAAGTGCCCCCCAAACACCCTGATGATGGCCGAGTTGACTGCAGATATCAACCGGAGGGGTTCACAAACACTTTTAGAAGCCATCCAAATTGTACTCAAATATCCACAAAAATGCCATAAAGTTCAAAACCCACAAAATCCCAAAATCCAAATATTTAAAATTGAAATAAATCCATCAACACTCAAAGTAAAATCCATCCGCCCTCCGCAAAAGTCTGCCGGGGTGGACAAATCAAAATTTACTTCAGCTCACAAAAGAACTAAATGCCTAGTCAAAAATATCACTAGGATCTATTCTCAAACAATCTCCTGCCAGTAAGGACGTGGTACTTGTCCTCTAACCGGCAATTTCGTCGCCAAATGGCACTGCAGGTAAACGATTATGACCCGTGGCCCTCTGAACTGAGTGGTTTTGCCGTCAAATGGCACCACGCAATACCGGTTATGGCCATAGCCAATATGCTCCTTATTGGCATCAAATCCTTGAGATATGAATCAATAGGATATGATTGATAGGGCACAAAGCCCTCTGTTAGCTAAGGTGGATTTAAGTTTGTCCCCTTAGACAAACACTGATCCCAGGTCTACAGGGTTCCCTTGGACGAAGCAACCCATAGCTGCCGACAAGGATCCTTCTGTTAGGTTGGGTCGACTACCTCCTCTGACTAAGTAGATTAGGGACCATGAAGGCCCGGGACGACAGAACCATGGGATCTTGATCGGGTTTATCATCCATTCCCCCACCATCCGCTTTAAGTGCAAGATGGTGCAATTTTTATTTTAAATATCAAACCTTTCCAAATGCCCAAATTCAAACCCAATTTTGAAATTCTACACCTATGCTGCTACTATATGCCAGATAACACGTATTCTTTACGTATCTGATTGACGACTAGACTTAATCGAAAGTTCTCTCTCGTGATTAGGAGGGGTAATTAACTATAGGGACTTGCGCCTATAGGAAACCAGAACTCAAATCATAAAGTCGTCACAAAACGAGGGCGAAATCTCTGGGTAGTGTCTTATCTACAAACTCATCTGCCTTCCAAAATTTACCTCAGAACTTATTCAGTTAAAACTCCCTCGCTGAATAAAAAGAAAAGCGGCTGGGAGGCCAGGGTCGAATTTTCGGAGCCCACAAGACCCTCTCAGTGATGACAATGCATATGATTTCTGAGTTGTTGTATACCATTTTAGCTTTCCTTAGGATTAAATATAGATAAGTAGGGAATTGAGAAAGAAGAAATTTTGAATGGAACTATATGTTTTATTATACTTTTATGCAATTTCTTTATTTTAGGTTTTGCCCTTTTAATATTTGGATTTCAATTTGATTTCACATAATTTAATACTTGCCACTTTATATCTTGTATAGTTTTTTTGATTCATATATAGGTTAATTTGTTAATTTATGGTAAAGAGAAAGCTAATATGTCATCATTTAACATATTATTTGGGTATTATATAAAAAATCACTTTTTATCATTTATTTTCTTTTTACACAATTTTTGGATTTTGAGGCTTATGCCTCAAAATGCCTTCAGGCTTACACCTTACCTGACGAATAAAAAATGCTTCAACACCCAATTGTGCAATTTTAAACCTCAGTACAACTTGCATGAGTACTTGTTGTTTTACAACTCAGCAAAGTTGCTTGGTATTTTTACCTTTAATTGTGATGCGACGATTGTTGGTGACAAGTGGATGAAATTAGCGAGGCAAATACAAAATTTCTCTTTAACTTTTTTTTAATCTCTTTTTGTCTTTTTTTCATTTTTTTTTATTTGTTTTCTTTCTGTCTCTTTATATATATATATATATATATATATATATATATATATATATATATATATATATATATATATATATATATATATATATATATATATATATATATA
Source organism: Dendrobium huoshanense (assembly GCA_016618105.1). Classification (NCBI taxonomy): domain Eukaryota; kingdom Viridiplantae; phylum Streptophyta; class Magnoliopsida; order Asparagales; family Orchidaceae; genus Dendrobium; species Dendrobium huoshanense. The sequence continues at coordinate 7,663,059 of CM028346.1, forward strand.
TATATATATATATATGTGTGTGTGTGTGTGTGTGTGTGGAGAGAGAGAGGGGGAGTGGGAATGGCTGACAAGTTGGAGGCTATCAGAGCTCAGGGTTGTCAAGTTCAAATTTTGGATGACAAGGAGTTGGAGGTGTTGAAGTCTCGCGTTCTGTGGGCTTTGGAGCAAGAGGGTATTAGTGGCTTTGGTAAGGCAGTGGTTATGTGAGGTTTTGAGGTTGACGGTGATAGGCAGGAGATATTGATGATTCTCAGTTGTTTGGATTGCTGATGAGAGTAAAAGTGGACTAGTACATGGTCATTATAGGTTAGGGCAGAGTGTCATCAGAAATTGTGAAACACAAGAAAAAAAGTGATCGTCAGGCTTGAGGTTTTTGCAAGAGATAGGCGAGAGGAGGAACTCTGCCCAATGTGTTTGTGAGAATTGTGCAATGCTGTTTTGCTGGGGCTATCAAATAAGATAGGCAGATAGCAAATGAAGGACATGGGATTGCCCGAGAATGAAGAGGGACATTCAGAGAGAAAATGAGGGGTAGTGGTGTGATAGTTAGGGTGGCTACAAAGTGAATAAGTAGACAATTACGTGAGTCCGGAATAGCATGTTGAGGAGATAAAGCCTCATTTTAATTTAGATAAATTTTTTTATTCATGCTGGAAGAGGAGATGGAGGCAATATGGGGTTTGTGAAGCTAGATGGGCAGAGGAATAGGGGAGGATGGGACATTTAACAAAATATTGCTTTTTGATTTTTTTTTTTACTTTATATATATATATTAATAAAAAATAAATATTTGATCAGATAAAATTTTATAAGAATCTAATTTTTAATTAAGTTTTCCTCCTCTCTTTTAGATTATAAATCTATTTCCTTTTGTCCCCTTTTTATTGTTTATATAAGAATAATTTTCCTTAACTTAATTTTAAAGCATTGCTAGTAATACATATTTGATGACTCTCCCTCATGAGTTTTAGTTGCTTGTATGTATTGAAATTGCGCACTCATCTCTTGTGCGTGTAAGTTTTGCATTTTGGTTTGTGCGGTGGATCAGATAATATGGACACCCTGCCTAGGTATTTTCAATTTTTTATGTGTTGGTGCAATTCATTTTTGTTGAACAAGCTTAGCACAACAGAAATAATAACGTCAAATTTGATGTAATTGATATTAAAAAAAAATTGATGCAATTGGAAATAAGTGTTTTAAAAAGACAAGTGATTGATTTACTGAAGGTATAGTGTTGACATCTGTTTTACAATCAGTTTGATTTTTTATATAAGTGGTAAAGAGGTAGTACCAATTAACTTGGAAATTGTACTATTGTGAGAGGGCTGCTGTAGAAGTTCCGCAGAAGTCATAAGAGTTTTGAGGACTTTTTCAAAATGATGTAGAAAAACTGTAGTTTAATACCAAATGCCGCATATACCTGAATGGCAAAGATGAAAATAGGAAGACAAACCTTATAGTTTTGGACTAAATTGGTAGTGTATTAAAAAATAATAATTCGCTCTGAATTTTAATTTTATTTATAAAACATGCTTTCTTTCTTATGTTATGAAAGAAAAAGAAAATGTTTACAAGTAGCGTTTGGTGGTGCTCATTATTGTTATATATTACTGCTTATTCATGTTCATGATCATTTTCTTTATGTTGTCTTCTTTTAATTTGTAAATTAAGATTTAATTTAAGCTAAGTATGGATGATTTTGAACGTGTGGCTTTATACTATTTTCAGGGATTATGGTTGCGTCTTCTCAATCTAGGGGCAACAGAGGATCCTCTTTCATCATTTGAGTATGGCACAATTCTTGGTATGCATGAAAACATCTGCTTGACCTTATCCTCAGTTGTAATTCATTTTAGTTATTTTATTATATTTGGATTTATTCTCTTGTTTTATTGCTGCTAATTTGCAAATGTTTCATGATCTATAGCTCTGATTGAGTCTGATGCAGAAGGAATAGGAGGGAGTGGGTTTGTTGAATGCATCAGGGAACATATTCATTCGGTAATTTCTTTAGGGATCCTTGTAAACTTTTAATTGGCACTTGCAAGGCTTGTCCTCTGATCAGTTATATCTTTAGGGATGGCAATGCCGATTAACTGATGAGCAGTTCGTAGCTGTTAAAGAACTGGTGAGTTCTGTTGAATTGTATGATGAAATGATTTGTTGGATTTGCTTGTTTTTCTGATTTATTTTGGTGCAACTTTGGTTTTGCGTTTGTTAAATAAGTATATTTTCACTTTGCTTAGTGGTTGTGAAGTTTTTATATGGTTTAAAGAACTGGTTTTAGGATTTTTGCATTGTGGACAGCTAAGCTAGAAGGTTGGCTATTATTGCATGACCTAGTAGGCAGACGTTCCTTTATGATACCTCAATAGATGTGATTGTCTCAACCTTGGTCATAGGAGGTATATTTATTGAATTTATTGCTTTTAGTTTGGTTGGCACCCCAGCCAGAAATCAATTCTAAAATTAAGGCTGTTGTGGAGTGCAGACCAATGTGAATGAATGATAAATGCGTAGATCAACATGAAGCGCCTTCTTGAGCTCAGAGATCTAAATGCAGTTTTTAAGGGGGCTAAAATTGAATTACTGGAAGCACACTAAGAATGGATGGAAATATGGCCACCCCTAATTTCTACTTGTGAACCTTATATAATATTTAAAGCATTACCCGTCAAACTATCAGCGAAAGAATGCTGCTGGAAATAATTGATTCATTAGTCCTCTTTCTTATGTTTCCTGTTCTTGTCAATTGCAAACACTAGGATCTGTCTTTCAGTTCAAATATTATCACTTTCAGCACTTGCGTGCATAAATCATCACTGATGAGGAGATTGCACGAACAAATGCATAAGTGGATTGGCTAAATAGACTGACTATAATTGCATGCTGACATGTTAATGTGCTGTACTTATCTTTTGCTAGACATACTTGCTGATTTAGATTTCTTATTTACATTGTTAGGGCTATGTAGCATTTGTAGATCAGTTGCTGACGAATTGGTTGATTTGCAGTTATCATTTTTTAAACATATTTTATTAGAATTTCTCAATATGGTGTATTTGACGAAAAATATGAAGTTATTGCACTAGCTTTCTTATTAATTCCATTGTTCATTTAGTTGTTGACATGTCCAGCTTAAAACTGCCATGAATCGGGCTGCCTCTCGTAATGACATGATCACTGTAAGTGATGCTCTTGAAGTATCGGCCGAGATGTACAGAAGAGACCCCAACAGTGTTCCTGATTACATTCAACATCATCTTCTTTCACTTGCCATATGGGAGGATTTGCGGTATGATATTCCCAGCAATAAAGCTTTGTGTTACTTGACTTATTTATATTTCTTCGGCAAAATTTATGAACTCTTTTGTTGCCTTGCTTAAGTATATGGGTACTATTTGTAGGGAGTTGATTAGTTAGAAAGTTATTATTATGAAGAATAGTTGGCTGATGATTCATGGTGCGGAATTCATAAAGGGTTTGTCTTGATTTAGGACAGGTTAAAATATTCAAATTGCCTCTATTTTTGTTTATCTTCATTTTATTATAAGATTGAACGATAACAAATTAATTATATATATTTTAAAGAAAGTTGAGGGCCAAGATACAGATTTGATGCGGATAGGCTTTGAACTCATCTCAAGCTGTTAAAGCTTTCAAAATCTTTTTCAGCCAAGTTGGCCAACACCCACGTCTTCTTCAAACTTTAAATCGCCGCCATTAATCTTCATCTACTCTACTTGGACAATTAAACATAAAAAGTTTAAGTAACATATTTTATCTATCTATTACTGTGGGCTCCAAAAATTTGCACTCGGCTCTTCTAAGAGAGTTTGGTCTAGGTGAATTTTTCTAAAGGCATTTTAATAATAAAGATCTCGTTCTATACATAAAGATTTGAGCTCAAAATAATTAGCATTGAGATTTGGGTTTATTTTTAAGAATGAAGATCTCTTTCTGATGAGATTTTTGGGCAATGTGGCCATCGTTGGGGTGGTTGCTTGAGGCATGTATTTGCATTTTGAAAGTTTTATTTTAAGAATGAATTCTTCCGATTATTATGTGCGATGAAAATGCTCATCATAGGGTATTTGAACGCTTTCATTTTGTTGTGTTGGACCTTGTCAACACTGCTTGCTTGCAGAGAATTAAGTTTGTGACTTTGTTGTCATTTAAGTTCATTTGAAATTTAATTACTTTACAAAACTTATTGACTCTACCCTCATATGTAGAGGATCAGATATGTGAGTTAGCACAAGCGATTGCATCTTGAAATATCACATCTAGATTTTGCACGTTGAAAAGAATTTTCCTTGTAAATGGTATTGAAGGTCTTATACAAATGTTAAACCAAATATTTTTGTGAGATTCACGGTCATATACTTGATTGCAAATTTGCTTAATTGGAAAACTCTCTTTTATTGGAATAATTCGTTAGAGGGTGAAGTCATGTCAACTCTGATGTTGGGGATGTTTAGGATCAGGCTTCAAAAAGATGGGACTTACAAGAAGTGCTGGCACCAGTTGGAATGTCTTAGGCTGTTGTCAGTACGAGCAGTTGTGCCATATTGATGATTGGAATGGGTGATATTGCTTCATTGGTAGCAACAACCAATGTCATGCTATTATGGTGAACAATGATTAATGTCTCATCATTAGTGATCAATATCATACATTTCATCAATTAGCGCAGCATGTTGTCGTTTGCTAGGTGAGTGATTCCCAAATACATAATCAAGGATGACATCTTGCCATTGTTTCAAAGGGTCACACTTATTCTTCATGAGTCACATACATCATTGACAGAAGTCTAAAGCATTTCCAAAATTCTAGGATTTGTCTAGAATTTTATTAAATAAATTAACTTTAAACATATTTTTAGACTTAGAGAGCTATTATGGTTACATATAGCAAATTTCATGTCCATTTTGAATGAACAGAGAAGTTGTAGCTTCCCCATCTTTAAGAGTTGTGAAAAATATGAACTAATTGGCCCTGCCCTTGTGGGGTCTACCAGAAATCGGACTGGCCAATGCTGATTGCCATTAGCAATCTTTGATTGATGATTCAGGGATACCATGTCATTGATGACAATGTTGTGAGCCCATTCGTGTTGATAGATCATTGGTAAGCAGATTCTTAGGAATGATTTTGAGAAGTTTCATATCAACTTCATTTAATTTAAGCTGAAGTATAAACAATTATTTGAATAATTTTATGTTAATCCCTTCCTCATATAGAGGAATGTTTTGAGATTAACAACTACTAAAATGGTGAAGCTTTGGAGGCACATTAACTTGGAGAAGTCCCGAGCTTTCAAACATTAAAAGCACATCCCAAACCTAGGCCTTTAAGGAAGCTCCTTAATCACTAGTGGTGATGGTCACTATTGCTCAAGTATCACTTGGTAGTGCTGTATATAGGGGTGCAAGCGAGTTGATTCGAGGTCGAATCAGGCTTAACTCAAGCTCAGCTCGTCGGTTAGATCGTAAGCTCAAACTTGAGCTCGAGCTCGAGCTTGACTCGAGCTCAAATGACCTGCTCGAACTCTGCTCGAGGCGATCGATGCGAGCTCGTGAGGCATAAGCTCTCTTCCCGTTCCGGTCTCGGTTTTGACGAAAATTCTAAAGAGACTAATAAAAACAGAATATAATAAAGAAAAAAATTTCTAAATCGAATCCCTTGCTTCAAATTTTGGGAAACTACAATTGAATTATTTTCCAAATGAGAGTTGTTAAGATACAAGATAGAGGGCAAACCTGATCGCTGTCTTTATGCACCGTCTCCACTCGTCGTGCTCACGACCCACAGAAGCTAAGCAAAAACCCTTGAACATCCGCTCCTCTTCGCGTTCACGTAGAAGAAAACCCAACTACCCAATGTTACAGTTCGGTTCAAATAGGAATAATATTCTTGCTTGCAAGCCCGCAGTTGCTCCCTCTCATACGATTTTTGAAATTCGTTGTTCCGCTTTTGCGCTTCGGTTCGGTCCACCCCTTCGCTTCTGCCTGATTTTCCTGATCGAGCGGCTCAACCAGTTCTCGAGCCAGGCCTTGCCTTTATCGGACTCGAGCTCGATAATACAACATGCTCGAAAATATGCTCGAACTCGAGTTCGAAACTCAATAAGCTTGACTCGCGAGTTGGTTAACAAATCGAGTTCGAGCTGGCTCGTGATCCTGCTCATCTCAGTTGCACTCCTAGTCCTGTATAACTTGATTAGGCTGGCCAACCCAATCATCTCTCCAAGGTATTTTTGGGCTCATTTTGGCCCTTGATAGTCCAAGAATCCATGGACATACTAAAACAATGTGGAGTTTTGTTTAGGGATTGGTCATGTCATTTTTACCTTGTTTAAGTGCCAAATTAGTCTAAACAAGTTAGATTAAACTCTCTGTGAAGGTTACATCGAGTTTTGCTTAATAAATTTTATTTTATATAATATTAGTATTATATTAGAGAATGCGAGTATATTTTGTTAAAGATAATGTTCGAGCAATGGAACTTTGAGGTTTCGGCATCCACAACACAAATCCATAAGTGCGTCGATAAAGTATCTTGTAGAATTGATTGGGAGAAATAAAGAGGACAATTATATATACTGCAAAAAAATTATGAGCCATAAGAGCTCGTAGGAAAAAAAATTGTATTTGTAGGTAGTTATTCTTGCCTGCATCAAAATGGTATTAGAGCCTAGGTTAGTATATTCCTAGGTTGTTCATGTCTAATTAATGCAATCAAAATTACAAAAAAAGTACAAACTAGTGTCTTCCTTTAAAACTTAACAAACTCACAACCATATAACTTAAAATCGACACAAAAACTCAAATAAAATTAAATAAGATAAAATGACACCTTTAAACTTACAACCAACAATATATTGAATACATAAAGACACCTAAAGATGCTTTCATCCATCGAGAAGAAAGATACAAATGGGGTGGTCACTTGCGTAGAGAAGAATTATATAAGAAGCTGAAGACGAAATTGAAGGGAGGAGAAGCAAAATGGAACAAGCTTGCTAGCTTTCCTAAGAAGAAACCCGTAGGTTTTAGATTCCAAAAATTACTTCATATCATCCTCTCTTTCTACTATAAAACAACCCATATATATAGGTAAAAAGTGGAAGACAAACAACCCACAAAACCTCCAGCCGAACCAACCAAAAATGGGGAGCCGAAAGACCAACAGGCAACGCTTGGAACAGTAGCCGAAGGGACCACACGGGGGATAGGAAGGGCAACCACGGGGAACAGGAAAAACTAGCCACGAGACAGGAACCAGCCACAGGACAGGAGCCAGGCGGAGAAACCGAAAGGCCACTGAGAGCGGGGAGGGGGAATGAACCCTGAAAGTCATTTATGATCTGATTTTAGAAGAAAAACACAGCAGCTTGCCTAAAGGGGCAGCTAAATCTAAGACAACCAAGCCTAAACAAGGAACCAAATCATCCCAAAAGCAAGGAACATCAATTGCCATCCCCCCCGCGCAGGTTTTAGATTCCAAAAGTTACTTCATAGCATCCTCTCTTTCTACTACAAAACAACCCATATATATATAAGTAAAAAGAGGAAGACAAACAGCCCACAAAACCTCCAGCCAAACCAACCAAACATGGGGAGCCGAAAGACCAATAGGCAACGCTTGGAACAGTACCCGAAGGGACCACATGGCGGACAGGAAGGGCAACCATGGGGAACAGGAATAGCCAGCAACGGGACAGGAGCCAGCGGAGAAACCGAAAGGCCATATTGAGGGGGGAGGGGGAATGAACCCGGAAAGTCATTTATGATCTGATTTTAGAAGAAAAACACAGAAGCTTGCCTAAAGGGGCAGCTAAATCTAAGACAACCAAGCCTAAACAAGGAACCAAATCATCCCAAAATCAAGGAACATCAATTCTCCCCCCCCCCCAACCTCTTTGCTTACCTACATCACAATAGCTGTGATATTTATGTTTGCTTTCATGCTTGTAAATGCACGTGCATGTTCCTTTTTGCTTATTATTGGTTCTTGCCAAATGAGAGAAGTTGTTATACCAGATTGCCGCCTCTGCTCTGTCTCTGTTCCTTCTCGCGCTCACGACCCACAACAACCAAGTAAAAACCTATAACATCGTGTTCACACTGCAGAAGAAACCCCAAATACCCAATGTTACGGTTCGGTTCAAACAAGAATAATATTCACGCTTGCGGGCTTGCTGTTGCTCCCTCTCATCCAATTTTCGAAATTCGTTGTTCCACTTTTGCGCTTCGGTTTGGTCCGCTTACTTCGCTTCTGCCTTATTCTTCCTATTTGAGTTGCTCAATGAGTACTCGAGTAGGGCTTTGTCTCTACGGAACTTGAGCTTGACAATCTGCTCAAACTGGAGTTTAAAATCGATTAGCTCAACTCGCGATCTCGTTAATGAGTCGATCTCGAGCTGACTCGAATGAGCTGCACCCCTAGTTGTGTATAACTTGATTAGGCTGGCCAACCCAATCATATTTCCAAGGTCTGTTTGGTCTCATTTTGGCCCTTGAGCGATCCAAGAATCCCTGGACATAATAAAACACTGTGGAGTTTTGTTTAGGGAGTGGCCATGTCATTTTTACCTTGTTTAAGTGCCAAATTAGTCTAATCAACTCAGATTTACTCTCTGTGAAGGTTACATCGAGTTTTTCTTATTAGATTTTGATTTCTATAATACAAGTATTAAGTTAAAGAGATAATGTTCGAGCAATGAATCTTTGTGGTATCGACATCCACTACACAAATCCATAGGTGCGTCGGTAAAATATCTAATAGAATTGATGGGGAGAAATAAAGATGACAATTAAGTATGCCACAAAAAAAAAATTATGCGCTATAACATCTAGTAAATTAAAAGATTTAATTTAATTGTAACAAAATAATTAGAATAAAGGTGACAATAGCGGTGATATTTATGTTTTCTTTTATGCTTGTAAATGAACGTGCATGTTCCTTTTTGCTTATTATTGGTTCTTTCCAAATGAGAGAAGTTGTTAAAATACAAGTTAGAGAGGACATACCAGATCACCACCTTTTCTCACTGTCTTCGCTCCTTGTGCTCACGACCCACAACAGTCAAGCAAAAACCCTAGAACAACCACTCTTCGCGTTCACGCAGCTGAAAGAACCCAAATACCCAATGTTACGGTTCAGTTCAAATAAGAATAATATTCACGCTTGCGGGCTTGCAGTTCCTCCCTCTCATCCGATTTTCGAAATTCGCTGTTTTGCTTCCGCGCTTTGGTTCGGTCCACTCACTCTGCTTTTGCCTTATTTTTCCTATTTGAGTGGCTCAATGAGTACTCGAGCCAGGCTTTGTCTCTACAGAACTTGAGCTTGAAAATTTGCTCGAGCTCGAAACTCGATAAGCTCGACTCACGAGCTGGCTCGACTTAGGCTTCGTTTGGGACGGCTTTTTTATTACTTTCTAAAACGGAGTTTTAATACAATTTTTTTTTATTTTTTTACTAAAACTCCGTTTTAAAAAGCAATAAAAAAGCCGTCCCAAACGAAGCCTTAGTTGCACCCCTAGTGGTGTATAACTTGATCAGGCTTGCCAACCCAATCATCTCTCCAAGGTCTGTTCGCCATTTTTTCCCTTGAGCAATTCAAGAATCCATGGACATAATAAAACACTGTGAAGTTTTGTTTAGGGAGTGGCCATGTCATTTTTACCTTGTTTAAGTGCCAAATTAGCCTAATCAAGTCAGATTAACTCTTCGTGAAGGGTACATCGAGTTTTGCTTATTAGAATTTGATTTTTATAATACTAGTATTATATTATAGAGAATGTAAGTGTATTTTATTAAAGATAATGTTCGAGCAATGGATCTTTGTGGTATTGACATCCCCAACACAAATCCATAGGTGCGTTAGTAAAATACCTATTAGAATTGTTGTAGAGAAATAAAGATGACAATTAGATATACTGCTAAAAAAATATGCGCTATAACACCTAGTAGGAGTAAATTTAAAAGATCTAATTTAATTGTAACAAAATAGTTGGAATAAATTTGACAATAGCGGTGATATTTATGTTTTCTTTCATGCTTGTAAATGCACGTGCATGTTCCTTTTTTCTTATTAATGGTTCTTTCCAAATGTGATGAAGGCAGGGGGGTGGGGTTCAAATCATCTTGAAATTCTTCTTCTTGGCCTTGAGATGTTTGTTGCTCTCAGGTTGGGCCTTGGCTGCTTGGTGTTGGCTCAAAATTTGGATTCTACTTGGTGTTAGCTCATTAATGTTTGAGCTGAAGTTTAGCTCAATAATTGGTGGAATAAATGCACTTCCTAGCTCATAAATTCAAAAAGGTATTCTCATTATTGTGGAGTGGACTTGTGTTTCTTCTGTTCCCTTTATCTTCTCGGTTTCTGCTATCTATTGTTGTTCCCGTGGTCACTCCCTCGGTTTTATCACCTGGCTGTTTTTCTGTGAAGCTCTGCCCTGTTTCCTGTGCTGGCTCTTCGGGTCCCTTGTTGGTTGGGCTTCCTGTGACTTCTGGTTGGGTTTCTCGTAGCTATTTCCCCCTGTTTTCTATGCAGTATTGTGGGATGTATTTGGTTGATTTTTGGGATGTCTTTTCAGCTGCTGTTTGTGGTGTCTTTTGACTTTCTAGTTCCCTCTTTAGTGGGATTAATTAGTAATTTTAGGGGCTGTTTGGCTGCCATCTTTATCCTATATATATGAGATATCTTTGTAATAAAAAGAAGGATATAATGAGATTTTTGGAATAGAAAAACTGATGGTTTTTCTTGGAATAGCTTGAGAGTTATGTCCTTGACCTTCCTCTGTCCTTCTTCTAGGATAACTTGCGAGTTATGCCTTTTTCGTCTTGGCTTCTAATCCCCTTCTTGTCTACGCAAGTGACCACCCTACATGTATCCTTCTTCTCGATGAAATGCAACTTTAGGAGTTTATGTTGTCCAAGTTTGTATGCGTCGTTTGTAAAAGTCATTTCAATTTATCAAAAGTAATGTTGTGCTTTACCAATGTGATGTTGTGTTTTTTATTTAAAGTTGTATCTTATCTAGATATAAGAAGTGTTTGGTTATGTTGTGGTCTCCAATTTGTTATGGAGGCTTAGTTTAGTCTTTATTTTGTTTATAGCTTTTGCTCGCAAAATTTGGGGCTTTTCCCAAATTTTTGCTTACATCAAAATGAGAGAAGTTGCCAAGGATCACTTGAAATTCGCACACCTCCACCACTTACTTTAAAAATTCAAGAGTATTAATCTTATCTTTATAGTTATGAAACAGGAGGATGATTGAAATAAACAAAGAAGTAAATTGGGAGATAATGGACTCTATAGGATGAGAGAGGGGGGAGATCAATTTATTGTTATGATGATGACTCAAATAAAAACCCCCTTAGTGATGGCAGTGCAGATGAAATTTGAGTTTTTGTCAAGTATTTCAGTTTTTTTTAGGAATTAAATGTGGATAAGTAGGGAGTTGAGAAATAAAGAATTTGGAGTTGAACTTGATATGATCTGATACTTTTATGTCATTCATATATTTAATATTATTTTACTCTTGTAATATTTGAATTTCAATTCTTTTTCATGCAATTTATCACTTGCCACTTTACGCCTTGTGCAATTTTTTATTTCATATCTATGTTAATTTGTTACTTCATAATTCAATAGAAAGGTAGCATGTCATCCTTTAATATATTATTTGGGTAATATATAGCAAATCACTTTTAAAATTTATTTTGACTTAACACAAATTTTTGATTTTAGGCTTACGCCTGAAAACGCCTTGAGGCTATGCCCAACTTCACGAACAAGAAATGCCTCAATACTCAATTGCGCAATTTTATCCCTTATGTGCATGTTCCTTTTTTGCTTATTAACAAGGATGTGAATGTGTTTTCTTGTCTTTGGAGCTGTTTGAATCACTACTAGTAGATACGGTCCTTGTTTTTTGTTTGCAATTTATAGGTACATATTTCATTTATTCTCTATTTTTGTTTTTATAGTGCACTTTTAAAGTGCATCAAGTTACGTGTATGTTTTCTAATAATGTTGATGCAACATATAAGATTATTCCAAGTGAAAGTTTATGTATCAAACATTACTTATTAGTTTTGGACTTTAAGATGAATGAGCAAAATATAAAAAATAAAGTAAAATGTTAATCTAGGATTAGATGGGGGCATTAAAATAGAGTGCATCAATCTTGTTGTGTGATAGAAAAGTCTTCAAGCTTAAGAGAAAATTCTATAAGATGGTGGTGAGACATGTAATACTTTATAGTGCAGAATGTTGGCCATTAAAAGAGAAGCATAATATTAAGTTAATATTGTTGAGATGAGGCTGCTCAGGTGGATCAGTGGATTTACTCTTAGTGACAGCATATGAAATGAGCATATCCGTGAAAAGGTTGGAGTAGCTCCAGTGATAGATAAGATTAGAGCCAGTCGCCTTAAATGGTTTGGTCATGTAAAATGGCTGACTTCTGATGACTCTGTTAAGAGAGTAGATGTATTAGATTTGTCCTATGTTAAGAAAGGTAGAGGTAGACCTAAAAAGACTTGGTTAGAAAATATTAGAAATTACATTTCTTTATTAGATTTAAATGAGAATTTGACTCTTAACAGAACATAATGGAGAAAAAAGGATTTATGTAGCCGATCCTACATAGTGGGATAAAGGCTTGATGTTGTTGTTGTTGATGTACATACAAATAATGATTGTTGATTATTATTTTGGATCAAATAGTGGTTAACTATATGTTGATCTAGGATTCTAGTAATATCATAGGATTGAAATCAACAAGGATGGGTTGCTTGTGTTATAAGTAGTATATGACTCGTGAGGATATATGATGCAAGAAAATTTTTGGAAAAAAGCCCAAATTTTGGCAAGCAAAAACAAAAGCTTCATAGGAAATAGAAATTACACAAAATACTCAAAAAGACACCATTTATAATATAAATGGACGCTTACAAATGACACATTAAACACTTTAAAACATAACAATGACACTTACAAACTTATAATCTGGAAACACCTAAAAATGTCTTTCATCCGTTGCTTTGAGAAGAACGATACAAGTGGCATCGAATTTGCGGAGAGAAGAAGGAGATTAGAAGTCGAGATGAAATATAACTCGCAAGCTATAGAGACGAGAAGAGATGGGGGACATAGCTCGCAAGCTATTCCCAAAGAAGAAAAAATCTTAGGTTATTTTACTCCAAAAATTGGCACATAACAACCCCTTTTCTATTACAAAACACCTCATATTTGTAAGAGAAAAAGGGCAGCCAAACAACAATAATTATCTTCATTTAAACCCATTAAATCAGGCCAGTTTTCAGTCCAAAACAGTACCCAAAAGACCACATAGAAAACTAGGAAAAATCAGCCACGTGACAAGCAAACCAGGGAGGAAACCGAAGGGGCTGCACAATAATCGGACCAGTAGCCAGGCAGGGAACCGAAGGGGCACAAAGAGGGACTGGAACCAGCAGCTAGCAAGGGAGAAAGAGCAGCCACGGGAAACAACACCAAGGAGAAATTGAGGGGACAAAAAGAAGGGAAAAAGACATGGTTCCAACTCCACATAATGAGCTTTCAAGTGCAATTAATCATCCAAATAATGAGCTAAAACATCAGCTCAAGCATTAATGAGCTATAACCAAGTAGCTCCCAAAAATTCAGCCATAAACCAAAGCAGGCAAGGCCCAAACCGATAGGCAACAAGTAGCCCAAAGACCAAAGAACCTAAGATGTTTAGATCTCCCTTTTGCCTACATCAATTCTCCTCTGGTTGAAGAAGCTCATCTCCCGATGAGGTTACTTTTAACTTTTTCATTTGTGCAGAATATGCCAATTCCAATTCTTTAATCTTAGCTTTGTATTTCCTTTCAATCAATTCTTTTTCATGAAGAAATTGTTCCTGAAGTCGTTGTTTTCTCTTCTCGAATTTCTCATCACATAAGTATATCAATCTCTCTATCTTGAAAAGATCATTTTGAATCTGGTCTGTTGAATCTCCTTGAGCTGGAACCCCTTCTACAGTTGGAATCTTAATATCCAGAATAGTTGGTTCTTTAGTAAATTTGGTAGGGTCAAATTCTCCTTGGGACTCTTTCGAATCTTGACATGAGGCTTTCGAAGGCTGATTGCATGGACTATGGATAAAAAAAACATGACTAAAAAACAAAACTCACATGACACACACATACCTGACAACTAACTTGACACCAAAAACTTAGGATTTACTAATTTGCTCTGATACCAAATTGATTCAAGCAAAAATTTGGAAAAAGCCCAAATTTTGGAAGCAAAAATAAAAGCTTCCTAGGAAATAGAAATTACACAAAATACTCAAAAAGACACCTTTTATAATATAAATGAACGCTTACAAATGACACATTAAACACTTTAAAACATAACAATGACGCTTACAAACTTATAATCTGGAAACACCTAAAAATGCCTTTCATCCGTTGCTTTGAGAAGAAGGATACAAGTGGCGTCGAACTTGCGGAGAGAAGAAGGAGATTAGAAGTCGAGACGAAATATAGCTCGCAAGCTATAGAGAGGAGAAGAAATGGGGGACATAGCTCGGAAGCTATTCCCAAAGAAGAAAAACCCGCAGGTTATTTTACTCCAAAAATTGACACATAACAACCCCTTTCTATTACAAAACACCTAATATTTATAAGAGAAAAAGGGTAGCCAAACAGCCATAATTATCTTCATTTAAACCCATTAAATCAGGCCAGTTTTCAGTCCAAAACAGCACCCAAAAGGCCACATATAAAATTGGGAAAATCAGCCACAGGACAAGCAACCAGGGAGGAAACCGAAGGGGCTACATAGGAACTGGACCAGCAGCCAGGCAGGGAACTGAAGGGGCACAAAGGGGACTAGAACCAGCAGCCATCAAGAGAGAAAGAGCAGTCACGGGAAACAACACCAAGGAGAAACCGAGGGGACACAAAGAAGGGGAAAAGACAAGGTTCCAACTCCACATAATGAGCTTTCAAGTGCAATTAATCCTCCAAAAAATTAGCTAAAACATCAGCTCAAGTATTAATGAGCTAGAACCAAGTAGCTCCCAAAAATTCAGCCATAAATTAAAGTATCCAAGGCCCAACCCGAGCGTAGCCAAGCCCAACCCAAGAGGCAACAAGCAGCCCAAAGACCAAAGAACCTAAGATGTTTAGACCCCCCTTTGCCTACATCAACAAAGAATCTAAAAACTGTAACTAACTATAGTCTTTTTATTTTTTACTTGTTTCAACCGTTTCATTATTTGTTTCTAGAAGCCATTTAAAGTTCAATTTTGCTGTAATTTTTTACTTTTGGTGATGATTAGAATTATGTTATTTGCAAGATCAAGTTCTACTGATGATATTATTTTTCCTCATATCTTTTCTTCTTTTGTGCAGTAAGATCTTTATTATCGTTAACATAATGCTTACTTCTAACAACCAGAAAATCAAACCCTGTGTGCAATCAGTGGAATATGAAATTTTAATTTTATGATATCTGTAGTTATTGAATTAAAAATGTGATTCTCTATTTTGTTGTGGAAAAGATGATAGTCTGATGAAACTATTGCCTCAGAGCCTCCGTGATATTCCCTCTTTACCCTATCTCTGTTGATCATTTTAAAATTGTAGAAAATGATGTTTCACCATAACGTTTAATGATTCTTAAATTAGCACGCCTCTTATAGTGGTCACCATTTATCTTAATAACTGACTACTGGTATATGGTCTCGCATCATTCAGTCTTGTTATGATGTTATTTGGAATGCAATTTGGATTCCTTGTGTTTTGATATATAAAATCTCCAATGTTGTTGCTTAAATAAGTCTTGTGGCTGCCTTTGCACGATGAATTATTGAATTTAATTTTTTTTTTAGTAATAACTCCTGTTGTTTGACTAATCTTTTGCCAATGCTTTCTTGATAAGGATTTATAAATAGAGTTTTATTGAATTCAATGATTCACTTATTTTCTTCTTTTATTCAATTATTTTGCAGCTTTTGGGATGGTTATTTTGAACACCTGATGGAGCATTCTTCTAATAAGTACATTCCCCTATCTTTTTAATTATTAGTGAATTGAACCTATTCTTCATTTTTGTTATTACTAGCATCCACTAATTATTTTAACTTACATATTTGGCATGTTTAATTTATTTAACTTTGTCCCCAAATCAATTTTATTAAAATCTTTAAGATAGAAGCAAGATTCTGCATTGCAGAGTTTTGATTTCCATAAATTTCGGCCATGAGTGAGTTGGATATATTGAAACCCAAACCTGATTTGATTCATTGTAAAAATAAATGATAAGATGGTAACTTGATCTTTTTGCTGCTGCTTGATTCATATCGATCTGCCATTGCTTTAAGACGAGATCCTCGTTTTTTTTTATTCCAATTATATAATCTTTACACAGGCAATAACCCTCATTCAACCATTTTCTTTATCTGTGCGATCAGATTATTTCTCAGGTTGTTTGTTGGACTAAACATGTGTATAGATGCCTTTTTAAGAAAGTTCTCTTTCACAGAAATATCCTCATTGCTGGAAACGGGGTATCTCCTTGCATAATTACTTGAGTTTTGATATCTTGAAGGTGGTATAAAATCCTAAGCAAGCAAAGGATGATCAATGTTTGAGGGCCTAGCACTTTATTTTTCCATCTAAGAAACAACTGCTTAAAGATTTTAATAAAGGATGTCTAGAGAAGTCTCTGATGACTAGCACTTCATAAAGAAATTGTTGGCTGGTGCTTTAAGAAAATGATAACATACTATGTTAGACTAATTAATTTAAAAAATAATAAGAAAATTAGGATAAATTTGATTCATAGTGGCATTAAAGGGGTAAATTTGGAAGGTTCAAATGTTCATCACCTCCTCTAGATTTGTATAACCCATCTAAGCGCATTGAAAAAATTATTACTATGTAGAATTCATGAAAACGAAGATTATTTTCCCGAAATCAGTAAATTGATTAAATTAAAATATTATATAAAATCTAAACAAAAAGTAAATAAATGTTAGTAAGTGAATTAATTATTTGCAAAATACAGATGTTTTTATGATGCTTTTGTTATACAGTTTATTTTGAAAAAGAAATTTAAAAAATTAAAATCAATTTCAAATGACCATAACTAATAGTTTAGATTGTCATGTCCTTATTTTTAATTTGTAATATAATTATAATAACAGTTATAATTTATAATATTTATTAATTTGTAGTAATCAAATCTTAATATGATTTATAATTATATTATGTTTATGTTTCATTATGTGCAGCATGTTTGTGTACTTGCTGCTAATGTTTATACAGTTTCCTTGACTTTTTGTTGGGACAGATAGAAGCAGCAATCATTGTTTTCTGTTAAGAAGAATAAAAAATATAGTTCTGCCCTCTCTCCCCTCCCATTTATATATATATATATATATATATATATATATATATATATAAAAGATGGGATCTTATCTTATCTTCTTTATCAGAATTTCCTACATTATTATGCTGAGTAGTGTACTTTGCTTTCAGGATGACCAACTATGTGACTCTAGTTAGTGCACAACTTGTTGTTATGGCAACTCACATGGTACCTACTAGTACTGTTGCCTAGTGAAGTGTTTTGGTTTGTACTGCTTTAGTGCTATTATATTATTCTTTTCTTAATTCTTTTAACAATTGTCTTTTGTTACGGAGGTTGGGCTTGGGCTTCCGGATGGTGAGTCTTGGAACATTATTGAAACAATAGCGGAGAAAAACAACCTTGGTTACAAGCAACTTGTAAGTTGTTATTTGCCTAATTACAACATACGCTTTGTTTGGTAAGCCTTTGGCTTCTTTGGAGAGTCAGCTTTTTGGGCTGCACTCACTTGGGTGCAACCAAGAAATGCTTTTTATGCTTGTGCGGCAGCACCTTTCACGTTGAAATGCTTGCCAAACAAAGCCTTTGCTCGCCTTAAACTGGTTTGTTCTATTCTATTGGTATACTGATTTCAATCATTCCAGATTAAAATCAGAGGGTTCTTGTCTCATATTCACCAACTCCGGGTTGGTTATTGGGGGCTTTCAGTATGGAAGTCTCAAGCACCATCTTATGGGTTGCCATCCCCTCGCCCTCAGGATACATATGATGAAAGTCAACAACAAGCTGAAGGTTCAGGTGTTGGTCGAAGTTGGGTGCAGAGTATGTTTAGCAGAGACAGAAGTATAAGGGCCAATTCTTTTGCTCGCGTTCGTAAGTGGGCTTCTGATAGTGATGCTTCAGGTACTCCCAATGTGTCCTATTGAAAGAATTTATCTCCTTTTTTGAGATGTTCTTTCCATGCTAATTCCAGAATTCTAGATATATTTAGTAGAAACATTCCTACACTATTCACTGGATTTTTCGGTCCTCAATCTGTCATTGCTTCAGCTAAGTGATATATTTCTCCATAATAATTTGAAGACGATTATTTCCACTCCAATACAGAGCTCCCTGGTACAGGACAAAAGAAAATTCAATCAAGCGTGCGCATGTTGAGAGGCCATTCAGGTGCTATTACTGCTTTGCATTGTGTTTCAAGAAGGGAGGTTTGGGATCTTGTAGGTGACCGTGAGGATGCTGGCTTCTTCATCAGTGGAAGTGTTGATTGCACGGTCAGCTTTGTATCTTAATGCTTTGATGCATCTTTTATTGTAATTGCATTTTAGAAGCTTTTGAATATATCATTGTTTAACCATCATGTTTTTATTCTTCTGTAAACGTTATCATTTCTCTTCTGCACTGCAATTCAACTCTTGATACACTTTTAGTTGCCATACTGATAATTACATTTTTTTTTTTAATGAAAAGCTGGGATCAACCCACTCATAAACAAAGATAATGCTACAAGAAAGTAACGAAGAGGAAAAGAAAAATAGAAAACAGAAATTACGATAACAGAGTTAAGAAGAAAGCAAAGAATAAGAAAAATCTTTTTAGCCATGTGCGGCCATGTAAGGGAATCCATAGATGATTTTAATAGAATAAACTTCGTGCCTTTGTTGTTCTCAGTCCATAAATAAACCAAAGCAATCATGTCAGACCAGATAAGTTTGTCTTTTTACTTTTTGCTATAAGTTCATTTATTGTGTTTAACCCAAGTTGTTCAAATGATTGCTAAAGGCATTCCAAAGATTAGCCTAATCTTTGTTGATATGTTAGTCCCCCAAAGTAGTAAAATCAGATAGATTACTAGCTATAGGCATATAGATTGGAATTCCAAACCGATAAAATCTCTTTCAAATATCAGTAATAATCCAATAGTTGAAGAGAATGTGAGTCATCTTCGGGTGCAACATTAAACATACAACAAGCATGGCAGTTGGTAATTATCCAAGTTGAGTTGATAAACTTTGTTTGATCATTTTTTTTTTTCATGCAGAAAACTATCCAAACATGAATTTCGATCTTGATAGAATGATTGGGTTCCAAATCCACTTAATACGAGAAAAGATAACAGCATTTATCAAGAAATTCTATAACAACTTCAGAATGAAATTTCCATTAAATAGTAGCCAGTATTGTTGGAGTTGGAAAATTGAACTTTCTGATGAGAGAGCTTACAAGATTAACTTCTCTTACTAGAAATTAAGGAATATATCTTTTCCATTGTATGTTCCAACCTAAATTATTAGAATATTTAGATCGTACCAAACAAGAAGTGTTGTAATACATCTGAGAAAGCTCTTTAAATTTGATTGATAAATGGTAGCCCTTTGTCCTTTTGTCGAATCAAAATTTGTTATACATACCATAATGAACAGTCCAAGCAATGCTGAGGAAGAAAGGTTGAATGCATTTACTAAAACTTTTAATGAATGTAGAGGAATTAACAAAGATGTGTTTCTCAATTTAAAATGTCAAAGGATAATGATTACCAATGTACCAGTATTTAATAAATATGCCCACCATAAATGAACCATCAGAGTTAGGCTACGTATTCATGAATTAAGAAGATAAATATTAATGGCTCTAGATCAATATCAAGAACTTAGCATGTCATTGCTTTACTGTCACGATCCGACCCGGTGAGCTAACATAAACGAGGCGGGAATGGATGTCGGACATAAGTTAGAACAAAACATGACAATATCATAAAACATGAATTAATAAGAATCTAAAGCAATCCAAGAGATATAAATAGACGCCTCTAAAACAAAATTCATTAAACAAAACATTTCATATAAATTCAAACATGTACAAAGGTGGATAAAATTTCTTTCATGCCAATTTCCACCCAAGATCAAAATCATCCTACAACTACAAAACAACACAAGAGGAACCTGTTACGACGGTAGGTGAACCAAGGTCGATCAGCCATTCCTAGCAGCAGGGTCTCCTGAAAATATCCAAAAAGCAAGGAATGAGCTAATGCTCAGCAGGTATCAATTTACTCTACCAAAATTCAAATACAACGCAAGAAAAAACAATATGCATGCTTGACTTGTACTTCAAAGAATTTAAACAATAGAATATCATACAAAGTAGTCATGTACTATCTAGATGTTTTTCTTATGTGTCATATTTCCTTTAGTGACATAAGTTATGTATCATATGCTTATCATTTCATGTCCTGCCTATCAATGTCATGTCTTTCATCAATAAACTTATTATCTTATTTGTATCATATACACCCGTATCGGAGTACCGAAATTGTACTGATCAAGTACACATATTTAATGGTCATATCATTTTCCTTTCTTTTTCCATATTGCCCCAAAGGGTCATATTTGCTCCAGAGAGCCATATTGTGCCAAGGCATCATATTGGTACTCCGTCTCAACATGCACAAGTCCACATACACTATCTATTTTAGGATAGATAATTAACACAGCTAACATTTATACATATATTTCTAATTTTTTTCATTCTTCTGCACGACAAAATGTATAACTTTCAAGTATCCTAATAAAACAATTCAATAACACATGTATGACTTATGATATGCAATACTACATACCAACATAATTGAAGTAATCTAGCATGGGTACAGTTTCATACTAATTCATTCAACATAAAATTTGCATGCTTCTAAAATGTTTATATACTTAAACATATAATGCATTTAATTTTTAGAAAAACATACAAGACTATTGAATTTTGGATAATCCACTGTACCTACCTCGATCAAACAATTCTTAAAACCGTCATCTCACCTCTCACCGGTCTCTCCTTACCACTTCCCCTTTTCAAGACCTATAAAAAAATGATTATTAGTCCGCAAGTTTTATAAGGCCAAATTTTAGAAAGAAGCACCGTATTTTCTAAAATTAGTTTAAGGAGCGCTTTTAAAAAAAAAATTTAAAAAGAAGCAAAATAGCCAAATCATTTGGCGTATTCTGAATACGCTAAATGATTTGGGGTATTCTGAATAAGCCAAATGATTTTGCGTATTCAGTTAAAAAAAAACCAATTGACAGGGAGAGAGAGAATGTGAAAGAGTGTGACAGAGAGAGAGAGGGAGGTGGAGAGAGAAAAAGGAGAGAGAGGGCCACGGAATTGAAAGATAAGAGAGAGTAAGAGAGATGGATGATGTAGTTTTTTTTAATATAATATTATGTAAATATTATTTTTAATATTAGTAATTTAATTTTTTAAATAATTATTTATAAAACTTTTTAATTAAAATAAATAAGTATAAAATAGTTTTTAATTAAAATTTTTAGGCCATTTAATATAAATGTAATTAAAATAAAAATAATATTTCATTTCATTTTTATTCTATTTTTATAAAAATTTTATTAGAATAAAATTTTAAAAGCTTTTGGAATAAAATAAATTAGTAATATTAAAAATTCATTAGAATATATTTTATTAAATTATTAATATTAAAAATAATATTTCCTTATATTTTTAATTTTATCAATATTTTATTAGAATGAAAATTTAAAAGATTTTGTAATAAATTAAATTGCTTAAGTAGATGTAATAGGGATGAAAATTTCATCCTAATAAAAATTTGATAAAAATACGTTGAAAATATAATGAAAAAGTTAATTAAAAATATATTGTTTATTCTTGTTTAGTTTAATAAAAATGTTTTTATAAATAATTATTTAACAAATTAAATTGCTAATATTAAAAATAATATTTATATAATATTTAGTTATTTACATATATATAAAATACTTTACCCATCCCTCTTCTATATTATTCTTCCAATACCGTGCCCTCTCTCTCCAACTTTTCTCTCTCCTCCTCTCTCTCTCCAACTTTTCACAATGCGCCAAATGATTTGGCTCATTTGCTCCTTTTTAATTTTTTTTTTAAAATGTGCTCCTTAAACTAATTTTAATAAATAGTATGCTTTTATCTAAAATTTGGCCGTTTTATAACTCTTACTCTTATAGTTGAATATTATTAAGCCCCTAATCCTAATTAAATGTCATGTATGTTACAACATATAACATAAGTCATAAATCTAATGGAAACTTTACCTAACATAGATCCCAGTTAAAATTAATTATTAATCAATCCTAATTGTTAATCACTTTATTATTAACCCATAATCTAATGTATTTTATCACATCCCTTAATTAAGATAAATTTAAATGTTATTTTCGGATTTACCTAAAACCTCAATTTTGGAAATAGTATTTTTCATAATTTTCACTCCTTTTTCATGCTAAAACCTCTTATATACCTAACCCATAATTAGGATGTAATTAATTTCGCATTTCTTTAAGTAAACATTTAGGAAAATAGCAATCTCACTAAACTCTAAAAATTTTCTCCATAAACTTTGTCATAGAGTTATTTATAACCTCATTTATGAAAGCATTTTCAAACAAATCAAGATTTGGAAAAAGCCTTACTTTTAGGAACCTCAAAATTTTTAGAAATACTCAAAATTAGGGTTTAAAATTCATAAAAAAAACTCCCTATACACTTTATTTAATAAAATTTATGATTTTCAAAAACCCTAAATTTCTAATCCTAAAAATCTTGGAGGAGAGACAAAATTTATAGGGTTTAAAGCTTACCTTTTATCTTCTTGAGCTTTCCCTTCAATTTCCCATCTAAATCGCTGCCGGAAACCCACCGTCCGCCCTCTCTTCCGCTCTCTCCCGTTCTCTCCCTTTCTCGGCCGAACAAAACAATAAGGTCCTTTGTGTCTTAAGAGTGTTGGGTAAGAGAAATGACGCATGTGCCCTTCAAGCCTAAAATTTCCTTAAGGCTCATGAGGGGTAAAATAGGCATAATGGCTAAATTTTACTTAAATGTAGTTCGACGATTTTTAGTTTTAAAACCGTGCGAAATTAGGTATAGTTTCTTTATACCGTTTCGATCAAAATTTCGTGTAGAATTTTATAAAATTTATTGCGTCGAATTCTGACGACTTTTAAATTTCACCTAATTTTGTCGCAGCGCATCAAAATGCATGCGACACATCCGATGCACAGTTTTCGGGTTTTACATTTACCAACTAGCTCGAGTAAGTCCTTTGTCATTTCTTTTGCTTTTCTAAAACAAGTTCCTTCTAATGCAATCAATTTTGTTGATCTCAAAAAGGTATGGCGGCATAACTCATTCGCCTTCTAATGACCTTGTTAGGGGTAGATGTATTAGATTTGGCTTATGTTAATAAAATTAGAGGTTGATCTAAAAAACTTGTTTAGAAAATATTACAAATAACTTTTTTTTATTAGCTTTAAATGAGAAATTGACTCTGAGTTCGACACAATGGAAAAAAGTGATTCATTTAGTTGACCTCGTATAGTTTTATAAAGGCTTTTTATTGTTTTACTACCAACTTAGGAACACAAAAGAAAGAAAAAAAAATAGTATGATGAGATTGGTGGATTGAGTTACTAAGATTAGTCCTTTCTTGTCTGAAGATAGTGTTATAAAAGGCTCTAAAATGATGTTTGCGATCTTTTTGCACCATGATGAATGCCCAAATATTTGAAAGAAAGATTTTTTGAGTAGCTAATCATCTCAGCTAGATGATCACCTTTACTATCACGGTTTCCAACATAAGTTGAGGAGGATTTGGAGTAGTTGATTTTAGAAGTGCCTTTAGTAGATAGAGAATTTTCTTAAGTAGAGAGCTTATATTTGGAAGTACCATTGATGTAAGCACACCAGATAGAAAATCAAACAAGGAGAACAATGGGCGAAACTAAACCAAACTTGATTCAAATAATATCAATCATCTATAACATCCAAAATCCGACGAAGAAAATTAGAATAGATTTCAAAGAAACAAAGTAAAAACAACGCTATCCTCAGACAACCGTCAGAGCGGGTTCCTCACATGCATTGAAATGTAGGTTAAATAAAACAAGTGCTTATGGCTAGCAAACCTATGGTTCACCACTGCAAGATAGTCCGTACCGACCAATCTAAACTCCTCCAGCAAATGCTCCCAAATCAGCCAACAAACACCACCAAAGCTCAAGAAGAAGGATACAAATGGAGTGGAACTTGCGGAGAGACGAAAGAGGTTAGAAGCCGAGAAGAAGGGTGGAAAGAACTCGCAAGTCTTTCCTAGAGGAGAAAGAGAATGGAACAAGCTCGCAAGCTTTTCCAAGAAGAACCCGCAGGTTTATAGCAAATTTGCTCTCAATATTCAACTCCCTTTCCTTCTCAAAACATCTCATATTTATAGGCAAGAGAGGAGAAACTAAACAGTCACTTCATTGATTTCCCACAGGAACCCAAACATCACAAACCACGGAGAAGCTCCCCATCAGCCACAGAAAACAGCCCAGTCAGGGACCCGAAGAAGCAGCCGCAGGAACCAAAGAGGCCCGCACAGAACCGAGGCGCCAAAGACACGGAAAGACCACCCAGCACGGAAAACCAGCAGCCAACCGGGGAATCCATGGAGCCATGGCACGGAAAACAACCAGCACGGGAAGCCCAAAAAATAGCCACGGAATCCCATGGGACAAGGACAGATTTTAAAGAAGAAAAGGGGAGGAGAAGAGACAAGACCACTCCAATAATGAATCAAACTTATGAGCTTACCTTAGAACATTAATGAGCTATATAGTTCTCTTAATGAATGAACTAAACTTCAGCTCATCATTAATGAGCTAGCAACTAAGAAAATAAGCTCAACTCCAATGAACCATCCTCTTCCACACATCACCATAAGCCCCAAAACCGTGGACCATAAGCCAACCTGTGAACCAGCAGCAGCCAAGGACTAATCGTGTCAGCAAACCAAAGGTCTACCAAGCCCCAAGCACAACCTACCATGATCATTGGATGCTTTCCCATCATTGGATAACTTAAAAAAAAGAAAAGAACATAAAAACATTCTAATGTTCAATATAAAATAAAAATTCAGAATATTTGATAGCATCAACCATATAGTAGAATGGTGTCATCAATAATTTGCAAACTAGTAAAGTGATTATGATTGAGTTTTTATATAATTTATTTGTTAGTAGATATACGAGCATGACTTGATTTCAAAGTATCAAAGTATATCAGCTTAGGAATCTAATAGATTTTATTGAACTTTATATTGAATATAGATGATGCAAGCAAAAATTTGGGAAAAGCCCCAAATTTTTGCAAGCAAAAACAAACAGGAAGGAGAAGCCACCGGAACACATCCAGGGAGGGAAACCGAAAAGCCCACACAAGCACCCAGAAGGCATATCACGGAAACAGCACAAAGAAGAACCCAAGGAGACACAAGAATGGGAAGAAACAAGCTCCACTCCACAAACCTTTTCAATTTTATGAGCTAGGAAGTGCAATTACTCCATCTAATAATGAGCTAAACTTCAGCTCAAATATTTATGAGCTAGAACCAAGAAGATCCCAAATTTTTAGCTCAAAACCAGTGCAGCCAAAGCCCAATCCGAGAGCAGCCATGGCCCAAACCGTGAAACAGCAAGCAGCCCACACAACAAAGGACCCAAAATGCTTTGACCCCCCCTTGCCTACATCAATAGATCTAGTAATTTGTACAATCATTTATACAACATTTACATGATTTTGATGAAGTTAGTCTTATCAAATTAATAATTAATTTAAAAAATTAAAAGTTTGTTGTTGATGTGAATGAGAGATCTGCGGGATTCAAATTAGGTAATTTGATAATGATGCGTTTTAATCCATAAAGGTTTTCTACAAGGGCCTTTAGCAAGTAATCTGAAAGAAAGGAAAAGTTTTATAAATTTAATAAAGCTTTGGGAGTGACACCCACAAATTAGAAATCCTGGAAAGTACTTGTATTGTTATGGCTGCAACATATTGATTTGATTTTTTTTTTTTTTTTCAAGATTTTGTACCAGGAGTATGGATTTTTCTCCTGTTCTAGCCTCTCCTTATGAATCTACATCCAACATAGGTTTACTTTTTGAGCTTATTCATGAAGGTTTTATGGATGATTAGATTATGTCTACTACTAATCTTGAATATTAGAGATATTCTATACGTTAGCATGGTAGTCTTACTTTTCATGAATCATGATCATGCATCACTCTACAGGAAGTACAACATTTATGCCAAGACATATTAGATGAATATCAAATACCTACAGAGCCAAATTTATTAAACCAGACATATTTGATTGAAAATTGAAAGTATACACTCATCAAAATCACATAAAGTGACGAACATTATGGGTTTTACCTTTGCATTTTGTTTCGTTTTAGGTTATTTTGTGAAAAAAATGCCGTTTTTTGATAGCTCTAGATAAAGGGTATGTATTTTCTAGTAGTTTGTTATGGTTCATTACTACAACGTTTCAACTTAGTTCAATGAATCCCATGTCAGTACATTTAGAGTTTAGATTCGATTCAAAAAATTGTTATGATGGGAAGAGTTGGAAGGATGCTTGCTTCTAGACTAACGTGCCTTGTTCTATTCTACGTTACCCTATTACCTTCTGCGTTAATTCCCACTTCTTCTACTGTTTCTACCTTGGCATCCATTACCTCCCTTTGTACTTTGCCGTTCATTAGATTCTTGATGTTTTGATACTATTGTTGTTTCCTCTATTTCGTGCTGTCCATCATCTCGCCATACACGCTATTGTTTCTAAGTACTGTTGCTGCTTCTACTTCTAGATCTCCAGTACACTACTAGCCATGGCACTATATCACACTATTACATAAATTTTAACGCTTTAATGCCCTAATATTTGGGCTTTTTTAGTTCTCTACTGATATTTTTATTTTTTATATTTATTGAGGGAAGTTAGTCAAAGAAATTATGATAATTGAGAAAGATATAAAGAGACTCGTAAGGAATCTAAAAAAGCAATATGCGATGCAAAGACCTTAGCTTTTAGTGATTTATATAATATATTGGATACTAAGGAGGGAGAAAGATATATGTATAAGTTAGCCAAACAAAGAGATAGGAGTAGTAAGGATTTAGTTCAAGTGATGTGTATTAAGGATGAAGATCAAAAAATACTTTTCTTAGAAGATGATATTCAACAAAGTTGGATGAGATATTTTGCTAAACTTTTTAATGAAAATTGTGAAAATAAGATTGACTATAGTGACCTTAGCACCCTAAATGAAAATAAAGATTTGTGTTTTTATCGGTGTATTAGTAAAATCGAAGTTAGAGAGGTTTTAAAAAAAATGAAGGGTGGAAAAACTGTTGGACCTGATGATATTCCAATAGAGGTGTGGAAATGCTTAGGAGATGAAGGTATTTCTTGGCTTTCTAAACTTTTTAATACTATTTTGAAGACTAAAAAGTTGCCAGATGAGTGGAGAAAGAGTGTTAATTCCTATTTTTAAGAATAAAGGTGATGCACAAGATTGTGCGAATTATGGAGGAATTAAGTTAATGTGTCATACTTTAAAACTATGGGAGCATGTTATGGAGCATATGTTGCGGCGTGATACTAATGTTTCTCAAAATCAATTTGGATTCATGCCGGGTAGGTCGACTATGAAAGTCATACATTTATTAAGAGGTTTGATGGAGAAATATAGAGAAAATAAGGAGGATCTACATATGATTTTTATTGATTTAGAAAAAGCATATGATAAAGTTCCAAGAGAACTGCTATGGAGAGTTCTTGAAAAAGATATGTATGCAGGAGCGATTACTTGTGTTCAAACACAAGGTTGTTTGACCATGTATTTCCCTATTTCGGTTTGGTTACATCAAGGATCAGCCTTAAGCCCATATCTTTTTGCTTTAGTCATGGATGTTCTCACTAGACATTTGCAAGAGGATGTACCTTGGTGTATGCTTTTTGCTAATGATATTCTTCTTGTTGATAAGATTAGAGAGGAAGTTGAAAGTAAACTTGAGTTATGGAGGTCAGTATTAGAGATTAAAGGTTTTTGCTTGAGTAGATCTAAAACGGAATATATGGAGTGTAATTTTAGTAGTAATATACCTAGTGAGGGGATTGTGACTTTGGGCAATCAAGTCATTAATAAGAGTACATGTTTTAGATATCTTAGTTCTATTGTTCAGAGTGTTGGTGAAATAGATGGGGATATTATCAGCAGAATTCAAGTTGGATGGTTGAAGTGGAGGAATGCATCGGGCTTGTTGTGTGATAGAGAAGTACCCCTCAAACTTAAGGGAAATTTCTATAAGATGGTAAAGAGGCCTGCAATGCTTTATGGTGCTGAATGTTGACCATTAAAATAGAAGCATAATATTAAGTTAAGTGTGGCAGAGATGAGGATGCTCAGGTGGATGAGTGGCTTTACCCTTAGAGATAGGATATGAAATGAGCATATACGTGAAAAGGTTGGAGTAGCTCCAGTAGAAGATAAGATTAGAGAGTCACCTTAGATGGTTGGTCACATAAAACGGCGGCCTTCCAATGACCCGGTTAGGAGAGTAGAGGTATTAGATTTGACTTATGTTAAGAAAAGTAGAGGCAGAACTAAAAAGACCTGGTTAGAAAATATTAGGAATGACCTTTCTTTATTAGATTTAAATGAGAATTTGACCTTTAATAGGACACAATGGAGAAAAAGGATTCATGTAGCTGACCCCACGTAGTGGGATAAAGGCTTGATGTTGTTGTTGTTGTTGTTGTTGTTGTATATTTATTGAGGGAAGTTGAGTTCTGGTGTTTCTATGGAGGGTTCAGTGTTGCTTGAATTCATGAATGATGTATTAGTTTTTCTTTTTTCAAAACTTTAAGTATCCTACTTCATTAGCCACTATACTCTTTATGTTCTCAAATTGATAATACAAGTTTATTTTTATTTTGTTGCACCTTTTGTAGATGTGCCGTATTATCCTGTTTAACAGCATTCAACACAAGATGTTTGCTTATGTTTATGTTTCTCTTTATTTTTTTATTATTATTTTTTTAAGTTCAGATTAGGGAACTCCTGAAGTTCGGGTACTTTTAATGGGATATTCGTATGCCACGTGGTGGGGTGTTGTGTTAGCGTACCAGGCTTTCTAAGATCCACCACTTGGTTTTTGAATAATTCCTTGCAATGAATTTGTGATGCTTACTGTTTTACTTGATTGGCTGCTGGTTTTGGGAGTTACAGTGATAGCCATGCATACAAAACATGTTATGACAATTAATGCCAGGTTGTGCATGATGGTTGGCAGCTGGAAGTTGGCATAAGAATATAATGGGTCAACAAGTGCTTGCTCTTTAACCTAATAGAGTGTTTTGCTAGATTTTTTAAACTCAAATTAGTTAATAATTATTAAAATTATGTAAGATACATATCCAGACATGAATTAAGGCCTTCAAAATATAATATAGTGCTATTTCACGAATCACATGCATCTTTCCACTTCATTTTCGTAATATATACTTTAAAACCTCAAAATCTTGACAAAATTTGTTTAAGCAGGTTAAAATCTGGGATCCTACTTTGCGTGGGTCTGAACTTCGGGCGACTTTGAAAGGACATTCTAGGTGACCAAATTCCTGATTTAAACTCAAAAAATTCTTATTTATCTTTGTATGTAAGTTGTATTGCTAGATTTGTGAGTAATTGACTGTTAATTCATTTAATTTCTCTACTCTGATTATACTGTTCTTCTTATTAGGTACAATAAAGGAATAATATATTTTTGGACATCTATGTCTGCCTCTAAAAAGAAATCTTTTTTAGATTTAATTGTTTCAATCTTAAGCCCTAATATGCATTTGTTACCCATTTTAGTGCCTGCTTTCTTTTAAAATAAACAAGCCAATTTGTATATTAGTTCAATAGTTCAATTTTTATATTCCAATGCTGCTCCAGCATGCTCAAACACTACTCTTTTACCTCTTCTTCATGCCAAGTTGACAAATGCTCTACGAATTTTAATGAAGTATCATACTGTTACGCATAACCTTGGACCGGTCCCAGCTGGACCGGTCCGGTTCTACACCCGGCGGTCCAAAGCCGGGCGGAACCCGCCGATCGCAAGAACCGCGGACGAAGGAGCGGGCTAGGGAGCTTTTGAGCGTTTCGTTGGAGGGAATTTTTGAATGATGAGGGTGTTTATGTCATTTGTATCTTTCCTTTTGCTTTAATTAGGGAGTTAAGAGAGAATTAGGGATTATCTTGAATTTAAGTTTTCTCTTTGAGATCTAGTTTTTGTCTTGGGCTCTTGGCTTTGCCGGAGATCGTTGGAGAGTTTTTCCTTCCTCTCGAATTGAAGGAAAGTTGTATCTTGCAAGTGCTTTTAATCCTCTATTGAAATAAAAGTGTTTGCAATTATTTTCCTACGTTTCTCCCACGTTTTCTCTCAGATTTTCTCTGGTTTGGGCTGTTTTCCTGCTGTGGACAGCAGTTTTTCTTTATTTGATACTTGATTTGGGTTAGGATTGCTTGTGAATACAAGCACTTCCTATCAAATTGGTATCAGAGCACCGATTCGAACCACCGGCGGCTGAAATTCTGAAATTTCAGCAAGATCGTCGTCTCCGGGAAAAGATTTTTGTGGATCCGTTAAAAGAAAGATGGCCGGGAAGAAGGTGGAAGTGTTAGAAGGCGAGTTTGGTCAACTGAAGACAGATCTGGAGGGAAAATTCATGGAGATCTCTACCAACAATGAGAGGTTGGAAGGGAGGTTCGCGGCCATGGAAGAGATGATGAAGAAATTACTCGAGATGAAGACTAATCCGACGGCGTCGGATGCAAGAGAGACTGTCGGCGACCATGGCGTAGGAGAAAATCCGAACCCGCCTCGGGGGAGGAGGAATCCGGCTGTGGAGATCCTTGAGGGAGATGACGACATGCCACCTCTAGAGCCACTCTCTAGAGAGGAGATGAGCATGGGGAATGACCGCCGAGGTGCTGATTTTCAACGTCGAGGTGCTGATTTTCAGCGTCGAGGTGTGGAGTTTGGAGGCAGACGGGGGGAATATGAAGGTAGTGCAGATTTTGGAGAGAGGAGAGAAGAATATCAGCGTCGAGGTGCTGAATTTCAGCGTCGAGGTGCTGATTTTGAAAGGGAAGAGGAGATTATGACGAAGATTTCGGTTACCAACGTCGGAGGGAGGATCGGGACACTTGGGGAGCACCTCCTTTTCGAGGAACGGGAGGTTACGGAGATTTTCGGGGTAACGGGAGGGATCCGAAGGTGAGGAAGTTGAAGATGCCCATCTTTGAGGGTGAAGATGGTCATGGCTGGATATACAAGGTGGAGCGTTACTTCGCTGTCAACGGGTTGACGGATGACGAAAAACTAACGGCAGCAGGTTTGTGTCTGGAAGGGAAGGCGCTGGCATGGTATCAGTGGAGAGACAGAAGAGAGCCTATCAGAACCTGGCGAGAGTTCAAGGATTGTTTATTAGAGCGTTTCCGAGCCGACGGAGCAGGAGACTTCTATGAACAGTTCTTTGCTCTAACTCAGGAGGGGACCGTGGCCGACTACCGGGACAGATTCGAGTATTTGGCTAGCCGTCTGGATCATATCTCCGAATC
Organism: Dendrobium huoshanense; assembly: GCA_016618105.1. Taxonomy (NCBI): domain Eukaryota; kingdom Viridiplantae; phylum Streptophyta; class Magnoliopsida; order Asparagales; family Orchidaceae; genus Dendrobium; species Dendrobium huoshanense. The sequence goes on from CM028346.1 coordinate 7,694,938, forward strand.
GGCCCTGGAAGGGAATTTCATGAAAGGGCTCAAACCGGAGATAAGAACAGCTGTCCGGGTGCTGGAGCCAAGGAATTTAGGCAAGGCCATGGAGCTTGCACAATTGGTGGAAGACCAAAAGAAGTCAGAAAGAGGAGCTCGAGGCAGCTACTCTGGGGGATCATATAAGATGACTACTGCTGTGTTACCCTCAAAAGGGGTAGCCCCAGGGAACCAGAGGGAGGTGCCCAAGGAGAGATCAGGTGGTGGGGAAGTGGAGGACAATTCAAGAGGCTGACAGAGAAGGAGATGCAAGAAAAGAGAGCAAAAGGGGTGTGCTTCCGTTGTGACGAGAAGTACATGCCTGGGCATAGATGCAAGGACCGCACTCTTCAGGTTCTCCTAGTCTGTGAGGACGAGGAAGACGAGGAAGGAGGTGAGAGCAGGACTGAAGAGGAGGAGGAGAAGCTGCACCTGGACGTGGCAGAAGTCTCCCTCAACTCTGTAGTGGGATTCACCCGAGTCACACTATGAAAGTAAGAGGAGAGATAGCTGACCGCGAGGTGGTTGTGTTGATTGATAGTGGGGCAACCCACAATTTCATTTCCACCCAGATCGTTGACCAGATGGGTATGGAACTCGCTGATACGGGAGGCTATGGGGTGATGATGGGCACGGGCAAGGTGGAAATGGGTAGGGGAATCTGTAGAGAGGTGGTGCTGAAGATTCAGGGGATCCAGGTAAAGGAAGACTTCCTTCCCCTAGAACTGGGGAGCACGGATGTCATCCTAGGGATGAAGTGGCTGCGTACTTTGGGAGAGACGAAGATTAATTCGGGGAATCTAAGGATGGAATTGGTGATAGGGGGGAGAAGGAGGATGATACAGGGAGATGCTGGCTTGACCAAGGCTGGGGTTTCTCTCAAGTCCCTAATCAAGACCATTCAGCAGGAGGGAGGAGGCTATTTGGTGGAATTGCACAGTCTGGAGGGAGCAAGAATGGAAGAGGGAGGAGACATACCCCTCTCCGTTCAACCATTGATTCAGCAGTTTCAGGAGTTATTTCAGCCACCTCAGGGATTACCCCCGCAGAGGGAGCGGGAGCATGCTATTGTGTTGAAGGAAGGCATTGCACCCATCAGTGTACGCCCTTATCGTTACCCTCAGTTCCAGAAAGACGAAATTGAACGGTTGATCAGAGAGATGTTGGAGGCAGAGATCATCAGACCCAGCATCAGCCCTTTCTCTAGTCCCGTTTTGTTGGTAAAAAAGAAGGATGGCAGCTGGCGATTTTGTGTAGATTACCGTGCACTCAACAAGGAGACTGTACCTGACAAATTTCCCATACCAGTCATAGATGAGCTGTTAGACGAATTGAGTGGGTCAGTGATCTTCAGCAAAATAGACTTGAAGTCGGGCTACCATCAGATCCGGATGAGGAAGGAAGATATACCGAAGACAGCCTTCAGAACTCATGAAGGACATTATGAGTTCCTAGTGATGCCTTTTGGTCTCACCAATGCCCCCGCTACTTTCCAGGCCCTGATGAATGAGGTTTTCAAACCCTTTCTAAGGCGATTTGTGCTGGTATTTTTCGACGACATCCTGGTCTATAGCAGGACAGAGGAAGAACACTGGGAACATCTAAAGAGAGTTTTAGAGGTACTACAAGAACACCAGCTGAGGGCTAATTTAAAAAAGTGTAGCTTTGCACAAACCAGTGTGGACTATTTGGGCCACGTGGTATCCAAAGACGGGGTAGCAGCAGATCAGTCCAAAATTGAGGCGATGCTCAAGTGGCCAATGCCAAAGAACTTGAAGGAGCTGAGGGGATTCCTAGGACTAACGGGCTACTACAGAAGGTTTGTGAAAGGATACAGCACTATAGCTTGGCCACTCACGGAACAACTAAAGAAGGATGGTTTCCTATGGGGGGAAATGGCCACATCAGCATTTGAGAACTTGAAGAAGGCGATGACGACGGTGCCAGTTTTAGCTCTGCCAGACTTCACTCAGAGCTTCATTGTGGAGACAGATGCATCGGGCTATGGGCTGGGAGCAGTTCTGATGCAAAGTCGTAGGCCCATCGCCTATTTCAGCCAGGTGTTGACTGCCAGAGCCAGGCTGAAATCAGTATATGAAAGAGAATTGATGGCCATCATTTTGGCAATCCAGAAGTGGCGACCCTACCTACTGGGAAGGCATTTCATTGTCAGGACAGATCAAAGAAGCCTGAAGTACTTGTTGGAACAACGCATGGTGACAGAAGAACATCAGAGGTGGTTGTCCAAGTTACTTGGGTACGACTTTGAGATTCAGTATCGGCCGGGGGCAGAGAACAAGGCGGCAGATGCCTTGTCCAGATGCATGGGGGAGTTGCAGACAGTGGCCCTGTCTGTCCCGTTAATGCTGGATTGGGAAGCTATCCGAGCAGAAAGCACGAGCGATGAAGGATTGAGAAAAATCAAGACTGATTTACTGAGAGAAGAAGGGAACCACCAAGGGTACTCACTGGAAGGGGACAAATTACTTTACCAAGGGAGATTCGTGATACCCCGAACCTCGACCCACATCCCCAATTTACTTAAGGAGTTTCATGGAAGTGCGGTGGGAGGTCACTCCGGGGTGCAGAAAACATACAAGAGGTTAGCAGCAGAGCTGTACTGGAAGGGGATGCACAAGGATGTGGAGGAGATGGTAGCTAGCTGCGAGACCTGTCAAAGGAACAAATATATGGCCATGTCTCCGGGAGGACTGTTGCAACCACTGGCTCTACCAGGAAGAGTGTGGGAAGAAATATCTATGGACTTAATAGATGGACTGCCTCGCTCAGAAGGATTCACAGTGATACTGGTAGTGGTGGACCGATTGAGCAAATATGCACACTTCATCCCACTCAGACACCCCTACACAGCAGTGACAGTAGCTTCAGCATTCATCAGGGAAGTTGTCAGACTACACGGAGTACCAGAGGCGATAGTATCAGATAGGGATAAGGTGTTTCTTAGCCATTTTTGGAAGGAATTGTTCAGATTGCAAGGAACGATTTTAAAAAGGAGTACAGCGTACCACCCGCAAACGGATGGCCAGACAGAGGTAGTCAACAGAAGCTTGGAGACGTACTTAAGGTGCTTCGTGTCAGAAACTCCCAAGCTATGGGCTAAGTGGCTATCATGGGCAGAATATTGGTACAACACATCGTTTCATTCTGCTTCACAGATGACCCCTTTCAAGGTGTTGTACGGAAGGGACCCCCCACACTTGGTGCATTTTGGGAGTAGCAGCACTCCTGTTTCGTCAGTAGAAGGGTACTTGGAGGAGAGAGACCGGATACTTGAAGAGCTAAAGAGACATCTGCTGAGAGCACAACAAATCATGAAGAAGAATGCTGATGGGCATCGGAAGGACATACAGTTTGCAGCAGGGGAAAGGGTGTTTTTGAAGCTCCGACCATACAGGCAGAAGACTGTCGCCAATAGGAGGAATGAAAAGCTGGCTCCAAGATACTTTGGGCCGTATGAAGTGCTGGAGAAGATTGGGACTGTAGCATACAGATTAAAACTTCCACCATCAGCAACTATACACCCAGTTTTTCACGTGTCACAATTAAGGAGAGCCATTGGGGAGTACACTGCCAACTCTGAGCTTCCAGCGACCCTAACAGAGGAGTTAGAAGTGATTCTAGAGCCTATGGAGCTCAAAGGGGTTCGCCAGAAGGAAGATAAATCAAAGGAAGTGTTGATCCAGTGGAAGAACCTTCCTGACTACGAGGCGACCTGGGAGCCATACGGGAGAATGAAACATCAGTTTCCTGATTTTCACCTTGAGGACAAGGTGATTCTTTGGGAGGGCGGTAATGTTATGCATAACCTTGGACCGGTCCCAGCTGGACCGGTCCGGTTCTACACCCGGCGGTCCAAAGCCGGGCGGAACCCGCCGATCGCAAGAACCGCGGACGAAGGAGCGGGCTAGGGAGCTTTTGAGCGTTTCGTTGGAGGGAATTTTTGAATGATGAGGGTGTTTATGTCATTTGTATCTTTCCTTTTGCTTTAATTAGGGAGTTAAGAGAGAATTAGGGATTATCTTGAATTTGAGTTTTCTCTTTGAGATCTAGTTTTTGTCTTGGGCTCTTGGCTTTGCCGGAGATCGTTGGAGAGTTTTTCCTTCCTCTCGAATTGAAGGAAAGTTGTATCTTGCAAGTGCTTTTAATCCTCTATTGAAATAAAAGTGTTTGCAATTATTTTCCTACGTTTCTCCCACGTTTTCTCTCAGATTTTCTCTGGTTTGGGCTGTTTTCCTGCTGTGGACAGCAGTTTTTCTTTATTTGATACTTGATTTGGGTTAGGATTGCTTGTGAATACAAGCACTTCCTATCACATACCTTTTGTGTTGCTAGCTCCTTTATGCCACAAATGGCTCATGGTAGGTGAGACACCTGTTGAGTGATTCACTTTTTTGTGTCAATCATTTTAACCTGTTAGAATCCCTGGAGCATTCTAGTTTGCTTTTCTTCAGGCTAATGTGCATTGGGCTAGTGCCCGCCCTTTTAATATTTTATGTAATTTGCTGACGGGTTAAATTCCTCTTTTATTTTCATGATTACCCCATTTTGTGCATTCTGCGCTGACTTTTATTAACCCTATTTTTTCATTTTCTAAATTCAGTATAATCATTATCTTTTTTCCAACTTTTTGTTTGGCATTATGAATTTTCTTTTTCCATTCATTACTATTGAGTTTCTATGCAAATCATTATGAATAATTTCTATCCATATAATCTTAGTTCTGTACATTTTTTGATGTGAAACTAACAAGAATTGCACGGAAATATTAAAAGGATTGCAATGCTTGCTACTTAAGAGTAATGTTCAATAAGATGAGATTAAAGAACTTTTAATCGTTAATTTTATTGTAGTAAGCAGTTACAAGATTAGAAGTTTAGGACAAGTTAAGATAACTTTGGAATTATCACAGTAAAAACAAATATGTCGTAATAAAATCCCAAACTTAATTTTTTGAGAGTTTACCATGAGTTACCATTCTCACTCACACTCAAAGTACGGCTTAGCGGAGAAAGGTCTTCAGCACACCCAATGATGCCACTAGGAAGGTCGTAATACCAAAGGTTTTGATCCAAGAAAAGGTCGTCGATGGTGGAGGGGTGGATTGTCCGGTGAGTATCCATGATCCGGCAGGAATGTGTTCTTCAACGGAAGACACGAGCGTGAAGAGGATTCGGTTGATATATTCGTTGATGGTCTCGTCAACGTCTAAAGGCACATCAAAGAAGGGTGATCCAAAGAGATCAGTTCTTCCTTGATTATCATAGGCGAAGCCGTGGTCAATTTCAGGATTGGTCATCCATGAATGTCGATGACTCCTTTCTTGAAACTTTGGGCCCGGCGGCTTGTTGAAGCAAAAAGGAGAAGAGGGAGGTCCGGCGGTAGGCTAGGGTTGGAGTGGGAGAGGAGCGGTTAGGGTGAGGAGTTGGGAGGGGTTTCTCTTCAAAATCTGAAATTGGGTTCAGATTTTTAATTAAAGTGGGCTAGGAGAATTTCAAATTTTGAAATTTGAAATAAATCGAGGTGGGGGAGGGAATTGGGGAAGGGATTGAATTAATTGGATCCTTGATTGGATTCCAATTAATGGGATTGGAGAGAGAAAGCGTGGACGGCCCTATAGTGAGGGATTTGGGGAGATTTAATTACTTGGATTGTGGGCCCAAGTAATTAAATAAATTGCATGGGAAATATGAAATTAATTTCAGATTTTAGTGGATTTAGGGGTTGCCTAATTAGCGGATGAAATTTAGAAGAGAATTTAATCCAAATCAATTTGAATTTGAATTTTGAAATCCCTCCAAATTTGATTACCTAAATTAGGAAAGTAATTAATTCAATTAATGGGGGAGTAATGGATGGTGGTATGTGGCCGGCGGTATGGTGAGGAGGAGGTGGTGCGGTGGTGGGGCTAGGGTGGAGGCCAAGAGGGGCGGCGGGATAGGCTAGGGTGGGAGGTGGGTTGGGGTGGTTGTCGGTATGGGAGAATTTGGGGAGAAAAGGAAAGGGGAGTGGCGGTGAGAGCAGGGAGCCGGAGGTATGTGGGAGAAAGAGAGAGTTCGAGGGGAAAAGAGAGAGAAGCAAGGGTGGTGCCACGAGCCTCGGATTCTTTTCCAAAGGCTGACGGATATTGCAATCGCCTCACCTAGGCCTTCATCTTCTCTCAAGCACTCAACATTGGAGAAAACAAAGAGAATTCAGAATTTCATTCATCAAAACATCCATAATACATAAGAAGTGGCCATATATATAGGCCTCAAGATGACAAAAAGAAAAATAGACTAGAATGTCCCTTGGGCTACAATAGCGACTAACTACCCATAGGGGTAAAAATGAAAAAAAAAACTGAAAATAAAATAACTAATACATAAAATGCATCGGAAGTAAAGACTCTCCATCATGGCCATCGATCTCCTGTGTCTCCTCTAATAAACACGTCGAAGCCTCTTGTCGATTCCCCATCATTTTTCTTCCTATTCCTATAATATTATCTTATCATTTAGTCTAAAAAGTGCATTTTCTACAATTGGTTGTCCACGTCTAAATCAATTAAGTCTATTTTTAATTATTTTATCTTCAATAGATGTCACTTTGACCTTTCCTTCAATATAATCATTCATTAGTTTGTTCATCCTATTTTTGATGCACATTCACATTTGTATTATCAATTCTGCCACACTTAAAGGCACTTCTCTATGTTAACCAACCCTCAAGTTTACATCATTTGTATATCATTCTTCTATATAATAGATATAAGATACTTAAACCGATCACTTCTAATTTTCACATATTCTGATAAAATTTTAAATTCTTCACGGTATTATATATTTTTTCTCTAAGTTTTGTAAGCCAAGTTTGCATTTTTGTTCTCTTCTTGGATAATAATATACATATGTATGTATATTGTATAAATACTTAAGAAAGATTTATGTAGTGCATTGTGATTTACTTAATACTATAATTTTAAACAGATGTCAAATTTGAATTTTAATTACTTCACCTATATAAATCATTATTTTTGAATGCTAATTCTCATATATTATATATAACGTGAATTTTGATACTTTTAGGCTATTTATCTTACTAGTATTTTATATTGATTTTATCATAGATGTCAAAGTTTTAGTTTTTTTATATTTACTTTTTTGATTAAATTTGACGCCTTTCTTTTAATGATGCCTGTAATGTTTATTACTGAAAATGGTTAACTCCAATATGCATTCTTCTCTGGTTGCAGGCCTATTCGTGCGATCAATTCTGACAGGTGTAAGGTGGTATCAGGTTCAGATGACCAATCTGTCATAGTGTGGGATAAGCAGACATGTCAACTGCTCGAAGAGCTGAAAGGCCATGATTCATCGGTATGTCTATATTTTCTTGTCACAATTTATAGAATTGCATCAGTTACCAAAAATAAGGGTACAGTTTTTCTTGTTGTCTATGTCACATTTTTTGTATTGTTGTATGGATTACTGCTGTATTCTGCCTGCCTCCCTTCCTAAAAATCCAAGTAGAATGTATTATTTGAAGCTAGCTTGTTAAAATTTGTGGTGTTCAAATTTGACAATCCTTAATGTATAATTAGTTTTATGATCATCTTTCTTACTTAGAAGTTGTTGTGGTCATAAATTATTTTAGATCACTTGAACAGTTTGCTATCTTCAGCAGTGTTTCGAGTTAAATGCATCTTGGTATCTCAGGAACTCATATTTCCCTTGGTAGTCTTGTTTGTCTTTGCTAAAATTTGTCTCCTACATTTCAAGCTGCCTAGAAAGTAGCGGGCTGTAGCAATGCAGGTGTAATATAGATAACAATAAGAACTTATGTTTAATCACAGTTATGGTTTTGAAACTGATTGGCTGTCATCAATGAATTCTCTATGAGAACCCGCATTTAACTTTTTGCATGCATCTCATCCATTAAATTATCACTTCCCATCGATTGGTATCTGTTGTTACCCGCAAAATGCTCGGATTCACCAAGTCTATGTTGCTAGTTTACTGTTGAGCACTTGATAGAAAATTCAGTATCAGGTAAAATGGAATATTTCGTAAGAGTGTAGTTGATATTAATTTTCATATCCATCCACTTAACATATCTTTTAATTGAAATTAAATATAAAATAAGTTCACCTTTAAAGAACATACAAGCATCCAAATTTGATGAAGTATATAAAATTTATTTATGTTGCACGCATCAAAACTTGAATGGACATGGAAGCTCTATTTTCCTCCCAAGCAATAAGCACATGTAGTTTTCCTCCAGCATGAATGAACTGCAAAATCATGGAAGTGAAAGTTCAAGAGAGGGTATTAAACCGCCCCAGACACACTAAGAGGGGGTGAATTGATGGTTTTAATATGAAGTTTAAAAAAGTATATTAAGGCATACACTCCAAATTATGCTTCAGAGCAGATCCAAGAATCCAAGAATCTGAACCGTCTCCTAAAAATGATGTAAACATAAGTTCACCAAAAAATCTCCTATTGTATCCCATAACCAACTTTCTATCATTTCATAAGTTCTCACATTCACCAAAAAATTTCTGATCACATTAAATGATATTCATATTCCTAATAGTATTTTTGAGGCCTTATTTGATGAAAATTGGAAAAAGTGCCATGAAAGATAAACTGCAGGCCCTAGAGCAGAACAATATCTGGGAGATCACTGACCTACCAGTAGAAAAACGACCAATCGGCTGCCAATGGCTGTTATCTGGGAAATATAATGCATATGGTTGTGGGCTCCGAAAATTCGGCCTCGGCCTCCGCTCGCTTTTCTTATTCGACGAGGGAGTTTTAACGAACTAAGTTCCGAGGTAAATTTTGGAAGGCAGATGGGTTTGTAGATAAGACACTACCCAGAGATTTCGCCCTCATTTTGTGAGGACTTTATGATCTGAGTTCTGGTTTCCTATAGGCGCAAGCCCCTATAGTTAATTACCCCTCCTGATCATGAGAGAGAACTTTCGATTAAGGCTAGTCGTCAATCAGATACGTAGAGAATACGTGTTATCTGGCATATAGTAGCAGCAATGATTGGATTTGGAAAAATGTTTGGAAGTTTGGGAATTTGAGAAATTTGATATTTGAAAATTTGAAGATTTGTGATATTTAAAATAGAAATTTTCACCATCTCGTACTTAAAGAGGATGGTGGGGGAATGGATGATAGACCCGATCAAGATCCCATGGTTCCGTCGTCCCGGGTCATCGTGGTCCCTGGTCTACTTAGTCAGAGGAGGTAGTCGACCCAACCTGACAGAAGGATCCTTGTCGGCAGCCATGGGTTGCTTCGTCCAAGGGGACCTTGTAGACCGGGGTTGATGTTTGTCTAAGGGGACAAATTTAAATCCACCTTAGCTAATAGAGGGCTTTATGCCTTATCAATCATATCCTATTGATTCATATTTCAAGGATTTAACGCCATTAAGGAGCGTATTGGCTCTGGCCATAACCGCTATCTGTGGTGCCATTTGGCAGCAAAACCACTCGGTTCGGAGGGCCCCGGGTCATAACCGTTTACCTGCAGTGCCATTTGGCGGCGAAACTGCCGGTTAGAGGACACGTACCACGTCCTTACTGGCAAGAGATTGTTTGAGAATGGATCCTAGTGATATTTTCGACTAGGCATTTAGCTCTTTTGTGAGCTGAGGTAAATTTTGATTTGTCCACCCTGGCAAACTGTTGCGGAGGGTGGATGGATTTTGCTTTAAGAGTTGATGGATAAATTTCAATTTTAAATATTTTTGGACTTTTTGGGATTTTCTTGTAATTTTTGTGGTGTTTTCTGGGATTTTTGGATATTTGGAACGGCATTGGAAATTATTTGGGAACCCCTCCGGTTGAGATCTGCATTCAACACGGCCATCATCAGGGTGTTCGGGGTCATTTCTCTTTTGTTGATCGAACCTTGTCAACTCTATCGGGCTGTCGACAGAGGATCGGGTTTCGTAGGCTTTATGCCCTTTGATAGTGAATTCTCATTGTTATAGGCCTTGAAGGCCTAATATGGATGTTTTAAAGCAAATATACCGGTCGCCACAACCTTATATTTGCTTAATGGTTCGAACCCTGTCGACTCCTATTGACCCGTATAGAAGGATCGGTTTCGAATCTGAATTCACTTGTCAACCCGCGCAGCATCCCTAGACGTCACGTGTGTACCAATAACACGCTCGCTGGGGCCCATGCGGGTTTTATAATTATTTTTATCCCTTTTAGTGTACCTATGTGTATACAAACTACAGTGCATGTGGGGGTACTCTTGGAATAGACGCCTTCTGTCTGCTTGTACGAATGTTGCAGATCAGGTGGCGTAGCAGCTTTTGAATAGAATTGTTCGCTGCTTCGTACAGGTAGACTGTCGTGCACTTATTTGTTGATTTCTGCTGGCGGAGCGTAGTGCACTAACTAATCTTCTGCTTTGCCCGTAGGTACTTGCATTTGTTGTAGCTATCAATCTTTGTTTGCATATGACCATTGTGCTTGCTTGATAATGAGTGGTGATTGATTGCAAGATGTTGTTGCATTCATCATTGGTATTCCATATGTGTTTTGATCAAAGAATTAATGCATTCTATTATATGCATTTCAATATATGCGGGGATCGTTGCAAGTGCTTGTATATTAGAAATTGTTGGCTCTAGAACACTATATTATTCATTGTTTTGCCAACAATCATCGCTTGTAAATATTTTATTGCACTTATAACGAACTTCTCACATCCATATTCGACCTTATTGCAATGATTCCAAATCACTTGATGTTACCTTTCTTTGATGGACCATTGTGCTTGCAAATTGATTTTCGTTAATAGAAAGACTTCATACAAACGACTATGTATTAATGCCAACCATGAGGTGTTGATTGATACTCATTTGGATGCATGCCATTATCATTCATGAATGATCACAAGTATCCCCTAGTTGTTTGTAAGGGATTTTCATTCTTCCTTCACTAGCTAGTCGAAGTTGACTGCTAGGATATTGCGATGATCATTTCCTTTATGCTTGTAGGGAATGAGAATGTATACCTGTCACGGTATTAGCAAATGTGATATGAAAAACCATTGCAAGCTTCTATGTTCACCATACTCATTATAGAGATGTTGTTAGATCTCTAAAGTTTGGTTCATGAGTATTTCACTCCACTATTCATGAATGAATCATTTCATATATTTGAGAATCATGCATCTTTTAATGCATTTTGAGAATCATGACCCCATTTGCATGTTGCGAGTGAGGCTCAACATTTCATAGTTTAGTTCGTGGCTCTTCCTCCTAATCACTCTAACTTCAAGTTTAAGCCACTTGTGATTGTTAGTTCATGATCAAATAATTTGGAATTTAGCACTTGCATTTTTACGTCTGATCAATCATTTTTATGATTCATTCAAATTTGGGGTTCAAGTGTTCATGCCTTTTCCACTTGATTCAAATTCTGAGCATAGTCTCATATAGCCAACTTGTATATTAACGTTGATGTCAAAGTTTCTTTGTGTGCAAAGTTTTGTTCAAGCATAGTTTCAGACTCGAAGTGAGCCTCTTCCATTCTGAGTTCAATCAAGTCTTCTGTTGTTCTTGTAGAGCTCAAATATCCAAGCTCATGTTCAAGTTAAGTCTTTGATAATTGTCCAAGTCTTTTATGTTCACTTGCAAGTTATAGTCAAGTCAAAATCGGATTCAAGTTTGATTTAGGCTCTAATATTTCATAGTTCAATTTCTTTCAAAGTACAAGTCCGAGTTCAATTGTCCTCTTCACCGAGTTTGTTTGAGTTCAAGTTCAGCTTGACTCCAACTCAAGTCTTACACAAGTCCTCCATGTTCATTATGCTTAAGCCATGATTCGTTGAGTTTTGAGTTCAATTAAGTAGATTTGGTCCAACCAAGTTCAAGTCCGGATCTTTGTTCAATATAGCTCTTGCATGTCCTTTCAGTTCAATCAAGTCCATGTCCCAAATTGTTCAAGTTCTTGGATTTTCAATCCAAATTTCGGCAGCCTCCCGCGTCTCCCCCATTAAGGGGAAAAAACCAAGAGGCCGCCTACCCGCCACGCCACCAAAGGCGTGCACGGTTGGTGTTTGTAAGACACCGCGGCGGTTGTATTGTTTATTTTTCTCCCACCACAGCCAACAAAGGCGTGCATAGGGTTTTAAAAAGTATTTTTATGAAAAGATAGCAATTTTTTGACATTTCCCCCCGCCCGGGGGTACTTATGAGCTACCCCCGCTTCGCCGTACGTGCCGCACCGGGGTCCCATCCTACCACGGCCAACAAAGGCGTGCATAGGACAGTTCTCCGATTTGCCACGAATATTGAAGTAGGGTTTTGAGTTTAGAAAGATTCATACCTCCGCGGGGTAATCGTGGATGACACATGGATCGAGGGGTCACTCGCCTACCTCGTCGTAGGTGTCGCACTGGGTTCCCTCCTACCACGGCCAACAAAGGCGTGCTTAGGTGGTTTGCCGGTCTGACACGAACATCGAGGAAGGAGAGTGGGGGGATTATGCATTTGCATTTTTTTATCTTATTATAATTAATTATAATTGATAATAATAAATTATGATTTTAAAAAAATTAATTATAATTAACAATTAATTATAATTAATTATAATTAATAATAATTAATTTTAAATTAAAATAATTAATTTTAATTAATTTTAAGCATTTACAATTAATCATTAATAAAAATGATTAACTATAATAACACTAAAAATTAATTAGAATTATTTTAATTAAAACTAATTATTATCAATAATGATTAAATATAATTAAATATTTAATTATAACTAATTTTAATTAAATATAATTAATTATTATTATCAATTTACTAATTACAATAATAATAGTAAAGAAAATTATGCATGATTTGTACAGGATTAGAACAAGATTAGTGTAGGATTTGAGCAGGGTTTAGTTTGTATTTCCTTCCCTTCACAGTAAATCCCGAATTCACCAAATCCTGTAGTCAAGTGGATTTACTGGATTTGGCCAAAGTAGCGGCTGAAGGGAGAAAGTTACCTTCTCAGTGAGAGCTCCCGATTTTGCTTCCGTTTAAAATGCCGTAACTTCCTATTCGACGAGAAGGGAAAGCGTCGAAGGTGCGGAGTCGAGCGGCAATGAAGGAGGAGGCGGAGAGGCTTCGGTTAAGGTAGGAACAAAGCTCCTCTCTCTCTCTCTCTTTCTCTCTCTCTCTCTCTCTCTCTCTCTCTCTCTCTCTCTCTCTCTCTCTCTCTCTGGATCAGCACGAGCAGGGCTCGCTACAGAGGGAGAAGGATCGGGCTTGGGGAAGAGTTGGGTTCCGACCCTAGTAGGAGGTCGACGGGATCTCTGCGGGTTTGTGAATGGAGGTGCGGCTCGAGCTTCTGCAGGCGACGGGATCTTGCGAACCTGTTGAGGATCGCAGCTTGGGGAGTTTGGCTTTGTGGAAGAAGGGAGGAGTTCGGGAGCTGGCCGTGGCTTGGGATCGTGTAGAGTCGGAGAGAGCTTGTGATCGTGGAAGCAGAGGGAGGAGGAGGTCGTGGGAAGGTAGAGCAGCGGCATCCTTCGCGTTGGTGCGGTATTTAACGACGCGAGCGGTCGTTCGATCGAGGCAGGCCGCAGGAATCCCGCGAGGAACGTCGGCTGGATTTGCGGGGAAGCGACGCGAACGGTGCCGAATCGGCGAGATTTCGGCATGATTTTGAGGATCCGACGGGTAAGAGGTTTATACGCGAGATTTTTTTATTTTGTTATTCTGAGGTTAACAATGGTACATTGGAAAGTATAAGACAAGATTGGTAGCGAAAGGGTACGCTTAGACGTACGATATTGACTACCAGAAAACTTTTGCACATGTGGCCAAGATAAACATCATGAGGATCCTGCTCGTAGTAGCAACTAATTTAACTGGCATCTGGAATAGCTAGATGTCAAAAATGCTTTCCTTTTATGGGGACTTGGAGGAATAATTATTTATAGAGATTCTACTAGGATTCAAGGAAAAAACTTGAGGTGACAAAGTGTGTAGGTTTAAAATGGTTATATATGGGCTAAAAAATCACCTAGAGCTTGGTTTAGAAGATTTTTTAAAGTTATGCTTCTCAATCAATATCAATAAAGCCAAGGAGATCATACATTATTCTTCAAGTACACGAACGTAAGGGGAGTCACTGTTTTATTAGTTTATGTGGATGATATTATCTTGACTGGAAATTATGAAAATGACAAAGTGATTCTTAAGGAAAAGTCTTGCCAATGAGTTTAAGATCAAAGAACTTGGTAGATTAAAATATTTTCTTGGAATTGAAGTGGCCTACTCAAGCAGAAGAATCTTCATTTCACAACAAAAATACACTAATTATCTTCTTAAAGAAATAAGTAAACTAGCTTGTAAATCGGCATCAACACCAGTTGAACTAAATCTCAAATTAGGGGAAGCTAAAGAAGATCCAGACGTTGATAATGGAGCTTACCAGAGACTTGTTGATGTAGACAAAGGGGGGGTCAACACAAGTTGAGTTTTTCTTTTAATTTCTTGTCTTGTGTCTTTTCATCTTCCCCCTCTCCTTACTCTTCATTACCTTGTCCCTTCCCCTTCCCCTTTTCTTCTTGTCTCTTAGAGAACCGTGGCTTACTTTTAAAATGGTGGCTGAATTCAAAGCATTAAACTTTATAATAAATGTGCTTTAACTCTTGGGAGTTCGGCCAGCCACTGTTTTTTCCGTGCTTTGATGGTTTCCCGAGCCGGTGTAGCTTTGATTTCTGATGAGCTGTTTGCTTACCGAGACATGGACTCCTTGGATTCCTGTTTTGGTTTTAAGAAGGGCTGAATTCCTATATGGGATGTAATTTCCTGTGACTTTGCTGCTTTGAACTCACGGCCTGCTAGCTTCCAATGTGCTGGTTCCTTGGTTCCGTAAGGTGCTGGTTGTTTTTTCCGAAATTTGTGGCTTTGTTGCTTTGAAATACTCGGTCTGCTAGCTGCCTCTTTGGTTCCTGGTTTGGGTGTTTATCCGTGAACTTTGGGGGGAGTTTTCTATGCCTTTTATGCTTTGGTTCTAATGAAAATTAAAGACATGTGGCTCTTGGCATTCCTCTCTCTTGCCTATAAATATGAGAAAATGTTTGTGGCTGTTTAAGAGAGTTTATGTGAGTTATTTTTGGAAATAAAATCTGCGGGTTTGTTGTTTGGAAAAGCTTGCGAGCTTTGTCCATTCCCTCTTCCACCTCCTTCAGAAATCCTGCGAGCTCTTTCCAACCTTTCTTCTTGGCTTCTAACCTCTTTCTTCTATCCGCAAGTTTACACCCCACCTATATCCTTCTTCTAATGGATGAAAGCAACTTTAGGTGTCTTTGTTTGAGTCGTTTGTTTGAGTCAAAAGTTTGTAAGTCTTTATATGATATAAAAAGTTTGTTTTGTCTAGTTTTTGTGAGTTCTTGTAATCTTTTAAGTTATAGAAAGAGAGATTTTTGTGATAAAAAATTTGGGTCCCTCTCCCAAATTTTTGATTGCATCACTTGTGGGGAAATTAATCTACCTTTCCCACACTTGACCAGATATAGCCTTTGCAGTAAGCATAATCAGCCAGTTCATACAAAATCCAAAGCAAACTCCTATGATACACCGACACGGACATGACAACACGGATATGACAAGACATAGACATGAGATACGTAAATTATTAAAAATATAGGGCATGGACATGAGTTGCACACTGTATTATAATTTTTAAATTTTAAAAGTAGTGTATAAAAAATTAATAAGTATAATATTAAAAAAAAATTTAGAAATATTAAGTCATTTAATTAGAATTTGTTCTTAAACTTATTAATATTAGGATGTAGAGAGTGGTTCATCGATGCCTTGTATTAGACATCGAGAGAGGAGACGACAATGCTATCGAAAGTTGGGCATCAATTTTATGTAGTATCGGGCGTTGATGTCAAAAGGACGTTTTTCATCGATGTTGAGAGGGCGTTGATCGTCGATGTTAATCATCGGACAAACATGAGCTGTCAAGTTGTGTGTGTAGAAATCGCTAGCATCGAGTATCAATGTTATGTCAGTGTCAAACGTTGATGTTGAGATAATTTTGAAATATCGATGTTGTAACTATATCAGACGTTGATGTTAAGAAGATATTGGACATTGTTGTGAAACCAAAGTTATGACCCACTAAAGAGAAATGAAAAAGAGAATATTTTAAGAAGAGTGTGGCCGATTGATTTGGTGTTGTGAAAATAAAATAAGAAATTTAGTTTTATATTTTAAATAAATAAAAATTTAAATACATGAAATAATATTTAAAAAAATTCAATTAAATATTTAAGACACATTTGTCCAATTTGTATTTAATATTTTTTAAATCGGAGATGTTTTTCATGTATCTGACACTTGTCAGACACATGTCGTGTTGGACACTTTAAGACTTTTTTAGAAGTATCGATGCATTATAGGAAGACTCACATGCAAGCTGTTAGCAAAATATTACACTACCTTAAACAAAATTCAAGTAAAGGGGATTCTCTTCAGAAGTGACTGTGGAATAACCCCAAAAGCATATATTGATTCAGATTATGCTGGATCACTAGTAGATAGATGATCTACCTTAGGATACTGATCATTCTTTGGAGGAAATCTTATTATATAGAGGAGCAAGAAATAGTGTGGTGGCAAGGTCTAGTGCAGAAGCAGAGTACAGAGTTATGATCTTGGGAATATGTGAGTTACTATGGATCAAGATGATTCTAGAAGACCTAAGGATCAAGTGGGAATGACCCATGAAGCTATACTGTGACAATAAATCAACAATCAACATAGCTCACTGTGATAAGCCATTATGGATTCATGTTACAAAGTTAGGAAAAACTTTTGAAGTAGGAGGGAATGTGTCATTCAAATGCAATTATTGTTGTGACACCTACAAATGATCTTATTCTAGGGTGAAAACACATCTACTTAAGATTTATGGTCATGGATTAAAATGTGTCCTAAGATTACTACGTCACATTTGATTGAATTGAATAGACAAGTTGATGAAGCTGAATCTAGGATTAAAAGGGCACTTCCTAAAGAGATACCTTTGTCATCTATTCATGGTTCATCTCACACTTTTTCTCATCTGTTAGAGTTGGTCATTCATTATCATATAGAAGTGAATGATATGATTCAAAGAAGATTCTGCCGGGACAATAGTAATTTGATCTCGAAAGAAGCCGATTTGACCTTGAACACAATGAAATTAAATTCGGAAGATTCTGATATAATTGCAGCTTCTACTAGGTCGACTTAATAATTTTGAGTTCATTTTGGATAATTCTAATCCTAATTTGGACGATGAACATCCCAAAATCTTTCTGGAAACTATTTTAGGAGTTGCTCTTTTAGACTTACTTTTGAAAGTGTGCTAATTCTGATTTGATTTATCTATGTAATGACTTTAATACTATAAAGGATTTCAACCCGTATTTCCCTATAATTTCCCTAACTGTGATACCCACATCTATTCTAGACACTCTACCCCATCTCTTGGGTCCCATACCTGCTGGTGACTCCTTAGGCTATCCTATTATGGTTGTGAGCCAGGACCCATCGTCCTCTCATACTCCTGATTCCTACATTTTGTCCTCTATGTCCTTGTCCTTCCTTATTAAAGACCTTTCCTCTCCTAGTTGGATGACCTTACTAGATTTCCTTACTGCCCCTAGGAGATTATCTGTGACTCTAGTTGAAAACCCCTATGGAGATGTCCTGTTAACTAAGAATGTCTTCATTGCTCCTCCAACTCCAATTCCCTTAAACTTGAAAACCTTATGTCCTCTCATTTTGTGACTGATCACTCTTTATGCCTATCTATGAGTACTTGTGAGTTAGTATGTCGTGTGTGTTTTGTAATATGTCTCTTCAATTTTTGTCCTCTGTTTAAAACTTTTGTGTAGGCCCAAAGTTTATGCCAATCGTCATGCACACTGAGTCTCTTGCATCACATCATTTATTTTTGTTGAGTCTTGAATTTACCTCGCATAAAACATACCGCATTTGCATCGCATATGCTTGACCTAATTAAGGAAGTTGCACGTCTAATTGAAACAGAACAGTAATAATTATAGACTTTATGTTGAATTCAAAACGACAATTTAAAACTTTTGAGGTTGGTAATTCAGCGACGGTGCGGATTCGTCTGGCGCAGTTCCTATAAGGAACTGTAAAGGAATCATATGCTAGAAGTGCGGGACCAATTAAAACTGATGTAGAACGAGAAGGAGGAGTTTCTAAGGAAAGGATATCCTCTCCAAAAAATCTGACAGCAAGCCTAGGAGATGGCTAGAAACTTGGACAATAATTGTAAGGAGGCTGGGAACGCTCAGGACAGCAGGAAGTCGATTCTGCATATGCAGGACAGCAGTTTACTGTGTATAAACTTCAGGACAGCATGTAGAATCTGTCCGGAATGCAGAACTCTGTTCTGGATAGCAACCTATATTGCTCAGAAAAGCCTTAGGCAGCTTCTTTATGATGCTGGAAAACTTTAGACGGCAACCTGTGATCCTCAGGGATGCAGGACAGCAAGATGCTCTTGCTGGACTGAGGGAACAATTAGCAGGAATTTTAGGAAAAGAGGATGGCAACGTGTGGAGAGAGGTAACCCAAGAGGCTTTGAATGTTTCAGCCAATAGCAGGTTGGCATTCCAATCCTTTCCCAAGATGTGCACTGTCCCGTGGACAAACGTGGACAGATTTGGAGGAAATCAAATAAGGGGGATGCGGTGGTGAGCTGAGAGGGAATTAGGAATTAAATCCTAAATCCTAATCTCAGAGATTTGGAAATTAGCTTAAGGAAATAACTCCAATTCTAATTCCAGATCTTCACGTGGGGGACTAGGGAATTAAATGGTGCTTTAATGCCCTGAGATTTTGGGAAGTCTCAGATTTGGGAATTCTTTCCCAAAGAGCTAGAGCTAATGCATGAGAGGGAAATAAATTCCAATTCTTTTCTTTAGAAGGGGGGACGGCTGTGTATGGAATAGGGAATTTAATGGATTTTAAATTCCCCAAAATCAGTGAATTGATTTAGGGGATTAGAATAGGAATTAAACTGAGGTGGGAGTAATGAGGTGGTTTAAATGCTCTTAGATTTAAATTTAAAATTCAAATGAATTTAGAATTCAAATGAATTTAAATTAAGAAGGAATTCATGGCATTTAATTTCTATTGCCAATTTGAATTTTGAATTTGAAATTCAAATAGCATGCAATCAAATTCCTTAATGAAACATTAAGGAGAAAGGACCACCAAGGGGGCCGGCGGTAAGATGAGGGGAAGGGATTTAAAGAGAGTATTCAAGGCTTCATAATTTGGTTTAATGAGTTTGAAAAGTAATGACATAAATTTAATTTGAATTTAAAATTCAAATTGATTTAAATTAAGTACTTTTCTAAAATAGATGAACCAAATTAGGAATGAATTTGAAATTTGAATTTGAATAATTTCAAATTCAAATTAATCCCTAAATTAACACAACCAAATTAGGAAATCCAAAAGGGGGTGGAGAGGAAGGTTCGGCCGGCGGCTAATGAGGTTGAGCCGACGGCATGATGGGTGAGGTGGCCGGTAGCTTTTGGAGAGCTCGGTAAGGAGCTTGGTCCGTGAGGTTGAGGGAGGAGGAAGAATATGAAAATGGCCACGGGGAGCGGTAAGAAGGAAGAAAACAAAAATAAAATAGGAGATCGAAGATAAAAACGAAAGAGAAAAAATAAAAACCGCGAGCCTTGGACTCTTCCGAAGACTGACGGGTGATTCTTTTGCGCTTCTCCCAAGGACTTCCAATCACGAGCCCGGACCCATCCTGCGGCTGGTGAAGACTTCGATTCCTCTCATAGAAATCTCACTAACGCTCTCTCACAAGAAGAACTAAAGTGTGGAAAACAATTTTTCATATCAATCAACCATCCCCATTACAATAGCCAAAGGACCTATATATAGGCCACAACATGAGAAAAATAAAAATTACAAAATTGCCCCTTGGGCCACAACACTTACATAAACTATCCTAGGGGTAAAACAGGAAATACATCAAATAAGAATTAAAATGCAGAAAATAACTCATAATTGAAAATTTAAATAATGGCCATCGATTTACGACGCCGCATGTGATAGAAGCGTCAAATCTTCGTACCGATGTCCACATCATTCTCACCAGGTGGGAGAATACTCGACTCCGTCGAGTAAGCTGATACAACTGCTCATGTACAACTCTGGATTGTTATTTGGAAGCACTAAACCCAATGGCCTTTTTGCAACGATTTTCAAACAGCCCCGGTTGCCCACAAGGCCAACTTGGTTGTTGCACTTTAGCTCGCCAATTATGGATGTCACTTCCAGAGCTTCATCCACATTCTTCGTTATAGGAGTTTTAATTGGGTCAGGAGAAAACTTTGCTTCTGTAGGAGTTGCAATTGAATCAACCAAATCTCCCTCTATATTATTTGCATTCACGCATTCCTCCTTCTCAACCAATTCATCTTCTTCTTCATTTTCTTCCTTGATCGTCTTATGTTCCTCTTTGATTTGCACAGTGATTGGGAAATTGAAAGTTTCATTGGCCTCCATCCATTTGTCCACTCTATCCCTTATCTCTCTATCTCTTAGTGCCCTTTTTCTATCCTTTGAGAAAGGGGATCTTGCAGGTGTGTAAAGCTGAGAGTCAGTCCTACCTCGCACTAGGTTATCGAGTCGTTCGATTGTTTGACGGTGGAAGTCGTTCGATCTTACTTTGAATTCCCTCCCAACTTCCCACCCGCCGGCCTCATTACCCACTAAGTTTTTCTTGGTAATTTTTCCCTAACCCGAGTCCTTCCCCTTGTCGCTGGCCTCCAGCCAGCCACCCGTCCGGCCACTATCTCTCTTGCTCAATCAGCCGCCCCCCTGCACCCAACCCACATGTTTGAAATTCAAATTCGAAAGAGCATTGATTGCTTTCCTAAATTAAGGCCATGTAATTAAGAGAGCTATTAATTGAAATTCAAAAGCTTTCCAAATACTAGCACTTAAATTAGGAAACCCCCCTCTTAATAAAATCTGAAATTTAATTCAGATTTTCTTTAAACCTTTGATTAGTGTGTGGGCCCCACTTCATTAGCCTTAATTTCCCTCTCCCCTCTCTCTATGGCCGGCCCCTCTCCATACTCATTTTCTCTTTCCAATTTCTTTAATAGCCCCTCATTAAGCCTCCATAATTACCTCCCACAAATCCCTCTCATCCAATTTAATTCTCCCCATTAAAATTTGAATTGAAATTCAAATTTATCCCACCAAATCCACTGAATATGAAAATTAATTTCAGATTTCTATTCTCTCTCCCCAAATTGATTTGGGATTTAATTAATGTTGCCACCTAGGCAAGTAAATTAATCTTAAGACTATTTACCATTGTTATTCCCAAATTTTCATGCTATACTTTTTCAATTTCTACATCAAGCCAGAACGCAGCAGTTCTTCATGCCAAACTGCTGTCCAAAATTTTTCTGGATAGATTTTGTGCACTGTCCTGAGATCCGATCACCCTAGAGCTGCTGCCAAGGTTCCTAAGGTCAAGGCGTGCTATCAAAACTTTCATACCAGCTGTCTCAAGGTTTTGGTTTGTTGTCCAGGGAAGTTTGCACATGTTTTCTTGTTGTCCAGCCATTTGGAAGGACTTCAAATGCTGTCAGGACGTTCTAGGTTGCTGATCACATGTTCAGGAAGGTTCTCAAATGCCACCTACTTCCTCCCAAGCCTTCCTACAGCCGCGGGAACTTTGTATTTTCTGATTACTTGGATAAACTCCCCTCCAATTCTCTTATCTCCTTAGTTTACTCCTCAATTATAGTTTTAATTTTATTTACGCCGATCTTGCCAATTATTCTCCGTTAAGCTTAGTGTTTGGTAGAATTGTGTGAGGGACCTCTCCTAGTATTGCTCTTATTGTTAACTTAGGGATTATTGTTGAAAATCAATCATGTATGCAACGTTAGATTAACTTGAATGTTTTATGATCTTAACTTTTACGCGCGTGATTCAGTCTAAGCTTGTATTTTACCGCTCTTAGTGTTTTCTTTTGTCGTTAGAAAATTCATTGTGAAGATATGATTATTGTGGCTTCTAACACTTTAGCGTGAAAACTTTTCAAGTAATTCAACTTTGCATGATCGTTCTGCATCAGAATGTCATTGGATAACAGTGGTTGCAGATGATACTGTTTTGATCAGAAATTTCATTATGAACCACTCAATGAGATTTTCAATGTTTAATGATTGCTTACATTTGAGAATGTTAGCTGTTGTTGAAACTCGTTTTGCCTCTGTAATAATCATGTTGAGAAGATTCAAACAAATAAAAAATGCTCTTCAATCTATGATGATTAGTGAGAAGTGGTCTTGCTATCGAGAAGATGTTGGGAAGGCAAGGTATGTGAAAGAAAAGATCTTTAGATGATTTGTGGTGGGATAATGTAGATTACATTTTGGCTTTCATTTATCTGATTTATGACATGTTGAGAGAGGCTAATACAGATAAATCATGCATACATTTGATTTATGAGACGTGAGACTCTATGTTAACAAAAGTGAAAGAAATTATATATATACATGAAAGAAAGATACATAATGAAGACTCAAATTTTTTGAGTATTGTCTATACCATTCTTAAGAATAGGTAGACCAAAGGCAACACACTTCTGCATTGTTTGGGTCATTCATTAAATCATAGGTTCATTTGTATTCATCTTTTAAATTAATTTTAAATTTCTTAGTAAATGAATAAATAATTTTATATGTTTTGTATTATTTGAAGGTATTCAAGTAAAGAATGACTTCAAGAAGGCCCTCAATGTGTCTCATCACAAAAAGATTTAGAAGTGTCAAATATGAGAAAGATATGCTTGAAACGATATTTTTCAAATGAGGAGGAGAGAAGAAAGATTAATATAGAACTTGCAAAGTTCTTTAGATATTTAGAGGATTTTGGTGATCAAGAATCTTTGGTTGACAGATGGAGAATGGATCCAAAAATGTGGTGGTTGATTCATGGAGCTTCAGCACCGCTTCTTCAAACAATGGCAATAAAACTTCTTGGTCAAGTATCATCCTCTTCTTGTTGTGAGAGAAATTGGAGCACATACTAATTTATTCAATCCGATGAAGAGGAATAAAATAACTCCACAACGAGCTGAAGATTTAATTTATGTGCATATAAATCTTCGTCTTCTATCAATGAAGACCCCACTTTATATGACAGGTGTTAACAATATGTGGAATGTTTTTAGAGATGGGTTCGAGTGCCTTGATGATATGAGATTATTGGAGGTTGCAAATCTTTCTCTAGATGAACTAGAGTTGGAAGCAATGATATTTAATGATGATGATATTGAAGGTCAAAGACCAACCTTTGAATCTAATTTTATCATTCCATCTATTGAGTAGTTGAACCTTCATGTTGTACTAAATGATTTTTTTTTTTGTTTATATTTTTGTGATTGTACTAGATATTTTGTACTAAACATTTTTATGTTATAAGTTAAACAACTTATTATGACATGGATTTATTATTGTTTGCCATTTTTGATATGATGTCACCTTAATTTTTATATATTATATTAAAAAAATTATAATGACATGTCCACGCCGCACCCATGTCCTATATTTTTAAAAATGTCGTGTCTCGTGTCCGTGTCCTGTTATGTCCGTGTCGCCGTGTCCATGTTGGTGCTTCATAGATTGGCAATAGAATGCTAAAGCAAAGGAGAATATATTTATTAATGAAGATATATAACAAAAATAAATAGTACATAGTCTTACTCTTACTATGTATATTTAGCACGTGTAATGATTTTGATATGATAATAATGTCAATTAATAGACATTTTCATTATTTTGGGATTTTTATTATGTTAACTTCTATCTTAAATGCTGAGCACCTTCTCAGTCATCATATAGATGGCTTAACACAGAAATTTCATTATATGTTTTTTTTTTTTTTTGGTGGCTGTCATTTAATAATTGTCAAAATAATCGCTTAACAGGTGAGTTGTGTGCGGATGCTATCTGGTGAAAGGGTCCTTACTGCAGCTCATGATGGTGCTGTGAAAATGTGGGATGTGAGAACTGATACTTGTGTAGCTACTGTTGGCCGCTGCTCTAGTGCAGTCCTTTGCATGGAATATGATGACTCCACTGGAATTCTAGCTGCTGCTGGAAGAGATGTGTATGCTAATCCCCCATATACATGACAAATTGAAGCTGCTGATTTTAGTTTGTTTATTTCTTTTTCATTTGTCATATGCTTTAAACTTTTCAGGGCAGCAAATGTTTGGGACATTCGTGCTGGTAGGCAGATGCAGAAGCTTCTAGGCCACACTAAATGGATTCGGTATGGCGAAGATTCTGCATTTATAATCTCGATCTTATATCTCTCACTAATAAATGTTGTGTTTTAACTCTTGCTGATAGTGCAGTTCTATAAGGATGGCTGGGGACATCATACTCACTGGAAGCGATGATTGGACAGCCAGGCTATGGTCTGTTTCTCGAGGGACATGTGATGCTGTTTTAGCATGTCATGCTGGTTCTATTCTTTGTGTTGAATACTCACCTTCAGATAGAGGGATAATAACTGGTATACTATCACTTCTGTGTTTGCTAGGTTGATCAAGATGATCTAGTCCTAAATGGTCCACGTTTAACAAATTCAAACTACATTCTTGATGTCCAATTAAATTTTGCTATTTTAAGTTTTATATCCTCAGGTACTCTTTTGATATTCATTTCAGGTTCTGCTGACGGACTTGTAAAGTTTTGGGAAAATGAAGAAGGTATTGTTGTTCATATCATTAATGAGTAACCCATAAACTGCTTCCTTAATATTATTTAAATAGCGTTTTGATTTACTTTACTGCATGCTCTTGTTCATCTTTGTCTCATTTTGAGAGATACATGATTGTAATATACTTTTTTAAAATTACCTCAAAACATTTGATGTAGGCAAGAGGGGGGGGGGTCAAATTTAATCCAAAATTTTGGTTTTGATTGCTCTTGGGTTTGCTAGCTCATTAAAATTTTGAGCTGAAATTTAGCTTATTATGAGCTGGTTTTTTAGTTCATTTATTGAAGTAAAAATGTAGCTCATTATAGTGGAACTTGGCCCTTTCTCTTCCCCATGCTGCCTCTCGGTTTCCTCCTTGTCTTCTCGGTTTCTTGTGCCTGCTGCTCCGTTATCTATGTGACTCCTCGGGTCCCTTGCTGCTGGTTTTCCTGTGGTTCCCTGGCTGGTTCCCGTGCCTTGGCCCATTGGTTCCCATGGTTGGCTGCTTGGTTCCCGTGGTTGGCTGCTTGGTTCCCATGGCTTCTCTTCTTTGTTTCTTGTACCAAATGAGGGCTGCTATTTGGTGGCTATTGGGTGGGGATTTCGGTGGCTGACTCTTTGTTTTCTGTTCAGTTTTCTGCTGCAGTTTTTTGATGTCTCTTAGCCTTCTTCTTGGTGACTTATGACCTTCTATTTCCCTATTTTAATGAGATTAATTAGTGGTTTAAAAGGGCTGTTAGGCTGCCCTCTTTTCTCTATATATAGGAGATGTTTTGAAGATAGAAAAGGATGGTATGTGAGTTATTTTTGGAGATAAAACCTGAGGGTTTTTGGAAAAGCTTGAGAGCTTATTACACTTCTTCTTTTTCTACTTCTTGGGAAGGCTTGCGAGCTTCTCCTTCCTTTCGTCTTGGCTTCTAATCCCCTTCTTCTCTCCGCAAGATCGACGTCATCAGTATCTTTCCTCTCAACATTTGGCAAGCAGTTTTAGGAAAGTCGTTGTCTTTATTGTGTCATTTGTAAGTGTCTAAGTTTGTAAGTCCTGTTATAATATAAAAGTGAAGTTGTTTTTTTGTCTATTTCGTGTAATTTCTTTATCCTAGTAAGGTAATATTTATCTAGCAAAAAAATTAAGGGTCTCCTAATTTTTTTGCTTACTTATTGCTTGCATCAGCATTGGGCGCATTAATATTGAGTTTTTGTTAAATTAAAAGTGAAGATTTTATATAATTGATCAATGAAAAAGAAAAAGAAGTATCAAAGTACACTATCAAACTAGCTAACAATGAAGCTAGTCCTTTTGATTGAAGAGAATCCCACGAATCATCATTTATTGTTTCTTACTTGAAGTCCAATAAATAAATGATGATGTATTTTCTTTTGATTTCTTCTCCCAGCATATAGAATTAGGGAAGA
Source organism: Dendrobium huoshanense (assembly GCA_016618105.1). Classification (NCBI taxonomy): domain Eukaryota; kingdom Viridiplantae; phylum Streptophyta; class Magnoliopsida; order Asparagales; family Orchidaceae; genus Dendrobium; species Dendrobium huoshanense. The sequence goes on from CM028346.1 coordinate 7,721,212, forward strand.
GAAAAGTGATAGTAATTAATGGGGGAGTGGGGAATGACAACAGCCTTAGGGATTTAATGGGGAAGGCAAAAGGATGGCAGTTGTTGGAAAGTATTAGGAAAGGGAAAAAGGATAGCAATTATTGTAGGAATTATAGAGGGAGTGGAAAGGGGCAGCAGCCCTAGGGATTTAGTGGGTAAGGGGAAGAGGTAGCAGCTGTTGGGGAGTATTAGGGAAGGGAAGCCACTTGGATTTAATAAGGGGAATAGGAAAAGGTTGAGGGAATACCAAGAGGCAATGGAGTGGGGATTGGCCGGCTATGGGTGGAGAGGAGTGGTGGGCTTGTAGGTGAGTGGGAATGGAAGAGAGGGGAGGTGGCTCGGCTGTATGGGACAGCAAAAAATTTCCGCTATCAATAGAGGAAGATGTGGTGAGGAAGGAGAGAAGATAGGGCCAAGAACCTCACCGCGGCTCTGATTGTTGGGTGTTGCATTGGCCTACTCTTAGGGACTTCACTCTTCACTCAAGAAGACTCAAGCATACACAATTCAGGAATATTGAAGTTCAATTCATAATATTCATCCTCCTCTTACAATTGCCAAGGGCCTCTATATATATAGGCCTTAAAATATAAAGGACTCAAAAGATTAAAATACCCCCTTGGGCTACAACACACATATAACTTAACATAAGGGCAAACTTGGAAAATCTTTCAAAATAAAATACAATGATAAATAAAATGTAAAAAATAGATTATAAATAAAGTCTGCTAATCGTGGTCATCGATCTACGACTCCTTTGGTAGACACGTCAGTTTTTCTGCCGATGTCCTCATCATTAGGTGCAGATCTTGTTGCTCTCAATGTACAATGGCCTGTAAGGGTGGGTTTTGCAATTTATGATTTGGACAATGCCTGGTTGGTAGTGACCCCCAAGACTTTTTCATCAAATCAATAAAGGTCAAACTCAGATCTTTGAATTACTTTTTGATCAATGGGGTCAAACATTTTTTGCATTATGCTCATTTATTTCAACTAGCTTAATTGCCTTATGCTAAACTCTTTTGGTTCACAAATGAGTTGAACTTATGCTTGCTTTTAAACCGAGCACAAACAGATTTTCAACTCTAGCACTAATAGTATAAACCATAAATTTGAATGAACTTGCAAATTTATTTACATAATTTTTAAAGTCCAACTATTTAAATGATTTCTGCTTTGATATCGACCTTTATATTTTCCCATGTTTCCACCGTTCTGTGATATTGAGTTGATCGCTCAATTTCCATTAGTTTTTGAGGTCCTCATAGCATTTTGGTATTTTATTTTTGCACTAGGTTTATTTCACTTGTGTACCTCATGTTTTGTTTCATTCAAGCATTTGTGTTGTGGTTGATATCATTTTATAGTTTTAGTTGAACGAATTGTTTGGTTATGAGTCTGATACTAGTTAGTGTTGAAGATGTAGTGATCATTTTCCCCATTACTTTGAATTTCAACTATGTGATTCACTTAATAGTGTTAAATAATAAAAAGGGTAGGATTAGTGCAGTATATTAATCTTCAATTTATTTCTTTGTTTGTCTGAGCAGCAGTAAGATGCGTGAAGAATATAACAGCTCACTCTGGTTCCATTTTATCTGTCAATGCTGGAGAACACTGGCTTGGTATTGGTGCAGCTGATAATTCTATGTCCCTTTTTTATCGACCTCAAGAAAGACTTGGTGGTTTCTCCAACTCGGGGTCAAAAATGCCTGGATGGCAGTTCTATAGAGCACCTCAGAAATCTGTGGCTGTGGTATGTTATACATTTTCATATCCAAATGTTTCATTCCTTGCTTCGCTATTTTTCTTTCTTTATTTCTTAATGATGTAAAGTGCTTTTTTCCCCTTAAAGCTAGTTTGCTATAAAGTAGCTATCTAATTTTGTTTAAATCGCATCTTGCTTTAATTTTTTCGATTAACCTAATTATTATGTTCTACTTTTAATTGATATGATGCACTATAAACTTTGATACCAATCTAATATGGGACGTCTTAGAAGTAGGATTAATTAATACATATTTAGGATTAGCTGCACAAAGAAACTGACGAGTGATTATGATTCATTGTTACCCAACTTTCAGTCAAAGATTTGTCATTTTTATATGAAATTAGAAAACCCATTTAATTCCTTCCAAATGATGATTCAAAATTCATCAAAATCTGAAAAGTAAAAGAAATTCGAGAATATATTTAACATTTTACAACAAATAAAATTCACACCATAAAAAGAAAAATTGGCACGTGTTAAACTTGGCAATATCTCAATATTATGACTCAAGCCAAACACTAAATAATTAAGAAAAAAACATTGATATAAATCACCAAATGGAAGATCCAAATCTCACACTCATAAGCAAAAACGCCATCTAGAAGAATTCAGTACGACAACAACAACATCAAGCCTTTATCCCACTATGTGGGGTCAGCTACATGATTCTTTTTTTCCAATGTGTCCTGTTAAGAGTCAAATTCTCATTTAAATCTAATAAAAAAATGTCATTTCTAATATTTTCTAACCAAGTCTTTTTAGGTAAACCTCTTTCTTTCTTAACATAGGTCAAATCTAATACATCTACTCATCTAACAGGGTCTTATTATTTTACATGGCCAAACCATCTAAGGCGACTCCCTAATCTTATTTGTCATAGGAACAACTCCAACCTTTTCACGGATATGCTCGTTTCGTATCTTGTTTCTAAGAGTAAATCCACTCATCCACCTGAGCATCCTCATCTCAACAAAACTTAATATTATGCTTCTCTTTTCATGGCCAACATTGTGCTCCATAAAGCATTGCAAGTCTCACCACTATCTTATAAAAATTTTCCTTAAATTTGAGTGGTACTTTTCTATTACACAACAAATCCAAAGCATTCCTCCACTTCAATCATCCAACTTAAATTCTACTAATAATATCCCCATCTATTTTACCATCACTCTGAACAATATACCTGAGATATTTAAAACTAGCTCACTTATTAATGACTTTATCACTCAAAGTCACAAACCCTCCACTAAATCTATTACTACTAAAATTACACCATGTATTTATTTTTATATTTACTCAAACGAAAACCTTTAGACTCTAAGGTTGACCTCCATAATTTGAGTTTACATTCAACTTCCTTTTTAGCCTTATCAACAAGATGAATATCATCAACAAATAGTATATACCAAGGTACATCCTCTTGCTAATGTCTAGTGAGAACATCCATGACTAAAGCAAAAAAGATAAGGGCTTAAGGCTGATCATTGATGAAATCCTACTGAAATAGGAAAATGCTTGGTCAAACCACCTTGTATTTGAACACAAGTAACCCCTTTCTTTTCTATTTGCATACATATCCCTAATGACTTGAATATAAGCATTATTAACCCCTTTCTTTTCTAGCTCTTCTCTTAGAATTTTATCATATGCTTTCTCTAAATTAATAAATATCATATAGATCATCCTTATTCTCTCTAAACTTCTCCATCAACCCTCTTAATAAATGAATAGCTTCCATAGTAGGCCTACCCGGTATGAATCTAAATTAATTTTGAGAAACATTAGTATCAGGTTGTAAAATATGCTTCATAACTCTCTTCCAAAGTTTTAAAGTATGACACATCAACTTAATTCCTCTATAATGCGCACAATCTTGTGCATCACTTTTATTCTTAAAAATAAGAATCAACATACTCAATCTCCACTCATCTGGTATCTTGTTAGTCTTCAAAATAATGTTAAAGAGTTTAGTAAACCAAGAAATTTCTTCATCTTCTAAGCATTTCCATACCTCTATTGGAATATTATCAGGTCCACTAGTTTTTTCACACTTTATTTTCTTTAAAGCTTCTCTAACTTCAGTTTTATTAATACAACAATAAAAACAAAAATTACTATTTTCATTTAGAGTACTAAGGTCACTAAAGTCAATCGTATTCTCACAATCTTCATTGAAAAGCTTAGCAAAATATCTCATCCACCTTTTGTTGAATATCCTCTTCTAAAAAAAGCACTTTTTGATCTTCATCCTTAATGCACTTCACTTGAACTAAATCCTTACTACTACCTCTTTCTTTTGCTAACTTATACATATATCTTTCACCCTCTTTATAATCTAATCTATTATATAAATCATTAGAAGCTAAAATCTTTGCATCGCATATTACTTTCTTAGACACCTTACAAGCCTCTTTATATCTTTCTCAATTTTCAGAGTTTTTACACTAAATTAATTATTATAACAAAGCTTTTTTTTTTATCTTTTCTTGCACATTTTAATTTCATCACCAACTATTTTTATTATTAGGAGTTTTTCCTTTTGAAACTCCAAGCACATCCATTACAACATTCTTAATATTACTAACTCCACAAAATATTCATTTTCTTGAAGAATTCACTATTACAAAATTATAATGGAGTGCTAAGAAACGCACAAAAAGCTATTATTCGCATATCACCAACTTTCAACTTAAGATTTATTATTTTCTTATATAAAACCTGAAAATATGTTTTATTCATTCCAAATGATAATTTAAAAGTCAAAGTCTAAAATTGTAAAAGGTCTAAGAACAGGTCTAAAATTTACAGCGAATGAAATTCACCTCACCCACGTATCAAACATTGCAAAATCTTTATATCTTACACTCATCAATAACTAAATAATTAAGAAGAAAAATCAAGGATATAAATAATCAATTGGAAGATCTTAGTCTCATGCTATAGTATAAAGGAGAAACATCTCTCAATAGTTATTGTCTAGACTTGGGAAGCGCTTGAAGAATCCACATCTAATAGCATACAAGAATTAGTAAGAAATCTAAAATTCCTTGCATCATTTAATGTTGAATTACATGCTCAACGGTACTATTTATAAATCATAATAGCTTCATGATATAACCAATTCCCTATAATCCTATACGATTAGCTTAATATTGTGATACGTTTTAGAAGTACAAACAATGAAATAAACAAGTAAAAGTTGCACGAATACGAAGATAGGGGCTAATTTTTTATTATCTCTTTAATAAAAAAGAAAGATGATTTACTATTCGAGAGGTAGATCAGCTCTTCCACAAATCCTAGATGTCGCTAGGAATAACTCTTAAGAAAACTCCAGCAAACATAAATCACATAATAAAAATAAAGCCACCTAATTACCCCTAAATAAATCATCATATTTTCCTCTCAATTTTGAATTCAAATCAGCACTCCTTCCCTTAATAAAACTTTTCTAATTCCCTCACAAATTAGAATTCAAAATAACCTCTTTCCCTAAATAAAACATTTCTAATTTCCTCTCAACTCTGAATTCAAATCAGCCCTCTTTCCTTAAATAAATATTTTTTAATTTTCTCTTCAATCTAAATTCATATCAGTCATCTTTTCCTTAATAAACTTTCTTAATTATTATTCTCTTGATTTCTCCTCCATACATAATGAATATTGACTCTCTTGGGCCCCATAAGGTGGGCGCCTCTAACATATCACTACTCCCCCGCACCAAAAAAAAAATAAAAAAAAAATTGTCCTCAAGGTGGAAGGATGAGAACAGTCTCTTAATCATGTCATATGGCTCCCATGTGGCTTTGTACTCTGATAAATCCTTCCACTTGATAAGCATCTCTCGAGCAATAAACCCAACTTGCTGAGTAGGAATTGATATGCTTGTTGTACAGAAGAACATGTGATCCTCTTCACATAGACCACAAAGATCATTTCCTTCTATCTGTTTGTCAAATCTTACACTAATTTTGGATGATCCATTTTCGTCTCAGAATTATTTTACCATGAAAGCTATAACGTGGACCTCTCTGAGCTGGAAAAGATAGTTCAGAAGAATGCATCATACCTACATATTTTACTCTATCACCTTTTTTGAATTTTCAGTTCTTCGAAGAAGCTGTTGAAGACTCCTACTTTGGCAAGGAATGGCAATCTAAACTATATGCTCCCATAATATCAGCTTCCACATTGGAAACTGGTGTTCTAATACTAAAAGTGTCAACTAATGTAGATTTCTGGTTAGTAAATTCTCCTAACTTCTCTTTATCAAGAAATTTTTGGTCTGTTCTGTATGCAACGGCAATGCAAAGATTCTTCAAATCACTTTCAGAATAACTTTCTATTGCATTAGCTAGCTCGCCGAATCTAAAGTCAGGGTCAAGGTTTTCTTGGGACATAAATATCCTTTAGATTTTTGTGTTGTTTCAAGCATCCAGATGGTCCACATATATCTTTCGTGGAAGACGACGTATCACAACATTGTCCAAATCAAATGATCTATTTGTTGCACCTAGGATAAGAATCCTTTGACTATCCTTGGTCCTTAAACCATCTTAAGCAGCCATAAATTGATTTTGTATTCTTCTTGTTGCTTCATGTTCAAAGGCACCATCACATGCAACCTATGATGCACCGACACTTCTCAAAGAGGCATGCAGTGTCCGACACCGTGTCAGACACGATACTCGTTCGACACTCCTCCGACACGTGTCGAATACGCTGAAAACGTGTCCGATTAAAAAAATATTAAAAACTAATTGGACACGCGTGTCGGACACGCGTATCTTAAATATTTTATAATTTTTTTAAAATATAATTTCTTAGATTTGGCGAGATTTAAATTAAATTTCTTATTTCCTATCCACAACACCAAATCAATTTCTGCATTTAATACCCATTCATCGAATATTCTCATTTTTATTTCTCTTTGATAGTGAAGGTATTTTCATCTCCTCTCTTTTTGCATAATTACAAATATTTCTCTTGTTGAACCAGAGTTGAAAGAAGTGATATTCAATGATGATGATATTGAAGTCCAAAAACAAACCTTAAAAGCTAATCCTAGTAGTTGAAGCTTGAATGCTTAGTAAGTGATTATTTGCTTATATTTTTGTGGTTGTACTAGGTATTTTGTACTAAATATTTTATATTATAAGCTAGACAAGTTATCATGTCATTCATTTATTATTATTTGTCATTTTTAATATGATATTACATTAATATATATACACTATATAAAAAAAATGTATTGCTGTGTCTGTGCTGTACCCCGTGTCCTATATTTTCAAAATAATGACAAGCGCTAGCCGAGATGCAAAAGAAAAGAGAATCGTGGTGAGCTTCTCTGCCTCGCCAAACCACTTTGATGTAAGAGTATATCCGATTATATTGATAAAATTTTCTCGAGCTTCAGTTGCAAGGGCTTTTGCAAGAAGAGTTTTACCTATTCCCGGTGGACCAACGTGTAAAATTCCTTGTGAAAAAATGTTAGGCCTTCTTATAGGAAGCATGACAAGTTCATTTAAAGTTCTCTTCACATATTCTTATGCACCAATATCATCAAACTCAACTCCTATTTCATCTGAGGACACAACTGTTGAAACAAAATTGCTCTCGCACTCATCTTTTGCAAGATTCTTTATGGCCTCGAAGGCCTTCGTTGAAATTGATTCTTGCATCCGTAACCTTGAAATAGCATCTTCAGTCTTTCACGGATTATCAACAATCTACCATTACTAGCAGAAGGAACATTGACGGAGGACAAATAGTGATTTCTAGCCCACCCTACAACTTTCAATGCTTTTTTCTGTCAACAAAATTCAATTTGTCTTCAAATATAAAAGCTCCAGACATGAAAGACTATGCTCTTCAAAATCCTCATGCATCTCAATAAAATTATTCCTTGAGATGATTAATTTTCTATCCTCTTCAATTTGTTTATTGAAAGTTCTGAGTTGCTCCTCTTTCTTATCATGAATCATTCGCTCTTTCTTATCATGAATCATTCGTATCTTCAACGTTCTCATCCTTGGATCTTCACCGCCCAAATAGCTTCTTCTTCCTATAGCATAGTGGTTGTCGTGGTCCCTCCATGTTTCCCTCGTTTATCGAGAATTGGAATCTCTCATTTCTTCGACCCTCCTTGCATGACCCAATCCCCATGGCTCGGCTCGTCCCCCTCCTTATCTGGTCGTCCCTTCCACTTACCCGAAAGGCCTTCCATAATGGTCGTCCACCCACCACCTCCACCACAAAACTCCCTTCATGTTTTGCCCCCATCTGCAAACCCTATTCCACCCATTATCAAAGCCCTAGGAGGTGGCTCTTGGTGAAAGAAACTCTCCTCGTCGAACTCTTCATGTTCGATTCCTTTTCCCTTACATTTGGCCAAGGGAATTCCAACCAAATTTTGGTTAGGGTTAGTAATCGAAATTGCTCGTGGCGTTTTAATTGCATCTCCATTAGCTTCCTCATCATCTCCTCCAACCTTCCTAATTGGTTTTTCATAGATGAAAACTTTCTTTCCATAGTTGAAAACTTGTCTTTCCCTCCGGATTTGACTTGATCCATCTCACTTTTAAATGCCTCCAATGTTTAAAATTGCGTATTCGGGTATTGAGGTGTTTTTCATTCGTGAGGCAAGGCATAAGCCTCAAAGCGTTTTGAGGCGTGAGCCTCAAAATCAAAAGATTGCGTAAACATAAAATGATAAATTATTATGTACTAATGAGTGAATAATATAAAACATAAAAAAGCATAAGATATGAAGTGAAATCAAAATATCACAATAATAAGACAACATGAAATATAGTTCAACTCAAAATTCTATCTTTCCGAAATCCCAGTATTCTTTTCATTAACATATAATTCCGATTTTCAAAATTAAATAGCAATGACATATCACATAAGAACTCATAAGTCATCAGCAATGTCATCATTAAGGGGTTCTTCATTTGAATCATCATTATGGTGAACTGCTCTCTCCCCTTCCTCCTCTCCTATAGAGTCCAATGTTGGGCATTTACTTCAAGATTTATGTAAGTTTTATTATATATAGCGTGAGGCGTAAGCCTCATGCCAGTGAGGCGAGGCGGGCCTCAACCAATTTGAGGTTCAAGCCTCATAAAAAAAACTCGTGGCGTAAGCATCGAAGCGTTTTTTACTAGAATTGTGCAAAGGCGGGCCTCAAGGCAAGCCTCATATTGCGCAATTTTAAACCATGAATGCCTCCACCTTCTTTACTTCCATTGTTCCAAAAAAGTGCTCTAATACCAATTTGATACGTCTTGGAAGTAAAAACAATGAAAGAAATAAGTAGAAACTGCAGGAATATGTAGATAAGGGTTGATTTTTTTATTATCTCTTTAATAAGAAAGAAAGATATAAGTGATCTACTATTCGAGAGATAGATCAGCTCTCCCACAGACCCTAGATGCTGCTAGGAACAATTCCTAAGAATTCTCTAGCAAACATAAATCACATAATAAAAGTAAAACTACTTATTTACCCTTAAATAAACCATCATATTTTTCTCCAAATTGTGAATTCAAAGCAGCACACTTTCCCTTAATAAAACCTTCATAATTTCTTCCCAACTTTTAATTCAAATCAGACCTCTTTCCCTAAATAAAACCTTTCTAATTCCCTCCCAATTCTAAATTAAAATCAGTCCTTTCCTTAAATAAGCATTTCCTAATTTTCTCCTAAATCTAAATTCAAATTAGTCATCTTTCCCTAAATAAATTTTTCTAATTCTCCCCTAATTTCTCCTCCTTACATAGTAGATATTAACTCCTCTGGGTTCCCCTAGTGTATCATAGAGCAAATTCTAATTCAACAAATTTGCATTTCAATGAAAACAATAATATTTCAATATTAGTAGGAAAAAAAAACAATAAATTTCGAACTTTAAAATCTAATTTAACAAATTCATCTAAAGCTTGATTTTTTTGTCTTTAGTATAATAGGTCGAACTTTAGTAGCCAAACTCTACTACAGTACCCAATGCTACTGTAGATGACAATAATTTAATAGCATTATAATCCTAGGAAGTCCTGGAAGGCAATAAACAATCATAGATGAGAATATAAAATCCACGTAAACATACCTGAATATAGCTAGTCCCTGAAAGGAAATACTACTTTTTTCCATATTTGCATTAAATGTGATTTTGATTCTCATGATAGTGACTGTGTTTCTTTCGAACCATAACTTAATCATGTTTAAATTGAATTATTTATAAGTTTTTTTATTAAAACAATTATTATGTCCTATTTTTAGTTAATATGATGATGCAATCAGAAGCCTTAGTATTAATTTGATGTAGGACGTTTAAGGGTACATCATCCACTAATACAAATCTAAGATGAAATGTATAAAGAAAATGGCAAAAGATTAGAATTCATAGTTTCTTAACTTTTAAATATAGGCAAAGAGTTGTCTCTTTTAAATGCAAAACTAAAAAAGGACATTAATTAGTTTTGAATGCAGCAACAAGTCTTTAGTGGGGTCGCCTACATGAATCATTTTTCTCCATTAATTAGTTTTGAATGATATTATAAAGAAAAATTTACAAGAAATTTGAGAACGAAGATAATATTGAGAACAATTAAGATTCACTCCATAAGACAAAAAATCAATATGTAACAAACTTTGACCAATCTCAATCATTTAAATAAACCAATCATAAATTTGTTAGGATGAAAGAGCAAAATGTTACATTCCTAATTGATATATCAGTAAAAAAATTATCTTGATCGAGCACGAATCTTGAAGCAAAATTGAGGGGTAAGCTTTCAAAATTAAATTTGGGATCATCAAAACTCCGATTACAACAAACTTATACTCAAATTAAACGTCTCGGAAAGACGAACCTATCGACACCAAATTCGACTCAATCCAAGCCCAAATGAGTCCAATTCAAAGACCCAAAGCGCATTCGAAAGGTTGAAACCATAATTTGAATTACTAAATGATTTCCAAACATGACAGGCTTATAATTGAATTGAGCGGCTCGACGAGATGAATCAAATGAGTCCAAGATCATTATATTTTGATATCATTAACGCATTCAAATGACCATTAAACGGTCCGTGATCAAAGGGATCAATATCGGCCTTCCATTCAAACAACTCTCATCTTGACCTTGATCCTTCTCATATTTTCAAGTCATGCCACTCTCAAAAAACTATAAATAGCCCTCCGTTCTTCGCATGAGAGGGGAGAAATGTTTGAGAATTTTGTAGTCCTCAAACGGATTACATATTTTATGATTGAGCATGACATAAGAATGATAATATTTTACCCCGAAGGGTAAAAATATCATTTTCTTATGGACTCAATGATAAAATTTATAATTTAATAGAGATTCTCTCATTCGATGTTTGGTCGAATGTGTTTTATTTTATTCTGGGATACAAACGTCCCATAGGGGCTCAAGTTTTGATCTTGAGAAAACTTTTGATTAAACTAGTGATTTTTCTTTTCTTTTTGAAGTTTTTAAATATTGGTTAAAGTTTGATTTTTTAGAATCTATGAAAGTCTTACTTAAAAGATTTTTGGCCTGTAGGAATTTCAAGAAACAAAGAATCAACTTAGAATCAGATTTTAAAATGAGAGTCAAAGGAGGTGAAGTAAAACCATTTAATTCTGAGAAATCTCAGAGGTGCTCGGACTATCCTATGTTAGGTTTTATATTTTAAAAATCTAATATTTATTTAAGTTGGCATTTTCATTAGAAGGTTGGGGCTTATATTCCAACAGCATATGTTAGAAGAACTGCCAGGGAGGTGAGGACTTGTATGGTGATTATAATTAACCATTACCTCGGACCCTAAAATTAAGGTGAGGATTATCGAGAGCTAGTGCGGAATACAAAGGGACTTGCAAACTACGCCTCACATGAAGTATAGCCAGCTCGACCACTAGATTTATTGTCCTTCCTGAAAAGTACTTCCAGCTAAACCCAGCTAAACGCTTTTAAAATCATATTTTCTTGTCTCAAAGCATATGAGTGGAGGGTTATTTTATTTAGAAAGTAGAGTTTATAACTTGGCTTTGAGGCCAAGATGCCTATTTATGCAGGGTATGCATATGCTGTCTCAAAAAAGAAAGATTTTTTTTTTATCTGGTCCTTAAGTGAGAGCTTCTCTATATGAGATACATTTTTTTGGCTATGAATGCTCAATTTAAATTTTTGAAAACTTGGCTCTTTAAAAGGAAGCCATGCAATTTTTTTTATTTGGTTAGAAAATCATGAAACTTTAATTGATTTTTTGAGTTTAAATTTTAAAAGGGTAGAAATCTTATTTTGTCCTAAGAGCCTACTGTATCAAAAAGTCCAGGTCACCCTCAAGCAAAGCAAGAAAGAAATCTAGAAAAAAATATGTTTTTCTATTGCACACCTAGTAAACAATCAATACATATGAGAAAATGTAAATCAAGTAAAGCAAAAAATGTAAGTAATGTCCAAATTATTACAATTAAGTTTGGCAGCTCAGTTATCTTTCATTATACAACACAGTCGAATTTTATTTACAGACTCTTGCTTGTCGGGTCTTCAAACTTTAGCTTTCAAGTAAACCTTAGGCCTCACCTTCCATAGGTACATCCGTCTAGTTCACTTCCTTTCAATCCAGACCCCCACAAATTTGATTACATTATAATTCTATCAGATACATATTTGAAAAAAAAAATTCAAATTTGCAAAACAAAGTTAGAAATCAGTTTATATAATGAAATATCACATCCAAGATTTTATTTAGCACTTAGAGTGTCAAACGTCTGCTTCAATCCTATTGGTCACACCTTTTTTTTTTTTGGGGGGGGGGAGGGGGGGGAGTGGTTAAGCGATACCTATCATGCAAACTTTTTTATTAATTATGAGCCCCCCCCCCCCCCCTCTCCTTTGGATATGACCACCTACAAGAAAAAAATGTATATTTCTACACTAACCAGTTATGGGCAAGTGTCGACAACGCAGATAATCCAATGGGCAATTACATCAAATCATCAATCTCATTCGCATAAAAAGACAAATCCTAGTCATGGTATGCATAGAGGTTGTGCACCTAAGTATGTGAGGTTTTGTCGTGTGTCACATTAAGGATGTTTCACATAAGAGTTTAGATCTAAGAAAAGGGTGTCCAACATGTAGCTTTTAAACTAAGTGTTGAAAGATTCTCTCTAGTATTTGGAGCTGTGGGCTCCGAAAATTCGGCCTCGGCCTCCACTCGCTTTTCTTATTCAGCGAGGGAGTTTTAACGAACTAAGTTCCGAGGTAAATTTTGGAAGGCAGATGAGTTTATAGATAAGACACTACCCAGAGATTTCGCCCTCATTTTGTGAGGACTTTATGATCTGAGTTCTGGTTTCCTATAAGCGCAAGCCCCTATAGTTAATTACCCCTCCCGATAACGAGAGAGAACTTTCGATTAAGGCTAGTCGTCAATTAGATACGTAAAGATACGTGTATCTGGCATATAGTAGCAGCATAGGTTTCGGATGTTGGAATTTGAATGATTGAGATTGGGATATTTGATGGTTTTGGAAGGTTTAATATTTAAAATAGAAATTTTCACCATCTTGTACTTAAAGCGGATGGTGGGGGAATGGATGATGGATCCGATCAAGATCCCATGGTTCCGTCGTCCCGGGCCATCGTGGTCCCTGGTCTACTTAGTCAGAGGAGGTAGTCGACCCAACCTGACAGAAGAATCCTTGTCGGCAGCCATGGGTTGCTTCGTCCAAGGGGACCTTGTAGACCGGGGTTGGATGCTTGTCTATGGGGACAAATTTAAATCCACCTTAGCTAACAGAGAGCTTTGTGCCCTATCGATCATATCATATTGATTCATATCTCAAGGATTTAACGTCATTAAGGAACGTATTGGCTCTGGCCATAACCGGTATCTGTGGTGCCATTTGGCGGCAAAACCACTCGGTTCAGAGGGCCCCGGGTCATAACCGTTTACCTGCAGTGCCATTTGGCGGCGAAACTGTCGGTTAGAGGACACGTTCCACGTCCTTACTGGCAAGAGATTATTTGAGAATGGATCCTAGTGATATTTTCGACTAGGCATTTAGCTCTTTTGTGAGCTGAGGTAAATTTTGATTTGTCCACCCTAGCAAACTGTTGCGGAGGGTGGATGGATTTTGCTTTAAGAGTTGATGGATAAATTTCAATTTTAAATATTTTTGGACTTTTGGGATTTTCTTGGAATTTTTGTGGAGTTTTGAGTATTTGGGTGGAATTATGAAATATTTGAAATGGATTTTGGATATTTTGGAGATATTTTAAAAATATTTGGGGAACCCCTTCGGTTGAGATCTGCGTTCAACACGACCATCATCGGGGTGTTTGGGGGTCATTTCTTTCTATGGATTGAACCTTGTCAACTCTGTCGGGCTGTCGATAGAGGATCGGGTTTCGTAGGTTTCGTGTCTTTATTAGTGAATTCATATTTTCATAGGCCTTGAAGGCCTAATATGAATGTTTTGAGACAAATATAACGGTCGCCACAACCGTATATTTGTTTAATGGTTCGAACCCTGTCGACTTCTATTGACCAGTATAGAAAGATCGGTTTCGAACCTGAATTCACTTGTCAACCCGCGCAGCATCCCTAGACGTCACGTGTGTACCAATAACACGCTCGCCGGGCCCATGCGGGTTTGGATTGTATTTTCTCCCTTAGTGTACCTATGTGTATACAAATTACAGTGCACGTGCGGGGGTATTCTTGGAATAAACGCCTTCTGTCTGCTTATACGGAGGTTGCAGATCCGGTGGCGTGGCGTAGCAGCTTCTGGATAGAATTGTTCGCTGCTTCGTACAGGTAGACTGTCGTGCACTATTTGTTGATTTTTGTAGGCGGGTCATAGTGCACTAACGAATCTCCTGCTTAACTTGTAGGTGCTTTTAAATGGCTCATTATTTGTACGATGAAACTACCACAGTAACCCGTAGTTACTTTGACATGATATAGTCATTTGTATTTTGCTTGTGGACAATAGACTAGTGTGGTACGAGTCTTCTACAGTGGCCCATGGATGCTTGCATTAGTTGTAGTTTCTTTTATGCTTTCTCTTAAATTACAGTTTGCTGATTGTGTAATAAATACTCTGCAGCGACCCGTAGGGGCTTACATATGACATGTTGAATATATGCTTGTGCCTGTTGAGGACCAATCATATCTATAGTATATCCACCAATGTTGCTTGCAAGTGAATTGCCCTCTTTGTTTGCATTGATTACAAGCATCTCTTAGTATTTAATGTATGTTGCATATGTATATTTACATGATACATAGCACTTGAGGATACATCGACCTATCATTGCATATTGATCTTTTAGCACTTGTGAGGGACTATGTCTTTCATTTGCCAATTAGCTGAAGTTGGTCAAATAGATGTTGTGGTATTTGTTGCATATTAACTCCCCCCCTTCATAGGGAACTTGTATATGCACTCATTATGTGTTATTGGCGGTGAGCATAATGTCCGTCATGATCTTCTTATTCATATTTGCATGATATACACCGCATTGATTATAAGCCACTTTATGTATGAATGAAGTTGTGTGCACATCATGAATCTTCTTACACCACTGTGCTTGTATTCATTACGACTCTTCCACCTTCACTTGCAAGTATATTGTGTTTCTTATCTATGGCTACTAATAAATTAGCATGCTCATTGAGAGCATCAAGATGTTCTTTATAACTTCATCATTATTTATAAATGTGTGATGCCTATAGTCCCTTGGTCCACAAGTCTTATATATGTTCCCTCGCATTTGATTTAAAATTTGTTGTCTTACAAATTATAATTCTATTTAGAGCATTATGACATTCTTTATATGATTTGATTTGCATATCAAACTCATCCTCATTTAGTCCATATCCAAAGTGGATTCAATTTTGAATTCAAGTTGTGCAAGTGCATTTGAGTCCAAATCAAAACCTTTGCATCGTTCAAGTTCGGTTCATCGTCATCCATTGTACGAGCTCCCTGTGGTCCGACTCAAGTCTCTCCTTGAGTTTAAATGGTTCAAGATTATGCTCAAGTTCATGGTTCATTTGAGTTCAAAGAGGAGCTTGGTTTCAAATGGTCCTTGTAGTTGTCCCAAACTACAATCTCAAGTCAATGTTCTTTGTTCTTTGGAGTTATGCTTAAGTTATGACTTATTCAGTTTTGAGTTCAATTAAGTAGATTTGGTCCAACCAATGTTCAAGTCCGGATCTTTGTTCAATATAGCTCTTGCATGTCCTTTCAGTTCAATCAAGTCCAGGTCCCCAAACTTTTCCAAGTCCTTGGATTTTCAATCCAAATTTCGGCAGCCTCCCGGCGTCTTCCCCGTTTAGGGGAAAAAACCAAGAGACCGCCTACCCGCCACGTCAACAAAGACGTGCACGGTTGGTGTTGTTGAGACACCGCGGCAGTATTTTTATATTTTTTTTCTCCCACCACGGCCAACAAAGGCGTGCATGGGGTTTTTAAAAAGCGTTTTATGAAAAGATACAGTTTTGCTTTCCCCCCACTCGAGGGTACTTATGAGTGACCCCGCTTCGCCGTACGTGCCGCACCGAGGTCCCATCCTACCACGGCCAACAAAGGCGTGCATAGGACAGTTCTCC
Source organism: Dendrobium huoshanense (assembly GCA_016618105.1). Lineage (NCBI taxonomy): Eukaryota > Viridiplantae > Streptophyta > Magnoliopsida > Asparagales > Orchidaceae > Dendrobium > Dendrobium huoshanense. The sequence continues at coordinate 7,737,642 of CM028346.1, forward strand.
GATTTGCCACGAATATTGAAGCAGGGTTTTGAGTTTAGAAAAATTCATACCTCCGCGAGGTAGTCGTGGATGGCACATGGATCGAGGGGTCACTCGCCTACCTCGTCGTAGGTGTTGCACCGGGTTCCCTCCTACCACGGCCAACAAAGGTGTGCTTAGGTGGTTTGCCGGTCCAACACGAACGTCGAGGTAAGAGAGTGGAGGGGATTATTTCTTTTATTTATTTTGCATAATTATTTATTATTAATAACTAACTAGAATTAATTATAATTAACTTAATTATTTAATTATAATTAATATATAACTAATTAATAATTAATTATAACTAAAGATAATTAATCATAATTAAAGTAAATTAATTATGATTAGATTATCATTTAAATAATTAATTATAATTAGAAAATTATTAATTACAATTAAATTTAATTAATTAAAATTAATATAAAGTTAATTAATTAATAATTATAACTAATACTGATTGAATATGATTAATCAGATATTAATTATAATTAACATAATTAACTATACTTAACTATAATTAATTATCCTTAATGTATAATTAAAACTAATTAATAATAATAATAATAATAAAAGCAAAGAAAACCACCTCCCTCTTCTTCTCTGGCTCGGCGGGCACGGGATTTGGCCGAGAAGCGCGCGTGAGGGAGAAGTTACCTTCACAGTAAGTGAGCTCTCGTGGTTACTTCGATCAAAATGTCGTAACTTCCTTTCCAACAGGAAGGGAAAGCCGCCGAAGGAGGTCTCGGCAAGAGGAGATCGGGGCTCTGGAGGTCGGGATTTGGCGTCGACTGGAGATCGGAGGGAGGTCGGACGGAGGAGCGGGTTCGGCCGGAGCTCGGGGAGATCCCGTCAAGGTCGGTTCCCTCTTCTCTCTCTCTCTCTCTCTCTCTCTCTCTCTCTCTCTCTCTCTCTCTCTCTCTCTCTCTCTCTTTCTCTCTCTCTTTCTCTCGGCCGAAGAGTTGCGAACAGGGCAGGGACAGGAGGAGCAAGGGCTCGGCCTTGTCTCGATCGGAGGAAGGAGGGGTTTGGTTCGGTCTCTGTGGAGATCGGAGGCGGTAGAGGAGAAGAGCTCGTGTGGAGAGGGAGAGCAGCGAGTGATCTTCGTGAATGGGAAGGAGTCGTGTGTCGAGTGTGGAGAGCCGAGAGGCTGTGGAGGTCCGGTATTTAACGATGGGAGCGTGACAGAGATCGAGAGCGGGATTTCGGCAGGGAACACGGAGAAGCGATCGATTCGGCGCTCATGTACAGTACCTCGGCAGAATTTTGGGGATTTGGACGGCTTCTCGACGGATACGAGGATTCCATCCGGGATTTCGGGCAGATATTGTGGATCCGCCGGGTATGATTTTGATTTTGAGCTTCTCTTTTTTTTTTTTTTTTGGATATAGCGTAGAGGTCAACAAGAGCTAGAAGGAGAATGGATACTTCTTTTAGCTTTGAGGCTAAAGAAGAGGAACTTTTATTAGGTACGGTAGCTCTACGTTCGGTCATCACTGAGTTACTCGGTTTTGCTCGGTATTTGCTCGATATTGCTAGGTATTGCTTGGCAATAACGAGAAATACCTCTATGTGAAGACCAACACCGAGTAATACCAAGCAATACCGAGTAATACCAAAAAATACCGAGGTTTTTCTCGGTATTACTCGGTATTGCTCGGTATTGCTCGGTATTTATCTTCACATAATGATATTTCTCGTTATTGTTGGTATTGCTCGGTATTTGCTCAGTATTTCTCGTTTTGCGCCTGCTACGTGGCGCGATCTCAGTGCCGGCCGAACGTAGCTCTATGTACGTTGACCGGACCAAATAGAAGTTCAAAGAAGAGGGAGAGAGGGTGTCCAACACATAAGTTTTGAGTCAAATGTTGGAAGATTCTCCTTTGCTTTTGGAGCTAGAAGGAAAATGGATAATTCTTTTAGCTTTGAGGCTAAAGAAGAGGGGGAGAGGGTGTCCAACACATAGGTTTTGAACCAAGTGTTGGAAAAATCTCCCTAGCTTTTGGAGCTGAGAATTTAGGAATCCAACATTTAGTTTTTGGATTAAATGTTGGAGAACTCCTTTTAGCTTTTAAAGCTAAAAAGAGGGGAAACCTCCTACAACTTGGAAGTTGGAGGAGAAATGGAGCAAACCCATAACTTGTAGGCTAAGGTTGGATGGGTTCCTTAGACTTTTGGAGCCCAAAGAAAAAAGGAATTACTTGTAATTTTGGAACTATAACTCAAGAAGTATTCATTGGATTTTATATTCAATGATGCATGATCATCTACCTATTTTTAAATTAAGTAAGGGGCTGTTTGGTTGCCTGAAAAAGAAATGCAGTGTAAAGTAAATGCAGTGTATTCTGAATATTTTGAGGCTGTTTGGTTGTTTGCAAAATAAACACAGGAGAATTGTTTCCCTTGTTTGGTTAGGTAGAACCAAAGTAAAGTAAAAGCGGCTTTTTTATAATAATTTATTTTTACACCTCTAATTTGAGCTTGAGCTTAATTAATTAATTATGATGACAAGGACTTCATTTGGGACGACTTTCTTATTGCTTCTTAAAACAACTTTTCAATTTAAAATTTTTAATTTTCACATTTACACAGAAAAATGGCTTTAAGAAGCAATAAGAAAATCATCCCAAATAAAATTTAAGTCTTCATTTGGGACGACTTTTTTATTGCTTTCTAAAACAGCTTCTTACTACATAAAATTTTGTTCAAAAAAATTATACAAAAAATTACTTTAAAAAACAGTAAGAAAGCCATCGATAACAAAAGCTAAGGCTTCATTTCGTACAACTTTTAACTATTTCATAAAGCAATTTTTTTATTACAAAATTTTTTAGAAGAAAATTCAAAATATACTATTTGTGAAGATCCAATTGGTTTCCTATCAAATCAACCATATCCCTGAATGTAGTAAAAGGAATATGTTCTGATTATAAAAAAACGTTTTCACACTTGAGTTCAGAAAGATTGTAGATGACTTACAAAACTAACACAACAGCACCTTGTTAACAACTCGACTAGTTTGATCTGTTTAATCCTTCCCGATATTTCACAAAGCGCATCTAGAATTAATGTTCTTATAAGCTCAGGTGCCTCATTGTCAGGGGTAATAGAAGAATACCAAAGATCGACAACAAAGTCCTATAAAATCTTATTAATAAAATCATCTATGGCAGTCTCCACAATAGGTGAATCAATTTTTCTTCTCCATTTTGTTGTAGTTGTCACTCGAGAAAGACGGGGATCATCAACAGATAACTGCTTCTTCTCCAAATGTGACAAGTATGTGCTGCGCAGGTGTCCAATACTCTCTAGCTTGTTTAAGGGAATTATTGTGTTTAATTTCTGCAGCCCAAATATTAGGTAATGGTCGTACTATATCCTGCAAATCCTTACTTTCCATGTCCAACAATCCCAAAGCAGTTGAATCCATCAAATGACCACTAATATTCTGCCAAAAGAAGACAACGAGCTTAAGAAAAGATTTGAATACATTGCTACTACAATTGCTACTCATTTATTAATTCCTACTAAGTACAGAATGAGGTCAAACTCTAGCTTACCCAAACTTCCTCAGTTTGGGTAAGCTTTACACTGCAGGATATAATAAATTTGAATAGTAGAATCAACTCAATTTTCACGAATGGAATTATCTTCTATGGCCTCCTTTAATCTATGTTCCAAAGTGGAATAAACGCCCTTCTTCCTCAGTTTTTAATTTTGAAATTCTAATATAAAAATGGTCAGTTGGCTATACATGCCACACTCACTTTCATATAGTGGGTGCTATACAATTATCTTCCATGGCCTGCTTGATGATAAAGCTTATTGCTACTCACACAAACTCATTAGATCACCAATTCTTCCACGTTGTTGAGCTGTCTTAACTCAATGCATAGTAAATAAATCCTTCGGTAACTTCACAGCTTTTCTCCAGCTATGTAGCTGACCAAGTAACATTACCACTTCTCCAGAATCATGATATTAGGTGAATTTTTCTCGATCCTTATTGTCTTTTAATATAGCATTCAAATTAATGAAGCAATATTCATTCATAAAAAAAAAAAAAAAACATTAACCTATAATGCCGATCAATTCCATAATCATAGCCCCAAAGTTCTTGAATATCCTTGGATACCGAATACAAAGCAACACAAATGTGAAATTATTATTTGAATAACGCAAAACCTAATGAAATACAATCCCTGCATGGAGCGGAAAAGAGATATTCCGCAGAAGAAAAGTTAAAAATTGGGTAACCTGCAGTAGTCGATTTCCCCACGCCGCCTTTCCCCGAAGCAACGGCGACAATATCTTTAATCCCATCGACTGAGGAACCCTTAGTTGCAGCTGTCGTATAAACAAAACAAACAAAAAAAAATTGCAGCAGAAAGGCCATGAAAGATGAAGAATAAATGCAGGAGTTTTATTCCGGTCGCCGCACAGTGATTCTCAGATAATACAGTGCTCTAGCATGGATAGCGGCCATGGAATGGCTTTATTTCGAGTCTGGATCGAACTCGCTTCGAAAGCGTCGGGAACGAGGGATCAAAAAAGAATTGCTCCTCATGAAGGTCTACAATTTTGGTTCACGAACAAGTAAAGGCGACGAAGTGGCTGCGGCGAATGGAGGCGGCGAAATAGGGATTCGCCTCTTCTCTTCTGGTCGTATGAATCGGTGAGGGATGAGAGGCGTCTTCTTCGGCTTCTAGAGAGGGAGACATCAACTGTTGGGGAATTTGGAAGAGAGCCGGGGAGAGAGTGGGAAGAACGGGGAAGAAGAGGGACTTATAAGCTCAGCCTCCGCGACACCATGCCTATCGCGCCACGGAATTTGTAACCCGCCCAAATTGAGCGGCTTTGGAAGTCGCGGGTTTCTCTTCCGCTAATACACCACTAATGCTTCGAACGACTTCTTTTTGTTCCGCTAAAAAATAACCAAACATCCTAATTTAAGAAATGCAGGTAATTACATTACTTTACCCTACTAATACTGCAAACCAAACAGCCCCTAAATGAGAATATTTTCTATAACCATTGAGTTGTAGGATAGAGAGATGTAGCATGCAACTTGGAAGGTTGCAAACTATGAATGAATTATTGAATTCCTCTTCAATGAGATGTGATTATCTACCTATTTTGATTAGGTAAATATGAAAAAAAAACATGCAATTTAGATATTGTACGTTGGAGAAAAGTCCTGACCTCCGTCGCCTGCCAATTACGGTCCTCTTCACCCCGTCTCCTGCCGACTACGGTCCTTCCAATGACCATCATCGACTACGGTCTTTCCAACAACCATCGTCGACTACGGTCCTTCCAACGACCATCGTCGACTACGGTCCTTCCAACGACCATCGTCGACTACGGTCCTTCCAACGACCATCGTTGCCTAACTACGGTCCTCCTGACCCTTGTCTCCTGATGACTACGGTCCTTCTGACCTCCGTCATCCACCGACTACTATCATCCTGACCTCCGTCTCCCGCCGACTACTGTCCAACATACCCCTGTCGCCTGTCGACTACGGTCCTTCCAATGACCATCGTCGACTATGGTCTTTTCTAGACCATCGTCAACTATGTTCCTTCCTATCACCGTTGCTTGATTACAATCTTTTCGACCTCCATCGCTTCACTACGGTCCTTTTGACCACAGTCATCGGACTACGGTCCTTCAGACCTACATCGCTTGCCTACTATGGTTTTTGCCGCCCAAATGAACATATCAATGCTGATTCTTCCAACTCCTACCATACAATGCACTCTATATGATGTATATTTGCTACTTCGAGCCAAAACCTTCCTCCTAAGGAAGGACCTCATTTGTAATCAATTGCAAGCACTAGTGAATTCATTCAGATTGGGCTAGGCCCTGCGGTTTTCCCCCTTATCAAGGGTTTCCATGTAAAAACTCTGATGTCTCTTATGAATGTTACGCCCTCTCTTTTATCTGCTTGTGTGTTGGATCTTCGTACAAAGCTATAACATTAAATTTTATATTTCTCTACCGCTACGAATTTTCCAGGATGCAACAGTTTGGCACCGTCTGTGGGAAAGATTCCTAGCTGGGGGGCAACCTTAACTGCAACCGTGGTCAAGGAAATTCTTCCAAATCTTCTGACATCCACGATAATATCTTTGAAAACTATTTTTCATAAAGCTGGTAACAAACGTATGGATGCTCTCATTTACCATGTTTTGCCGGTTGCTTACTGCCACATAGCCCATCGTAATATTAGAGAGAGGGTGAGAGAATATTTGAAATGGATCCTTATAAACATAAAATATTTAATTTATTTAATTAACATATTGCCAAATAATTTCTACATTTCTTAAATACATATTTTTCAGCTATGATAGTATTTTTAAAATTAAACTTCCAATCAATAGTGCTTAAATAAATATGCGTCGCAAGATGGCAACTGGCAAGTTTAAGAAGTAGCATTTATGAGCTTCAGCTCTCCACCTTTAAAAGATAAAAATTCTGCTGTCTCAAGTATCTTAATTTCTGCTGCCTCAGATTCGCTGTGTGGCATCCGACCTTGATAGAAAGCAGATTTGCGGTGGTGGACGAAATGGAGTTCTTCGGCTGTGGGATGCCACAATCAATATATAGTGGTCCATCAAATTTTAAAGCTCGGAGGCGGAGGAATACACTGGTAAATTTTTTTTCTTATTTATATATATTTTTATATTTGTGTTTAATTATTTATAGCTGTATCATTTCTCCGTTTTGTTTCTTCACTTAACATTTTCTTTCAGGGTCGCTACCCAAACCCCTTGCTGCAACGTGGCTGAAATTTTTTACTTGAAATCTTTAAATTGGATTTCCATTTTTAGAAGTGAATACAAACTTACTCTCTTAATATACAATTTATCAATTGTATTCAATTTATTTTATTATTTCATAAATAATTATAATATTGCCTTTGAGTTTTGACACAAGCTGAAGAGCTGAAAAATAACATGGTAGAGGGCTAATCTAATGATTTCTGGGTTGATGAAAAGAAATTGTTGTTTATTGAATTCTAGATATATGAAAAAATTTATTTTCTTTGAAGTTGTTTGATTGGATTTACTTTACACGTATCCGACAGAATCGAGCGTGCATGTTAGCATAGATGATTTTTCGGGAAACTTATAGAATACTACGACTAGTGTTTTACAGGAGAATTCTTAGTGTCCCTAGACAAATGTATGGTCTAGTCAATATTTCATTTAGACATTCTTGTAAAACCTTACCTAAAATTGTAAATCTTTCTTAGCAAAGCTTTATTTATGATATATCAAGGTTGGGACTTACGGCATTTATTAAAAGTAGTCTGTAAAGCAAGTCTTACGACTTATTTCAGAAGTAGCTCATTGATGGATCTTACTTAGCCCTATAGACTAAGATGCCCGATGGTTTTGATCAAGGATTTAATGTTTTATTTAGAAATTTTCCAAAGAATAGGTCTTATGCCTCCTTTTAGAAGTTGTTTGGTTATTTGGATAGAACGGGTCTTATTGCTTAATGATGACATGAAAGGCATTTTATGTGTGGTACAACCTTTATGGTTTCATATTGTAAGTATTCCTGAAATTTAAAAATTATTTCCTTCATGAAAACTTTTACGTCTAGTGTGTGTTTCATTCTTAACTCCTGCGACCACAGCTTTCCCTTATGACCAATACGTATTGAAGGGCGATGAGTAACATCAAATGAAAGCCTTTACAATCACTTAGCTTCTGTCCTAGAAGTAGAACAATCAAGTTTGCCATCCAACCTCTGACGTTCCTCATGGAGCATCATTTGATGCATACAAATATATTTCCAATGTATGGCTTCTTGAACAAACAGGTCTACCTACTTATAAAATAAATTGACTAGTCAAATCTTCAAATATTGCTTGTCTTTTAACATTCTGAATTGACCATTGTAGAGTTGTATCAAATGATTATCTAAATTTTGTCAACCTTTGATGCTTGATTTAATCCTTGATGATCATTCATTATCCTCTTCTATACGGAGAGGGACCAAGCTGGTAAATCATTTTTAGCCCACCTCTAATATTTATTTTGATTGTCACTTAATTCATACGAAAAAGTGGTGTACGATTGATATCACTCACTGACATCTAATGCTTACCTTTTCGATTGTCCTATATGCTCTCTTGTAAGGATTCAAGATCATGCTAATAGCCAAAGGTAGTCTAATCTCCACTGTTCCTTTACGATTGACATCCATCTTATAAGGAGAATGATCAAACTAATCGTCAAACATAACCTGACTTATGATATTCCTCATTGATCATCACCTCACATATATCTTCAATCAACATCTTATGTCTCCACTTATAAAAAAGTCTATCCTTAGTAACATTCAACTCATACTATTATAATAAATTTAATTATGTTATGCCTGATATAGGGCTGTTAAAATCTGGTCATGAGTCGGGTTCGGGTTGAATCCCAAATGGACTTGTCACTAGTTGACCCTACACATTTTTGCAAACGAGTTAGGTATTTTAACCTGGACTCGATCCGCTCGGGTTATCGGGTTGACCCGACCTGACTCGCGGATATGGCAACGCCAGCAGTAGCAGCAGCGTCGTCACTCATCAGCGGGTTGTGACTCACGCGAAGAGACATGTGACGCGGGTAGACGCGGTCAGCGTGGGTCATTCTCGGGTCAACCCGAACTTGAACCGATTTTTTAAACGGGCCAAATTATTGAACTCGAATCTATCCCGTTTCTCAAATGGGTTGATCCTAACCCGGAATTTTTGGGTCGGGTTGGATCGGGTTTTCGAGTTGTGTCAAATATTGACATCGTTAGCCCCATGTGTTTTTCTCTTCCTGAATGCCTCATTTAAAAATTCCCATACTGTAGGATATGCTCTCAAATTATGTGTATGAGTTCTTTTTAAATGTTATGATAAATTTTTTTTTTTGTCATAATAATACTTTAGCAGGAAAATTATTATCATTCTTAGACCTATAAGGATGTTAATTATAATATTTAGAGGAGAATAGGAGATATGTTTTAAATATTTTTGAATTTTTAAGAATTTTATGTTAACTTTTTTTATTTTTATAACATCGTTATCTAAAAATTAAAAAAATTAAAATAAAATAAAAATAGTTTCATTTTTTTTAAAAGAGGAAAAGCAGCGGCAAACGCAGCAACGTGCTCCATTTTCAGGTCAACTTCTCGCGTCCTTTCAGACTCAACTTGGTTCTAATGGACCCCTAATGGGGTCAATCTTCATGTCTAGAGAGTTATTTATATATTAGAATTTCTTTATACTAATTTTATGTCTCAAAATTTTGAACATTGAGTATTTTTTATCTATTATTTTTGTCACGCTCTATAATGATCCTTCTTGCATTAGTCCTAATAGAAATAGATATGACTTATCTCTCATATACAACGACTAATTCGAAAAATTTTGACTAATAAAAAAATATCAATTGAACATAAGTATATTAAAAAATATTTATTTATTTAACCATAAAGATTTTAATTAACTTAATTTTATTTGTTGTATATGATTTTCAGCATAAAGATTTTAAAATTTTTTTATTTAATCATAAATACTTTAAGCAATTTTAATGTAAAATTTAATGATCCTTGAAATTAAATTATGCTCATAGATTAATCTAGTGATATACTTGTAATCTTTAAAATAAAGTTGTCTGAATAATAATTGATTTAAATGTATGAAAAATGTCTAATTCAAAATAAAATCTCTAATATAATATTGGACTGTGTACATGTTTCATAATGTACGTTAGGTTAATCTATTTATATTTTTTTTTATATATAATATAAAAGGTATTTTTGTCAGCTTTAGAATACGGCATGCATATGTTTCAATCTAACAATCTAAGTTATCAAATTTATGCTTACTTATTTCAAATAAATTTGTTTTTTGAATTAAAATTGAGTATAATAATCAAATGAAGAACGACCGCATGATAAACTGCCTCGTTATAATAACGTGGATGCTGTGTTATTTTTTAAACAATCTTTGAAATTCATATATATATTATAATATTTCACAGCTTACAAAAAAAAATTAACCTTTAATTAAACTTTTACCTTAAAAATTTTCTCATATGAGTAGCAAAGCATATCAACCTGAAATCCAAGTTATTTCCTAGCAAAGAAATTGAAAAAATCAGATTATTCACATTAAACCTTTGCCACTTCCTCCTATTCCATTTCTTCATTTCGTCTTCTCCCCTTCTTCCTTGGCCCAGCTCCCACCGGAGCTCTTTGTTTCCATCAAATGCAGGTTACAGGATAGAGTATTGAGAAATTCGATAGTTCTTACAATTTTCTAATATATTAATATTAGTTTATGAAATTACTTGAGACTAGGGGTGTCAATTTGGGTCAGCGGGTCGGGTTCGGGTCGAACTCGGAACTGACCCGGCACTGTTCGGGTCAACCTGACCAATTTTTAAAAACGGGTCAGGTTTCTGGACCCGAATCCGACCCGATTCGAGTCCGGGTCAACCCAACCCGATACGAATGACTCGAAGTTGACCTAAAATTGCTAATTTTTGGATCAAAATCGGGTCAATATTCAATTTTTGGGTTAAAATCGGGTAAAAAACGGGTCAATCTCGGGTTTTCGGGTCAAATATGAGTTTTTGTGTCACTTTCGTGTCCATTTTGGGTTGCTGGGTCAACTCGAACCTGACCCGATTTTTAAAACGGGTTGATTTGTTCAACCTGAATCCGACCCGTTTCGGGTTCGTGTTGGCCCGAACCTGGATTTTTTCGGATCGGGTTCGGGTCGTGTCAAAAATTGACACCCCTACTTGAGACCCTTTTAAAACCATAATCCATGTCCCTCGTTCATATCACCATCCACCATTGCATGCATGGGAAAGTGTATAAAACAAATTTGATGTTACAGTGCATTAATGCATATACAATAATTTTAATAAAAAAAATTTGGAAAAATAATTTAGTTAAATAATGTATTAATCAAAATTTGGTTTGGTTCTCACAAGTTTTTAGGGTTCTTCCTCATCTAAAAATGGATCAAAATGAATCTCAATAAAATGAAAGCGGTCTTCAAAATGCAGTCGCTCAAGAAACAGGATGTGACTCATTGGGTAGTCATTCGACTTAATCACTTCATCTTGAAATTAGTTGCGATTAAGCCTTCAGCCAAGAGAAGCCCTCAGCCAAGAGAAGGCCTACTACTATATCTTAGAGTTGGCAAAGATGTCTTAAACTTGGAGTTATCTAGAGAAGAAGAGAGAAGGCAATGACTCATATACCATCTGAACAAAATATTGAGGGGAGTCAAACTAGCTAAGGTATCCAATGATTGAGAAATTGGCTTGGACACTTGTAATATCAACTTGTGTACTCTGACTTTACTTATGGACCCACTCAATTAGATTGTTGTCGATTAACCTCTCAAATTTATACTTAATAATTCAGGCTATTTTTGCTGGCTACTTAAATGGGAGGTCAAATTAAGTGAGTCTCAAATCTACTACATACTGCATGCAACAATCAAAGTTTGAGCACTTGCCAATTTTCTTGTGGAGTTCAATTGTCCGTTTGTAGAAAAGGATGTGACAAGCAATAAAATTGAAGATGGCATGGTGGACTTTGAAAGTTCGTTAGGGATGTTAAGCCCTTATGAACTAGCTTAAACTAACCAAGAGGGGGGGAATTGGTATTTTAAAAAATCTTTCACGATCAAAAACAAAACTTAAACAAACCAAAATTCACTGCAAAGAAATTCAACGTGCGGAAATTAAATGCGAAAAAAGTAGTAGAAAAAACCACAGAAATTTATAGTGGTTCGGTCAACTCGACCTACGTCCACTCCCCGGAGACGCCCTCCGAGTATTGCACTAAATTCAGTGACTCTCCTTTTGCTCCCACAACAAAGCAGAGAAGCCTGTACAAAATCTCATTTCCACTGACACCGGTGAGGCAAAGAACCTAACTCCTTTTGCTTCCTCCTGAAGCAGGCAGAGAACCTTGATCTATTGCTGAAGTGAACCTCTCTCGAACCTCCAAGAATGAGGGACGACGATTAGAGAAGATGAATTGGATCCTTGCTTGGAGCAACCTTTGTGAAACCCCTCATAAACTCCTCCTCATAAGATCCTTTCCCTCTCTCTCTCTCTCCTTTTCTCTCTCTCTCCTCTAGGCTCTCTCAAGTCAAGACAGTAGGAAATGATGAGATCTTGGGTAGAACAAAAGCTCTTAAATATAAGAGTTTTGGAATTGCTCTTATTTTATACAAACCAACTTTATCATCCAGGACGATATGGATATCGTCCAGGACGATATGGATATCGTCCTTGGACGGTCAGCATAAATTTAGCTCAATCAGCCCGGACGGTTTGGGACGGTCAGAAGTTTTTTGTTCATATCGTCCAAACAATCGCATTGAATGGATGTCTGGATGATGAAAAAATAGCTTGATCGTCTAGACTAATCTCACGATTGCCTCGGACGATTAGTTCAAATTCGTGAAAATCATCCAGACCATTGCCCTGAATAGAAGATGTCTGATTTTTTATCATCTAGGAGCAACAAAGGTTTTTGAACTGATCGTCCTGGCCGATCCTACGATTGTCCAGGATGATATGATCGAGTCAATCAAACCTTAATTGCTTTTCTTAATTATCAGATTAATTTAGGCATAATTGTGTTGCATCATCTAGGATAGTGTCCAAAAATAAATAATACCTAAGTAGATCTGGCGGCTGATTCTTTCTGATTTGAGCCTATCGTCCTGGCCGATACAAATATTGTCAAGAACGATGAGCTTAATGACAGGCTTCCTTAACCAGGATGCCCTAATTAGGGTTTATGTTTTTAATAGATAGTCCAGGACGATATTTGGATCATCCCGGACGATGTGATCAAAACAAAGAACTCTAACCAACAAATAAAAATTTTTCCACATGTGTGTGTGTGTGTGCAAGGTTACTTAGCATCATGAACCACATCATTTACAATAGGCTCAAGAAAGGAAAAAAATTATAAACTAACTCAGACCTAATCTACCCAATCTTGAGCTTAGCTTGAGTTGCACTCAATATTATGGGCCTGAAATGATAGTGAGGCAAGGCAGCCGTAGAAAAAATATGAATGTTTGCTATTATCAAAATTCTAATCCATAAAATCAGATTTGCAACAATCTCCCTATTTTTTTTGACGGAAAACAAAAAAATAATCTAAGCAGTTCAAGACAGTTTAATGGAAACAGATCAATTATCTAATAATATAATCAAACTTCATACAAACAGTACAACTAACTACTCCCCTTTTTGACACCATAAAAAAAGAAGAGGGAAACTAGAAAAGAAACAAAGCAGAGACTACCAAACAGAATCAAACTACAATAAAAAATAACATTAAAAAATAAAAAAATGATGGCCCCTGATCATCTGAAGGAGGTGGTGGTGAAGGTGGATGTGGCTGAAAGTAACTCGAAAGAGTGACGAACTGCTCTCCAAACCAGGCCATATCCTGGTCGTGTTGGTGCTGTAGGTGAATAATATCCTCAGTATATTGCTATTTGCATAGAACCGTAGTTCTCGAATCGTGCCTCCCAGTGGTCGAATTGATCCACCAGCTGATCCAGCTGAGAGTGCTGGCGAAGCAGAACAGGTGCATGAATGGGTGCAGGAGCCTCCTCCTCTGCTCCCTGAGCTTTCCCGTCTCCCGGGTGGAGACGAGTACTGTGAAAAACGTGGAAGGAATTATTCGAATAGAAGATAGGCTGATAGTTGGGTGGGGCAGGATATTAGAGGTTGTATTTTGATTCTAGAACATATGCAATGATATGTCCTAGGACAAGATTGGGCTTCCTCTTATGACTGGATCTCAAATAGTAGTCAAATGCTTGATGTAACGAAAGATCAGGTCAGTGACATTGAATTCGTGACGGGCCAAAATGTAGAAGGTGGTGATTGAGAGAAGTGGAGTAATATGAACGCGATCACCAGTTTTTGGGAGGATAGAGATGCGAAGGACATGTTGGATTGTCCTATCATCTTTAAGTTAGGTGTTAATCTATCGAACGTGAAAGTGAGCATTGGTGTTCCTTAAGAAGTGGTTGGCCGGAGCCCAATCATAGTCAGGATCAGAACACAGGGTATGAAGTTTGTCCACTATGGTGGAAAGGTGTAAATACTCTTGACAGTCCTGATATGTGATTTCGACGGGACGTTGGTTCACATAGGACCCGAGATAGGTGAAAGAGGAATTTATGTGAAGGCTAGCGAAAAATTCAAAAAAAAAGCTCGGAGTTGAAAGGAATAGTAAGAGTTAGGAAAAAAATATAAGGAGTTGTGAGCAAACAGATCAAGTACCAGATATGAGAGAATGTTTGCGTTGATAGACCTGGAGACTGTGATCCCAGCCATCTTGTTCCTTTGGTAGGCAGCTTGATCATCCGCCTCTGTGAATCGAGGGTCCAAAGTTTCCCTTGAGGAACTCCCAGAAAGGATGGCGAGATCTCTTTCTGCTGGCCATTATCAGAAAATAGAGCACAAGAGTAATAGCACAAGGGGATTTAAGAAGGTTTGAGTGAGAAAAAATATCGGAAAGGCTCCGTTTATAAAGAAGCTGCCCAACCGTTCAGGATGATCATAGAATCGTCCAGCACAATATGGTACGTGCAATAATTGTGTCCGAGATGATTGATCAAAAAGGCGATAAAATCGTTCGGGACGATCAGATATCATCCAGGATGATAAGACAGGCGATCATTCTGAGGAGTCATTCCGGACAACCGTTGAAAAAGCATATCATCTTGGACAATTAGGTGAATCGTCCGGTATGATGCACAATAATGTATCGTACTGGCCAAATTTAGAACTTTTAAAAGCATTGCCACGTGTATCGTCTAGGACGAACAGGTGGATCGTCCGGGATGATTACCGATAATTGATCTTATCGGCCGAATTTAAGGCTTTAAACGCATTGCCACATATATCGTCCAAGACGAACATGTGTATTATATGGGATGATTACCAATAATTGAGCAAAGCGAAAGAATATCGTCCAAGACAAAAAAAGGATCGGTCAGGACGATCATAAATGATTGAAGTAGAAGTCGACCAGATCGTCCAGGACAATAATTGGATCGTCCAGGACGATTAGAAGCAGAAAGGTCAGAACAGCCAGCAGACGGAATTATAAGAATGATTCAATCGCATCATTCAGGATGATATGAATATCGTCCGGGACGATATGACAAAAAAATTGAAAATTAAAGAATGGATGGAGATGATCAGAGAAGGCCTAAAAATAAAAAAATAAAAAAAAATAAATTACAAAAAAGATACAAAGTCATAAAAAAGGAATAAAAGATTTTTTTTAATCAAAGCTTGAATATGATAAATTTTCCATGTGATTGAATTAAAAATTTATAAGAATCAATGAGTTAACATCATTGAAATCCTAAAAATAGTAAGACAATTGATCTTCTTATCCCTAGCTCGGACTTCTCCCAGGGCAAAATCGTCTTTTAAAAATAAAGATATAAATAAAAAAAAATTAATTTGATAAGAAAAAGAGATTCATTCAAAACTTGGTTTCAAAAAAATATTTTATATAATAATATATCGAAGTAATTAGTTATGATCATGAATTTTGAATTCAAGCCTTTGAAAAATATCAAGTGACACATGAATTCTTCTAAGATTTAAAAATTTTGAATGGGAAGAAGCTTGCTTTTGGTGGACTCATTTTATGCCTCTTATTAATTTGATTGATGCTCTTTGCGCATCTTTTAATTTTTGATACATTTTTGTGTGTGTGTGTGTGTGTGTGTGTGTGTGTGTAGCATCATTGTGTATCTTTTGATTATCATTAGCCACTTTTTTTCATTTATTTGCAAGCTAGACCCCTTTTTTAAAATTCTTAAATATTTTTAGTTGTGATTATATCTTCCAGATATTAGAGAAGAAAAACTCACTCCCTAATATAAAGAAGAATGAATCTCAAAATACAATAAAAAATCATATGATAAATGTAATGGCAAGATTACGAGAAAATTTGAAAGTAAAATAAAGACTTTGAACATTATATATATAAGATAGATTAATGTAGCAAGATTAAAAAGATCTTAATTACAAAGTTCAATTGTTACTTTGAGATAGACTTTTGTTTAGAAAAGAGTATTACACCACTAAAAGAAGTTAGAGAAAAGGAAATAATCAACGATGTTTTTTGTTTAACTGATTTAGAGATATTAAACATTGACTACAAATTTTTAAAAATAAAAATAAATCATAAGATATCAATTCAATATTGATTAAAAGAAAACAAATGAAAATATACAAAAATAAATAAAATAATTGAAGAGAAGAAAAAAATAATAAACAAGAAAAAAAACTACAAAAATAAAACAACATAAAAAATAGACAACAGATAAAAAATCAGAAATCAGTAGGAATCAAGTTCATGCATTTATGTCAATCACGGCCAATCTGGTCCTTAAAGTGCTGAAAGTGTCGAAGGCTGGTGGTTTAGTAAAGATGTCAGCTAATTGATTCTTAATTGTTATATGGTGTAACTCAATATCTCCCTTGATCACATAATCTCTAATAAAGTGATGCCTTATATCAATGTACTTGGTCCTTAAATGTTGGATAGGATTCTTAGAGATATAGATGACACTAGTGTTATCATAAAGGATTGAAATTGTGCCTATAGGTAATCCTAAATCCAAAACTTGCTGCTTCAACCAAAGGATTTCGGTCACACAACTTCCTAAGGTAATGTATTCAGCTTCAGCAGTAGAAAGTGCAACAGAATTTTGCTTCCTATTAGACTAGGAGACTGAAGACTATCCTATGAATTGACAAGTCCCAGAAGTGCTCTTTCTATCCACCTTACATCCTACAAAATTAGAATCAGAATATTCAATAATCTCAAAAGAAATGTTATGTCTAGGATATATTATTCATAAGTTTTGAGTTCCTAAGAGTTATCTAAAAATTCTCTTAACTGCAGTCAGGTGGGATTCTTAGGATCAGTTTGAAATATAACAGAGAGACAAATACTAAACATTATATCAGGTTGGTTACCAGTCAGTTAAAGTAAAGATCCAATCATTCCTCTGTACTTTTTTTGATCAACAGACTTTTTATTTGGGTCCTTATCCAATTAAACACTGGAGGTCATGGGAGTATTAATTGGCTTGGCTTTATCCATTTCATACTTCTTCAAGATGTATTTTATATATTTTGTTTGATTTAGAAGGTTCCATCATCCAGTTGTCTTATGCTAAACTCTAAAAAGTATGATAACTCTCCCATCATACTCATCTCAAACTCCATACTCATTGTTTTAGAAAAATTATCATATAGCCTTTTATCAGAAGATCTAAAAAGTATATCATCGACATAGATTTGAACAATGAGTAAATCATCTCCTATTTTCTTCAGAAAAAGGGTGGTGTATACACTCCCCTTAACAAACTCCATCTATAGTAGGAATGTGCTAAGCCTCTCATATCAAGCTCTAGGTGTTTTCTTTAATTCATATAAGGCCATTTTTAATTTGAAAATATGATTTGGAAATTACAAACTCTCAAAACCTTGGGGTTGCTCTACAAACACATCATCTTTTATTACCTCATTTAAAAATACACTCTAACGTCCATTTGAAAAAGCTTAAATCCCTTATAACAGGCAAAAGCTAATAGGACTTTATTGGCTTCCAATCCAGCTACAAGGGCAAAGGTCTCCTCAAAATCAATCCCTTCTATTTGGTTATATTCCTTAGCCACCAATATTGCCTTATTCCTACCACCACACTATAATATTTTATTCTTAAAGACTCATTTGGTTCTAACTACACTTTGTCCCTTTGATCTTTCTACAAGCTCTCAAACATCATTTCTAATCAATTGGTTTAACTCCTCTTGCAAGGCTATGATCCAAAACTCATCAGATAGGGCTTGATTGATGTTGGTGGGTTCAGTCATTGAGATAAAGGTAGAGTGGTTCACTTCCTTCCTAAGTCCATGCCTAATCCTAACACCTTTAGAAGGGTCTCCTAAGATCAGTTCTTTAGGATAGCTTAAAGAATATCTCTAATCTCTAGGCAAAGTGTGTGTAGGTTCCACCCTTTCTTTCATATCTATATTTTCTACTCCTTGGATAATCTCACCTACTCCTTCAATGTTTTGGGGCTCTATCCTCTTCTCCAAATTTTCAACTCCAGTGTTATTCTCTCCAACTTCATCTTCCTCTTCAACTCTAGATTTCTTATGATCAGATTCATCAAACACTACATGAGTAGTCTCCTCCACCACCAAAGTCCTCTTATTAAACACCCTAAAGGATTTTCTTACACTTGAATATCCTAAGAACACTCCATCAAATTTTGAGTCAAATTTCCCTAAGTGTGACTTCCCATTATTATGAATAAAAACCTTACAACCAAAGACATGGAGGTGGGAAAGATTGGGTGTCATATCCTTAAGAATCTCATAGGGTGTCTTATTAAGTTTGGCTGTAACATTCACCCTATTCAACACATAACAAGTTATGTTTACTACTTCAGACCAAAAGTATTTTGGAAGTGAATACTCAGCAAGCATGACTCTAGCAGCTTCAACTAAGGTTCGGTTCTTCCTTTCAGCTGCACCGTTCTGCTGAGGGGTCCTAGTAGCTGAGAAGTTGTGATTAATCCTCTTATCCTCATAGAAGTTTTCAAATCTCTCATTTTCAAATTATCCCCCATTGTCATTATGGATGGTCAAAATCTCATAACATAACTTTTTTTCAATCCAAGTTAATAATGATCTAAACTCATCAAAAGACTCATTCTTATGTGATAGAAATCTAATCCAAGTAAACCTCGAGTAGTCATCGACAATCAGAAAACTATAGAATTTCCCTCATAAGCTGGTAGTGCTAATGGGTCCGAACAAATCCATATGAAGCACTTCTAAAGGTCTAGAGGTGCTAATGTCCTTAATGGAGTGAAAAGAGGAATGAACTTATATCCTTAGTTGGCAAGCATCACAAAGGTGGTCTTTTGAGAATTTAAGTTTGGGGACACCTCTAACTAGGTCTTTCTAGGTCACTCTCCTAAGGGTTTTTATACTGACATGACATAATCTCCTGTGCCACAACCATGAATCATCAGTAGTAATTTTTAAGCGAAATGATGCAGCACTTTTAATATTATTTAAGTCAAGCATGTAAATATTATTGATCTACATTCCCTGCAAAACAGTGTTGTTATTTAAGCTTATAATATAAGTATTTGTCAAGAATTTTATGATGAAGCCCTTATCGCAAAGCTGACTGATGCTGAGCAAGTTGTGTTTCAGTTCATCTACAAGCAAAATATTTTCAATCAAAAAGTTTTTGGAGTTTTCAATTATACCTATGTCCACTACCTTCCTGGTGGTGTTGTCTCCAAGAGTAACCTTGCCTTCTATCCTGGTCTCCAGCAAAATGAATTGATTGACATATCCAATCATGTGTCATGAGCATCCGCTGTCCAGGTACCACATGCTCTCACAAGGCCTTTTGTGAGAGCAAACCTGCAAAATCATCAAACATCAGATTTAGGAATCCAAATATATTTGGGTCCCTTCTTATGGAAAGTAGAATGCAATGCATGTGTGCTATGTCTTCACACCCAATGTGTACTACGGTGAATCGTGCAAGTGTATGTAATATATCCGAACATGCCACATGAAAAACATCTAACACCAAGAAAATGATGTACTAATCTACTCAGATGATGATGCTTCTTTTTAAAGTTATGTGATGCATGCAATGATGATTTATTATTTTCAAAAGCTTTGAGATTTGCTAATTTCTTAAACTCCTTTTCAAACTTAGTATGGGATGATTTCAAGGAATCATGTGCATCAGATAATTTAGTTAACTTTTTGTTTAATGCATCAAACTCATCAAGTAATGATATGTGATTGTTATCAATTATAAAATGATCTTTAAGAAGAATTTAATGCTCTTTTTGTAAATTTAAAAACTCCAATTTCAAGCAAGCATGTGATTTCTTAAGTTTCATATGTGATGCATGAATTTGTTCAGAAACTTTAAGTAGTTGCTCATAGGTTAGTTCACATACCTCTTTTTGATCATTTTGGCCAAGATTTTCATCTGCCATCAAGCACAAGTTTGTAGTCTCCTCTTCAGATTCAGTCTTAGAGGAGTCAGATGTAGAATCTGCCCAGAACACCTTTTAGAACTTCTTGTCCCTTTTGAACTTGGTTTTCTCCTCACTCTTCTCCTTACAATGGGTGTTAATTATTGACCCGACCTGACAACCTAACCCGAACCCGACCCAAAAAATACTGGTTATGGTCGACCCATTTAAGAAACAGGTCATGTTCAGGTTTCAATTTTTTACCTGTTTCAAAAATATATCAGATCCGGGTCAACCCGATAACCCGAAATTGATCTGTTTAAGATCTGGATGCGATTAAATCTGATCTGAGATCAGCATTTGCTTCGCCTAGCGCCTGTTTTAATTTTTCTCGCATGTGGGAGTGGAAACGAGGGATTGGTCCGATTAGACATCGGTCATGTTATATGGAACGTGGGTCCTATCCCACAGTGGGATTGTATGTCACCGTATGGCCTGTTTCTTCCTGGCCAACATACTCATCTGGTCAGCATCGCAAGTTTGCTCCCAACTCCTTTGCAATTCTGCGGTCGCTCCTAGCCGTCGAGACGGTAAGTCGCCTGCAGGCCCTGCACCACCAGTCAAATCCTCTGTCGGTTAAAGATCACTCGGTCAGCTCCTACACGCCAATCCGCTCTTTTGTAAGTTCCTATGCATCGCGACTCAACATGCAAAATTGTGGAGGGGAAATCCATAACATATCTATTCATGTTAGCAGGTCGGGTAAGGTCAACCTAGTAACCCTTGCGGGTCTGGTCTGGGTTGTATGTCCTGACCCGTCTAGCTAAACAGGTCGAGTGACCCGTCTAGCTAAATGGGTTAGGTTCAGGTCAACCCATTTATGCGTGGGTCATCTCGGGTTCGACCCGAACCTGACCCGTTAAGCCGAATTGACACCCCTACTCCTTGCAAGGATGTATTTTAAGGTAGAATAATCAGCTTTAACATGTCCTGGCTTCCTGCATTCAAAACAAATAGTATCATTATAACTCTTAAAATTTTTGTTACCCTTATCTTTATTTCATTTATGATGGTTCTTATGCTTCATCCTTAGAAAATTTTTGAATTGCCTTGTGATTAAGGTAACATCATCGCTTTCAGACCTAGAAGAATCAGTGTCCGTGTTATTGGCCTTCAGTGCCATAGTTTTTTCCTTCTTTTTCTCACTTGCATCAAGATTTCTTTGATTCACCCTTTGCTCATAAGCAATGACTGATCCAAGTAAGTTATCAATCGAATAAGTATTCAAATATTTAGATTCAGTAATTGTAGTAATCTTAGCATCAAAAGAGGAAGGCAAGCATCTTAAAATTTTATTCATTTTTTTATAGTTAGTGAGTTCTCGTCCTAAGGTATGCAAAGAGGTAATAATTTGAGTAAACCTTGTATACGTTTCAGAAATTGATTCAGAAGGTTTCATACGAAAAAGTTCGTAATCATGCAATAAAATATTCAATCGAGATTGCTTAACTTCATTTGTTACTTCATAAGTAATACACAATCTATCACAAATCTCTTTACCAGTAGCACAAGTTGAAACACGCATGTAGTCTTCAGATTTTAAAGCACAGAAAAGATAGTTCAAAAATTTTGCATTAAGTTGTCTTAAATTTCTATCAACAGAAGTCCATTCAGTAAAAGAATGTTCAGTTTTAATTCCATTAATTTCACGTGAATGAGGTGAATATCTTTCTTTAACAATCATCCATATGTAATAGTCAATTGATTGTAAAAACATAGACATGTGAGTTTTTCAAAAATCAAAAGGAATATTATCAAACAAAGGTGGTCGGGTAATAGAATACCCTTCTGCAGTATTACGATTACCAGAGTTAGCCATAGATCAAAATCCAAAAGTTTTCAAAAACTCATTTTTATGAATCCCGCTCTGATACCACTTGAAAGTTTGTTAGGGATATTAAGCCTTTATGAACTAATCCAAGCTAACCAAGAGGGGGGGGGGGTGAATTGGTATTTTATAAAATCTTTCACGATAAAAAATAAAATTTAAACTAACCAAAATTCACCACAAAGAAATTCAACGTGCGAAAATTAAATGCGGAAAAAAGTAGTAGAAAAGAAACACATAAATTTATAATGGTTCGATCAACTCGACCTACGTCCACTCCCTAGAGGCACCCTCCGAGTATTGCACTAAGCTTAGTAACTCTTCTTTTACTCCGACAACAAGGTGGAGAAGCCTGTACAAAACTTCCTTTCCACCGACACCGGTGAGGCAGAGAACCTTAATCGATTGCTGAAGTGAACCTCTCTCGAACCTCCAAGAACGAGGGACGACGATCAGAAAAGACGACTTGGATCCTTGCTTGGAGAAACCTTTATGAAACCCCTCACAAACTCCCCCTCACAAGATCCTCTCTCTCTCCCTCTTTTCTAGACTCTCTCAGGTCAAGACAACAGCAAAAGATGAGTTTTTGGGTGTAATAAGAGCTCTTAAATAGAAGAGTTTTGAAGTAGCTCTTATTTTATACAAAATAACTTTGTCATCCAGGACGATATTGATATCATCCTGGATGATCAGCATAAATTTAGCTCAATCAGCCCGAACGGTTTATGACGATCAAAAGATTTTTGTTTATTTCGTCTAGGACGATATGATATCGTCCTGTACGATCAGTACAAATCCTTGAATATCATCTAGACAATCGCACTAAATGGATATCTAGACGATGAAAAAATAGCTTAATTGTTCAAGCCGATCTCACGATCACCCCGGACAATTAGTTCAAATTCATGAAAATTGTCCAGACCATCACCCTGAATAGAGGATGTCCGATGTTTGATCGTCCAGGAGAAACAAAAGTGTTTGAACTGATCGTCCTGGTCGATCCTGTGATCGTCCAGGATGATATGATCGAGTCAATCAAACCTTAATTGCTTTACTTAATTACCAGATTAATTTAGGCATAATTATATTGCATCGTCTAGGACGATGTCCAAAAATAAGTAATACGTAAGTAGATATGACGGACAATTCTTTCTGATTTGAGCCTATCGTCCTGGCCGATACAAATATTGTCCAGGATGATGAGCTAATTAGTGATGGCTACCTTAACCAGTATGCCCTAATTAGGGTTTCTATTTTTAATAGATCATTCAAGATGATGTTTGGATCATCCCGGACGATGTGATCAAAACAGAGAACTTAACCAACAGACAAAAATTTTCCCCTATGTGTGTGTGCAAGGTTACTTTGCATCAGGAACCTCATCGTTTACAATAGACTTAAGAAAGGAAAAAAATTACAAACTGACTCATCCTAATCTACCCAATCTTGAGCTGGCTTGAGTTGCATTTGATCTTGTGAACCTGAAATGTTAGTGGGCAAGGCAGTCGTAGAAAAAACATAAATGTTTACTATCATCAAAATATTAATCCATAAAATTAGATTTGCAACAGCCATGCTGAGATTGACCATTTCGTGAGTTGGATTGAATCTTGAGCATTTGAGCACAGAGAAGTCTCACACGAGATAATAAACCCATTAAGATTTAGTGTTGAAGTCGCCCAATATCTTCTAATTACAGACGAGTTATTTAGATGATCGATGACCTCATTAAACTTGAGATGTGTGGAATAAAATAAGTTAAGAGAGATTACTCATGGAAAGGTAATCAAGTAAGTTTGCCTCTTGGGATAAAGGAAACTTGCCTTTGGAATCATTAGAAAATGGTAGTTCTGATTGGCCTATTAAAATACTCAAAAGAATTTTAAAAGATTCCTCCAACGTTAGAAATTTACTCCAATGTAGTTGCAACCCACCCATAAGCTCCAACCAATAACTTGCCCATAGCTATTCACTATTGGGGGATGGATCTCATTTGGCCATTTCCTCCTAGCGAGCAAAAAAGGCTCAATCTTTCTATGGCAAACTATTTCTCAAAGTGGATCGGATTATTTCTCATAATTATAAATGATAGTGGGCCACTATTCACCAGCAAGAAGGTCAAAAAATTATTTCATTCACAAGAAAAACATCTCAATTTGTTTAAGTGCATCATCACATACTAATTAGCAAGTCAAAGTGATGAAGAAACAGGTGTTGAATTGACTGAGAAAAAAGTGGAAGGAGCTAAAAGAGATTGGGTAATGGCATTACCTTCAGTCTGGTGGGCACTAAATATTGTCATCCTCAATGTTTGGCCAACCATTCACACTCTCCCATGGAAGTGAGGCATGACTACTGGTCGAGTATGAGCTACATAATTATTGAGTGGTCTCCACTGTAAACTTTGAGGAAGAAGAATCCATCTATATGGGAAGAAAGAAATGAATAAAAAAAGGGAAGTTATAATAGATTTATAGTAAGAACTTGAAGTTCAATCAGCACTGAAGCAAGAGAGATAAAGAGGAGAATGTCAGAGTACTATAAAAAAAATATCAAGGAGAAAGTCTTTATCACAATAATTTGATTCTAGTGAAACCAAATGCAATAGCTCGCTAGTCCACGCTAAGAAAACTTGAGTCGACATGGAAAAAACCCTATATTATCAAGAAGCAAGTCGGCTATAGAGCATACCTGTTGTAGGCATATTTATGCAAATAAGTGTTGAGGACATGGAATGTCGACAACCTGGATATTTTTAACCAATAATGAAAGTTGTTATATTGTTATTTTATCTTTTTATTTTTGCAAATAAGATCATTTTTTATCAAGTTCCTTTCAGTCAACGAATCCATGTAAAATAAAAAATGATAAAATAATAATTTAGGAAACTTGCTCCTCATTGTACACTCAGTTAACTCTCCCCTTCCTCAAATGTAATAAGATAACTCACCAATCATAGGACATGTGAGGATCTTATTTGGATTTTAAATGACTTGAGGAACTTTCTTACTGATGTGATCTAAAGTAGAGAGATAATGTCTAGAATTTGGTCTTATCCTAGCCCATCGAGCTTGTGGTTGGCCAATTTTGAGCCCTAGTGATTGATATAACTCATAGAAAAAAAATCAAACTAACTAGGATAACTCGGCAAATAAAGGGTACCAATTGGGTTGAAGACTGGCCTGGTCTTGACTCACGTTCAAATCTTAAAGTGATAAGATTGCTCTCTGTAGGTGAGTTGAAGCCCCTAAACATGAGACTTGCAAGTAAGCATAAGCCCCCAAGAAGAAAATTTTATGCTTAGTGAGGTAGCCTCCTTATTATGGTTGAGTCTTCTTATAACAACAACAATATCAAGTCTTTATCCCACTATGTGGGGTCGGCTACATGAATCCTTTTTCTTCATTGTGTCATATTAAAAGTCAATTTCTCGTTTAAATCTAATAAAGAAATATCATTTTTAATATTTTCCAACCAAGTCATTTTAGGTCTGCCTCTACCTTTCCTAACATAAGTCAAATCTAATACCTCTACTTTCATAATCGGGTCATCGGAAGGCCGCCATTTTATGTGAACAAATCATCTAAGGCGACTCTCTCTAATCTTATCATATTATACTGGAGCTACTCCAACCTTTTCACGTATATGCTCATTTCGTATCATATCTCTAATGGTAAACCACTCATCCACCAAAGCATCCTCATCTCTGCCACATTTAACTTAGTATTATACTTCTGTTTTAATAGCCAACATTCAGGACCATAAAGCATTGCAGGCCTCACCACCATCTTATAGAATTTTCCCTTAAGTTTGAGGGGTACTTTTCTATCACACAACAAGCCTGATGCATTCCTCCACTTTAACCATCCAACTTGAATTTTGTTGATAATATCTCCATCTATTTCACCATCACTCTGAAAAATAGATCCAATATATCTAAAATGTGCACTCTTATTAATGACTTGATTGTCCAAAGTCATAATCTCCTCACTAGGTTTATTACTACTAAAATTACACTCCATATATTCCATTTTAGATCTACTCAAGTGAAAACCTTTAGACTCTAAGGTTGACCTCCATAATTCAAGTTTACCTTCAACTCCCTCTATAGTCTTATCAACAAGAAGAATATCATCAGCAATTAGCGATTTTAAAATATTTTAAGAATTCACCAAGACCATCCCTCTATGTTCAAAATCTTATAATAAGATAAGAGACATTTGGTGACCACTAATCGATTATTTACTTTTGATTTACAACATAACATTATGAGTATTCAAACAAAAAATAACTAAAAACTAGCACTAGTATGAGCCCAACCTAGCCTTAGAAGGTGACTCCACCTTTGCAATAAGGTCCAAGTTGAGTAGTGTCTATTTTTCAACAAACGAGTCTCGATGGTTATACCCATAAAGATGAAATATCTGGGGAAAATTGAGGCCCTGCTAAGACATTGGCAAATCATGAAAGGTATAATAAATCTCAGGAAGGCAACTTTCGCCTTTGCAATAAGATCTACATTAAGTACCATGTAATTCTCTTCTAATTGGAGATTCTATATAGTTAAACTTGTGGAGTCCTAAGTCTAGTTAAGAGCGAGGTCCATCTAAGGTGGCATCATATCAAATTAAAATGTTAAAAAACTCTGAGGTATATCATTCAATAAGCAAGTATGATTTCATTCAGTCATAAGATACAATCGAGTTAAATATTAGAATTATTTAAAGAATGTCAATCGACAAGTGAGTACAAACACATCTATTCAAAAAGTGTTCATTTCAGATGATATTTCATTTGCTTATTACAAAATAAAAATAACTAAAATAGAAAAAATAAAGTACAAAAGTTGACATGCTATGAGTCGCACTCTACCCATCACTCTTCACATAAGACTTCAATATCAAAACATAAAAGTAGTTTTTATCCTAAAACTTATTGTTGAGTTTTTAAAGTCGTCCAACTTCTATGTGAAGTACTTGATTTCTATTTGTTTTTCTTATGGAACACCTCCCAGTTCATTGCCTTCATTTTTTTCTTTTTCTTCTCTAATTCCTCTTTTGAAAGTGATGATGTTTTTTTTTTTCATTTTCCCCTTAATGACTTTAATACATGTGTATGTATGCATTTACTTTCATATTTGAATCAGTAAACCTAAATGATGTAAGCAAATTAAAGCAAACACAAAGAGAGAACAACAAAGAGAATCAAATCTTACTTTTATAAATTTAAGACATTACTTAGATAACAAAATAGGTTAGAGAAAACAACTAACTTTAGAATAGGAAAGAGGCAACTTCCAACGACTAAAACAAAAGAAAACTAACAAAGAAACAATATTTAAAAAAAAAGGCTATCCTCAGAACATCCTACAAGAGGACTCCTCACATGCACCGATTGTAGGAATATATTTTAAAATAAGGTTTAGATATGCAAACCAAGGGTCCACCACAGCTAAGGGATTCCAATGTCCTTTCAAACTTCTCCAGCAAATGCCACCAATACAGCCCACAACTTCACCAAACAGCCAACAACTTCACCAAAACAGCCAACAACTTCACTAAAACAGCCAACAAAAACAGCCAACAACTTCACCAACGGAACTAGAAGAAAGATACAGGTGGAGTGGAACTTGCGTAGAGAAGAAAGAGGTTAGAAGCCGAGACGAAAGAGGAGAAGCTCGCAAGCTTTCCAGAGGGGGGAAGAAGGTGGACAAAGCTCTCAAGCTTTTCTAAGAAGAACCCGCAGGTTATAGCACTTTGTTCTCAAATATTCACTAACCAATTCTTCACAAAACATCTCATATATATAGGCAAGAGAGGGGAACCAAACAGCCCAAGATTTCCCATAAATGGAGTGATAAAAAGCCATTAAATTCACTGCACAGGAATCCCAAACAGCAGGGAATAAAGTCACGGATTCCAGCACAGGAAAACCAACAGTACCAAGGCAAATAAGGGCCACGGCATCAGCACAGAGAAACCCCAAACGGCATAGCAGTTCACAAGGTAAAGCCACGGTTCCAGCACAGTTTTCAGCAATTCCGAAGGAGAGGAATTAATCCCAACAGCCATCATAAAGTCACTGCAAAAGGAGGGGAATACAGGCCACGGGTTCCACCACAGAGAAACCCCAAAGGTCTCCATTAAAGCACAATGCAGGCCACGGTTCCAACAGCCTAATGAGGAAAATAATGCAGCAGCTCAAGAGGCAAAGAAGAAGAGGAAGAGACAAGTTCCACTCACCTAATAGCTTGCACCTCATAATGAATTTAGAGCTAAACATCAGCTCATAATGAGCTACACCTCCACTAGATATTAATGAGCTGGCACCACTAGAGTTTCAACAACTAAAGCTCAAACCGAAAATAGCCAAGGCCCACATGAAACCAGCAAGCAACCAAAGGACAAAATGGACCCCCAAAGCCGGCAAACCCAAGGAAGCAAAATCCAAACCTTTTCCTACCATGATCATTGGATTTACCACCATCATTGGATAGCATAAAAAAATAAAACAAAAATAGAAAATATAACTAATATTGTTCATAACAAAAATAATGCAAAAATCTAAATGCATCACTAAAACTGTAAGGTGAACAGTACGTTTATGGCTTCATTTTAATTGTGAATTGAACTTGTTATGGGGATAGGGGTTAGCCTACTGAGTTTCCTATTCATCTTTTTTATAATATTTTAGGTAAGGGTAAAAGTTCTTCTGAATAAGATGGGTTTTATAAGAAGCAAGGAATTTGATATGTGAAATGTATGTGATTTTGTAGTTCATATTATATTTTTGTTTTGTTGCAGTCAATATAATCTGAACTAGTAATTTAATTACTTTGGAAGAAATGTTTGATTGTGCACTATAAGTATTTGTTTTATATTATAAAGAATGACTAGCAAGTTTTGGTGAAATGACTAATTGATTGAGAATTAGCATGTATATAGGGAAAGTAAATTTAAATTCCTTATTTAGGTCATGGAGCGTCATAGTATGGTAGCAACAGTTAGATCATATGGGACTACTTCTCGAATGCCACTAGATATGGGTTCACCTGTCCTCTCCTTAGGCTTAACTGGTGGCTAGTTGGCGGGTAGCCTGCAGCAAAAATTAAGCGTGATACAAATGCATGATATTAGCATCCTGGTGACTAGGCAAAGCAGTGGGCTAGTAAATTGCTATAGTTGGCAAAGGACAAGTGACAGGAAGTTTCTAAAGGCTCCTCAGAAAGTCAATATCTTATACTCGGCATTTTTATACACCATTATTGTTACTATTTAAAAGTTCGTTAGGGATATTAAGCCTTTATGAACTAGCTCGAGGCTAACCGGGGGGGGGTGAATTGGTGTTTTAAAAATTATCAAACATAATTCACCATCTAAACCAAATAATCATTCACCATAAAATAAATTGCATAAATTAAATGCAGAAATATAATAAGAAAGAACACGCTTTATTTTATAGTGATTTGGTCAACTTGACCTACGTCCACTCTTCGGAGCCTCTCCTCCGGGTATTGCACTAAATTTAATGACTCTTCTTTTGCTCCCATAGCAAGACGGAGAAGCCTATATAAAAATTCTTTTCCATCAACCCCGGTGAGGCAGAGAACACAACTCCTTTCTCTTCCTCCTAAAGTAGGTAGAGTACCCGACTCCTTTTACTTCCTCCTGAAGTAGGAAGAGAACCTCGATTAATCAATGAAGTAGACCTCTCTAGAACCTCCAAGAAACTAGGGACGACGACTGGAGAAGACGACTCGGATCTTTGCTTGGAGAAATCTTTGTGAAACCCTCATAAACTCTCCCTTACAAGATCCTCTCTCTCTCTCTCTCTCAAGCTCTCCCTCTCCTCTTGTCTCTCTCATGTCAGGATAGCAGAAAAATATACATTCTTGAGTAAACAATAAATCTTATATAGAAGGTCTTCAAAATAGACCGAAATTGCGACAAATCGATAAAGATCATCCATGATGATTGACGGATCGTCCTATACGATCAGTACAAATTCAGCTCAATCAACTAGGATGATCTAGGGGAGGCAGGACGATTAAAGGATTTGCTTGTTCTGATCATCTAGGATGATGGTACATCGTCTTGTACGATTAGTTCAAAAACATCAAGTATCATCCATTCAATCGCTCTGTTCGGCCTAACCTTACCTGTCTGGAATTTGAAAGAATAACTAATTATCCATGATGATTTCTATGTCGTCCGGCACGATTATATTAAAATGTCAAATATTATCTAGACCATCGCTCTATTCGGCCAGACTTTACATGTTTGGATGATTAAAAAAATAACTGATCATCTAGGACGCTTTATCGATCGTCCTGTGTGATTAGTTCAATTCAATACATATCGTCCATAACATCATTCTGGTCATCCAAGAAGAAACTAATGTTTGTTTCACTGATCGTCCAGGATGATATGATCGATTAATCAAACATTAATTTCTTTCCTTAATCATTCGACTAATTTAGGTATAATTGTAAAGCATCGTTCAGGACGATGTTATGGATGATGTTAAAAAATAATAACATGCCTAAAATAGTTGGCGACTGATTTTTTCTGATTTGAGTCTATCGTCCAAGATGATGTTAATATCGTCTAGGATGATTTGCTTAATTTCAACTGCCTTAAACAGGATATCCTAATTAGAATTTCTATTTTTAACTGATCGTGTAGGATGATTTGGCATTGTCCTAGACGATATGAGCAAAAAACAAAAAACTCTAAAACAAACAGAAATTTTCCACTTGAGTGTGTGTGTGCAAGGTTACTTAGCATAAGAACTCACTTTGTTACATTTGACTCAAGAAAACGTAAAAACACTTGACGTATATTTACAGGCTGACTCAGTCCTATTATATCCAATCTTGAGCTGGCTTGATTTGCAATTGACTTTGTGGACCTAAAATGTTAGTAGACAAGGTAGTTAGAAAAACAAAAGTATCAGAAATATTTGCTAC
Source organism: Dendrobium huoshanense (assembly GCA_016618105.1). Taxonomy (NCBI): domain Eukaryota; kingdom Viridiplantae; phylum Streptophyta; class Magnoliopsida; order Asparagales; family Orchidaceae; genus Dendrobium; species Dendrobium huoshanense. The sequence continues at coordinate 7,768,631 of CM028346.1, forward strand.
CATCAAAATTATAATACTTGAATCCATATTTTTCAACTCTTGCTATGTAAAGTGAAAGTTCCATAAGATGTACTTTTCTATCCAAAAAGCTAATAGGAACCTCAATAATCGATCATGTAGAGATCAAATCCTAATAAATTATTCTATCACACATTAAGTAAGAGCCAACACCTTGAACTTCCTCAATGGGTGGCCTAAAAAACTCTCTTGTAGTTAGGTGGATCCTCAGCTCGCTCAAGGTTAATGACACATTTCCCTAGAATTAAATTCTAAAATATAAAAAAGAATCATTACCGGCCAACTTCCTCCAATATAGGGTCGTAGAAACCTAGCAGCTCGACATGAGGATGATCTAGCACTCTTACTATATTTCTTATGAGCAAAGCTCACTGCCTCAAGTATGCTACTCATTGTGATAGGAGCCTAACGAACTCCCTTAAATATGGGAAGTTGCTTAGCATGCTTTTCTATACAAGAGGTAAATCATTTAAATCTAAAGAAGTAGCTACCTTTACCTTACTTGGCTTAGCCACCACCACCTTCTTCTTCTTTCAATGACCTAGAGACTTCTTCACCTAACTCCATTGTGTTGCATTCGCAAAGGAGGGCTCTTCGTATTTAATAGTTATCAAATTTGACGTAAGTTATAAGATATTACTAATCCATCTCTTAGATAAGGCAAAGGAAATAAGAAAGTGTGACCCTATTAGTTCCCCTAGCCTCTATTTATTGCTAAGGTGGTATAGACCTCAAATCAACATCCTTATGAGAATCTTGGATAAATGTGCTCCTTTTTAGGTATTAGTAAAAGCAGAGCTTTTATAATAACTCATATTTTGACCCAATAAAAAAAAATTTAAGGAGTCATTAGAAATTCAAGTCATAAATCATCTTCATCATAACATAGACATTATAATGATTTAAATTCACTAATTTTTTCATAATTTTTATTCATTGGTGTAAATCATTAATAAATTGATGTATGTCGGTACAAGTAGGAGTTTGGGACCACCAAATGTCCTTTTTGCAAATCAATTTCACCAAAATTTTTTAAATAAATTGGGCTATTTTAGAAATATCATTCTGTAAGTTTTGAAGCCCTAAAAAAATTATATGAGTTTTATACTAAAAATTAATTAAATTATATAATTATATTAATATTATTTCATTATTTTATTGCAAAAACCTAATCTATTAATAGAACTTTACAAAAGCATTTAATTCCATTTTCCTTCATTAATTTTTTGATTAGTTTTAACAGAACCTGTAAGAGGAATTTAATAGAGAAAGCAATGAGAGAAAATAGAATTTTAGATTTAAAGGTCAAAGAGTGATTTTTGTTAGGTGATCCTGTTGGGAGATTTTTTCGTCTCATGGTAAGAAATTATTATCTTTTTTATTTCAATAATTTGATATTTTTGAGATTTTTACAATCAAATTTGTATTTTTTTTCATCGAAAAATGAGGATAATTTTGTATTGTAAAATTTTTACCACATAACTTTTTATATATTATCGAGATTAAAATGATGAGCTCTTTTATTACTTTTTTTAGAATTTTTGCTTGATGATTTAAAAAAACAGCAATTGTTGACAATTCAGAAATTTATTTTAACATCTAAAAATAGTATTATAGTTTAATTAAAGATAGGGTGGAGGGTCGATGAACTTTTCTTTAAATATTGTAATTCGGTGTTATCTTCTACTGATTCATGTGATTAACTAATTAGGAGTTATAAAGTGATTATTACTCTGTCGACAAACAAAAAGTAATGACTTTATTTACTAAGCCAACAATTTATTAAAATTGATACAATATTAGAGAAATACTGATTAAGCTAAGATTTCTTACTTGTTTAGTGTGGTTACTAAAATACATGTTATTAAGATATTATTCTTATTAATGTGCGAATTTATTATTATGACACGAACTTACTATTATTTTATTATTTTACTAACATTGTCACTAGTTTTACTAATACCAATATGTACATTGATATTTTTACTGATTTAGTATTGGTAATTTTACTAATTTATATATAGCTAGTGATATACTAGATATATTGAACATGTGAATTATATACTTAGTTAATACTGATGAAGAAAGATATACTGAACATGTGATTTATACTTTTCTTGGAACAACACTAGTTTATTGGGGCTATTGAGTTACAAATTTTATTATTTTTTTATTTAGTTGTTTTACCGGTTTCTCTACCACCACTTTCACTGTTTATGGTTTCCACTACTTCCTAACAATTATTGCATGGGAGCTTTACTATTTCGGCATTGATTCATAATTATGTAATGGCTACAATTGTGATTTGAATATTAACATGCATATAATTTCTTTGTCATGTTTTAAGTTTAGTTGTAGGATTTAGTTAGTTCTTGGGATCTTGAGCTCATTATATATGGTTAAATAATTTCTAATCATGGCAAGAGAGTAGAAGTGTTAGATTGACTAGAATCCTTCAGGTGCAAATTCTTATTATTTTAGCTATTATTTATAATTGTATAGATCCTGAGTTGTGTACAAAATTTTTGTATAAATAAATACATATGTTGATATTGATATTTTGATCGATAATTTTATTTTTATTAATAAAAGAAATTAAATAATTTTAGTTATTGTGCATTAAAAGATAAAAGAATAATTCTTTCAAATTAGATTCTAAGATGTCACAGCTATAATATAATTCTCTTGCCCCTTTCAAAGGTTTCTCTTCAAAGGAGCAAGTGAATTAGAGATTTAAATGTATGTTAATACATACCTATATAGGAAACTCAAGTACCAAATTTGTTTAACCATTATAATCTCGTTCAAAAGGAGTTCTTCCTCAAAATAAGCCTCGCCCTGAAGGGGATTTGATAGAACATGGTTTTGGACTAATAAGATTGACCCTAATAGAGCTTATTGTATAAAACTTGCCCCCAAAAACTGGATCTAAGATGCGTACATTCCAAGTTAGTTTAACCAAAGAGCTGATTTCAACTATCCTTCGCTAGTAGAGGCCCTTTGTAATAACTCTGCCAAATATTTTTTTATTGAGTCAATATAAATCCGAAAAATAAACTTTCTTCGCCATAACATTGATATTTTAGTATTTTAATTACACTAATGTTTTCATAATTTTTGGGTGCTAGTAAAAATCCTTAAAAAATATACACCTATTGGTGCATATGAGGATTTTGGAATTGTCATCAGGTGTTCGTTTTATAAACCAATTTTATCAATATTTTTTAAATAAAATGATTTATTTTAAGAATATTTTTCCTATAATTTTTGAAGTCCCAAAAGAATGTTTATGAACTTTATACTTAAAAATTGATTAAATTAATTATATAATATTAAATTATTATTTTAATTAAGAGATCATAATCCATTATTAACATTTATTAAAACCATTTGTTTTCTTCATTCGACCCAAACAAAGACTTGGTTTAAGAAAAATAAGAGAAAAAGCGAGGAGAGAGAAAATAAAACTTAGGATTTGGAGGTAGAACGATTTTCGTTTATAAACATTGTTGGAGGATTTTCTCGTCTTGCTGTAAAGAACCTTTACCATATTTTTCATTTCAAGGATTTTATGTTTTTGATATTTTTTTTATCAAATTTATGTTTCTATCATAAAAAAATGAGAATAATTTTGTATTGATAAAACTTTCACCACATATAGGATATAAAGATTGAAATTATAAATATTTTGAGTATTCATTTGAGATTTATCATCATGTGATTTTTAAACTACAGTGATTTTTGCCTACTTAGAATTTTATTCTGATGTCTAAAAATAGTGATTTAGTTCAAATAAAATTTTAGAATGTTATTTTATACAATATTTAGTAATTTAATTAAATTATAAAAATATGAATTTTTGGCTCAATATGATTTTTGTTATCTATCATTATGACATTTTGTCACTTTTTGAATTATGCTCAATTATTTTTTATTTTATTATAATATATTGAAAATGAATGTGGATATATAATTTAATAAAAGCTGATCCCTATTACTGTTACATGTTGACCTCATTTTTGTATGAGATCACTAAGTCAAGTCTAAATCCTAAATCAACCCAGACCCTAGGAGCAATCCTGATTCAAATTAACCCAAGCTTTTGATTAATTCAAATTCAAGTAATTAAGTCCATAATACAATTCAAATCCAAAAATTTAGACCATACTCTAAGGTTTACGGGTTCTGTCCTGAAAGTCTTTTCTAATAAACTTTCAAACATTTTAAACCCTAGTCAAATGACCCCTAATTCATGATATTTCAATTGTATATTGATTAGGAATGTCCCTAGAGTCTATCCTCCAAATTTGAACTCATTCTGAGAATTTGAACCCCAAAATTGGATTAAAAACCAAAGGCTATAAAACCTTTAAATATTTACGGCCTATGACACTTGACTTGTCCATATGTAGAATTTGACCTTGAAGCCTTCTCTGAAGCCTCAAATCAATTTTAGACCCTTAATCATGATATTTTGAGCAGTAAACTGTATTTTTGTGGATCCACTTTGACCCCCCAGTTGATCAAGGGTTAAAATGACAAAAATGCCTTTTAAAGAGATTTTTGGACTTTTGACCAAAACTAAACATGGTTCAATTTCTTTAACCCTTAAAACTTCTTTCTATGAATCCCAAATACTATTTCAGAGCCATTGAACCCCAAAATTAAAATTTCATTTAACCTGGATGGCTATATCAACTAGGGTTAGCCGTAGTGGCCCCTTAAGCCAAATAGTCAAATTGATCCAAATGAATATTTAAACCCATGGGAACACCTCAACTAGACTCAAAATATTATTTCAAACCTTTTTAGTTAAAAGCCATCCCTTGGTCAACTTGGTTGACCAAGTCAATCTAGGTTGACCTAATAACCCATTAATGGCCCAAATAGGGAATTTTTATTCTGGTTGTATAGGGTATCGAGTGTTGCCTCGATCGGTAACGAGCACTCAGTGATGTGTTGCTTTTTTTATTGGTCTATGGACATGTTTGGTATCCATACGCAATAATCACTCCCAAATAGGTGACTTTGACTCCTGAAACTACCTAAGGTGACTTTGACTCCTGAAACTACCAATTTGACTCCTAAAACTCTACCTTCACCAGACCCCATTTATCATTTCAAATTTGTTTAACCTTGACCCAGGTCTTGAGTCAACCTACTTGACCAAGCCAGCGTAGGTTGACACAATCAACCCTTAAGCCTATTTACACCCAATCAAACTCTAAATAAATTCCAAATCCTCTTAAGCTTACCTGATCACGTCTCCTAGTGATTTAGGCTTGATTGGACCTTTGATCTAGTCAATAGTTGACCTAATTAATAGAGTCTATGATTGGTCAAAGTTGACCTAGTTGACTCAGTTCAATGCACTCAATTAAATCAATCCATTTTAAACCCTATTAAATCCTCAAATGCATTCAATCCATAGCTCAAATGTCTCTAAACCCACCATGAGTCAAATCATAATGGATTTGGCCAAGTTAACTAGACCTAGCTTGGTCAAATGCCCACATGTGTGTGTTTATTCACTTAAACTCTAAGTGAATTACTTCTAATCCATTCCAATTCACTCCACCAGCTCTTTAAGTTCCTCTCACAAACCAGTCAACAAATGATTAAAAAAATAGATAAAAGCTTTGAAAGACTGAACTACCCTCTATCTCATCATGAATTGGTATGGGCTTTAATTACCACTTGCTCTCCCCATACATCTTGATAGCCTTATGGAAATTTGGCATTAATCTAAGAATTCCCTGCTCAATTCTATCCATCTAAACCTAAGGGATAAGGGATAAATACCATAACTCTTCTCAAGAGTCATGATGGCTTTTCATTTTCCAAAAAACCTCCATCTCTAGCAGTCTCTAGCTTATCCAAATGGTGATTTAACCTATACAATTATAAGAAAGCCTTTTCAAAGCTTTTCCCCATATCTTCCAAGCCTCCAAATCATATTTTGGTGAAGAGAGAGAGAGAGAGAGAGAGAGAGAGAGAGAGAGAGAGAGAGAGAGAGAGAGAGAGAGAGAGAGAGAGAGAATAGAGAGAAAGGATACTTGATGTAACAAATTCTAATCCAGCTGTTCACAGCTCTTGAATCCTTCAAGAAGTTGTATAGGACTTCCCCAGCTTTCCAAAAATCCCAAGAACATCAAAATTCGATGTTTAGACTGTAAGTTATCCCCATTTTAAATTCTATGATCAAATCTTGATTTCTCCCAAATCTAAATTCATGGAGCCTTTAAAATCCATGGGTTGAACTATTAGGGTGCCTAGATCCTACATTTTAAATTTCATCAAATTTGAACGGTTGGATCGAAAGTTATGAGCGTTTGAAGATTCTGTTAAAAAATGAACTAAAAAATCTGGGTTAATCTAGGTCATCCGTTTGTTTAATCTCAGCCAATCATACATCTTTGATCTACATGCCTTTTCTAGGGTTTGAACCCTGGTTCTTTAGCATGAAGGCGTGGAGATGTGGCCAAATCCTAGCCGTTAATCGGATTTTTTTTTTGAATCAAATTTGATTTTAAAAAATAAATTTAAATGCTCTAACCTTCAAAAATTTGCTAAAGATTTATTTCTTGTCTAAATTTGATGTTCTTGGGCTCATTGGATCAGTGTCAAGTTTAGATTTACTTTTAAATTTATTTTAACTAATTTAGATCAATTTATATAGAGTTATTTGATTTTAATAAAAATAAAAATTCTTTGATAATTCTCAATCTGGTGATCTAATTGACTTCAAATTTGTGCATGCTAAACTATGGTGTGATTCACACATTGCATAAAAAATGCAGCTTTGATTATAGGCAGGATTTTGGTGAATTAAATTTTCAAAGTTTTTTGTTAGATTTTGACATAAAATTTTAAAAATTTATAACGCATACACCTCTTCGAATTAGAATTGAATTTTTCTTTCGTATGTGTAATTTAGTGACAGGGTTAGGTGAACAAAATTTTAAACCCAATTGAATACTAATGACACCTAGGAAAAATAATTAAGGACAAGGTCTATCTAACTTAGAAAAATTCTAAGAAATTATATACACACCCAATGGTGAAACTTTTGAACACTAATTTTAGTGACATTTTACACCTTATGTCTAAATTTCACTGGATTTGGAGGTTATTAAGTCAAAAAATTAAGCAAATCAAAATTCTGCCCTTTTAGGAACCTAGAAACTTTAAATAGTCATAATAATAAAAATTAAATAAAAATAATAATTAATACATCAAACTGACCAGAATCTAATCCTATATTTAGGAAAAACAACCATCATCATTGGACCTTTAATTTAAGTTTTAGTGAAAATCAATATTTAAATAAATAAAATAATTAAAAATTATTAAAAATATCAAATAAATTCTAAATACTTGAAAACACTTCCATGAATCATCTTTGACCTTTGAGAGTGATTTCATACAGTTTAGGATGAGTTTGGATAATTAAAACAATCAAAACCTTTCTAATTAAATAATTAAAAAATCAAATAATTAACCAAAATTTAAAAAATCATAACTAATTCTATAAATTTTTAGATTTAGTAAACTCAAAAGCATGGAACTCCATGTAAGGTTTAATATTTATTAAAAAAGCAAAATCATCAAAAATCACTTAAAATCAAAAAGTCTACTTTTTAGTCAACTCTAGTTCAATTTTTAACTTAAACTTTAAAAATTCATAACTAAATGTAAAAAAATCTAATTTCATCAAACTTATAGTCTAATTACTCATGCTAAAGTCTATTATTTATGAAAAATATTAAATTTCTAGAATTTAATTTTAATGAAAAAGTCAAATTTTGACCTCTTTAATTAATGCATTTAAATAATTCAAAGAATTCCAAAAAATAAAAAAAACATTTAGAAATCCAGAAAACCTTAATCCAACATTTAAACTAACATCTAATCGTTTTAATTAAATTTATCAACCTTTAAACTTTTAATCAATTAACCTTACAAAAATATTCTAAAATAAACCTTAACACATTAATATTTAAGCTCTAACCAAATTTACCTTTCAACATTCAAAAAATTCAAATATTAGACAACTTGAATAAATTACACGATATAGGATATATCCAAGCCACACAACCTTCCTCACACACTTTAGATGGTTTGCTAGGGCACCACTTCTGGATCTAGGCTAGGCAGGTATTTACGTTTCTGCTGTATGCCAGATTTTTGGAGGTTTCACTACATGCTTGTTATTAGAATAGATGATAGCTGTGATTGTTTATTTAATTTATGCTCTCTATGATATAATTAATTGTGCATTAGATTTACCCTTAGGTTAGGGGTGATTTAAATACTGACATAATCTTACGCATGTGGTCTTGCTCATACAGGATATTGAAATAAAAGGGGGCTTAAAATTAAGTATTAAATTGATGATGTTTTATATAGGTGCTTCAGAAATGCTAAGTCCCCATGATAAAGTGTGGCTGGTTTGAGCATTTTAAATTTCATTATATTTACTGCTTGGGATGATTTAATATTAATTACTTAGGATATAACCCTGTAGGTTATGTGAGTTTAGATTTTTTGATTTTATTTAAATGTAATTTAATTGAGTTGTAAATTATCAAATAATAATTGAAATGGGATATGAATCCAATCTGAAACTCTAAGAGAAGTGTGACATCTCTTAGGGGAAAGTTTATCTTCATTTGAAGATTTAGATTATGATACTTTTGAATATTCAAAGAAAAAAGATAACACCTCTTTCGAGAGGAAGTTTCTTTTCATTTGGTATCTGGACCAGACGAATCCAATGAGCCCAAATAAGGATGAAGAAGTGAAGAATGAGAAGAATATCATCTTCAAAGTTTCAAGAGTTTTCGGAGTAGAATTTTGATTGTTGTCAGTGGTACCCACCTACTTTATTTTTTCTACACATTAGGAGTTATAATAATAAGTGGCACTTGCCACATAGACTTTCAATTTAATTTAAAATTTAATTGATTTAATTAATGATTAATGTATTGATTGAGAAATAAGGTTGCATACTTTTAGTGTTATTTGGTGATTTTGCATGTCCATCTTTGATTTAGCTTGGAATCCGATCAAAGGCTCATGATGTTATAATAAAAATTCTTCTATTTAAACAAATTTAAATTTTTAAGCTCACATAGAAATTTTAACGATTTTAAGAAGTAAGCCTGGGACTGCCTAGCATATTGTTGCATCTTCTTTTCTTTGTTAGGTACCTCCCAGCCTGCGGGTTTTGTCAGATCACTAGGCTTATGAGGGTACAAATTTGTCAATGGCAATATGTATAATCTCTATGATAAAACCTATTTTTAAGCCTTTTTAAAATTGTCTCACCCTAATTTTAAACATTTATTGAGTCAACTAATATGCATTGCATTAAAAACTAATTTAAAAGTGTCTAACACTTTAATTATATTTACTTTAACATATTTACCCACATAAGTTAAGGAGCCAAATAAGTGTTGAAACTCGTTCACTATGAATTAGGTTGTTAAGCCTAAGTTTATGTCCCACCTTGGTATTTTAAAAAATTAATCCCTCTTTTGAGTATTTTAAACCAAAATTAAACTTTAATGAATTTTGTATAAATAGTTTTTCAACCACAGTTTTAAAACAGTAAATCACAAAAAATAAAAAGTAGCAAAAAAATAATGACACCAAATTTATAGTGGTTCGGTCAAAACCAGACCTACATCCACTCCCCGGAGGCACCCTCCAAGTATTGCACTAATACCACTAGTGACTCTCCTTTTGCACCCACAGCAAGGCGGAGAAACCTTTACAAAATTCTTTTCACCACTACCCGGTGTGGTAGAGAACCGTCGTCCTTTTACACTATCCCCAGTGCTGGCAGAGAACCATCGTCCTTTTCACATTATCCCCAGTGCTGGCAGAGAATCATCCATCCTTTCACACTATCCCTAGTGCTAGGTAGAGAACCGTCCGTCCTTTCACACTCTCCTAGTGTGGGTAGAGAACCCTTCGTCCTTTTACACTCTCCTAGTGTGGGCAGAGAACCCTTCGTCCTTTCACACTCTCCTAGTGTGGGCAGAAAACCCGCGGTTGTTCACACTTTCCAAGTGTCGGCAGAAAACCAGATCTCCTTGATAGATCTTCTCACAAGAATTCTAGAAGAAAGAAAGAAAAGAGAGAAGTACTCTCAAATCACAAGTAGAGATTCTTACTTTTAAACATAAAGCGAAGCCTTCACGCTCCAGTGGTAGGAATCCTCATTTGAATGCATTCTCACACTCTCTCCTTGACTCTTCTTTCAATAGGCACGAAGATCAATGAGCAAAAAGATTTGGTGGCAATAAAAATTGGACCTTATATAGGAGAGACAAGAAAAATCGTCCAAAAACTACAAAATTTCAAGTCAACACGAAATGGATCGTCCCGTACGATCATGGATCATCCTAGAAAATTTTATTTAAAGTGTCGGAAATGATCCTAATGAATATTGGTACGAACTATGTTCGTACACGATCATCGTCCCATACGAACTAGGTTCATCTGGACGAACAGTTATTTCATAGGTCTGTTCCCAAAATACCACAGGATGTAACCAACTTACTTAAGTCGATTCCCATCATCTTGGGACGAACAGGACTTCATCCGGACGAAATTTTTACAGAGGGAAACTTGTCCTGGCACAATTATGAATTTCGTCTGAACGAACTTTTTACAGAGAAGACTTCGTTCGGGGACGATTTGGATTTCGTCTGGACAAAATTTTTATAAAGCCCAAGTCGTCTTAGCACGGTATAGATTTCGTCTGAATGAAATTTTTACAGAGCCTAACTCATCCTGGGATGAAAATAATTTTGTCTTGGACGATCAGGACTTAGAAAAATTTCCTCAAACTCTTGTTCGCACCATTGCTCTTAAAAGGAGATAACTGACCTGATCGTCCCGTACGAATTATATTCATCCCGTACGATCAGTACAAAATTTTTAAGATCTCCTCAAGTGTGTGTGTGTGTGTGTTTATTCACTCAATTACAATCACTCCCTCTCAAACTTAATTCATACAAAAATTACAAGCTACAAAATATAAGATATCTTATGTTGAATTTGATTTGAAGTCTTCACTAGTTTGGAGTTCGATTTTCCTGAAATGTTAGTACACACACGAGCAAAAACAAATTTTCTAAAAAGTGTTAGGAGATAACTACACATAAAACAATAATATTTGGAATCATCAAAATTATACAAGTTGCAAGAATGTAAAATATGCAAATAGCAACTCTCTTAACAATAAGAACCTGTTCTAGATGTCGGCACTGCTTTCCTCAAACCTAACTTAATCAAATGTGTCTATCACTCTTATATAAAAAGATTGGATTCATGGTTTTAAAGCACATAGGTGGTTAGATGGCTCCCCAATCTAGTTCGGGATAAGTCCAGATTTGCATTGCATTAGCTAGGTTTGGGTTACTAATTTTTAATGCCTAATTTAGACTTAGGTTCTAAGGAAGGCTCAAGCTTTAAGACATCAACCTTTGGGAATTGAATCCCAACTTTATAATAAAATTAACAATTTAACTTAAATCTCTTTCAATTCAAATATAAGCCCAACACTTAGGATAAGGAGGGGTGCTTCTAAAATATTTTAGAACCTCAAAGCACCTCCTATCTTTCCTCCTTTGACCTCCAAAATAATTACTCAAACTTGATCAAATCCCTATTGAAATTTTGAATTCACCTCTTTGATATCACTCCTAGAACATCTCTAAACAAGAATTTCTGTCATTATTATAGTTGAGAGTATTTGTAGGAGACCCTGGTTTTCTATGATGTAATTAAGTATGAGGGCTTGCATTCATAGGAGATTTAGAACCCAAATCAACTTTTTTAAAAATTAATTTTTTAAAAAAACTCAATTAGTATTCTTTGGGAAAATCAACAATGATTATTATCATCATATTAAGATAATTGATAACAGATGATATTTTCCTCCGTTTGGAGGATATATCCTTTTGTTACCAAACTCCTGATTATGAAATTAATGATCTTCTATCTAGACTATATAATTAAATGCTTGATAGAATGTCATATTAACCCTTTGGGGTTATATGCCTTCTTTAAATTTAACTATTACAAGCTATATAAAATTCTCAGTTTTATTATTTGAACCCATTAAGGAATGATATCATTTGTGATGTTCGATGTTAATACTGAAACCCTAAATTAATATTTCCAAAGAAAATTAATCTTTACAAAAAAACTCTTCCACAACAAACAAAAATGACATGCCCGGTGGGACTAAATTTCTCTTTCTATTATTAATAACGGTTCCTTTTTTGCATCGGTACTTTTGACTACTCATTTTTTGTTGGTCCCTCTACCCATTTCTCCCTTTTGTGAGTGTGGATAACATCAAAAAGAAAAGAATAGAGAAATGAGCGAGGAAACCTCTATCAAAGTTAGCTTTAATGTTTTGCCTCTAAATTAATTGGTAAAGCAAAAGAATTAAGATAAATCCTTTAAAATCTTTCTACAAATGTTATAAACGTGTAGATTCAAACAAATATCAAGTATGCTAAGTTTCACAATCTACGGAAGACCCATTGGTCTCAAAATTAAACTTCAAATTTCTTCAGCAAAATTTGGGCTTTGACATTTCACCCCCAAGTTAATTGACGAGATGAAAGAGTCAAGCCCAATTTTCTCAATTTTCTGATCAATTTTGTAAACCTTATATATTGAGTGACACTCAACAAGCTAAGTTTTAAAACTCCAAGAAAATACATCAATTTCAAATTCGAATCCAGATTTCTTATCAAAATGATCAATGTCAATATTGGATATCGATCATTGCCATGTGTCACCCTGCAATATTTCCTTGTAGCTCAGTACACACAATAATGATCCAAACTTCTCAAAATCATTTGTGATTTCTCAAATTCATTTCAAAAGGTCTAATTCAAAATCTCATTCCAAATCCTCCAACAAATCTAGTCTTTGACATTTTTCCCCCAAGTCACTTGGCAAGGCGAAATAATCAAGTCAAATATTTTAAGATCCTCGTATAGGTTTTGTAAACCAACATATTTGAGCAAAGTACAATATGCTAATTAAGTTTCAAAACTTACAAAAGATCCTTGAATTTTGATTTCAATATTCAATTTTCTCTAGCCAAATTCAAGCTTTGACATTTTCTCCCCTAAGTTAATTAGTGAAGCAAAAGAGTCAAGCCAATATCTTAAGATCTTCCCATTAATTTTGCAAACCTGCATATTTGAGTGAAACTCAATATATTGAGTTTCAAAATTTGAAAAAGATTCGTTCAAATTCAATCTATAATTCAAGTACAAGTCTAATTTAAACCTCGAGTTCAATCTAAGCTTTGTCATTTTACCCCAAGTTGACTAGTGAAATGAAGGAGTCAAGCAAATTTCTTTGAATTTTCTCGCAATTTTTGTAAAGCCTCATATTGAGCGTAAACTCAACATGTTGAGTTTAAAAAATTTGAGAAAATTCTGCCAATTTTCAAACATTCAAATTTGTTCTCATAATCACTCAAATAAATTTTGATTTCAAAATTCAAAACCCCTATCAAATCTAGCATTTTTAATATTACATGCCTACCACCCATAGCACAAATATGAGTGTATGGAATGGAATATTAAAGTTTATAGGGTGGTATGGGTGGTAAGATGAAATATATGAGTGATATATTTGATATTAAAATTTTATATGAGTGGTAAGAATGTAATATTAAACATTTAGGTGATAGACATATAAATAGCATGAAATAAAATGATATATATGTAAATCCCTCTCATTTTAAATAAATGTTAACTGAAATTAAATAGACATCCCCAAAACTTATAATGATTATTTTTTTAACTATAGAATGAGACCTCATTTAATTTGTCATTCCAAACTTACAAAAATAAAATTATTTGTAAAAAAATAAACCCTAAAACATATTCATCATATGACATGATTGGGCTCCCAAGCAATCATAAAAGTCTTTCTTACTGTTTTCAAAATGGGTCTTTGATTGTCATTACATACCTTTCGACATAGTTCAACTATCAAAATTTCAATTTAATATTCCTATGCTTTGCATCATTCTTCTCCACCCAAACGAAGCATAGTACAAAAATAGGAAAAAGTAATATTCTCAAATGTCCTCTTGATATCAAATCATTAAAGCTCTTCATGTTATGAACAGCAAAGTATCACTGTGGTTTGGGAGCTTTAGCTGAAATAATGCAGCAATTCCAAATCTGTTCAAATATGATCAAAACTATTAATTAATAGGTGGGTCACTGCTCCTATAATTATGAGTCAGTGAAATAATATGTTAATTTTGAAATAATTTTCTCCAAAAAAAATCTAATAAACATGTGTGACTTGCCTTAATAATAATAATAATAATAATAATAATAATAATAAGGATAATGATGATGAACGGTGATGATGATGATGATGCTGTTGAAGTTAGAAGGTAATTAAGTCATACTAGAGAGTTTGTATAAGACTTAGATTTTAATTTCTAGTTTTTTTTTTCTATCATTTTATGGATGAAATGAATTAGAACGAGTCTTTGCTTTTGTTGCATATCATAATATTTACCTTAATATAGTGAGAATTTTAATATCGTTGTTTTATATAAAGATTAAAGAAAAAAGTTCAAAAAAAATTTAGAGTTTTTATGTAGAAAATAAAAAAGAAAGAATTTATTGTACTTAATCTAGTTGAAATGATCTATTACATAAGTAAAAATTACAAAGGATAGCTTTTCTATTTAATTGGATAAGATGAGATAATAAATTCAGGAAAAATAGCATTGTCTTTTTTGTTTATTGTAGAGATTGCTAGAGAAGTAATAGAGGGTGATTATGATGATGAAATGACAATCATATGATAAAAAGTTGGATGATAAAAGTTAGATGGTGAAATTTAAGGGATAGTACGGTTAGGAGATGATAAATGTGCAACGATAATCTTGCAATGATAGTCAAGTGATATTAGCTATTGATCAATGATTGTGGCTATTAGCGTCAATCGTCAGATAAGGTTTCAAAGATTTTTAAAATTCCGAACCCTTTCCAAATTCAGTTGAATGTTCTCCGCTCATGAGAAATGAGGGTAAATTTATAATTTTTTAGAAAAATATTATGATAAATTTAGCTAAAATATTGAAACACTCTATGGAACGTCACACACTAATTTCCTTGATCCTAGATCACTTGTTTAGCATTTAGGCATCTTAATGATCTAATGACTTTAGAATATTAAGATTTTTAGATTCCTCTTGTGAAGATGCTTGTTTGACTATAAGCATGCAAGTTTAGTCTTTCAAGTTATCTAATAAAATTTTTCAACTACTATTTAAAGTGCTTGATTTGATTTTAAGTTCATTTGTTCCCTTATTAAAATATTTTTTTGTGTCATTAGACTCATCTCATTGAAGCATTCATTTCACCTAAATTTTGATAATAACTTCAAAGATTTTTAGGAGTTTTTATGCATATCGTTAAATATTTACTTATTTAGATATTAAATACCTAAATGTTTATATTTATAATTTATTTTAAATCATTAATACTAAAGTTTTTAAATAAAAAAATTACATTTCTCAACCGCATTGCAATAAAAGATGTCGCTCGCGACAAAGTAGTCGCAATAAAGAATCCCACCATCCCTCCGCTCGCCACGTCACTCTCCGTCACTCTCCGTCCTGCGTGGCGAATCTACATCCCCGAACTCCTATATATCTTCAACCTTCCGCCACACAAACCCTCGCCGTCTCGCCATGGGAAGAGACGAAAACCACCAGTGTCGGCAGTGCAATGACGCGCTCGGTAACGACAGAAACGACGTGATCGACGGCGAAGATACGATCTCGCTTTCAGATATCGCGAAGAATCCTTTGATTCTCGATGAGGAAGAAGAGTTGATCGGTATCGAGGAGGATGCGGTCACTGAGGTGATGCGATGGCTGGAGCGGGAGATCAGCTCTCCTTCGCCGGTCCATCCGGTCATCAGCCGTAACCAGGAGAGCTGCGGGCCGTCGATATCCGACTCCTCATCGACCGTGATGGCGAACGTCGACACTAGCGGGGGCGGCGGCTGCTTGTCGTTCTTCTTTGGAGTGCCGTCGGGTCCGGAGTTCCCGGCGGCGGGGATTAGAGCATGGATTGAGGGCCTGGCTGGGAGTCAGGCGGCGGATGGGCGTGGTGGCGCCGACGACGAGGAATGGTTGGTTAGGGCTATGAGTGTGGCTGGAGTTCAGCTCGAGGAAAGCCTTTTTTAGACTGACTTTGTATTCATGGAGGAGGGGTCCTACTTTCTTTACCTTTTCGCTTTTTTTATTTGTCGATATTTCTTTTTTTTGTCTTTTTTTCTGACCTCCGTTCTGTTCTTAGAGTCATTTTCATGCTAAGAGGGTTATCATTTTTTAGAAAAATGGAAGCTACATTAATTAATTCTTTATTCATATATTGATATTTTCAATGCTTCATCAAAAAATAGTCTTGATCCGCACAAATTTTGAGCCATATTTGAATTTAAAATTTTCAAAATTAAATACAGGAGTATTTTAACTCCTATTTAAATAAATTTATGATCAAATGAAACTTCTCAGCGAGATGAATCAAACAACACCAAATTGATTCAATTTTAGTTCAAATAAGCCTAATTCAAAGGCTTCAAGCATATTTAAAAGCTTTTTGACATTAATTAGGTAACCACATGATATCCAAATGCAGCAAATTAATCTCAGATCTCCTTACCAGTAGCACAGGTAGATACTCTCATGTAGTCCTCAGATTTTAATGCACAAAAGAAATAATTTAAGCACATTACATTTAATTGCGTTAGATCCCTATCCTCATCGCTCCATTCACTAAAAGGTACTTGAGATTTCATGTTATTCATAAGTTTAAAAGGTGCAGTATAACCTTCTTGAATTAACATCCACATACGTTAGTCTATAGACTGTAAAAATGTAGACATTCTAATTTTCTAGAAATCAAACAGAATATTGTCAAACATGGGTGGACAAGTTATAGAATAACCCTTCGTAGTCTTACGATTACCAAAATACGTAATAATCAGTTTTCAAGGTTTTCTAAAACGTTATTTTTAAAACACCGCTCTAATATCAATTGAAAGTAAAAGATGTGCTAAGAAGGGGAGGGGGTGAATTGGAAAATTTTTTTTATAAAATAATAATCCTAAACATGAGTTTTAATTTTTTTTGTTTTTAAATTTTAAACAAGAAAACTAACTTGATGCGGAAGCGAATGATTAAAACACGATTGCAATAATAGGCGGTTAAATTTTAACTTACATGACAAAGAACTATAATAGGATTTTCACCAAGCTGTTATAACGAATATAAAATGAAAAACATAAATAAAGTGCAGTAAACAAAAAAAAAACATATAAGAAGATTTATAGTTGTTCAGTCACTTAACCTACGTCCACTCCCCGGATTCTTCCACTCAGAGAATTTCACTACTAAAAAATAATTTTTCTTTTGCCCCCACAGCAAGGCAGAGAGGCCTTTACAAACCCTCATTTTCACCTTCCTCGGTGTGGCGGAGTACCGAACACTTTGTCACCCTCCAGCTAACGACAGTGAACCTTCTCATTTTTCTCCCTCTTGGAGAAGGCAGAGTACCTTAGAGGACATGGACCTTGAAGGATCTCCCCCTTAGAAAGCTTCCCATAAGATCTTCTCTGGCCATAAGAGGAGCAAGCGTGTAGCAGGCTAGAAGCAACCATATTATCTCCCTCACACTCCTTCTCCCTCACAAACTCACCTTCTCCTTCCTCTCATAAACCCAAAATCTTCTCAAGTAGCTCTCTCTCAAGAAGTCCCCTTCTTATCACATTCCTCTCTCATAATTATTTTCAAAAGACAGAAGATTCATATATAAATCAGGCTCCAAGAAACCCTAAATTTTCAATTTAGCTATTTATGCACGTACATTATGATCCAAGATCGTATAGTACGTTCAGTTCAAAATAGCCTTCATCGTGGTACAAAGGAATACGAATAGGTAATTTTTTTGAATAACATCGTATAGTACGATATAACATTGTCTAGTACGATATGTTATTTTCCTTCTATTCGTATAGGAAAAATGCTGGGATGATGAAAACTCATCTTTTGTTCATCATCTGGTACGATTCACTTCATACAATATGATATGTTAAAAGCTTTAGGTTGTCTAGTATAATGTTTATATCATCTAGTATGATTAGTTCAAAAATCAAGGGATCATCCGGTATGTTATTCGGGACGATCGAAAATAGCCTTGGTTTATCATACAGAATGAACCATATTTACAGTATGATAACTAATTAGAAATTAATCCTTGATTTAATGACTAATCATTGGGGTTAATTTAAGTAAGTATTCAAATACTTATACTGTACGATCCACAGTACAATTAGTTCAAAATTTACGATTTAAGAACTTACTTAAATTAATCTGGAGGCTAGAGTTTTTAATTAGAAAGACATCGAACAGTATGATTTGTTATAGATAGCCGCCATTGAGTCACAACAGGTTGTATAGTACGATTTAAAATCATACAATATGATCTACAGAAAAAAAATTTCTTATTTTTAAAAATAAACTCTCCCCTTGTGTGTGTGCATTATTGCTTAGTTTGCATACACTTTGTGGCCAGACTAAAGAAAAGAAAAAATAAATGAAAATTACATAATTACAAACTTTACATCCTACTCTACCTAGTTTTGAGTCTTATTATTATCTTGAATAATATGTGATATTCCTGAAATGTTAGTACTCAGACATGAGCAAAAATCAAAATATTCAATTAATAGTGAGATAATTCAAATCAATTTTATTTGTTTTCATCAAAATCTTAGGCTAGGGGTCATGGACTACAACACATGGGTTGTTGATAGCAACTCAACATAACAACATAATAATATAACATCATATTCCTCTCCATAAATCCCCTCTAAATATAGAAAAACATTTGGAACACTCAATAACATAAGTCACATAACCATCAACCAATCATGGATTGCTGAACAATAACTCAACAAAAGGATTAATTAGAAAAACTAACACAAACTGAACAGAAAAATGACTCTCTAACCAAATTTAACTAAACAACAACTCATCAACTATTGTGATAAAAACAACCCCAAAGCAAAAAAAGCATGCCAAGCTAGAAATGCATGCCAAACTTTTCAATATTTTCAATAAAATAGAGATAATATTCGAGATAATAGCAAATCAGTAAGATAACAACCCATCGGACAAACCCTAAACCCAATAATTTCATATGGAACTTTAGAATAACTTTAAACAGTAATATTGACCTCTACATATGTAAGATGGTCAATGCAAGTAACGGAGGTGATGATTTATTATTGTTGGTTAATAAGACATCACTCAGAATGAAGATCGATGTGTCTCGACTGGAATGAAAGTATTTAAATTTTGCCCAATTATGAAATATATTGTACCAATATATTTAATACATCTAGGCCACTAGAAATCCTTCACATGAATCTATTTGAACCTGTTGGCATAGCTAGATTAGGTGGGAAAATTTATAGATTTTTGATTATTGATGACTACTCTAGATTCACTTGGGTAAGATTTCTAGCACATAAAAATGAGTTGTTTGAGGAAGTTAGAGCTTTCTCCACTTGAATTCAAAGAAAATTAGGATGTGAAATCTCAAAATCCATAGTGATCATGGTGGAGAGTTTCAAAATAAAAAATTTGAATCTTTTTGTCAAGAGATATGAATAGAGCATAACATCGTGAAGACTCCTTTGATTCTCGATGAGGAAGAAGAGTTGATCGGTTTCGAGGAGGATGCGGTCACTGAGGTGATGCGATGGCTGGAGCGAGAGATCAGCTCTCGTCCTCCGATCCATCCGGTCATCAGCGGTAACCAAGAGAGCTGCGGGCCATCGATATCTGACTCCTCATCGACCGTGATGGTGAACGTCGACACTCGCGGGGGCGGCTTGTCATTCTTTTTTGGAGAGCCGGCGGTGGGTCTGGAGTTACCGGTGGAGGGGATTAGAGCATGGATTGAGGGCCTGGCTGGGCGTCAGGCGGTGGATGGGCGTGGTGTTGCCGACGACGAGGAGTGGTTGGTTAGGGCTATGAGTGTGGCTGGGGTTGAGCTCTAAGAAAGCCTTTTTTAGACTGACTTTGTATTCATGAAGGGGGGGTCCTATTTTCTTTACCTTTTCGCTTTTTTATTTATCGATATTTCTTTTTTGTCTTTATTTATTTATTTTTTCCATTGACAGACTGACCTCCATTCTCTGTTCTTAGAGTCATTTTCATGCTAAGAGGGTTATCATTTTTTAGAAAAATGAAAGCTACATTAATTAATTCTTTATTCATATATTGATATTTTCGATGCTACATCAAAAAATAGTCTTGATCTGCACAAATTTTGAGCCATATTTGAATTTAAAATTTTCAAAATTAAATACAGGAGTATTTTAACTCCTATTTAAATAAATTTATAATCAAATGGAACTTCCCAACGAGATGAACCAATCAACACCAAATTGATTCAATCTTAGTTCAAATAAGCCTAATTCAAAGGCTTCAAGCATATTTAAAAGCTTTTTGACATTAATTAGGTAACCACATGATATCCAAATGCAGCAAATTAATCCCAGATCTCCTTACCAGTTGCACAGGTAGATACTCTCATGTAGTCCTCAGATTTTAATGCACAAAAGAAACAATTTAAGCACTTTACATTTAATTGCGCTAGATCCCTATCATCATTGCTCCATTCACTAAAAGGTACTTGAGTTTTAATGTCATTCCTAAGTTTAAAAGGTGCAGTATAACCTTCTTGAATCAACATCCACATACGATTGTCTATAGACTGTAAAAATGTAAACATTCTAATTTTATAGAAATCAAACAGAATGTTGTCAAACAGGGGTGGACTAGTTATAGAATAACCCTTAGTAGTATTACGATCACCAAAATACGCAATAATCAATTTTTTAAGGTTTTCTAAAACATTATTTTTGAAACACCGCTCTAATACCAATTGAAAGTAAAATATGTGCTAAGAGGGGTAGGGGGTGAATTGAAAATTTTTGTAATAAAATAATAATCCTAAACATGAGTTTTAATTTTTTAATTTTTAAATTTTAAACCAGAAAATTATTTTGAAGCGGAAGCGAATGATTAAAACACGATTGCAATAAAAGGCGGTTAAATTTTAACTTACATAACAAAGAACTATAATAGGATTTTCACCAAGCAGTTATAATGAATACAAAATGCAAAACATAAATAAAGTGCAGTAAACAAAAAAAAGCATACCAGAAGATTTATAGTTGTTCGGTCACTTGACCTACGTCGACTCCCTGGATTCTTCCACTCGAAGAATTTCACTACTCAAAAGTAATTCTACTTTTGCCTACACAGCAAGGTGGAGAAGCCTTTACAAACCCTCACTTTCACCTTTCTCGGTGTGGCGGATTACCGAACACTTTGTCACCCTCCTGCTAACGACAGTGAACCTTCTCATTTTTCTCCCTCTTGTAGAAGGCAGAGTACCTTAGAGGACATGGACCTTAAAGGATCTCCCCCTTAGAAAGCTTCCCATAGGATCTTCTCTGGCCATAAGAGGAGCAAGCGTGCAGCAGGCTAGAAGCAACCATGTGATCTCCCTCACACTCCTTCTCCCTCACAAACTCACCTTCTCCTTCCTCTCATAAACCCAAAATCTTCTCAAGTAGCTCTCTCTCAAGAAGTCCCCTTCTTATCACATTCCTCTCTCATAATTATTTTCAAAAGACAGAAGATTCATATATAAATCAGGCTCCAAGAAACCCTAAATTTTCAATTTAGCTATTTATGCACGTACATTATGATCCAAGATCGTATAGTATGTTCAATTCAAAATAGCCTTCATCCTGGTACAAAGGAATACGAATAGGTAATTTTTATGAACAACATCGTACAGTATGATATAACATCATCTAGTACGATATGTTATTTTCCTTCTATTCATATAGGAAAAACGCTGGGATGATGAAAACTCATCTTTTTTCATCATCTAGTACGATTCACTTCATACCATATGATATGTTAAAAGCTTCAGGTTGTCTAGTATGATGCTTACATCATCTAGTATGATTAGTTCAAAAATCAAGGGATCATCCGATATGTTATTCGGGACGATTGAAAACAGCCTTGGTTTATCGTATAAAATGAACCATATTTACAGTATGACAACGAAATAGAAATTAATCCTTGATTTATTGACTAATCATGGGGGTTAATTTAAGTAAGTATTCAAATATTTATACTGTACGATTTGATTGTACAGTATGATCAATTCAAAATTTATGGTTTAAGAACTTACTTAAATTATTCTGGAGGCTAGTGTTTTTAATTAAAAGACATCGTACAGTATGATTTGTTTACAGATAGCTATTGAGTCACAACACGTTGTATAGTACGATTTAAAATCGTACAATATGATCTACAGAAAAAAAAATTTTATTTTTAAAAAATAAACTCTCCCCCTGTGTGTGTGCATTATTGCTTAGTTTGCATACACTTTGTGGCCAGACTCAAGAAAAGAAAAAACAAATGAAAATTACAGAGTTACAGACTTTACATCCTACTCTACCTAGTTTTGAGTCTTCTTATTATCTTGAGTAATATGTGATCTTCCTGAAATGTTACTACTCAGACATGAGCAAAAATTAAAATATTCAATTAATAGTGAGATAATTCAAATCGATTTTATTTGTTTTCATCCAAATCTTAGGCTAGGGGTCATGGACTACAACACATGGGTTGTTGAATAGCAGCTCAACATAACAAAATAATAATATAACATCATATTCCTCTACATAAATCCCCTCTAAATATAGAAAAACATTTGGAACACTCAATAATATAAGTCACATAACCATCAACCAATCATGGATTGCTAAACAATAACTCAGCAAAAGGATTAATTAGAAAAACTAGCACAAACTGAACAGAAAAATGACTCTCTAACCAAATTTAACTGAACAACAACTCATCAACTATTCTGATAAAAACAACCCCAAAGCAAAAAAGCATGCCAAACTTTTCAAGATTTTCAATAAAACAGAGATAATATTCGAGATAATAGCAAATCAGTAAGATAACAACCCATCGGACAAACCCTAAACCCAATAATTTCATATGGAACTTTAGAATAACTTTATCAAATAGTAATATTGACACCTATATATGTAAGATGGTCAATGCAAATAACAGAGGTGATGATTTATTATTGTTTGTTAATAATACATCGCTCATAATGAAGATCGATGTGTCTCGACTGGAATGAAAGTATTTAAATTTTGCCCAATTATAAAATATATTGTATCAATATATTCAATACATTTAGGCCACTAGAAATCCTTCATATGAATCTATTTGAACCTGTTGGCACAGCTAGCCTAGGTGGAAAAAATTATGGATTTGTGATTATTGATGACTACTTTAAATTCACTTGGGTAAGATTTCTAGTACATAAAAATGAGTTGTTTGAGGAAGTTAGAGCTTTCTCCACTTGAATTCAAAGAAAATTAGGATGTGAAATCTCAAAATCCATAGTGATCATGGTGGAGAATTTTAAAATAAAAAATTTGAATCTTTTTGTCAAGAGATATGAATTGAGCATAACATCTCTGCCCCTAGAACTCTTCAGTAAAATGGGATAGCTGAGAGAAAGAATAGAACCTTGGTAGAAGCTGCTAGGGAAAAACTAGCTGAGTACACTCTTCCTAGTTACTTTTAGGCAGAAGCAGTGAACACTACATGTTATATTTTAAACAGGGTGAACATTAGGTCAAATTTGAATAAAACACCCTATGAACTCCTTAAGGGTTGAACATCGAATCTTTCCCACTTGCTTGTCTTTAGTTGCAAATGTTTTATCTTAATCAATGAGAAATCTCCCTTAGGAAAATTTGATCTCAAGGCTGACAAAGGTGTCTTCTTAGGTTATTCATCAATAGGTAAGGCCTATAGAATCTTCAATAAAAGAGCCCTGGTAGTAGAAGAGTCTACCTAGATAGTATTTGATGAATCATATAAGACCTTTGAACCTAAATTTAAAGAAACAGAGGTAGAAGCCATTCATAGTGTAGAAACCATTACCATAGGAGATAGGGTAGAACCTTAGGAATAACTGCTTAAAAATTAGAGATATTTTTCTAGTCATCTTAAAGAATTAATCTTAGGAGACCCATCAAAATGTGTGAGAACTAGGCACTAACTTAGGAAAGAAGTTAGTCATTCAGCATTTATCTCTATGATAGAACCCACGAGTATACATCAAACATTAGGGGATGAATTCTAGATCCTAGTAATACAAGAGGAGTTGAACCAATTTATTAGGAATTATGTATGTGAATTAGTCAAGAGACCCTAAAGAGCAGAGTGTGGTGGTAATAAAGTGGGTCTTTAAAAATAAGGTGAATGGCTCAGGAACCATAGTAATAAATAATGTCATATCAGTAGCTAAGGGATATAATCAAATCGAGGGCATACACTTTAAGGAAATCTTTGCCCCAATAGCTAGACTAGAAGCCATAAGGGTACTCTTAACCTTTGTTTGCTTCAAGGGTTTTAAATTATATCAAATGGATGTTCATAGTGCTTTTATAAATGGGATAATAAAAGAGGATGTTTATATTCAGCAACCCTATGAATTTGAAAACTCACAATTTCCAAATCATGTATTCAAATTGAAAAAGGTATTGTATGGGTTAGAATAATAACTTAGAGCCTCGTATAAAAGACTTAGCTCATTCTTACTAGATAGAGGATTTATTAAGGATAGTGTAGACACCACCCTCTTCCTACAAAGGGTAAAAGATAAAATTCAGCTCAATCAGATAGGGCAATCTAAAAGAGGGGCGATTAAAAGATTTGTTTATTTTGATATTCCACATCGTCCTGTATGATTAGTTAAAAATATCAAGTATCGTCCAAACCATCGCTTTGTTTGGCCAGACTTTACCTGTTTGGATGATGAAAGAATAACTGATCATCTAGGATGATTTCTGTATCGTCCAGTATGATTAGATCAAAACATCAAATATTATCCAGACCATCGCTTTGTTCGGCCATACTTTACATGTTTGGACGATTACAAAAATTATTGATCATCCATGATGATTTATCGATCATCTTGTATGATTAGTTCAAATCAATACATATCATCTAGAATATCGTTCTAGTCATCCAGGAAAAAATTAATGTTTATTTAACTGATCGTCCTGGATGATCCTGTGATATTTTCGGACAATCCTGTGATATTTCCGGATGATATGATTGATCAATCAAACCTTAATTTTTTTCCTTAATCATCAAATTAATTTAGGCATAATTATAATGCATTGTCTAGGACGATATCTTGGATGATTTCTAAAAATAATAACTTGCCTAAAAGAGTTGGTGGCTGATTATTTCTGATTTGAGCCTATTGTCCAAGATGATGCTAATATCATCTAGGATGATTTGCTTAATTTTGGCTGCCTTAACCAGAATATCCTAATTAGAGTTTTTATTTTTAACTGATCGTCTAGGACGATTTAGGATCATCTCGGACGAAATCATCAAAAAATTGAAAAATCTAAAATAGATATATTTTTTTCCCTTTGAGTGTATATGTGTGTGCAAGGTTACTTAGAATAAGGACTCACTTTGTTACATTTGACTCAAGCAAAGGTAAAAACACTTGACGTACATTTACAGACTAACTCAGTCCTAATCTACCCAATCTTGATCTAGCTTGATTTGTAATTAATCTTGTGGACCTAAAATGTTAGTAGGCAAAGGCAGTCGTAAAAAAAATAGAAGTGTTAAAAATATTTCCTATCATCAAAATTATAGTTTCTAAATTCAGATTCTTAATAATCTTCCCCTTTTTTATGATAACAAACATTTCATAAAAAGTTCAAATTAAGCAGTAAAAAAATTGCAACAAAACATAAACATTACCACTAATCTCCCTTTTGACATCACAAAACGAAGGAGGAAAAAAAAAGAACATAAAAATATAAAAAGAAACAAATGATAAAAATATGATAACAATAAAAATAACGAAAAGAATAGAGTTTTTTTATCAAAGCATGAATATGATAAATTTTTCATGTGATTGAATTAAAAATTTATAAGAAAAATGAGTTAACATCGTCAAAATTTGAAAAATGGTAGAACAACCGATGCTATTAACTCTAGTTCGAACTTCTTACAGGGCAAACCATCTTTTGAAAATAAAGATCTAACTCAAAAAAATCAATTTGATAAGAAAAAGTGATCTGTTCAAAACTTGGTTCTAAAAAAATATCTTATAGAATAATATGCCAAAGTAATTAGTCACAATCATGAATTTCAAAAGCAGACCTTAAAAATATTAAGTGACAGTTGAATTTTTCTAAGATTTAAAAGTTTGAAAGAGATGGAAGCTTGATTTCTTATGAGCTCATTTTGTACCTCTTGTCAATTTGTTGGCACACTTTACACATCTTTTGATTTTTTGATGTACTTTGTGTATCTTTCAATTTTTTTGTGGGCATTATACATCTTTACAATTTTTTTCTCATTTTATGTCACTTGTCATTTTTGCAAGCTATATCCCTTTCGAAACTTTTAAATACTCTCACTAGTGAGAATATCTTCTAGATATTAGAGAAGAAAAACCCACTCTCTAATATAAGAAAGAACAATCCATAAATATGAATCAAATTTATATGATAAATGCAATGATCTTAATCGCAAAGTCTAGTTATTAATTTAAGATAGACTTTTATTTAAAAAAAAAATACATTACTATAAGAAGTTAGAGGAAGGGAAACACTCAATGGTATTTCTCTCTTTAACTGATTTAGGGATATCAAACATTAACTACAAAATTTTAAAAACAAAAATAAGACATAAATTATTATTTCGGCATTAAAAAAAAGAAAAAAAACCAAAATAACAAAAATGAAAACAAAAAAATAATAAAAAATAACAATCAAAATTAAAGACTAAAAAAAGTCAGAAACAAAAGAAAGAAAAAATAATAATAAACAACAAATCAGGAAACATAAAATTCAGAATTCAATAAGGATCAAGTTCATACATTTATGTCAATCACACTAAATTGTTGAGTCCAGTAATTAGGTTGTTAAGCCTAAGTAAATGTCTCACGGCTACCAAGAGGGGGGTGAATTGGTAGTTTTAAAAATTTTAAACCCTCTTAATGATAAAGTTGAACCGAAATAAAATTTTCTTTTAAAGTTCGTAGAAAAATGTTTTTCAACCACAGAGTTGTTAAAACGGAAATTTAAAGTGCAGAAACGTAAAAGCAATAAAGTAAATGACACCAGATTTATAGTGGTTCGGTCTATAACCAGACCTACATCCACTCCTCAGAGGCACCCTCTGAGTATTGCACTAATACCACAAAGTGACTCTCCTTTAACACCCACAGCAAGGCGGAGAAGCCTTTACAACACACTCTTTTCACCACTACCCGGTGCGGCAGAGAACCGTCGTCCTTTTACACAATCCACAGTGCTGGCAGAGAACCGTCGTCCTTTTACACTCTCCTAGTGTGGGCAGAGAACCCTACGGCTGTTCACACTCTCCAAGTGTAGGCAGAGAACCTTTGTCCTTTTACACTCTCCTAGTGTGGGTAGAGAACCCTTCGGCTGTTCACACTCTCCAAGTGTCGGTAGAGAACCGGATCTCCTTGACTGATCTTCTCACAAGAATCTAGAAGGAAGAAAGAAAAGAGTGAAGAAATCCAATTTCACAAGTAGAGACTCTTACCTTAGTAATCCAAGTGAAGCCTTCTCGCTCCAATGGTAGGAATCCTCCTTTGAATGCTCTCTTCCACTCTCTCCTTGGCTATTCTCTCAAGAGGCACGAAGATCAAATGACAAAAAGATTGGGTGGCAGTCTAATTTGGACTATTTATACAAAAGACATGAAAAACCGCCCAAAAACTGCATATTTTCAATTCTGTACGCAGTGGATCGTCCTGTACGATCCTGGATCGTCCTGGACGATTTTACTTAAATGATCTGAAACGACCCAATTTGTATATGTGTACGAAATGACTTCGTACAGCGGATCGTCCTGTACGAACTAGGTTCGTCCAGTACGAACAGTTATTACAAGGTCGGTTCTAGAAACTGCTGAAAACTGTTCTAAGTCGGTTAATCGTTTGGACGAAAATATGTTCGTCTGGACGAAAATTTTCCAGAGAGCCGATCGTCCTGGACGATTATTTATTTTGTCTGGACAAAAATTTTCCAGAGGACCAATCGCCGCGGACGATAATTTGTTTTCGTCTGAACGAAAATTTTCCAGAGAGCTGATCGTCCGGTACGATATTTATTTTCATCTGGACGAAAATTTTCCAGAGGACTGGTCGCCTCGTACGATGATAAAATTCGTCTGGACGAAAATTTTACAGAGAACCCATCGTCCGTGACGATAAAAAAATTCGTCCTGGACGAATAGGACCTAGAAAAAATTTTCCGAGCAAGTTCTTATTCGTTCCAAGTGCTCTATAGGAGATAACTGACAGATCGTCCAGTACGATAAATATCGTCCTGTACGATCAGTATAGAATTTTAAAATCTCCTTATTTGTGTGTGTGAGATTCTCAATTACAATCACTCCCTTTCAAAATTAATTCAAAGAAAAGGCAAACTTCAAATAAACAAAATATCTCATGTTGAATTTGATTTGAAGTTTTCGTAGTCTGGTGTCTGATTTTCCTGAAATGTTAGTACACACAAGAGCAAGTGCAAATCTTCTGAAATTGTTAGGAGATAACTATACATTTGAACAATAATGTTTGGAATCATCAAAACTACATAAGTTGCACAAATATAAATCATTCAAATAGTAACTATTCAAACAATCTCCCCCTTTTTGATGATGGCAAAACAATTATTATTTGTAAGGTTTCAAGTTAAACAATTCTCCTATCTCCTAAACTCCTCCTGAATTGATGAGTATATTAAAATAAGGAGGCATTAAGAACAAAATTTTTGTTTTTTAGATTTTCTAAAATTTTAACATAAACAACTACAAAGTAAACACAAACAACTACAAAGTAAACACAAACAACTACAAAGTAAAAAAAAACTTGCAAACAGAACAATCAAAATAGAAAAATCAAAACAAAAAATACAATAATTTCTCCCCCTTTTTGACAGCAACAAAAAGTGAAGAAGAAATAGACAAGAAATGTAAGTAATTATATGAAATTCATTTTTAAAATTTAATCTAAATTGTGATTGACATAGGGTATGCAATTTTAAACTAAAGATATTAGGTCAATCATAGAAATTCATAAAATTTAAGAAGTGATATAACATTGTAAGTAAGAAGAATTTATCAAAGACATGATTCAATTTAGACATTTGACTATAGAAAATCATTACAAGAGAGATGTATAAAAATTCTATATTTCAAAGTTCAATAGAATATAAATGAACATAAGATCAATTTGAATTAAGAGATTGAACGAATTTGGAAAGAAGAGAATTACCTCATGTGGCGCTTTGCGCATCTTTTTCAAAATTTTGGGGCACATTTTTGTGCATTTTTTCTTGGTTGGGCTTATTTTGTGCCTCTTTTTCACTTTGCAAATTTTTGTGAATTCCTTTTCATTTTTGTACATTTGTACAATGTTCAAGAGTAATTGGACCAATTCTTTCCAAAATCTATAATCTAAAATTTCAAATATTTCTAGGTACATAAATATCTCTTGAGCATAGAAATACAAAATAAGAAAACATCTAAATTGCAATAGTAATATTAACTTTTATGTAGTCTAAATGAATAGACATGAATTTAAAAGTTCTAATTACAACAAGTTATATACAACTTATAAATTAAGAAAGTCTAGATTTTCTAATATAGATAATCTCAAATTACAATCGAATTTAAGCACTATGTAGATTAAATAATACTAATGAAATTCATAAACATTAACCACATTTCAAAACAAATCTAATAAAAACAAACTTTCATTGATATTAAAGAAACGGATTACAAAAAAAATACATTGAACTTAAAAACATAAAAACAAACACTTAACAATAAAACAGACAAGATAAAAACAAAAAAAATACAACATACACACATAAAAATATTTCTACTGTTCTGGAGGAGGAGGAGGAGGTATGCCGCCAAAGAGGTTGAAGTAGGAGGCCATCAACATTACATTGGTATTAATTTCATGAACTTCATCTTTAATATTACCAATGTCATGTTGCTGCTGCGTAAGTTGAGCATCAAATTGATCAAACCTTTGATCAATGTGAGTCTCTAGTCTATCAAATCTCTCAATCAGATTCTGGTAATCTAATTGAGAAGCAGAAGCTTGTACTCCTTCTTCTTCCTCCTCTTCTGAAGCACTGCATTGTGCTTTTTCTTTTTCTTTTTCCTCCTTGAAGAGCAATCTGAATGATGCATCGTTATAGTAAATTGGCTCTTCATATTCTTCATCAGGATGCACTATATTGTACTTCTTTTCTAAAATATAAGTAATTAGGTGTCCTAATAAAATGTTCTTCTTCCTCTTCTGATCAGCATGTCCTATTTCTAAAAGCCCATAGATATGGTCTATGATAAGTTGGGCTTTGTCAATAGGATGTCCTTGCATGATTAAAAAAGTTAGACAAGAAAGAAGAGGAGTAATGTTAATCCTATCACCAGCTTTAGAAATAATTGAGGATCTAAGGATATGCTGGATGATTCGGGCATCTTGGGTCATACCGGAGACTCTAGCAACATGATTGTCAATAGCATTTTCTCTAATTACCCTATTGATTTGAAACCATTTGAAGGAGGTTTCTGACATTAGGGTGTGGGCTCTATATCCCTCAGTTCTTAAGTTTAAAAATGCACCAAGGTCGTGCTTGGTGATCTCAACTTTTTGTTTAAAAACAAAAGAACTAATTTTGGAGTGGTCAGAATTGAAACTCATGTTAGCTAGAAAGTAATGGTAGGTTTGCTTATTGTAGAAGTGGGCGAGAGAAAGAATGAACTGAAATTGGGTTGAGGCGAAGAGGTGCAATACCCGAAATTTCAACTCTGTTTGGATAAGAATGCGAGACGGAGTGATTTTTGCGGATGCAAAACGAGGAAAAGATTCCTCATTTGCCTTGGAAAGAAAGTTGTCTGGGGCATTCCTATTTGGTTTCTTCACCAAAACCTTTTGTCTTTTGCTAGAGGAGGCCATTGTTGATTTGATGTAGAAAGGGATTGAAAAAGAAGTTTAGAAGTGTGATTGTTAAGTTTGAAAGCCTTCATATTTAAAGAAAAACAATACGTTTGTTCTGGATGAAAATATTCGTCCTGGATGAAATATTATCGTTCGTCTGGACGAAGAAATTCGTACAGACGATCCAATTCGTCCAAAATGTAACTGCTTTTTGTATTCAACACAACTTACGATGCGTCCCTTCGTACAGGCTTTTTGACTTGACCGATCGTACAGACGAAAAAATTTTCGTACAGACGATCAAAAAGTAAATCGTTTTAATGACTCTTGAAAACCGTCCCCTACATCGAACCGACACATGTTCGTCTGGACGAACGAAAATTTTGTACAGACGAAGTTCATATTAAAAACTGTCTTATCCACTCAACCGCTGCATTCAATCGTCCCGACGTTTGAGAGAGAAAAAAAATTCGTCCTGGACGATCACAGATCGTACAGACGATCTAATTAAAAACTGCTCTAAAAACGGTTTAAATTCGCGCAAACTGTTCCTTCACACATCGTCCCGTACGAAACCAATTTCGTCCTGGACGATTTCCTCCAAAAAAAATTTTTTTTTTAAATTTTGAATTTTTTAAATTAAGAAAATCAAACAAAACATTCAAAAACACAGAAAACATAAAACAAAACCAAAAATATAAAAACAATTCATTCAAAACACACAAAATTTTATAAAATAAAAAAACAAAACAAAACACAACAAATATCAATGTTGCAAAGACATTTTGGTTAAGCATTCAAATCAATAACACCAAGCCTTGTTCTTAAAGTACTGAAGGTATCAAAAGCTAAAGGTTTTGTAAAAATGTCTGCAAGTTGATTTTCAGTTGAAACATGTATGAGTTCAATTTCTCCTTTGGATACATGATCCCTTATGAAATGATGCCTTATATCAATGTGTTTGGTTCTAGAATTTGAATAGGATTTTTGGAAATGCAAATAGCACTAGTATTGTCACAATAAATTAGAATAGTGCCTATAGTTAATCCTAAATCAATCAACTGTTGTTTTAACCAAAGTACTTGTGCCACACAACTTCCTAATGCAATGTATTCTGCTTATGCAGTAGATAGTGTCACTGAATTTTATTTTCTACTAGACCATGAAACTAATGAATTTCCAATGAATTGACATGTTCCAGAAGTGCTTTTCCTATCCACTCTACAGCCTGCAAAGTCAGAATCTGAGTAACCAATAATTTCAAATGAAGAGCTAAACTTAGGATACCAAATTCCTAAATTTTGAGTTCCTAGAAGATATCTTAAAATCCTTTTCACTGCTGTCAAATGTGATTCTTTTGGATATGATTGAAATCTAGCACATAAGCAAACACTAAACATAATATCTGGTCGGCTAGCAGTCAAATAAAGTAAAGATCCAATTATCCCTCTAAATTTCTTTTGATCAACATATTTTCCCTTAAGGTCTTTATCCAACTGAACTGAAGAACTCATTGGTGTACTAACAGGTTTAGCATTGTCCATTTCATATTTTTTGAGGATGTCCTTAATATATTTGGTTTGACTAAGAAAAGTACCTTCCTCAAGTTGCTTAATGCTAAATCCTAGAAAGTAATTTAAATCTCCCATTAGACTCATTTCAAATTCACTACTCATTGTTTTAGAAAAATCATCACAAAGATGTTTATTTGAAGATCCAAAGATGATGTCATCCACATAAATTTGAACAATAAGTATATCCTTTCCAATTTTCCTCAAAAAAAGAGTTGTATCCACACTTCCTTTTTTAAAAGATCTTTCAAGTAGGAAGGTGCTTAACCTCTCATACCAAGCCCTAGGTGCCTGTTTCAATCCATATAATGCCTTTTTTAATTTGAAAACATGATTTAGAAATTTAGAATTTTCAAAACCTGGAGGTTGTTCTACAAAAACATCTTCCTCAATTACCCCATTTAAAAAGGCACTTTTGACATCCATTTGAAACAATTTAAAACCTTTAAAACAGGCAAAGGCTAGTAAAACCCTAATTGCTTCAAGTCTAGCTACAGGGGCAAAAGTTTCCTCAAAATCAATTCCTTCAATTTGATTATACCCCTTAGCTACTAATCTAGCCTTATTTCTAATGACTACTCCTGAGTCATTCATTTTATTTTTAAACACCCACTTGGTTCCAACAACACTTTGATCTTTTGGCCTTGTAGTTAGTTCCCAAACTCTATTTCTTACAAATTGATTTAACTCTTCTTACATGGCCAATATCCAAAATTCATCTGAAAGTGCTTGATCAATGTTAGTGGGTTCAATAGTTGAAATAAAGGCTGAATGATTGACTTCCTTGTTTAATCCACGCCTAGTTTTAACACCCTCACTTGGTTCACCTATAATCAATTCCTTTGGGTGGTTTTTAGAAAATCTCAAATCTCTAGGCAAAGGGTCTTCTCTTTCTAAATTTTCTTCCACATTTTCTTCTAAATTTAATCTATCAATCTTTTGGGAGTTTTCTTCAATTTCTTCTTCAACAACATTTGGCTCTTCCATGTTTCCATTTTCATCAAAAACAACATGTGTGGTTTCTTCAATGACTAAAGTTCTTTTGTTTAATACTCTATAAAATTTTCCAACACTTGAATATCCAACAAAAATTCCTTCATCTGATTTTGGATCAAATTTTCCTAAGGCAGATTTTCCATTATTATGTATGAACACCTTGCAACCAAATACATGCAAATGAGACAAATTTGGTGTTATACCTTTTAGCAACTCATAGGGTGTTTTATTCAAATTTGATCTCACATTCACCTTATTCAGAACATAGCATGCAGTGCTAACCGCCTCAGCCCAAAAATATCTAGGAAGCGAGTATTCTGCTAACATTGCTCGGGCGGCTTCTATTAATGTTCTGTTCTTTCTTTCAACTACTCCATTTTGTTGAGGAGTTCTAGGTCCAGAAAAATTGTGATCAATCCCCTTTTCTTTACAGAAATCTTCAAATCTTTCATTTTCAAATTCTCCTCCATGATCACTTTGTATAGAGATTATTTCACATCCTAGTTTTCTTTGTATCCAAGTTAAAAAATTTCTGAATTCCTCAAATGATTCACTCTTATGAAAAAAAAATTTAACCCAGGTGAATCTTGAAAAATCATCTACTATAACAAATCCATATACCTTTCCTCCTAGACTAACAGTGCTTACAGGTCCAAAAAGATCCATGTGTAGAATTTCTCAAGGTTTACTGGTCCTAAGATCTTTATTGGACTTAAAAGAGGACTTCACTTGTTTTCCTAATTGACATGCATCACATAGATGGTCCTTAGTAAAGTCTAGTTTAGGTATTCCTCTCACCAAATTCTTTTGGGTAATTCTTCTAAGATTTTTCGTACTAGAATGACAAAGTCTCCTATGCCAAAGCCATGACTCATCAGAAACAGTTTTCAAACAAAAAGCAGTAGGAGATTGAATACAATTTAAATCTAGCATGTAGACATTGTTTACCATTTTTCCATTTAAAACAATTTTTCCATTTAGGCTAATTATGCAGCTAGTAGGTAAAAATTTTACATTATAGCCCTTATCACATAGCTGACTTATGCTAAGCAAATTATGTTTTAAGCCTTCAACTAATAGAACATTGTCTATGAAAAAGTTTTTCAAATTTCCAATCATACCTGATCCAACCACTTTCTTTGTGGTATTATCTCCAAGTGTAACCTTGCCTCCACTCCTGGCTTCCAACGTTATGAATTGAGCAATATCTCCAGTCATGTGTTTTGAACATCCGCTGTCCAGGTACCATATACTCTCACGAGGTCTTGTGTGAGAGTATTCCTGCAAAATTCTCAAATGTTAAACCTGGGAACCCAAACTAGTTTGGGTTCACCTTTATGAAATTTATAATCAGATGCATGTATGATATGTCTAGGTTTATGCATCTTAGTTCTCCACACCAAATTAGGTTTCATCTTTAAAGTGCAGGTGTGAGATATATGTCCCAAAAATCCATAATTGTTACATTTAACATTAGGAAAAATATTCTTATGTTTTCTTTCATATGATTGTCTTCTAAGGGATTTCATGAATTTAGGATAATATTTAGGATTTGTAAAATCTTCAAGTTTAGGGGGGTTCCTATTATCCTCGAGAGCTCTTATAGTGAGTTTGTAAAATGAATTCATATCCTCCAAGATTCGATTGGTATAATTGATTCTATATGTCTTGCTCTCAGATTCATCCTTAAATTTCTTAAATTCTTTTTCAAGTTCAGCATAGGATGATTTTAAATTCTCAAAATTTTTATTCAAGTCATCATATTCATCAAGTAGTTTCATGTGGTTGCTATCAATTAAAGCATGATCTTTCCTAAGGATTTCGTGTTCCTTATTAAGCTCTTCCAATTCTAAAACTACACTAGCATGCATCTTTTTCATTTTCCTATATGCATTATGCATGTGTTCAGAAAATTCAAACAATTCATTATAGGTTAAATCACATACCTCTTCTTGATCTGATTGTTCAGCTTTATCTGTCATCAAGCAAAGGTTGGTGACTTCTTCTTCTTTTTCAGTCTCAGATGAGTCTGAAGCTGAGTCCGCCCAAAAAGCCTTTTGAAACTTCTTATTGCCCTTCTTTACCATTGGTTTCTCCTCTACCTTCTCCTTGCTAGGAGTGGCTTTGAGTTTTGGACAATCAGTCTTTATATGACCTGATTTCCTGCATTCATAACAAATCACTTCATTAGAAGCCTTGCCATTTCTGTTATACTTACCTCTATTCCATTGCTGGCGTCTCTTCTGCTTCCTCTTTAAAAAGCTTCTGAATTGTCTAGTCATCAGTGCAATATCATCTTCATCCTCAGATTGTGAGTGTTCACTTTCTGACTCTTCCACATTTAGTGCAATATTCTTGTCCTTTCTTGGTTCACCTGCATCAATCTTTCTTTGACTTACTCCTTGCTCGTAAGCAATGAGTGAACCAAGAAGATTGTCAATAGAATAAATGTTCAGATTTTTAGACTCTGTAATTGCAGTAATTTTAGCATCATATGCAGTAGGTAAACAACGAAGAATCTTATTAACCATTTCAGCATTAGTTAATTCCCTACCAAGTGCATGCAAAGAGGTGACAATTTGAGTGAATCTTGTGTACATGTCAGATATAGATTCATTAGGTTTCATGCGAAATAATTCGTAGTCATGTAACAAGATATTGAGTCTTGATTGCTTAACCTCATTTGTCCCTTCATAAGTAATACAAAGTCTATCCCATATGTCTTTTCCGCTTTTACAAGTGGAAACTCGCATGTAGTCTTCAGATTTTAAAGCACAAAAGAAACTATTTAAACATTTCGCATTTAATTATGCTAAGTCACGTTCTTCTATAGTCCAATCTGCATAGGGTGTATCTACCCTAATTCCATCAACTAATCTAGTTGGTTTTGAGTAACCTTCCTGGACTAGCATCCACATGCGATAATCAAGTGACTGTAAGAAAGTAGACATGCGTGTTTTCCAAAAATCAAAAGGAATATTGTCAAACAGTGGAGGTCTAGTGATAGAGTAACCCTCAGGTATGTTTCGGTTTCCAAATGTAGCCATCTACGTTAATCAAAAAGTAGTTCAAACTTATGATTTTGAAACTATGCTCTGATATCACTTGTTGAGTCCAGTAATTAGGTTGTTAAGCCTAAATAAATGTCCCACGGCTACCAAGAGGGGGGTGAATTGGTAGTTTTAAAAATTTTAAACCCTCTTAATGATAAAGTTGAACCGAAATAAAATTTTCTTTTAAAGTTTGTAGAAAAATGTTTTTCAACCACAGAGTTGTTAAAACTGAAATTTAAAGTGCGGAAACGTAAAAGCAATAAAGTAAATGACACCAGATTTATAGTGGTTCGGTCTATAACCAGACCTACATCCACTCCTCAGAGGCACCCTCTGAGTATTGCACTAATACCACAAAGTGACTCTCCTTTAGCACCCACAGCAAGGCGGAGAAGCCTTTACAACACACTCTTTTCACCACTACCCGGTGCGGCAGAGAACCGTCGTCCTTTTACACAATCCACAGTGCTGGCAGAGAACCGTCGTCCTTTTACACTCTTCTAGTGTGGGCAGAGAACCCTACGGCTGTTCACACTCTCCAAGTGTAGGCAGAGAACCTTCGTCCTTTTACACTCTCCTAGTGTGGGCAGAGAACCCTTCGGCTGTTCACACTCTCCAAGTGTCGGCAGAGAACCGGATCTCCTTGACTGATCTTCTCACAAGAATCTAGAAGGAAGAAAGAAAAGAGTGAAGAAATCCAATTTCATAAGTAGAGACTCTTACCTTAGTAATCCAAGTGAAGCCTTCTCGCTCCAATGGTAGGAATCCTCCTTTGAATGCTCTCTTCCACTCTCTCCTTGGCTATTCTCTCAAGAGGCACGAAGATTAAATGACAAAAAGATTGGGTGGCAGTCTAATTTGGACTATTTATACAAAAGACATGAAAAACCGCCCAAAAACTGCATATTTTCAATTCTGTACGCAGTGGATCGTCCTGTACGATCTTGGATCGTCCTGGACGATTTTACTTAAACGATCTGAAACGACCCAATTTGTATATGTGTACGAAATGACTTCGTACAGCGGATCGTCCTGTACGAACTAGGTTCGTCCAGTACGAACGGTTATTACAAGGTCGGTTCTAGAAACTGCTGAAAACCGTTCTAAGTCGGTTAATCGTTTGGACAAAAATATGTTCGTCTGGACGAAAATTTTCCAGAGAGCCGATCGTCCTGGACGATTATTTATTTCGTCTGGACGAAAATTTTCCAGAGGACCAATTGCCACGGACGATAATTTGTTTTCGTCTGGACGAAAATTTTCCAGAGAGCTGATCGTCCGGTACGATATTTATTTTCGTCTGGACGAAAATTTTCCAGAGGATTGGTCGCCTCGTACGATGATAAAATTCGTCTCGACGAAAATTTTACAGAGAACCCATCGTCCGGGACGATAATAAAATTCATCCTGGACGAATATGACTTAGAAAAATTTTTCCGAGCAAGTTCCTATTCGTTCCAAGTGCTCTATAGGAGATAACTAACAGATCGTCCAGTACGATAAATATCGTCTTGTACGATCAGTATAGAATTTTAAAATCTCCTTATTTGTGTGTGTGAGATTCTCAATTACAATCACTCCCTTTCAAAATTAATTCAAAGAAAAGGCAAACTTCAAATAAACAAAATATCTCATGTTGAATTTGATTTGAAGTTTTCGTAGTCTGGAGTTTTATTTTCCTGAAATGTTAGTACACACAAGAGCAAGTGCAAATCTTCTGAAATTGTTAGGAGATAACTATACATT
Source organism: Dendrobium huoshanense (assembly GCA_016618105.1). Lineage (NCBI taxonomy): Eukaryota > Viridiplantae > Streptophyta > Magnoliopsida > Asparagales > Orchidaceae > Dendrobium > Dendrobium huoshanense. The sequence goes on from CM028346.1 coordinate 7,807,241, forward strand.
TTAACAATAATGTTTGGAATCATCAAAACTACATAAGTTGCACAAATATAAATCATTCAAATAGCAACTATTCAAACATAAATATGGTCCTTAAGATGTTGAATGTGTCGAAGGCTGGTGGTTTAGTAAAGATGTCAGTCAATAGATTCTCAATTCTAACATGGTGTAACTCAATGTCTCCTTTTATAACATGGTCCTTAATAAAGTGATGTCTTATGTCAATATGTTTGGTCCTTGAATTTTAAATAGGATTCTTAAAGATGCATATGAAACTGGTGTTGTCACAAAGGATTGAAATTGTGCATACATATAATCCTAAATCCAAAATTTATTGCTTCAACCAAAGGACTTAAACCACATAACTTCTTAAGATAATGTATTCAGCTTCAGCAGTGGAAAGTACAATAGAGTTTTGTTTACTATTAGACCAAGAAACTATAGATTATCCAATGAATTGTCAAGTATCAAAAGCGCTCTTTCTATACACCCTACACCCTACAAAATTAGAATCAGAATATTCAATAATCTCAAAAGATGTGATGTGCCTAGGATGTCACATTCCTAAGTTTTGGGTCCTTAAGAGATATTTAAGGATTATATTTAATTCAATCAAGTGATATTCTTTAGAATTAGCTTGAAATCTAACACAGAGATAAACACTATATCAGGTCGGCTAGTAGTCAAGTAAATCAGTGATCCAATCTTTCCTCTGTACTTCTTTTGATCAATAGATTTTCCATTTGAGTCCTTATTCAACTGAATACTGGAGGTTATGGGAGTATTTATTAGCTTGGCTTTATCCATTTCATATTTCTTTAAAATGCCCTTAATGTACTTTGATTGATTTAGAAAGATTTTATTATCCAATTATCTTATATTAAACCCCAAAAAGTAGGACAACTCTTCCATCATACTCATCTCAAATTTTTTACTCATTATTTTAAAAAAAAATCATCACATAACATTTTATCAGAATATCCAAAAAGTATATCATCAACATAGATCTGAATAATGAGTAACTCATCTCTTACTTTCCTCAAAAAAAAAGGTGGTGTCTACACTCCTCTTAAGAAACTCTCTCTCTAGTAAGAATGTGCTAAGCCTCTCATATCAAGCTTGGGATGCCTATTTTAATCAATATAAGGTATTTTTTAATTTATAAACATGATTTGAAAATTGGAAACTCTCAAAATATGAGGGCTGCTCTATAAACACATCCTCTTTTATTACCCTATTTAAAAAGACACTCTTAACGTCCATTTGGAAAAGCTTAATTCTCTTATAACATGCAAAGGCTAGTAGCACTCTAATGTCTTCTAATCTAGCTAAATGGGCAAAGGTCTCCTCAAAATTAATCCCTTCTATTTGGTTGTACCCCTTAGCCACCAATCTCGCTTTATTCCTAACCATCACACTAAAATCATTCATCTTATTCTTAAAGACCCATTTGTTCCAACTATACTTTGTCCAACTAATCTTTCTATAAGCTCCCAAACATCATTCCTAAAAAATTAGTTTAATTCCTCTTGCATGGCTAAGATCCAAAATTCATCAAATAGGGCTTGATTGATGTTGGTGAGTTCAATAATTGAGATAAAGGAAGAGTGGTTCACTTCCTTTCTAAGTTCATTCTTAGTTCTAAAACCTTTAGAATGGTCTCCTAAGATCAATTATTTAGGATGGCTAGAATAATATCTTCAATCTCTAGGCAAAATGTTTCTAGGTTCTACCCTTTCCTCTATATTTGCATTTTCTACTCCTTGGATAATCTCGCCTACTCCTTCAGTGTTTTGAGGCTTTACCCTTCTCTTCAAATTTTAACTCCTTGGGTAATCTCTCCAACTTCATCTTCTTCCTCAACTCTAAACTTCTTAGGATCAGATTCATCAAACACTACATTAGTAGTTTCCTCCACCACCAATGTCGTCTTGTTAAACGCCCTAAAGGATTTCCCCACACTTGAATCCTAAGAACACTCCTTCATCAGATTTTGAGTCAAGTTTTCTTAAGGGTGACTCCCCATTATTAAGAATCAAAACCTTACAGTCAAAGATATGGAGGTGGAAAAGTTTGGGTGTCCTATCTTTAATGATCTCATAGGGTGTCTTATCTAGGTTGGCTCTAACATTCACCCTATTCAACATGTAACAAGCTGTGTTTATCGCTTCAACCCAAAAGTATTTTAAAAGTGAATACTCAGCAAGCATGGCTTTAGCGGCTTCAAGTAAGGTCTTATTTTTCCTTTCAACTATCCTGTTCTGCTGAGGGGTCCTAAGAGCTAAAAAGTTGTGACTAATCCCTTTATCCTCACAAAGTCTCATTCTCATTTTCAAACTCTCCATCATGGTCATTATGAATAGTTAAGATCTTACAATCTAGCTTTTTCTAAATCCAAGTGGGGAAAGATCTAAATTCATCAAAAGACTCACTCTTATGTGACAAAAATTTAATCCAAGTGAACCTAGAGTAGTCATCGATAATCACAAATCCATAGAGTTTTTCCCCTAAGTTGGCAGTGTTATTGGGTCCAAACAAATTCATGTGAAGGACTTCTAAAGGTCTAGAGGTACTAATGTTCTTAATGGAAATAAAATAGGACTTGACTTGCTTCCCTAGTTGATAGGTATCACATAAGTGGTCTTTAGTGAACTTAAGCTTGGGGACACCTCTAACTAGGTATTTTTGAGTTACTCTTCTAAGTGTTTTCATACTTGCATGATATAACCTCTTGTGCCACAACCAAGACTCATCAGTGATAGTTTTTTAAGCAAAATGAAGTAGCACATTCAATATTATTTAAATCTAGTAATAAACCTTGTTAATCCTTTTGCCTTGTAAAACAGTGTTATTATTCAATCTAATAATGCATGTATTTGTCAAAAAATTTATGATAAAATCTTTATCACAAAGCTGGCTGATGCTGAGAAAATTTTATTTCAAGCCATCTACAAGCAAAATATTTTCAATCAAAAGGTTCTTGGAGTTTTCAATTATACATATGCCTATAACTTTCTTGGTGGTATGGTCTCCAAGAGTAACCTTGCATCCAGCTTTGACCTCCAACAAAATAAATTGATTGCCATATCTAGTCATGTGTCATGAGTATCCGCTGTCTAGGTACCACATACTCTCACGAAGTCTTTAGTGAGAGCACTCCTACAAAATTATCAAATGTCAGATTTAGGAATCCAAATAAATTTGGGTCCCTTCTTATAGAAAAAAAATTCAATGCATGTGTGTTATGTTGTGAATCATACAATTTGGGTCTCTACACCCAATGTGTACTACGATAAACAATGCAAGTCTGTAAAATATGTCCTAGCATGCCACATGAAAAATATCTAACACCAAAAAAAGGGTTTATTAATCTATTCGGGTTATAGTGCCTATTTCTAGGTTTGAATACTTTTTTTATTGTATCAGAATTGAAAAACTGTTCAGGTGTGGGTGGAATTTTATTTTCCTCAAGTGCTTTTAATTCAGCTTTAAAATTGAGTTAACACTTTTTTAAAATAGCATTATCAACTTTTAAATAATTCTCCCTACTCTCATATTCATCAATATATGTTTTAAAATTATTTTAAAGTGCAGTATGGAATGCTTTAATAAATCATGCTCAATGACCAACTCATAATGCTTTTTATTTTACTCAACAAACTCATCAAGCAATTACATGTGATTACTATCAAGTATAGAGTGATCTTTAAATAACACTTTATGCTCATTTTGTAAATTTAAAAATTTTAATTTCAGGCTAGCATGAAATTTCTTAAGTTTCTTATATGTTGCATTATTTTTTTCAGAAACTTCAAGTAATTGATTATAAGTTAGTTCATATACCTCTTCTTGGTCATATTGATCAAGATGATCATCCACCAACAAGCACAAGTTTGTTGTCTCCTCCTCAGCTTCAGTCTCAGAGGAGTTAGATGCAGAATACGTCCAGAACGCCTTTTGAAATTGCTTCTTGTCCTTCCTGGACTTGGGTTTCTCCTCACTCTTCTCCTTAATTGGGTGAGTCTTAAGTGTAGTAAAATCAGCTTTCATAAATCCCATCTTCCTGTATTCAAAACAAACTATATCAGTATAACTTTTGAAATTTTTCTTACCCTTCCCTTTATTCCATTTTTTATTGTGTTCTTGTTTCTATTAGAAAGTTTTTTAATTGCTTAGTGATTAAGGAAACATCATTACTTTCAGACCCAAAATAATTAGTATATGTATCGTTATCCTTTAGTGCCACAATTTTCTCCTTCTTTTTCTCACCTACATCAAGTTGTCTTTGGTTCACTTCTTACTCGTAAGCAATGAGTGATCTAAGTAAGTTATTAATAAAAAAGTATTCAAATCTTTAGATTCTATTATTGTAGTAATTTTATCTTCAAAAGAAGAAGGCAAGCATCTCGAAATTTTACTAACTTTTCATAGTTAGTAAGCTATCTTCCTAACGCATGTAGTGAGGGAAAAATTTGAGTAACATATCAGATATCGATTCACTAGATTTCATTCAAAAAAGTTCATAATCATGCAGTAAGATATACAACCTAAATTGCTTAATTTTATTTATCCCTTAAAAGTAATACACAATCTATCTCATATTTCTTTAGCGGTAGCACAAGTTAAGACACGCATGTAATCTTTAATTTCAAAGCACAGAAAAAATAGTTTAAATATTTTGCATTAAGCTGTGCTAAATCCCTATCATTAAATATCCATTTAGTAAAAGTAAGTTCAATTTTGATGTCATTGATTTCACAAGTTGGTGGTGAGTATCCATCCTTAACAAGCATCTACATGCGATAGATTATAGATTTTAAAAACATGGACATGTGAGTTTTCCAAAAATCAAAAGGTATGCTATCAAACAAAGGTGATCGAATAATAGAATACCCTTCTATAATATTATGATTATCGAAGTTAGCCATGAGTCAAAATTCAAAAGTTTTCAAAAACTAGAGTTTTATAAATCCCGCTCTAATACCACTTGAAAGTTTGTTAGAGAAGTTAAGCTCTTATGAACTAGCCTGAGGCTAACCAAGAGTGGGGGATTGGTGTTTTAAAAATTCTCAAACAAAATTTATGATCTAAACCAAACAATCATTCACCAGAAAATAAATTGTGAAATTAAATACATAAATACAATAAGAAAGAATACACCATATTTTATAATTATTTAGTCAACTTGACCTACGTCTACTTTCTGGAGCCTCTCCTCTAGGTATTGCACTAAACTCAGTGACTCTCTTTTTGATCCTATATTAAGGTAGAGAAGCCTGTACAAAAACTCCTTTACATCAATCCCAGCGAGGCAGATAATCCAACTCCTTTCGCTTTCTCCTAAAGCGGGCAAAGAACCCAACTCCTTTTGTTTCCTCTTGAAGCAGGCAGAGAACCTCGATCAATTATTGAAGTAGACCTTTCTAAAACCTCTAAGGAACCAGGGACTATTGAATCTTGATTAGGTTGTTAAACCTAAGCTAATGTCCCAAGATTAATCAAGAGGGTGGTGAATTGATAATTTTAAAAATTACTCTTGGATTTAAAAAATTGAAAACTTTTAAAGATTCATAGCAAGTTAATTGATAATATTTAAAAATAATTTTTTTAACCACAAAATAAAAACTTACAGTAAATAAAATGTAGAAATTTAAATAATACAAAGATTTATAGTGGTTCGGTCAAACACGACCTACATCCACTCCATGAATACTCTCTCTTCATGTATTATATTATTACCAAAAGTGTCTCTCGTTTTGCCCCCACAGCAAGGTGGAGAAGTCTTTACAAAACTCTCTTCCATTAATCCCTGGTGTGGTAGAGAACTGTCGTCCTTTCACACTCTCCAAGTGTAAGCATAGAACCGTCATCCTTTCACACTCTCCAAGTGTCAGCAAAGAATCATCAGTTGTTCATACTCTCCAAGTGTCAACAGAGAATCATCGTCCTTTCACACCCTCCAAGTGTTGGCAAAGAACTAGATCTTCTTCAAAGATCATCTCATGAGCAATCTAGAAAGATAAGAGGAAGAGTGAAAAACACAAATCACATAGAGATCCTTACTTTTGAGTAACCTTGTGAACTCTTCACACTCTACTGACAATAAATCTCTCTCAAACACTCTCTCTCACTCTCTTTCAATTGCTCTTAAAAAATCACGAAGATAAGATATTTTACTTCAGTTTTTAATGGACCTTTTATACAAAAGACGCGTAAAATTGTTCATAAAACTAAAAATTTTAATTTTGAGTGTTAAGTGTTAACGATCATACAGTATAATCATATTTCATACGTACGAACATTTCAAACACTGTTGTGTACAAAACTATTATGAATCAGTACGAATTCACTTCATACCTGATAATCGTTCGGCACGATCCACGTTCATCCGGGATGAATAGCAAGAAAATTTTTTCGAGTTTGTTGGTCTTAAAAGGAGCCCCAATATTTCATACTCTAGATGGCATACGTACGATGATGTCATTGTCTGGTACGATCAATTATAAAAATTTTTAAATTCATTTGAACAAAATGTTGGGACAAAAAGAAACCTCACCATTTCGTACTCAGTAAGGCATGTATGAACTGTGATAGTCTCGTACGATTCATACTTAGAAAAAATATTTTTGAGCGAGAACGAACCCATCAATTTCGTACTCATGAAAGTATGTACGAACTAGGTTCATATAGTATGATCCATACTTAGAAAAAATGTTTTTGACTGAGAACAGACACGTCAATTTCATACTTTGGAAGGCATGTACGAACTATGTTCGTACAGTATGATTAATATTTAAGAAAAAATTCATTTATGTTTGTTTAACTATTCGTCGGGGAAAATAACTGATCAGATCATTTCGTACGAATGGATATCATACAGTACGATCAGTTTAAAAAATGTGAGTTTTAAACTCTCTCCTGGTGTGTGTGTGTGTGTACTCAGTTACTCAATTATACTCACACTCTCTCAGACTCAATAAAATGAAAAATATAAACTTCAATTATAATAAACTCTAAACTGATCTTGATTTGAAGTCTTCAACAATCTAGAGTAAGATTTCCCTGAAATATTAGTACATACAAGAGTAAAACAATTCTTACAAAATAAGTTAGGAGAAATAATAATCAAAGTAAAAATACTTGGAATCATAAATAATACATAAGTTGTAAGAATATCAAATAGGGAAGAACTAAGTAGCAACTATCTCAATAATCTTTTTCTTTTTTATGATGGAAAAATAATTATTATTTGAATAAAATTAAGTACTCTATATTTCTCCTTAACTCCCCTTAAATGTATAAACATGTGAATATAAGAGAATTTCTTTAAGAACAAATAAAAAAAATTCATAAACGTACATAAAACACACAAATAGAAAAAAATAAAACAAATAACACTGACAAACCAAATAATCAAACGCAAAAATCAAATGCAAATATCAAAAGCAAATATCAAAAGAAAATAATATTTCTCCCCCTTTTTGACAACAACATGGATTGAATTATTATTGCAATAACAAGATTAATGTCCATTAGATAAAAATAAAGATTTAAAATATTTAAATTAAAATGTAACATAGATAAGAAAAATAAATGAATATCATGAAACATTCTAGACAATTAGATAAGGAGAATTATTATAAAAATGACGAAATGAAGATTAGTTAAATTCAATTTCCAATAAAAATTTAAATTGAACATTGATTGATTTGAATTTGAAGATTAAATGATAAAAGAAAGAACATATTCAATTGGCGATATTGCGCATTTTTTTCAATAATTTGTGACACACTTTATGCATCTTGTTGTATTTGAGCTAATTTTGTGCCTCTTTTCAATTTATGAATCATTGCGCATTCTTTTGATTTTTGTACACTTGTATATTTCTCCATTTTTTAATTGATATTTCCAAAATCAATAATCTAAAAATTTAAACTTCTCTAAGTACAAAGATAATTATATTGAAAAGAGAAATAAAAAATAATAATACATCAAAATTGTAATAATAATATTTAAATTATGTATGGCTAAAAAAAACATGAGATTGATAGCCTTAACTTGATCAAGTTATAAATTAACTTATATTTTTGAAAAATTAGATTTCATAATAAAATTAATTTTTATATTGATGTTCATGTTATAACACTTTTTAGACCAATTAAGTCAGGATTATCATATAAGCAAACTAACATTTAAAACTCTAGGAAAATTGGTTTTGAATATTCAAGAGAGAAACTCCATGAAAGTAGAGAGAGAAAGTTCCATTTGATTTCAAATTTTCAATCCCCGATTTTCATGGCGGGTAGCCCGTCGATGACGGAGGAGGTGGCGGCTTTCACCGCTGATCGTCGGATTCCCCCCGGCAATCCACCTTCAGTTTATGTTTGTCCTCAAGGCTCGTTCAATCCACTGAAACCAAGTCCACTCATAATCTATGAGCCTTCAACTGAAGTTCTGAAGAAATCTCCACCTGTGCTGGGTAAAGGCAAAGGTAAATTGAATCCAATTCAAGATATCAATCTTCGTTCGGATAATGGCCCATCTCCGAATCATCGTTTCAATGACACAGAAGCTTCATCTTCTTCAAGCATGAAATTATTTGTGAACAGATTTAACAATAATGCCTCAAAGTCTCTATTTATAAAGGAAGGGGTTTCTTTTGCTCAAAAATTAATAGAAAACACTCCAGACGTTTGTCAAAATGTCAATGAGGGTATCTAACCTGCTAATAACAACAGTGGAAAAATGCTCCCAATTTTATAGCAAGGAAACCAAATATCAAAGTCAACTCTACAAGAGACGATTCCTTAATCTCAGAGGACAGTAAAACTATTAAGCTGAATGAAGCCAGTTTGAAGTTTAATGCTAAAAAACTACAATCCTCTATTGTAGTTAAAGTCTTTGGAGACAATGCACCAATTTTTGTAATAGCCAGAGGACTTCGTCGCCAATGGAATTTGTTTGGGAAGTTTCACGTCACTTCCCTGGGTCTCGAATGGATTCTATGTTCCTTCTTTGAAATGGCTGCTGTAGAAAAGGTATTAGAAGGAGGACCTTGGTACGTCAATGTTCATATAGTGGGGATAGATAGATGGTCTCCTCTATTCACTCCTTTATCATTAAAAGGACTTACATCTCCTATATGGGTCAGGCTTCCTCACCTTCCACTAATTTGTTGGGATGAAGACAATGTGGCTAGAATTGCTTCAATAATTGGTCAGTCACTATGGATAGATGGAAACATGTTTCAGTGAAGCAAGTGGGAGTATGCAAAAGTTTGTATCAGAATGGCTCTTGATCAACAATTCCCAACTGGTGTTTGGGTAGAAGGTTCTTGCGACCGTTTCTTTCAAAAAGTTGAATATGAGATAGTCTCCTCCTTTTGTTTCAAATGTGGAAAAGTAGGACATTTGGTTGACAAATGTAATGAAGGAAATCCAGCCTACTTGGAAGCTAACAACACTAAGTTAGTTACTCATATGGAATCTCAGAATCTACATGCTGTTGAAGAACCTGAGAAAGTTTATGGACCTTGGGTGCTAGTAAAAAATCAGAGAAGAAGAAGGAAGATTGATTCAAATTTGGGCAAGGAGAATCAGATGGCAGCCAATATGAATACAGTCAAATAAATTTATGTTCAAAAATTGTGTTCTAATTCAGCTCAATTATTTAATCAAAATCCAGAAGGAGGAGAGAAGGCAGGGAGAGCTGAAGTAGCATTGCAAATTGATAAAGAAGACAACTTGAAAGGAGATGTCAGGAATAATGAAGAAGGCATTATAGAGGAGGTCTCCAAAGTTATCTTTGAGAATGCAGCAGTTCCAGTTAATTCTGGAATAGTTTTGTTAAACCTTAACTCTGTAAGTGATAATAACAAGTTAAACAATCTCAGTCTTAACTCAGCAAAAGGAGACATCATTTGCACTGAAACAGGGGGAGGTGAACTGGAAGAAGGTGAAATTCAATTATCAAAGTCGGAAAGTTTGGTTGCTGATAAGGTATTGGAGTTTGCTGATTCTCCAAAAGTCAAAGGCAAACTAATCAAAGAACTCAATTCTCTGGGGAAAGAAATCATTTTATCTACAAAAGGAAAGGTGATAATGCTAAGAAGATTAAAAGTGGAAATTATTCCACTTTTAAGCTCAATTGACTTACCTAGCTTTCTGGAATTGCAAGGGGGCCAGGAAGTTAGAAGCCTCCCGCTATTTAAGGGAATTTGTTAAAGAACATAATTCCTTACTTTTGAAACGAAAGTTGTGTCTTTTAGTAAACAAGATATCAATAAACTCATTGGAGATTGCTGGGATTTTTTATTTGTTCCAGCAGAAGGCCTTTCAGGTGGAATTCTTATCAGCTGGAGAAGAAAAATTTGGTCTTTTACTATACTTCAAGCTTCTTCACAAGTAGTGATTGGAATTATTAAAATTCCAAACAAAGGAGAATGGATGACAGCCACGATCTATGGAATCAGAGATACTTATAAGAGAAGACAATTGTGAGTGAGTTTAGAATCTCATTCAAATACTAACATCCCTTTTATCATCGGAGGTGATTTCAATTGCATCTTATCTCAAGAAGAAAAAAAGGGGAGGTAAGAGGTTCACTTTTTCTCAAGGTCCTCAAGGCATGAATTTATTCATGAATAGCGGTGATTTTCACGATGTTGGTATCATTGGTCCTAGATTTTCTTGGTGTAATAATAAGAAGGGAGGAGCTCGTATTTTAGAGAGACTGGATCGCTATCTTCTCAACTCGGCTGCTATGAAAATTATCCAACCAGCTGTGGTACGAAATCTTGGTAGAATTGCATCAGATCACTGCCCTTTAGTGATTAACATTTTTACTTCAGGTTTTCATAAGCCAAAAAGCTGCAGTTTGAAGAGATTTGGACCTCATTTCTAGCGTCCAAATCTATTGTAACCAAGTCTTGGAGAAAGACTGTCAAAGGAGATGATGTTCAATCATTGAATCTTAAATTTAGAAGAGTTATAAAAGCTTTATATCACTGGAGTAGAGCCAAGCATTCTAACCTCAACTCCCTTAAAGATGAATTGAAGAAAGATATCAGTGAGCAGCAAGAAGAAGAAGCAAATTCAGGAGGCTTATCGGAGGAGAAAATCAGTTTGCTGAAATACAAGGTAAATGAATTAAACTCTACCTTGGGAAGTCTTAGTTCTTGGTGGAAACAGAGAGCTAAAATCAAATGGATCAAAGAAAATGATTCAAATTCAGAATATTTTCATTTCATTGCCTCGCCTAGACGAAACATGAACTTCATCAAGCAAATTAAAGATTCCAATGTCAAAACATAGGAGGAGCAAAAAAGTATTGAAGACACTTAATTTTGGTATTTCAAGGAAAAATGGAGAGCGAGAAGATGCAAATTAACTGGCTGGCCGAAACCAAGCAGTGTGCTGGAAGATGCTGATATAGAAATTTTGATGGCTGAATTTTTCAAAACAGAACTGGAAGTTGTTGTCTAGCAACTGGAAGGTAACATCTCTCTTGGCATAGATGGAATAACATATTCTTTTATTAAATTCTACTGGAATATCATTAAGAATGATGTGTGGAAGGCAGTGAATCACTTTTTACAAACTTGCTTGATATGTGAACAATGGAAGGAAACTTCAGTAGTTCTTATACCCAAGCTTAAAAATCTGTTAACTCCTTCTAATTATAGACCCATTAGTCTATGCAATTCCATCTACAAAATAGTAGCAAGAATTTTGTTGAATAGATTAGTTTGCTGCATTCCCAAAATTATATCAAAAAATCAAGTTGCATTTATTAAGGGTAGATCCATTTCGGATAATATCCTTCTTACTCAAGAGATCATTCAAAAATTTAGATTTTCTAAATCAAGAAAAGGTATGATGGCTATCAAAGTTGATATGGAACAAGCATACGACAATATGGGATGGCAAACTTTAAAGCAGGTGTTGAATATTTTTGGTTTCCCGGATAAATTCTCTAAACTACTACTTCAATGTGTAGTTGATACTAAATACACCATACTAATTAATGTCTTCAATACTGAATGGATTTGGGCAAAATGTGGCTTCAGGCAAGGATGTCCCATTTTGTTTATCATGTGCTCTCAATTGTTAACAGAAGAATTCAATCAAAGAGGACCAAAGATTGGAGTCAAGGTGTCTTCAAATGTAGAAAAAGTGTCTCACCTTCAATATGCTGATGACATCATTATATTTTCTATAGCTACTAGTAGAAATGCTAAGAAAATAAAAAAGATAATGAAGAATTACTGCAACTGGACAGGGCAAAGAATTAATGTGTTAAAATCTTCATTACTCCTTGGGAAATCAATGGGAAGCAGCAAGTATAAAATCGTGTCAAAAATTCTGGGCATCAAAGTAGTTAAATAACTACTTTATCTTGGAGTCAAAATGGTGTTGAGAAGACTTACTGGATCAGATTTTCAAGGATTGATGGAGAAAGCATATGACAAGCTTAATCTTTGGGGCAATTGTTTCCTCATTCTTTCTGGCATTTTTCAACTTATCAAATCTTCCTTCTTGTCTATTCCAATCTTTCTTTCAACAAATTCTTTGATCCCTTTGGGAGTGCTAAAAGAATTAGACAAGTTGAGTAGAGATTTCTTATGGAGTAAACAAGATATGAGAAAGGGTATTCACTATGTTGATTGGGAAACTCTTTGTAAAAACAAAATTATGGGAGGACAAGGAGCCATTTCAGCAGTTGATAAAATTGGAAATTGGAGAGCTAAATTTGCTTGGAGTCTATTATCCAATCCTTCCTCTCTACTGAACAGAGTTTTAATTGCAAAATATGGTTCAGAAATCCTAGAACCAGAATACATATAGGAGAATCTTCATCTTGGAAGATTATCACAAAGGGAGCTAAATCACTCCAGCAAATTTTGAGATGGAAGGTATCGGACGTGAAGAACATCAATACATCAAAGGATGTGTGGATCCTTGATAAATGTATTGATAGGTGGCCAACATTTGTGTCCAATCTACAAGAAGAACAAAAAAGCTTACAGTATTTTATACAAGATGGTAGATGGAATATTTCAAATCTGCAGCAAGTTTTCGGCTTAGACCTGATTGAGTTTATTTGCTCTGTTCCAATTCAAACTGAAAAATAATAAAGATGAAGTGGAAATTGCATTCAAGTATTATGGGAAATCTTTATATGCTCTGATTTTTGAACAAAAATATGTCAATGAAGAGGAGAATGTAAATTGGAAATGGTTAAAGAAACTTAAACTCAGGCCAAGGATTGAACTTTTTTGGTGGAGACTAATCAACAAAGCTATTCCATGTAATGAGTTTTTAATGTATAGAAGACTCATTAATCACAATGGCTACCCAAGAGGATGCAACAAAGTAGAAGATACGGAACATATTGTAGTTAATTGCTTTTTTATTCTTGAAGTTATAAACACTATAAACAAATAGGGATTTAATATCCCAATTTTTCAAAATCTGAACTGCTACATTAAGGAATTGACGGACATTTCTAATTCAAACATCTTATTGGGGAACTTATATTGTTCTGTTATTTTCCATACTTGGAAAAGTATGAATAAATTGGTTCATGGAGAAAAAGAGGATAGCTATAATTTTGTAGCAACCAATGCATTTTCTTTCACGTCTTCTTCAATCAATTATGATCTCATTACGGTCAACTGGGATTCTAATCAACTTAGGCTATTTTCTTCAACTTGGAATCCCCATCCAACCGAATGGATATAATTAAATGTGGATGCATCTCTCGAAAGAAAATTATGCTGCAGAAGTTGGAGAAGTTTTAAGAAATTGCAAAGGAAGATTTTTATTTGCTTTTGGATTCAAACAGATGCATTGGGATAGTTCTACCGTAGAACTAGAAGCTGTAATCTCTTTCAACAAAGTAGTCCAATAATGGAAGTTTGAAGCAAAAGGAACCATTATTGAATGAGACAACTATAATGTTTTGAAGTTCATTCAAAATATTATCAAGAAAGGAGTTCAAGGAGGTAATAATGCTACCTTTCAGGATATCTTCTTTCTTAGAAATTTTAATCAAGTTATTATTCAATTTGTGAATAGGGGGTGTAATAAGTTAGCCGATTGTTGTGCTAACTATGCTAGCTTTACTAATTTTGTTTGGGATAGTTTGTATAACAATCACATTCCTCTTCTTTTCTTTAATATACTAAAGGAGGATTGTAATTTATTCAAATTCACTTATACTTCATTTATCTTGGTTTTCTTTTAATAATATTACCTTATGCATTTCCTCAAAAAAAAAAAAAAAACTAATATTTAAAACAAAGAACAAAATCAACTAAACAAAACAATACATTTTTATTGATATCAATATGAAGATCTAATATAATAAAACACATTTAATATCAATATCATATATCTCAAAACAAGATAACATAACAACATCAAAGATCTAAAATAAGACAAATACACATAGCATCGAAAACATCACAAAGATAAACACATCTAAAAGGGATGACAAAGACAACACATAAGAAGTACATCTAGAAATTAGAGGGGCCCTAATCTGGAGGATGCCGGGTGAAGATAGAAAAATAGCTATTCATCATAGCTACGTTAGTATTCACGGATTTAAACTATCCTCGAATCCATCTCATGTCTTGCTAGTATTGAGCATGCTACTAGTTTATGTGAGTTGACTTTGATCAAAGCACTGATCAAAATGACTCTCTAGTCGATCAAAATGCTTGACCTTCTTATGAAAGTCAGGTCCATGAGCAGATGCAGATGCTCATGCTTCCCCTTATCTCTCAGAATCCTCACTTGTATTATCACCTTTCCTAAAAAGTACTCAAAATAAAGCATCAGTGAAGTAGATAAGCAATTTAAGTAGAGGATCATGATGAACAAGATTGTACTTCTTCTTTAGGTTATCGGTCACTAGGTGTAGAAAAGCAATAATCTTCTTCCACTTATGAGAAACATGCCCAATTTCTAAAAGGCCGTGAATATAATCAAAAATAAGTTGGGCTTCATCTATAGGTTATCCAATCATGATAAGATAGGTAATAGTTGACAGAAGAGGAGTAATGTTAATGCGGTCACCAACTTTAGGAATAATAGAAGTTTTAAGGACATGCTGAATGACCCTTGTATTTTGGTTTAAAGTATAGACCCTAGGAAAATGACTTACTTGCTCAATTTCTCTAAGAACTTTATTTATTTTGGACCAGTCAAAATCAGATTTTGAAGTCATTGTGTGGGCTCTAACTCCTTGAGTTCTTAAATACAAAATGGTTCACAAATCTTTCTTAGTGATTTCTACCTTTTTCTTAAAAACATAAGATCTGATCCTACTCTTATCCGAACTAAAAGACAAATTTGCTAGAAAATAGTAAAAGGTTATTGTAGGCATGAATTAGAGTCATAATGAAGGAAAATTGAGTGGTGGCTAAAAGAGGCATCACTTGAAAGTGGATATCCTCTTGAAGTAGGATTCTGGAAGGAATAATTTTAGCAAAGAAAAACCTAAAGAAAGAATCCTCATTTGCCCCAGATAGAAAGTTTTTGTCTCAACTCTTGGAAAATGATACGTTAGTGACTCTACCCTACTTGCTAGAAATGGTTATTGCTAAGATTAGAAGGATTGGAAAAGGCTGTTGAAGTGAAAGAAAATGAATTCTAAATCCCTCCTATTTAAAGAAAAATGTTCTTTCATACGTACGAAAAAGAGTCCATACAGTATGATTGATGGTTCATACATGACAAAATAAATTTTGATGTATTAACGAATACGTTAGAAACAAAACAATTTTTGGTAATCACGCAAGTTACAAAGCATCCTTTCATACAAGATTTCTGACCAGACGATCGTACATATGAATAGGTGTTCGTCCGGGATGATCGGTTATTTAAGATCATTTTAAAGATAGTTAGGTTCGTCCCCCACATCAAATGACACATGGTTCATATGTACTAACTAAAAGTTCGTACGTATGATCGGTTATAATAACTGATTATGCATGTATAACTATCTACATGCGTATAGACGAAGTAATACAAACATCCGGGATGATATAAATATCGTACAATATGATATGTATTGGAAAATTAAAACTTTATGTGATCAGCCCAAAAAAATAATTTACGTGCTGCAGATTTTTTGCGGGACAAATAATTTTGTACAGTACAAATATAAGACTTAGAAAAATTTGCACGATCGATCAATAATAGGAAATTTGATATTTGAAAATATTTCAAAATCACACAAAACATAAAATAAAATTAGAAAATCACTTACACAAACAAGCACAATGAAAAAAAAAAATGAAAACACACAAAGACACATATCAAGTTTGTAGAAAATTTTAATTAAGCATTAAAATCAATCACATCAAGCCTTATTCTTAATGTTCTAAAAGTATCAAAGGCTAATAGTTTGGTAAAAATATCTATAAGTTGATTTTCAATAGAAATATGGTTCAATTCAATTTCTCCTTTGGATACATGATCCCTAATGAAATGATGTCTTATGTCTATATGTTTGTTTCTAAAATGTTGAATTGAATTTTTTTAAATACAAATGGCACAAGTGTTATCATAATAAATTAGAATTGTGCCAATTATAAATTTTAAGTCAATCAACTGTTGTTTCAACCAAAAAACTTGTGCCACACAACTTTCTAAGGTAATGTATTCAATTTTAGCAGTAGATAGGGCTACAAAATTCTGTTTTCTACTGGACCAAGAAATTAAAGATTTTTTTATAAATTAATAAGTTCTAGATGTACTCTTTCTATAAACCCTATAACCTACAAAGTCCAAATCTGAATATCTAATTATTTCAAATGAAGAGTTACACTTAGTATACAAAATCCCTAAGTCTTGAGTTGCCAAGAGATATCTCAAAATCCTTTTTGCTGCTGTCAAATGTGATTCTTTTGAATATGATTAAAATTTAGTACACAAATAAACACTGAACATAATATCAGGTCTGCTAGCAGTCAAGTAAAGCAAAGATCTAATTATTCCCTTAAATTTTTTTTGATAAGAGATCTTCCCTTTGGGTCCTTATCCAATTAAATTGAGGAACTCATAGGTGTACTAACTAGTTTAGCATTGTCCATTTCATACTTCTTGAGATTGTCCTTAATATACTTCGACTAACTAAAAAATATTCTCTCATCAATTTGCTTAATGCTAAAACCTAGAAAGTAACTAAGATCTACCATTAAACTCATCTCAAATTCACTACTTATTATTTTAGAAAAATCATCACAAAGATTTTTATTTGTATATCCAAAGATGATTTCATCAGTATAAATTTATACAATAAGTATATCATCTCTCAATTCTTTCAAAAATAGAGTGGTGTCCGCACTTCCCTTTTCAAAAGATTTCTCAAACAGGAAAGTGCTCAACCTCTCATACTATGCCCTAGGTGTTTATTTTAATCTATATAATATATTTTTCAATTTAAAAACATAATTTAAGTATTTTTGAATTGTTAAAAACTGGAGGATGTTCAATATAAATGTCCTCATGAATCACCCCATTTAAAAAGATACTTTTAACATCTATTTGAAGTAATTTAAATCCTCTAAAGTAGGCAAAGGTTAACAAAACCCTTACTTCAAGTCTCACTACAGGGGAAAAAGTCTCCTCAAAATCAATTCATTCAATCTCATTATATCCCTTAGACACCAATCTAGCCTTATTTCTAACGACAACTCCTAAGACATTCATTTATTTTTGAATACCCACTTAGTTTTAACTACACTTTGATCCGTTGGCCTTGCAATTAATTCTCAAATATCATTTCTCATAAATTAATTTAATTCTTCTTGTATTGTTAAAATTTAAAATTCATTTGAAAGTGCTTGATTTACATTTGTGGGTTCTATCACTTAAATAAAGACATAATAATTGACTTCTTTTCTTAGTCCATGTCTAGTCCTAACACCCTCACTAGGTTCACCTAAAATCAAATTCTTATCGTGGTTTTTATAAAATCTCAAATCTCTATGCAATGGGTTTTCTTTCTCTACATTTTCTTCCAAAAAAATTCTTTCAATTTGCTATGAATTATTTTCTATTATTATGAACAATCATCTTACATCTAAAAACAAGCAAATGTGACAAATTAGGTGTTCTCCCTTTAAGAAGCTCATAAGATGTTTTATTTAATTTTGATCTAATATTCAGAACATAACATGCAGTGCTAACCGCTTTAATCCAAAAATATTTAGGATGTAAATATTCTGCCAACATGGCTTTAGTGAATTCAATTAATGTTATGTTCTTCCTTTTGATTATCCCATTCTGCTGAGGGGTTCTAGGTGCAGAAAATTATGATTAATCCCTTTTTCTTTACAAAAATACTCAAATTTTTCATTTTCAAATTCACTGTCATGATCACTTTAAATCATTAAAATCTCACATCCTAATTTTCTCTAAATATAAGTCAAAAAATCTCTAAATTTCTCAAATGACTCACTCTTATAAAATAAAAATTTAGGGTATAAAAATTTAACCACATGAATCTTGAGAAATCATTCACAATCACAAATCTGTATACCTTCCCTTCTAGACTAATAGTGATAACCGGTGCAAAAAAATCCATATGAATAATCTCCAAAGGTTTACTAGTTCTAAGATCCTTATTGAACTGAAAAGAGGACTTCACCTATTTTCCTAATTGACATGCATCACAAAGGTGATCATTAGTAAAGTCTAGTTTCTGTATACCTCAAACCAAATCTTTTTGGGTCATTTTTCTAAAGTTTTTCATGCTAGAGTGACAGAATCTCCTATATCATAATCATGAATCATTAGAAATAGTTCTCAAACAAAAAATATTATCAACTAAAATATAATTCAAATCTAGTATATAATGATTGTTTACCCTTTTTCCATACAAAATATCATTACCATTGAGGCTTAATATACAGCTAGTGGAAAAATATTTTATATTGTACCATTTATCATAGAGCTGACTTATACTTAACAAATTATGCATTAAGCCTTCTACAAGCAGTACATTCTCTATGAAAAAATTTTGCAAGTTTCCAATCATATCAGATCTAACCACTTTCCTAGTGGTGTTATTTCCAAGTGTAACCTTTCCTCTACTTTTGGCTTCCAATAATATAAATTGCTTAGTATCTCTAGTCATATGCTTTGAGCAACAGCTGTCCATGTACTAAATGCTCTCACGAGGTCTTGTATGAGAACATTTTTACAAAACTATCAAATGTTAGACTTGGGAACTCAAACAAGTTTGGATTCTCTTTTTGGCAAAATAAAACTAGATGCATGAATGATATGTCTAAGTTTATGCAACTTAGGTTTCCACACTAAATGAGTTTTTCTATTCAAAGTACAAGTGTGTGCAATATATTCAATCATGCCATAAGAAAAACATTTAACTCCAGGAAATGGATTTTTTAATCTTCTATAATAAATCTATATTTTCCTAGATTGTAAAATTTTTAACCTCAAATTAGGATTTATAAAATCTTCAAGTGTTGGGGGTATCCTATTTTTCTCAACAGTTTTTCTTTCAATTTGAGAAATGTGTTTAAATCTTTTAACACATTCTTACTATAATTTAAATAATGCTCTATACTTTCTGATTTATCCTTAAAATCCTTAAATTGTTTTTCCAATTGAGCATATGATGATTTTAAAAGATCATTCTTTTTATTCAAGTCATTAAATTGATCAAGTAAACTCATGTGGTTGTTATCTATCGATGCGTGATATTTCCTAAGTATTTTATACTCTCTTTGTAATTCTAATATTTCAATATTTAAATTAGCATGCATTTTCTTAAGCTTTTTATATGCGTCATGAATTCTTTCAGAAACTTCTAACAATTCATTATCAGTTAAGTCACATACCTCTTCTTGATTTGACTAATTAAGATTATCAACCATTAAGCATAAATTGGTGACTTCTTCCTTTTTTTCTATTTCTAATGAATCTGAAACTGAGTTCGCTCAAAAAGCTCTCTAAAATCTCTTCTTGCCCTTCTTCACATTTGCTTTCTCCTCTACCTTCTCTTTGCTACGAGTGGCTTTGAGATTGGGGCAATTCGAATTTATATGTCCAGGTTTCCTGCATTCATAGCAAATCACATTATTAGAAACCTTAATATTTTTATTAAACTTACCTCTATTCCACTGCTGATGACTCTTCTACTTCCTTTTAAGAAAGCTCCTGAATTGCCTTGTCATCAAAGTAATATCGTTGTCATGCTCAGGTTTTGACTGATCACTCTCTGATTCCTCCATTTTCAGTGTTATATTTTTCTCCTTTTGTTGTTCTCCTGCATCAATCTTTTTTTGACTCTCTCCTTACTCATAAGCAATTAGTGATCCAAGAAAATTGTCAATAGAGTAAATATTTAAATCTTTAGACTCTGTAATCGTAGTTATTTTATCATCATAAGTAGTAGGCAAACAATGAAATACTTTATTCACTAATTCAATATTCATTAATTCCCTACCTAATGCATACAAAGAAGTCAGTATCTAAGTGAATCTTGTATAGATTTCTGAAATTGATTCATTTGGTTTCATGTGAAACAATTTATAGTCAAGTAATAAGATGTTTAGTCTAGATTGCTTTACTTTATTAATCCCTTCATAAGTAATACAAAGTCTATCACATATGTCCTTCCCACATTTGCAAGTGGAAACCTGCATATAATCTTCTAACTTAAGTGCAAAAAAGAAACTATTTAGGTATTTAGCATTTAAACGTGCTAAGTCATGTTGTTCTATAATTCAGTCAGTAAAGGGTGTTTCAACTCTAATGCCATTAATCAATCTAGTTGATTTTGTATACCCTTCTTGAACTAAAATTCACATGCGATAATCTAGTGATTGTAAAAATATAGATATGCATGTTTTCCAAAAATCGAAAGGAATATTATCAAATAACAGAGGTCTAGTGATCGAGTATCCTTTGGGTGTGTTTCAATTTCCAAAAATAGTCATGCTCGTTTTTCAAAAGTAGTTTAAACTTATGTTTTGAAACAATACTCTGATACCACTTGTTGAATTTTAATTAGGTTTTTAAACCTAAGCTAATATCCTAAGGCTAACCAAGAGGGGGGTGAATCGGTAATTTTAAAAATTACTCTTAAATTAAAAAAATTGATACCTTTAAAGATTCGTAGCAAGTTAATTGATAATATTTGAAAACAAATTTTTTAACCATAGAATAAAAACTTGTAAAAAATAAAATATGGATATTTAAATGAAACAAAATTTTATAGTAATTCGATCAAACTCGATCTTATCTACTCTCTGAAGACTCCCTCTTCAGGTATTGCACTATTACTGAAATTGTCTCTCCTTTTGCCCCCACAATAAGGTGAATAAGCCTTTACAAAACTCTCTTCCACCAATCCCCGGTGTGGTAGAGAATCGTCATCCTTTCATACTCTCAAAATATAGGTAGATAACTGTCATCCTTTCACACTCTCTAAGTGTTGGCAGAGAATCATCGGCTATTCACACTCTCCAAGTGTTGGCAGAGAACCGTTGTTCTTTCACACCCTCTAAGTATCGACAGAGAATCATATATTCTTCAAAGATCTTCTCATGAGCAATCTAGAAAGACAAGAGGAAGAGTGAAAAATGCAAATCACACATAGATCTTTACCTTTGAGTAACCTTGTGAACTCTTCACACTCCACTGAAAGTGCTCTTATACTACTTGAAAGTATGTTAGGGATGTTAGGCCCTTATGAACTAGTCTCAAGGCTAACCAAAAAAAGGATGAATTGATATTTTAAAATAAATCATTCGATCAAAAACACAAACCAAGATTCACCAAAGAGAAAGTATAATGCAGAAAAATAAATGCGAAAATAATAAAGGAAAGAACACATCAGATTTATAGTGGTTCGGTCAAACCTTGACCTACATCCACTCCTCGGAGGCACCCTCCGAGTATTGCACTAACTGTCTCTCCTTTAGTCCCCACAGATAGGCGAAGAAGCCCTTACAAAATCACTTCCACCTTCTCCGATACGGCGGAGTCGCCGGGTCCTTTGACACCAAAGAGATCTTCTTCTTCTGTGAACTTCCCTCAAGATAAGCTTGAATTTAATGGTATTAAGGTGCAAGCCTGTCGGAGCAACCGTGTGGAATCCCCCTCCACACTCCCTTGAGTCCCCCCTCATAGGATCTCCCTCTCTCAGACTTTACTTGTTCCTCACTCCCTTTCAAGCTCTTTTTTCAAGTTTCCCTCAAAAGATTGAAGCTACAATGATTGCTAAAGATACTTACAAAGTGCCTTAAATAGAAGATCTCAAAATGAGCTCATTAATACAACTTGCCGACTTTATCGTGCAGACTAATATAAATATCGACCTGGCGATCAGTGTAAATTACGCTCAATCAGCCCAGTCAGTTAGGGACAATCAAGAAGATTTTTGATCATATCGTCCAGGCCGACAGGATACCGTCTTGGATGATTAGTTCAAAATATGAGAAAAATCATCCTGAACATTGCCCTGAAAAGAAGCTAGCCGATGTCAAATCGTCCAGGCCGATCATGAGATCGGCCCCAGCCGATGTGATCGTGCAAATCACCATTAATTGCTTTCCTTAATTTCTAGATTTATTTAAAAAAAATTGCTCTGGATCGGCCATGCCGATCCTTGTAGGCCATGCCGATCCATCGGGACGATGTCCAAAAATAATTAATTCATAAATAGATCTGGCGACAGATTCTTTCTGATTTTAGCCTATCATCCCGGCCAATATAAAATCGTCCAAGATGATGTGTTTAATGATGACTGCCTTAATAAGGATGATGCCCTAATTAGGGTTTCTATTTTTGAACCACTCATCCAGGCCGACATAAATATCGTCCCGGACGATGTTACCAAAAATCGTAAACTCTAGGGAACAGTCAGAAATTCTTCTAAGGTATGTGTGTGCAAAGTTACTCAGCATCAGGAGTCACACCAAATACAATAGACTCGAGAAAGAAAAAATATTAAAAACTGACTCAGACCTAGTCTACCCAATCTTGAGTTGGTTCCAAATTGCAGTCTGATCTTGTGGACCTAAAATGTCAGTATATAAGGCATTCGTAGAGAAATAAGAGTGTTTGCTATCATCAAAATCATAATCCATGAAAACATATCTGCAACAATCTCTCCCTTTTTGATAATGGCAAATATTACAGGTTGAATTTGTAAAAAGGAAATCATGTTCTCCTAATCTCCCCCTCACTAGAATAAAACTTTTAAAAATAAGAGAAATAAAAAAAAATTGGTTGTTTTTA
Source organism: Dendrobium huoshanense (assembly GCA_016618105.1). NCBI lineage: Eukaryota > Viridiplantae > Streptophyta > Magnoliopsida > Asparagales > Orchidaceae > Dendrobium > Dendrobium huoshanense. The sequence continues at coordinate 7,830,523 of CM028346.1, forward strand.
TTTTTTGAAAGATGAAAAAGGTACAAATACATTAAAACATTTCTCCCCCTTTGATATTATCAAAAAAAAAAGGGGCACATAAAGTCTTAAAAAGAAAAAGTTACATCTTAATTTTAAAAAAAAAAAACTTAATAAGAAATGGATTGACAACACATAATCCAGTAAAGGTAAGAAGTTCTTTTTAAAGGATAAAAATTTTTTAATCAAATATCTAAATCAAGGAATAAATTAGAAAAAGAAATACTAATTTTTTCAAAACTCCTTCCATAAAATAAATCTTATAGAAGATTAATGCACGAATTGTTGAATCAGGAATCATGATTTTCAAACTCAAGCATCATAAACTATCAAGGGTTTCCTTAAGCTTTGAATAAAATAGAAAAGGTAAGCATACTCCTTGTGGGCTCATTTTATGCCTCTTGTTAGTTTTTTGCGCACTTTGTGCATCTTTTTCTTTTGATAAACATTATGTATCTTTCTCAATTTGACGTCATTGCGCATATTTTGATTTGGCATCATTGTACTTTTTTTTTAATATGCTACCTTCGTGAAATTTTAAAAATAAAAGTAAACTCATTCTATCGACTCAACGCACTACTTAATTAGAAAAATTATGAGGTAGATTCAACAACTTGCAAAAGATTCCTATGCAATAGATAAAATGTAGGAAGATGAAAAAAGTTCAGTTTCAAAATCCAATTTAAAATATGATGAAGATTTTAAATCAAAAGTAGAATAACCTCTTTTAGAAAATAGAGATTGAGAGCCAAAATCATGAGTTTCCTTCCTTTGACTGTTTTTAGAGAAGCCAACCACAACTTATATAAGAATTTAAGAAAAATAGGAGGTAGATTTTTCATTTTGAAATTTGTAATCCCCCTTTTTTGAATTTTAAAAGGATGGTGATGAGTGTGTTGACAAAAAGGAAAAAGTAAAGACAATTAATATTTAAAGAAGAAGAAAAAGAAAAGAAAAGAAAGAAAGGATGAAAAAAGAATAGATTCAAAACACAAAAAAAAAACACATGAAAAACACAAAAAAAATGACAAAACATGCAAACAAAACAAAAAATACAAACAATGGTTTAAACATCATCTTGCTCCTGATCAGATGATTCAGAAGCTAAGTCTGCCCAAGTGATTTTTTGCTTTTCATTATTTGGTCATTTTAAAATTTACTTTGCTTTTCCCTTTTCTTTTTCTGGTGGAGTTCTCAAATTAGGGCACTGATTTTTCATATGTCCAGATTTCCTACATCCAAAGCAAATAATGTCAAAACTAATCTTAACATTCTTACCATTTTTACCTTTATTCAACTTTTATTGAGGCTTATGCTTTGGTGAGCTTTTTAATTTTCTTGACAAGTCATTATTTTTGTCACCAATTAAGCCATTTTTCTCCATGTTTTCAGCGTTTAGTACTATCGTTTCACCTGCATCCAAAAGTCTTTGATCCAAACTTTGCTCGTAGGTAATGAGTGAGTCAAACAAATTATCAATAGAATATTCATTCAAATTCTTTGATTCATAAATAGAAACAAGTTTAGCATCAAACTTATCAAATAGACAATGTAGAATTTTATTGACATTTTCAAAGTTTAAAAACTCCTTTCCTAAAGCATGTATGACGTAACAATTTGAATAAATCTAGTATGCATGTCTAAGATTGTCTCATAAGGTTTCATGCAAAAATGTTCATAATCATGCATTAAAATATTCAACTTGGATTGCTTGATTTCACTAGTGCCTTCGTATATGGTGTGCAATTTATCCCAAATTTTCTTACCAGCAGTGCACGTTGAAACTAACATATAATCTTCAGAATTTAAAACGTAGAAAAAATAGTTTAAAGATTTTGCATTCAATAAAGTATTGATTTTCTCTTCTCTACTCCATTGATTGAAAGGAATATCAGTTTTAATTTCATCTAAAATACGAGACTGTACAAAATAACCAGTTAAAATCATATGCCACATACGAAAATCAATTGATTACAAAAACATAGACATGCAAATTTTCCAAAAATCAAATATAATATTTTCAAACAAAGGTGATCTGGTGATTGAATAGCCTTCAACAATATTACAATTAGAAAAATTAGCAATGGATCAAAAATTTAAAAGTTTTCAAAAACTTATTTTTATGAATCTCACTCTGATACCACTTGAAAGTGCTCTAATACCACTTGAAAGTACATTAGGAATGTTAGGCCCTTATGAACTAGTCCCAAGGCTTACCAAAATGGGGTGAATCGATATTTTAAAATAAATCATTCGATCAAAACATAAATTAAGATTCACCACAGAGAAAACATAATGCGAAAAAATAAATGCATAAATAATAAAGGAAAGAACACACCAGATTTAAAGTAGTTCGGTCAAACCTTGACCTACGTCCACTCCTCGGAGGCACCCTCTGAGTATTGCACTAACTAAGTGTCTCTCCTTTAGCCCCCACAGCTAGGTAGAGAAGCCCTTACAAAATCACTTCCACCTTCCCCGGTGCGGCGGAGTCGCCTGGTCCTTTGACACCAAAAAGATCTTCTTCTTCTGTGAACTTACGTCAAGACAAGCCTTGAATCCAATGGTATTAAGGTGCAAGTCTGCTAGAGCATCCGTGTGGAATCCCCCTCTAGACTCCCTTGAGTCCCCCCTCACAGGATCTTCTCCCTCTCTCAGACTTCACCAGTTCCTTACTCCCTTTCAAGCTCTCTCTTCAAGTTTCCCCTAAACGAATAAAGCTATAATAGCTGCCAAAGACACTTTTAAAGTGTCTTATCAAAGCTTAAATAGAAGATCTCAAAACAAGCTCATTAATGCAACTTGTCAACTTTATCATCCAGACCGATAAAAATATTGGCTTGGCCGATCAGCGTAAATTATGGTCAATCAGCCCGATTGGTTAGGGGCGATTCAGAGATTTTTGGTCATATCATCCAGGCCAATAAGATATCATCCTGGATGATTAGTTCAAAATATGAGAAAAATCATCCTAAACATCGCCTTGAAAAGAAGCTGACCGATGTCAAATCATCCCGGTTGATCCTGAGATCGGCCCCGGACGATATGATCATGCAAATCATCATTAATTACTTTCCTTAATTGCCATATTTATTTAAGAAAAATTGCTCTAGATCGGCTAGGCCGATCCTGATATGTCAGGCCGATCCACCGTAACGACATCCAAAAATAAGTAATTCATAAATAGATATGACGGCAGATTCTTTCTAATTTGAGCCTATCATCCCAACCGATACAAAATCATCCAGGATGATGTGTTTAATGACTGCTGCCTTAACAAGGATGATGCCCTAATCAAGGTTTTTGTTTTGAACCGATTGTCCAGGCCGATATAAATATCATCCTGAACGATGTTACCAAAAATAGTAAACTCTAGGGAACAGTCAAAAATTCTTCCAAGGTGTGTGTGTGCAAAGTTACTTAGGATCCAGAGTCATACCAAATACAATAGACTCAAGAAAGGAAAAAGTGGTACAAACTGACTCATACCTAGTGTACCCAATCTTGAGCTGGTTCCAAATTATAGTCTAATCTTGTGGACCTAAAATGTTAGTAGATAAGGCAGTCATTGAAAAATAAGAGTATTTTCTATCATCAAAATCATAATTCATGAAAATAGATCCGCAACATCCACTAGCAAGAAATCTCTCTCAAACACTCTCTCTTTCAATTGCCCTTGTGAACTCTTCATACTCCACTAACAAGAAATCTCTCTCAAATACTCTCTATACTTTCCATCAGGTTTCTATTTACCATTATACCTAGTATTATGTACCTCAAAAGGCTCATAGACCTCCCCTTATTCAGTCACCAGTGATGCCCGCTAGTGTTGTATAGGGTCTTGCATAGTCACCTGCATAGGGTCCTATACAATCATTTGTATAGGGTCCATTACAGGTTAGTATTGAGGTAGGCGTATCCACTACAAACTCTAATAAATTTCCCTTCTAGTTTGTAGTTAGGTATGATGTTCTCCCTAGTAGAGGCATGGGAGGATGTGTTAGAGGTAGGGGTAAAGAGTCGACATGTGGACCGCTGAATTATGACACTCGGCTTCGTCCTCCCTCACACCGTTACACTTATCTTTGATTATCTAGTCCTACTCTTCAGATGATGTGATGATCGTTGTCCTCCATCATTCAGTCCCCTCATCACCTCTGGATTTCACTGGTTATAATTCACTTCCTACCTTTTGTTGGTACTTGATACTTGACGGTGGATTAGTTATTGATGGTAGCTCAGACAAGGAAGGAGACTTCCAATTTCAGATTACTAGTAAGCAACCTAGTCCCAATCAGATGTGCGGAATAAGAGTTGAGGATTCCTATCAAAGACCTTCTAACACTCCTACCACTAGTGTTGGCAATTTGCTACAGACTGGCGAGCACCCTAGGCCTCCACTATATGAGATATTTGGGCCAACATGGTCTAAGGAGTGTGCCTCTTTAGCCAATAGTATATGTAGAAAATTGAAAGAGAGAGTGTGAGAGAGTGTTTGAGGAATTCCCTATAGTTCCTGTGTGGATTTCCTTCCTAAATATGAGACTTCATTTCATTAATTCTCAAATTCTGGTTGGTCTTGTATTGATTTTTGGTAGGCCTTTTTAGACGGACCAAGTTACTGCTTCTATCTCACATCCATCTGTGGCTCTTGTTTTAGTCGAGTTGGATATCTCTAAGAAACATCCTAATATAGAAGCCTACCTTTAGCTCTTCAATATCCTTTTGTAGCTCCATGGATAAATTAGCGGGAGATAGCTATGTGGAGCTTATCTACATGATGCTTAAGAGTTTGCTTGTGATTATGTCTTTATGCTCTATATGCTCCAAAATAATGGAAGTGCATTCATCGATCAACTAATAAATTGTATGAGAGAGTGTTTATCCCACAAGAAATATAATATGCAGCAACTAACTCTTATACTATCTACTCCAACTATAGATTTTTCATACATAATAAACTAAAGGGTAGATGTTATAACTACTATGAAATACAAAAAATAGTCAAGGAACATATAATTAAAGTTTTACTTGGCTAATGACAATGAATGAACCAATATTTTACTAAGAAAACTCATTTAAAGTTGTTATGGATCAGAGCATATATACTCTTACATCTCTATCGAGCATGTAACAATGTAAAAAATTATTTATGGCCTTTCTATAATGATATTATTTCTAAAGAACCAAGAATCCTACTCATTCTATTTTTTAGGTATGAAAGCATAACATCTTAATTCTCCTAATAATTCCAACATTCCTCCATTGAGATAATGTATCACACTAGATTTAAACTTCATACATAGCCATTACATAGATTAAATGAAGCATGAGAGAAATTGAGAATACATATTAATATTTATACACAAGAGTCTACATTAGAATATACATAAATTATTAACAATATTAGCCCAAAATAAGGAGTTTTAGCCCTCCTTAAAAATAAATAGGAACAAACACTTTCATTTCTTACTTAAGAAAAAGTAAAAATAGAAAAGATGAAGAAAATATCACTTGAATCCTAAAAGAACCTGATAATGAACTCTTCTCGGAGTGAATCCCTCCTTACGCATTTACTCTACGCTCTCCTTTCCACTCCTAAGTGTTGTTTTGCTTAATACAATAATTACCATCCACTCCACTATCCATATCACACTATCCTCTAGTCTCTCTCTCAAAACACTATCAGGACTCTCAAAGAAAAGTAAAAAGAACTATTTATATTTATAAAAACTAGACTTAGGCATCGCAGTTCTAGATAGGTGGTGTTGCATCATTGAAATATAAACTAGCATATCAACGGAGCTAAATTGGCTTTATTATGATGTTGGGCTGACATAACATAATGGTTGGCTAGCTCGACATGATGCTTGGTAGATTCGGTACAATACTTTCCTTCATAATTGCTACCCCATGGTGCTATAAAAAGTGGGCATTATGACCCTTAGCACTTCAGCATTGAATTATTTATGAATTTGATAGAGAGCAGAGTGTTAAAGTAATCCTTTGGAGGCTTTGAGGCGCTCATAGCACTATGAAAATAACATTCATTCCACCAGTGCATTGATTTATATATAAGTTTTCATTAGGCTCTAGTGTTCCAATGTTTGATTCTAATGCTAAGGGTTAAAGGCACTAACATATGGAGCGCTGCGATGGTAGATCTAACTTTATAAAATTTTGTCTTTTTCTTGAGACATTTCTTCACAAAATCAACTAAAATAGACATTTTTATTAGAATTTAAGATAATAAAAATGAACATAATTTTCACTTAATAAATTCGCCCTACTTAAGCTTTTTATTGTTCTCAGGTAATGTGTTTGTAACTTTGGTAATTTCATTATTCAAAATAAAAATATATAAATTTAAAAAGATATTTTAAAATAATATTCCACTATTGAGATATAAATTGTAATGATCAAAGTTTCTCAATTGTGATTTAATTAATTTGAACAAAGCATACTATGGAATCATATTTTTTAATATCTAAATTTAACTCATTTACCATAATTGGAAGTGCAATTTTAACTACTAATTTAGATTGAATGATTTATCATTAATGAATTGTTTGTACATTAGTTAATTTTATTAATTATTTATAAACCTTTATATATACTAGTTTCTTTATACTCTCCTTTTTAAATTAAGAATTAGAATCATTTAGGACTTCAACCTCAATAGATACCAATTTATGATATTATAGTATGCATTTTCATTTCCCATTTCTTTCTTTTGATCTTCTTGAACTTCATTTCCTTCTTTTAATGCACATCAGTACTAAAATAATAATTTTGAATATCTTTTTAATTGTACTTCTTCAAGTGATCCTAAATTAGAATTATATATAAGTTTACTAATTCCATTTTTTTGTTTAGAAAGGGCTTTATAATTTAATCTAAGTACTCTCTTTTTCTAAACATAGTTAATTCAATCTTGTAATCAATAATAAGTTCTTTGGTTTTATAACAGTTTAGTTCAATGTGAAGTATTAACTTAGATACTTTTCTTAGATGCTTGTTATGATAGTTAAATTAGGAATTGTTATTATTTGTTTATTCAATGAAGCATCTATAATTTTGTATTATTATTAATTTTAAGTATTTTAATTACAAGTTCAATTTTGGTTCAATAAGTTATCAAATGCAATTTAGAAGAGGATATTACAATAGTTAAGCAAATAGGAAATTAAGTTAATTAAAAATATTTAACAAACAACATAATTAACAATAACAAATAAAATATAATGAAATGTACACAAAATAGGAAAACTAAAGTGTAGAAAGGCTTTTTGATTGCAATGATAAATAATACATATCCTTATAGAATACCATCTAAGAACGCTATCTAACAATCTCCAAAATAATTTGTGCACCAATCCACAAAGCATTCATAGAACTATCATCACAACATCTTCTCAAGAAAATAAAGAAAAAAAATAAAATGAAGTAAAAACAATAACCATCATCCTTATCACCTTTCTCAAGTAAAGAAAATAAAATAATGAAAAGTGAAAAATAGTAATAACTCTCCTCAATCGCAATCTTCTTCCTCGTCATCATCATCAAATGCTGATGTTGATAGTGTTTGCCAAACAAAAGGATGATATATAGGAGCTGGTGGGAAATGGAGTTGGACAGGATTCTCCATAAATTGATTCTTCCTAAACATATTAACTAATGCTTCATTGAACTGTGCAACATAGTTGTACTGCCTTTTCTTTATGTCCATCATGTGAGCCATCCAGTGTAACATCCTCCACTGTCATTCCTAACTTTCATAAAAAAATTAGAAACTCCTGCCATTATTTCCCTCAAGTCTAAATTTGATCTCTTAATGACCTGGTTTTGTAGGTACTCTTCCGACTAAAAATCGGCTGGCTAGTAAATTTAGGCTCACTAGGTCTTTCCACTTCATCATCTACTGTCTCCTTAAATATATCAATTTTCCACTTCGTAAGAGTAGAAATGGGGAAAAACTACTCCTCACTAGAATCACCCAAAACATCCATAGTGTCACAAAGGAAATAAACTAAGGAGGGATGACCTAAACCTACTAAAATGGAGCTCTTAATGACATACAAGAAAGAAGAGTGAATTAACCTTCCAACATCAATGGAGTGACCCATGTGGATTACATAATTTAAGATAGCTAGCTCACCAGTCACCTTCCTAATATTTTTTCTTGAAAAAATCATGCAGAGATAAAATAGTGCTAAGCCTTAGAAACTTTAATCAAACATTATGCTGTAAAATTAATTATTTTTTCCTCTCTCATTCCAAACAACTACACTCTAGGGACAAGTTAAACCTCCAAGAAGCTCCTGAGGGTCAACAGGTGCTAGACTGAAAGCAAATAATCATCAAATTTGACATCCTTAATTTTGTAAATTCTATTAATGATAGGGGAATTAAATGAAACCCACTTACCCCTTATAAATACATATTATTTTGTCCATCCTTTACATTCATAAAAAACTCCCTAATAACATTAAATACTCAAACAGATGGCTCCTCACACATTGTCTCTATCACATGTAAACAATTATAGAAAGGATAGCCCGACTAGGATTAAAAAAACCTTTCTCAGGTATTAGTTGCATGCTAACAAATAGTTGTGCATATTGCTCCTCTACCTCAACATAGATAAAACTCCTTGTATCAAAAGATTAAAAAGCCCTTTTCTTTCTTGCTTGAACTTTTGGGGCAATGGAAATTGAATAAAAATTACAAGAGAGTATTAAAACACTTAAAACAAAGAGAATGATATAAAGAAATATATAGTGTAGAAAATAAATAACAATCCTTCTTACTTATAGAATTTAACCATTGATACAACATTAAGATGGATAGTGCTATAGTGTTGGAAAAGACTAAATAACATAATGAAAAAACTAACACTGGTGCAATGGTGTGAAAGGACATGTGGCACTATAGTGCTAGCATTGGAAATTGAAGCACAAACTTTTGAATAAGGAACTATTACAACATTTGACATGTATGAGCACTGTGTTGCTTAAAAAAGATTACCAGCATGGTGCTCAAATAGCCTAATTATGGTTTGAATTAATGCTGTGGCACTTAGGTCAGCGATGTGGTGTTCAATAATGAGTCATAGTGAAAAAGTGAGTATTTAAAGTAGTGTCAAATGCAATATCCCTTTAAAATAGTTAATATTATTTTGGTGATGTGACATTAAGTAAATTAGAGTTGGAGCACTAGGGGAAGATGAGTAGTGCTATGGCACTTAAATGTATAACACTGAGCATTACATTACTATGCCAAGTTTAGATGCTGCAACATTTGACACACAAATGCTACGATGCTCTAAAACCTAACGCTGCGGTGCTTTATTAACTTTTTGCACATGATACAAAATGCTCAAAAAAATCTGATATGGAATTTTAGTCAAAAATTTATAATTAGTAAAGTCATGACAAACTTATAACAATTTTCATAATGCATATGAAATGCATAATAAATAATGACACTTTATATCAAAAACTTTAAATAATTATACAGACAACATAAGAGCACTTTATAAAAGAAAAAGCATGTTGATTTTACAACAGCAAAATTCTGATACCTCCCAAGAAGTGTTAAGCTTGTAGTTTTTAATCAAAGTTGCCAATAGTTATTAGCTAACCTAAAAAGGAAATTAATAGTTGCCCTAATTGGTTTTTTTCAAGTTTCTAATGTCAACAGCCTAGTTTTATAATTAGTTTCCTATATAAAGCACTAAATCCTGTAAAGGAATATTCCTATCTTTTAATTAATTATTATGATTAATATCTAAGGGTTAAGAAGGTTTAAGGTTCATTAAAGGCTATTGAGGGTTATTCCAAGGGACTATAGGGTTGGACTAGCATGCATTCCACTAATTTTCAACATTATTATTACTCCAACAAAAATTAGGGTGATTCCTCCAATCAAAATTATATGAATTCAAATATGGATTTTTAGGTCTTCCAATTACCAATAAAAAATAATTTATGTTTTACAAAAATAGACCTAAGCATAAAAATGTTCTACTTGGTGGCATCACGAAGTTAAAATATGAGCTAGCATTTTAGTTGTAAAACCCTTTAAGGGGCTGTTTGGTTTGAAGAATTAGGAGGGTAAAGTATTTTAATTACACGCATTTGATAAATTAAATTGTTTGGTTGGTTTTGAGTGAAAAATAAGAAACTCCTCCGAAGGTTTAGCAGTGTATTGCATAGGACATATTGCGAGACTTCGAAACCTGCTCAAATTGAGCGGGTTAGAAATCCTCTGGTCCACAGACTCTTCCTCGTCTCCTCGGCCTCGAAGACGACTCCTCCGTAAAATCCTGCTCCTAAATCTTGCCTCAGCTACTGCATTTGGATGATATATCCATGGAGAACAGATATCAGACCTGCTTAAGAAACGAAGGAAAAGTGATTATGCTAGACTCTTGTAGGGATCTGATGATACTGGTGGTGACCTCACTCCACTTGCGACAGACACAGGCGCATGCGACAACGCTCTTGCGAAGCAGACACTAGTCCTCGCTCGCCTCCACCCTCTTTATGATCTCAGCGAGGAGTTCGGACAGCATACAAGACCATCGATCCTCGTCTTCATCTTCCTCCTCAACAGAACCGATTGCGGCTAAAGACCCTGCCGCCGTTGCCTCTGGCTGGAGTAGATCATCCACATCATCGAACTGAGTGCGTCGAGATCCGTGACTCAGGTTGGAGATCGACACAAGGATTTGGCATGGAGAATATTTGGCTGGGAGGAAATAAGTAGGAGATCGTCGATTTGGAATAGAGGTGTGGAAGGAAGTAGGGAGATCGAAAAAGGGTTCAACTGGCTTTTGGAAGAGAGGTTATATGGAGCCTAAGGGTGGATATCATGTATGAATAGGGCTTCTAATTAGGTTATAAGAGGAGGATGTGAGGTCGGCACTGTGCGGATATGGTCGGATATTGAAGCTGGAGTAATGACTGTAGAGGGGTTCAAATTTATAATTATCAGACAAATTTAGGAATCACATCACGAACAGGGGTTTTTTCATGTTTGTGAAGAAGAGATCGAAGCTTTAAAGGTTTTATTCATCTAGCTTTTAACTATAAGGGTGAGCAGCAATTGGGGCATGCTCTTTGCAGGCATGATATATGGCACTTCAGCACCTTTTACAGAATGTAGAACTCAAAACTATATGAGGTGATGTGATTCCTATAGGATTTGTACAGGATTCATACATATGTAATGATTCATCCCTTTTTTTTTTTGTTGTATCCTATTTTATAGGTCATTTAAAAAAGTTATTACAAAGATTATTTCTTGTATTTGTCAATTATTGAATGCATGAGTTGCTATATAAATTGTTCATTTAAGTTAGGAAGAATGTAGCTAATGCTTTTATAAATACACTAGGTTGATGAATCGAACGAGCCAGTTGGGAAGATAAAGGTCCAAGGCCACCGAAAGGGAAATAAGCAGTTCCTATGCTCGAGCAATGTAATAAAAAATAGAAGAGAGAAAACCTTACATTAAGAGAATATAGACATATTTGATGAAGAAATTGCGTCCGTTTCTGAACCTTCACTTCCATATGACTAGGTAGAAAAAGTTGTTGTTAGAGAGTCCATCACATGATATGTTAAACAGAATTTTACTCCTTAGTTAGAAGTTAGGCTGTTTGTTGAGAGTCCATCAAAACCTTTAGTAGAATCTATACATTGAGGTTAATGTTTCCCTAAATAATGGTAATAAATTTCTAATTTTAACTATCTTTTAAAAGCTGCTATAAGAGTTAGTTTTTCTGTGGATTTAAGGTCATGCAAATCCATTCATTTCTTGGCCCACACATTGTGCAGCTGTTGTTAAAACATCTTAGCAATCCTTCTTTTTTTTTTTTCAAATCAATCCAGAAATTTGTCAGCTTATCACCATGGACATTTGGTGCTTTGTTTAGGGCAACTGATGCTAGAATTATTATAAATAAATTGTTTTTATAAATACATTAGTTGTAATGCTAGAATAAATTACTATTAAAAATTTACTTTTACTTTACTATGGATCTACCAAACTAAACAAGGGAAACAATTCTCCTGCATTTATTTTGCATACAACCAAACAGGTACAAAACATTCAGAATACATTACATTTATTTTACATTGCATTTACTTTACACTGCATTTCTTTTTCAGGCAACCAAACTGCCCCTAAGTAAAAAAAGATAAATTCTTAAACATCAATGTGCTTTTTGGTATAATAGTTGACATTTTATTATGAAACTCTATATTTAAGTGTGCTCATCCCGAAGAAACCTTTGATGGGTGACCTCCTGGGAAGTTACACCAACATGACAAAATCACGAGGCCCTTATGCCAAATTGCGCTATATCTCAATAATTAAGATTTTAGGCTATTAGAAATGGTATTAGAGCAATACACCAGCCTGAAGTTGGGAAATAAGTTCCATACAAGATAAATTATTATGTCATGGGAGCCACCTCTTAAATCATGTATGGGATAAAGTGCTATTGGAGGGAGTCACCACTTGAACTTATAGAGGTCACCTCTAGAATCCTATCTTCCAAATGGATGATTCTAGGATAAAGATAGTGATGGGGATGTTAGTTACTTAAGTGGGGAAGATGTTGAAACCCCTTAAGTAAAAGGAGCTAAACTTATAAAAATGGAGACATCTTTTGGTATAATGGTTAGAATTTTATTAAGAAACTCTGCAATTAATTATAATCATCATGAAGAAATCTTGGGATGGGGAACCTACTAGAAAATTACACCAACTTGACAAAACCTGATGCCCTTAGGCCAAAGCAAATAATATATTGATAGTTAAGATTTTAGGTTGTTTCATTAGCGCTGCTAAATTGGCGCTCCACTGAGGTGATGGACTTACCCAGTGCGATGGTTGGTTAACCTAATGCTACACTTGGTAGATACAACATGATGCTTCATTTCATAATTACTCTATCATGGCACAGTAAAAAGATGGACAGTACACATATATCCATCATCTAGCACTACGACGTTCCAGTGGTTGGCTCTTCTACATTAAATTATTTATGAATTTGATAGAGAGAAGAGTGTTGAAGGTGCTATGAAATTAATGTTTGGAGTGTTGCAGTGTTGGTTCTAGCTTTGAAACTTTTTGTCTTTTTTTCTTGGGGCATTCTTGTAAAATATCAACTAAAATATACATTTTTACTTGAATTTAAGATAATAAAAGTGAACATAATTTTTACTTAAAATAAATCCTGCATAAAGGCAGCTAAAATCTCTCTTCTTCTTTCTCTCTCTCCCTTTTTCCTCTCTTCTCTCTAACCAACTAAGTGAGATGAGGGTGTTGGATGAGGAATGAAAATGAATTTAGATTTTTCTTATTTATATTATAACTCTTATTAGATTTTATCATTGCAATGCTTCAACATGTAGTGTCATAGTGCTCTATTGGAATATTCTTGATGCTTTCGGATAGAGAGTTTAGGTCCACAATGTCCCTTCTAGCATAGCAATGCTATCTACGCTCAAATTGTTTTCTCTCCCAAACAAAGAGCTCTGTATCATTCATACTTAGCACTAATGTGCTCCTAGTGACTTTTTGACACTTAATATTATATATAATTCTAAATGTAGACCTCTATTAAAATGTTAAATGATTTTTTAAATTAATAATGCATAGTGAGATTAGAAATTTTGTAAAAGTTTTATATATATAAATATTATGCACCATGAGAGCAAAGATGATTCAGAGGGTTGAGAAAACATCTTAATGAGGAGGGCTCAACACCTCTAGCATGGAACCAACCAAGGTAATAACCTAGCAAGCTACCTTTGAGGTAGAAACTTGTTTTGTATGCCTTTATTATAAGAGGTGTCTTGCCAAAGTATAAAGGAGAAGCTACCTTCGTCTTACTTTACCCTCCTACCTCCATGTTCTATTTCTCAAAAAATTTGATGGACTTTTTTCCTGTTGTTCATTAGTAAATTAGGATTTAGGGTTAAAATAGAAGACATATATAATTTTTCAATATAGATCCTAGAGTGTGACAAAATAGTATCATAGCAATAGTTATTAAAAGAAATGAAATATAACTGGTGATTATGAGAAAAATAGAAATGTGATTTCTTAGTTTTAAATTTTATTTTGAGCTTTCTCTCTCTCTCTCAGACTGACATGTCGAGGATAATATTTTTTGAAGGTGGGAAGATTTTAATAACTCAAATTTGTAAAATAATTTTTCTTGGAAAATATAATAATTTTGAAGTAGAGCACTATGGTACCTATCTGGTGAGCATTGTGGCTCCAGGCCATTATATATATATATATATATATATATATATATATATATATATATATATATATATATCCCCACTGACTCCCTTGCTTGGTTGCTAGCTAAGAAGAAATTGAAAGAGAGGAAGTAGATAGAGGAGAGAGAAAGATATTTGGATTTTATTTATTAGGCATTCTTATTATAGATTTTATTTTATTTATTATAAGTGACTAATCTCTTACTTCTATTTTAAATAATTTTGATTTCTATGAATTTTATTTCTCCTAAATATGTCAAAATACATTATCTCCTACTTTCATAAGCTTTCACCATGCAAGTTTGGATATATTATAAATTTGATCATTTTGAATGATTTGATATAATTTCATTGTATTATAAATGAAGTACTAAATGCTATCAGATATATGATATGATAACTCTACGTGATACTCTAATGATGTAAGTGATTCATTAATTGGGAGTCATAAGGAGCTGAATATTGATTGAAAGCTAAAGAGTCAAGGCGACTGATTCACATGATTCAATGAGAGTTACAAAGAGAACATTGATTGGGAGTTATAAGTGGCAATTGATTGGGAGTCATAAATATAATAGTAAGATATTCTTAAGATACATTCATTGAATATTTTAATACTGATATCGATACTGCTACAAATATTGTAATGATATTGTGACTAACACTAATATTATTTTCTATCATTAACACTATTTAAAGTTATTATTCATGATATTAATATTATTACTGGCATTAGTACTATTAACAGTTACTGATATTGTGATTGATAATGTAATGTATTTAGATGTGATGAACTATAGAAGGATAAATTGATATTGATAATATGTTTAGAAAAAGATGCATAGTTTTTGTATATGTTTTATAGAATATTGTTCTCTTTTATCTTGTATTGATTTTAGTTGTAAGAATTTAGTTACTTGCTAGGTTATGTACTCATTATGTAATTTCACATATTTTTAAAAACCGATAAAGATCCTATGATATGAGGCTCAGGATAAGACAAAAATGTAATCATATTTTTTAGCTGTTCATTGGTAAGTTCTTGTTAAATGGTTAAAATAAAAGATAGATGTAATTTTTCTAATATACGTCCTAGAGTGTGACACTTCTATCTCTCTACCTTTGTGGATTTACACTTGCAAAGGAAGGCTTTTTGGAGTTTCTAACTATAAATGTCATAATATTTCGTGGGACTCAACCAAACCATTTTTGGTGAAATACGCAAAATTAAGGTTAAGAAAAAGAAATGGAGAAAGTGTTGCCTCATCAATACCCCTCATATCTATTTATAGCCAAAGGTACTACATTGATCAAATTGATAACATTATGAGAATCTTGGATAAAAACATTCTTCATGAGACAATAGTAAAAGCAAGGCCGCAAAACTCCATTTACTTTCTCTATGTCATTTGATTGAGATATTAACTTATTTTCTTCATAATCCATTTATCCTTTGTTATGATTCGCTCTCCAAAGGAGCAAGTGAATTAAGGAACTAAATATATGTCCATACATTCCATTAAAGATATCTCATAGGTACCAAGCAAGTTCACCTCTTAGAAGCTCAGTTAAGAGGCATACTTGTTTGAAATGAGAAACTCCCTAAGGAGTTTTCACAAAAGAAAGGGAAAGGATAGGCAGATATTCTCCCTAATGAATCTCATTAAAATAAATTATCTTTGATGTGTTCAATTAACGAGACACGTGTTCCGAGCAAGTTCAATGAAAGAACTTGCTTAATTAACCCTTCACTCAAAGAAACACTCACAGTATGATGGCTCAACTCTTTTAATAGTTCTTCCCAGTGAAGGTCATTCGTCTTTCATGGGTACCCCTGCCCAAGCTATAGGAGGCACATACATACAAAGTGCATAGTGTGGCTATATCAAATATTTTCATCCTTAGCTCACATCAACACTCTCTTGGATGACACATTACTCACCATAATGGACTCACCACTTATCCAAGGCATTCAGCTTTCTAGAGTCACCTAAGATACTCATCATGAAAGACTAACTTAGGGCACTTTTCTTCAAGGACTAGCCCAAAGCACTCGCATCAAAGGATGCACCATTCCTACAAGGTACTTGTTAAAAATATCACTAGCTATGTCATAGATACATGGCCATACATGTTCATTTTGGCATTATTTTTTCTATTTAAGTTTAGGTGTAGCATTTCATATATCTCTCTATTTAAGAGACATGTTTTGAATTCCATGCTTCATTTACTATTCATAAAGATTACTTGATCTTTAACTTTTTTTTCATAGTCACTCATATTCTCTAGCTCTATATAGTCAAACTTGTTAGTAGGATCAAGTGTTGTCTATGAGCAAATGTGGATCCAAAATTTATGAGCATTTGGTAAGTAAAGTTATTGACTTATAATTTGAACAAAAAAATTATTAAAAAAATAAGTTTTTATTTTTCTAATGGCTATTCTCGTATTGGACCCAATCTCACAACTTTCAATTGATATAATGTAAATTCACTTCAAATTTCATATAAATGTAATTCACATAAAACTTATGAATTAAACATAAACCATTGCTGCTAAATATAAATTTATATTAATAGATTATAATAAATTCATATTATAAATTTGCATCTATAGATTATTTATGTTAGATTATTTCTAATTAATATATAGATAAAAAAGAACCTTACATAGTGGATAATTAAATAGATAAATTATAATTATTATAAGAAGAAATTACCTCAGTTAATCATCATAAAGGTAATTAGTATAAATTCTATTATATTAAATTAAATTAAAAAACATTATCATTTTAAGTTATTGTATTTTAATTAACTAATAATAATCCCTAATTTATGGTAAAATGGGATAGAAATGGGATTTAAAATTTTGAATGGTTTTGAATCTCCTATCTAGAAGCCAAAGAATTAACCCATCCTTTCGCTTTGTTGAGAGATAATGCTCCTTCTTACTCATTCACACTACTTTCACTCACAAATAAGACTACAAATGAGCAAAGCGTTCAGCAAGCAAGATTTAGCTCATTTTTATAAGAGCTCATTCGTATTTATTTGATTAACTGGTTGAATGAATAAGTTTAAATATTGTTTTTGCTTAACTTATTTATAATCATAAACAGTTTCATTAATGCTTGTTAAGAAGCTTTATTATGGCTCGATGTAATATATTTAGTTCACACTAATATAAATTTAATTCAAATATAAAATTATAAATTTAATATAAACTATTTCTAATTCACATTATGAATTTACGCATGATAATTATTTATGCTAGATAATTTATAATTAATAAATATATAATAAATAGATAAAAATTTAAACTTATGTAATGTATTATTAAATAGATAAATTATAATTAGTAATGGAAGGATCTCAATTAATCATTAATTAATAATTTATAAAACTAATTAATATAAATTCCATTAATTTAATTAAATTATAAGTACTATAAATTTATTTAACTTACTATAATCCCTAGTTTAAGGTAAAATGGGTAGAGATGGGATGATTATTTCATGAATTTAATGGAATGGTCGTCGAATTCGACATTTCTGAAGAATCTCTCATTATCCCTATTTTGGTTTTATTTCCTAGTCTTCGTTCGCATCTCTTTTCTCCCCATATCTTGCACGGCCTTGGCTCTCTTTTTGATCGACACCTATGATGTGATAATGTGACATCAAATGGCTCTCACCTTTCGGTTTCTCGCATGCTAGTAGAATTGGACGTTTCGAAACAATATCCAGATTTTCGTGTAGATTGGTCTAAAGAACATTGGCTATATTCAAAAGGTGATTATGAGTTATTTTTCTTCCTTTTGCGATCATTGCAAGTTGTTTGGGTCATTTTAGGAAGGAATGTGTGTCTCTCCATCCGCATTTAGCTAAGGATCCAAGTCGTTCTCATATGCCAGCTTCTGCTGTCAATGTTGAATCTGCTTTTACCCCTCTAGTTGCTTCCAATCCCATGGGAAAAAAAATTGATGGATGTAGTTATGGTGGGTTCACCTCTAATCCTTTCTCCTTTTATTGCTCTTGATAATGTGGAAATTGTATCATTTCCTATGGGGGAAATGGTGAGGGACGAGGGTAATATGATGGTGGGGGATGCTCCTATTAATGTGCACACCCTTTTGGTTATTTCCTCTCCCATGAATGATGCGGAAGTAGAGCATTGTAATATTAATCATGTGGATTTGAATGAAACTTATGAGAGATGCAATTCGAGCCAGTTGCCCACGGAATCCAATGAACAAGCTAAGATGCATAAAAATTTGGAGGAGAGTGATAATGTGCCTTTTATAGATGTGACGATTTCACTTGTTTCTAATGAAGCCTTGGTAGCTCATTTGGATTTAAATCAAAGGATTCCTATGTGGATCATTCATATTAGTTAGTTGAGTGTGATCCATTGGCTTATTGGGGTGTAATGGTGACTTTCAGGATTTGTATGGTTTGAATATGGGCCGCATTGAGGATGATTTTAGCAAAGTTGTTGGTAAAGGAGGCTGACATAAATATATTTTTTTTCTTTTTCTTGATTTGGTTCTCTCTTTCATTCGTTGTATGTTGGTCCTATCCGATTTAAGATCATCTTTTGGTTTGATTATTTCTCGCTGGTGAGGGTTTACTGGAATGGTTGTCTGCTGTGGTGTCTACTTAGCAATTTGTTTACTGGCTGGTTGTCTGATGTGGTGTCTACTTGGCTATTATGGTTTCTCGGGATCGGACAATGATGAGGCAAGTGTATTGCACGACCCCATGGATGGTCTTGGCTTGTTTTGGCAACCTTGGTGGTTGATTCATCTGGTCGGTCAATGGTGGACCTTGTTTGGTATTTAGGACTTCTAGTTATTGTATTCTCTACCTTCAACGAATGGTTCAAGACTGACAATTGGATGGCGATACTGAGTTCGGCAGACTTCAAGGCCTTATTTACTTTTTAATTATAGATTATTTATCATTTTTATGTTGCTTTGCAATTTGTCGCTCACTGTGGTGATTTAAGCTTTAAATTTTTTGTTTTGGCCTCTTTTGGACAGGAAATTTTAAGTTCCTTTCATCTAATGGAAAAAATATTTGAAGGAAAAAAAAAAAGAGAAAAAAAAGGTGGGATTTAAAATTGCTCGTTTCATGTTCAGAAAACTCTTTTTAGGCCGGAGAACTTTAAATTTATAATATTTATTGAGTAGTTTTAATTACTAGGGAATGAGTCACATGGGGCGGTGCAGAAACATACAAAATGGAGAAAATAAATAGTTATTTCTTTTAAGCTCAATTTTCTGTAGGCATATGACGCATGAGCGTCCATATAAATAAATTGTATTTTCTTATTAGTAATTGGTGTAGCTCTATCTCTTGTGTAGCCTATTATGTGACTACTTGAAGTCTATAAATATAAGCGAGTGTCTTGTATTATGGGAGATTTTGGAGATAATATGATTTGAGTTTATTCTCATGTGTTTTCCTGTATCCTAAGAGTAATTCTTAGGTGGTGATTCTTGCTCTAAGAAGACGTTCTTGGAGTAGTGTCCTTCGATCGTTGACATGGATTCGTCGAGCTCCTCCAATCCGGTGTCATTTGGTATTAGAGCTGGCAAGATGCTGGCGTCACCAACAGCAGCTCCTTGACGTTTTGCCGGTGTCATTTGCTTCTACACCCTCTCTTTCATTTCATGAAAATAGAAACTGGCTTCTCCTTTTTCCCTGACGGAGAAGCTTTGAAGGGGTTCGAACATCAAGATCTTCTTCTTGAAGGCTTCTGTCCACTTCCCGGAATGGAGAGAGCTGCTTAAGAGCAATTAGCGCCTATCTTGTCCTCAAGACAGCAGGCGTTCCCTCAGATCCTGTCTGCAAGACAGTAGCTATTCCATCCAAGGCAAATTTTATGACAACAGCTGCAAAGAACACATCAGCTATCAAAAGAGAGACAAAGCCTACTGCCATACGTACCATTACTTTCATACGTCATCTACATTCAAGATTACATCAGCTATCAAGAAGGGGCAAAGCTTCATCTCGTGAAGCTTGCCAAAGAACGCGGCCAAAGAACGTGGGGTTGTTCAGCTACTGTCAATCTTCTTCCAGCGTCATTTGTTGGTGAAAAGAGTATTGCTTGAAGTGACATGCATATTTTGGTAGCCGGCTTCTCCAGAAGTGATTGTTTCCTCGAAAAGATGCCAACTCGTCGGATTCATCAGCAACCTCTTCAAGTGTCAGAAATTGAAGATCTTCTACAAGAAATTGTCCGACTCAAATTAAGATTGTCAAGGATTGAACGAAAGAAAGACTTGCGTCCCCTGGCCCAGGACTTTAATGGCATACGACTACGGGGCAAGTATGTGCCAATGACGGATTCAAGATCCTTCGTTCCAACTAAATCCTTACCAACTGATGATGACGACGAGGGCATCTTAGATGATCAGATCCATTCTTCCTACAACAATGTGTTTGGAAGACCACCTCATCAATCTTCCACCCCACCCTTGATCGAGTCCAGCTTCGACGGATTTGAAGACTTGTTGCAAAAATCATCGTCTTTGCCTCTCTACGATGATCCTGTTTATGACGTGTATGATGACGACATGTTTGACGGAATTCTTGACTTTGATCAACCCGCATATGATGGCGGCGAGAGCAAGAAGGATGCCCAATCAGAGTTATTCATGCATATCATTCATGATAAGGCAATGAATGTTCTCTCCCTCATTGATAATGGAATTGATATGAACAAACTTGACCACAACAACGACCTTGGTACATTTACACATTCTGACACCAAATTCTTATATGTAATCTCTGTGGATACTAATATGTGCATAGTTGATCCATTTTGCGTCAAGTTCAATTCAACTCGTGAAGAGTGCCGTTTGAATGAGCTACTAAATATGTCAAATGAATTTATCAGATATCCCATTAGTCATCGACTTAAGCTTATGTTGAAGTCTCTTCTCGGCGAGGCAAATGACACTGGGTGGAAATATCCAAACTGGTTTAGCCAACCAAACCCGCCTCCTTATTGTGGCCAACCAGATCTCTTTCTACAAGCTCGAAGTTCCCTCCTACCCCGGTAGAATGACGCAGGAGTGTCCATATAAATAAATTGTATTTTCTTATTAGTAATTGGTGTAGCTCTATCTCTTGTGTAGCCTATTATGTGGCTACTTGAAGTCTATAAATATAGGTGAGTGTCATGTATTAGGGGAGATTTTGGCGATAATATGATTTGAGTTTATTCTCATGTGTTTTTCTGTATCCTAAGAGTGATTCTTAGGTGGTGGTTCTTGCTCTAAGAAGGAGTTCTTGGAGTGGTGTCCTTCGACGGCCACCGGATCGTTGACGTGGATTCGTCGAGCCCCTCCGGTCTGGTGTCAGCATGCTTAGGACAACGGTTTAGTTGATTTACTTTTCAAATAATAACTGTAATTTAATTTGACTATCATTTTCTTACTGTTTTGTCATTGTTATTAAGAAATTTCTACCATAAAAAATATTTTTATAATTAGAGAAATTAATATAGTTTGTTTGAAATAGCTGTAATTTTTTATAAAGATAATTATAAAATTATTGTTAAAAAAATAATTTTATTTAAAGTTATTAAAAGTAATAACTTTTTAGTAAAAAAAATTTTTGAAAGCCGAAAAAAGAAAAACCATATAAAATGTTAATTATTATTTGAGAAGAAAAACCATAAAATAATTTTATCAAATTGAACCTTAATTTTCTCACAATAATTTGACAACCAATTCTATTAAAACTACAGCCAATCCGCTTTAGGTGTGCTAATGAGCTAAATAATCCGAGCTAAAACAGTCTTTAAACCAAACATTCTTGGATGTCCGGTTGGTTTGCAGGCCTAATTGCGCAGAAATTATTATGTGCAGAGTTTAAAGGTCAGGCACTAGATTCCGTCCGGCCGCACCTAATAATTTCTCCTAATCGCGGGACAATAAATTGCTGTAAAGTTTCGAATCTCATCACAAGAAGCCATCGAGAGATGAGAGTGGGAGGCCCGTTGTCTTGGAGGAGGAGGAATCTCATCACAATAAGCCATAAATTGCTGTAAAGTTTCGAATCTCGAAGCTTATTAGCCTTCGAGCAAAGGAGTCCTGGGATGCCGCCACCATTTAGGCTTGCGGAGATCCGCGAGGCGATACCTAAACACTGCTGGGTGAAGAATCCATGGCGGTCGATGAGCTACGTAGGTCGGGACGTCGCCATCGTCTTCGGCCTTGTGGCCGCCGCTGCTTAAATCAAATGCTGGATTGTTTGGCCTCTATATTGGGCCGCACAGGGGACGATGTTCTGGGCACTCTTCGTTCTTGGTCATGACTGGTATGCCGAAGCTAAACTCGACCTTTGCTGTTTTTAGTTTTGAAGCCCGCTATAGTGATAAGGCTTTTTGTTTTTTGGATTTAATTTCGAGCAGTGGGCATGGAAGCTTTTCGGATTGTCACAAACTGAACAGTGTGGTTAGCCATCTCCTCCATTCTTGTGCCCTACCATGGATGGTAATCCTCCTTTACAAACCGATTTCATGGGCTATATCATTTTACTCCTTTTAATCTTTCGTTGAATTCTGCAGGAGAATAAGCCACAGAACTCATCATCATTACCACGGCAATGTAGACAAGGACGAATCTCGGCACCCTCTTAGTACTTCTCTTAGTTTTGTGAATTGATGATGATTGATTTTTTCTTTCCGCTATTCTGTCATCTCGTTGTTTGTGTAGCCGTCTGAAAGTGTTTATCGGAGCTTGGATACAACAAGTAAGAAGCTTAGGTTCGCATTTCCTTTGCCAATGCTCGCCTTTCCCTTGTATTTGGTGAGTGATTTTGCTCGTCATTGTACAGTTTCTTGTAGAATTAAGGCACAGTATTGCTAAATTTTTATATTGATGGCAGTGGAGGCGAAATCCAGGAAAGAGTGGGTCACACTTCAACCCAGAGAGTGATTTGTTTGGTCAGATTGACAAGGATAGATGTCATTACTTCTACAGCTTGTTGGATGGCAATGGCTTCTTTGTTAGCTGGATTAACTTTGATTATGGGTCCTCTGCAAATGCTCAACTTTTATGCAATTCCCTACTTGGTAGACCTTTTCTGTTATTATTGTAGAGCTTTTTTCTAATTTAAGTGTCAGGTCATAAACAACTTAGTTATGTTGATCTAATTGCAGATATTTGTTATGTGGCTGGACTTGGTAACTTATTTGCATCACCATGGACATGATGAAAAGCTTCCCTGGTATCGTGGGAAGGTAAGGAATTCTTTTAAATATGGAGAATATCAAGGGTATGTTGTGAGTGTTCTATCGGACGGCTCATAGTGATCCCTTTGATCATGAAGCGTTTATTAAGCATTCAGATGCCCTAGAGATGTCAAATTTGAGGGATCTTGGGTTTGTTGGAGCGAGCCGCTCGATTCAACTACAAGCATGACATATTTAGATATCATTTGGTAATCCAATTAATATTTTGAAGCTTCCAAATTGTCTTTAGACCTTTGATTTGGGCTCATATTAGATCAAATTTGATGTGGTTAGCTTCGTCTCCTTCAAATGTTCAATTTGACTATAAGCTTGTTGAAATTGGAGATTAGATGGTCCTGTATTTAATTTTGAAAGCTCTGATACCACTTGAAAGCTCTGATACCACTTGAAAGTTCATTAGGGATGTTAAGACCTATAGAATTGGCCCAAGGCTAAATAAAGAAAGAGGTGAATTGGAAAAGAAGAATCTTTAAATTAAAACACAAACCAAAATCACCACAAAAATCAAAGTGCGGAAATTAAAACGCGGAAGCAGTAAAAAGAAAGAACACATCGGATTTATAGTGGTTCGATCAAACCTTGACCTACGTCCACTCCTTGGAGGCACCCTCCAAGTATTGCACTAAAACAAGTGTCTCTCCTATAGCCCCCACAGCTTGGCGGAGAAGCCCTTACAAAATCACTTCTACCTTCCCCGGTGCAGCGGAGTCGCCGGGTCCTTTGACACCAAAGAGATCTTCTTCTTTGGTGAACTTACCTCGAGACAAGCCTTGAATCCGATGGTACTAAGGTGCGAGTTCGCCGGAGCAACCGTGTGGATCCCCCACCACACTCCCTTGAGTTCCTCCCCCTCACAGGATCTTCTCCCTCTCAAACTCCAATCTTTCCTCTCTCCCTTTCAAGCTCTCTCTTCAAGTTTCCCCCACAAGAACGAAGCTACAATGGCTGCCAAAGACACTTAAAAAGTGCCTTATCATAGCTTAAATAGAAGAGCTAAAAACGAGCTCATTAATGCAAGTTGCCGATATTATCGTCCAGGATGACAGGCATATCGTCCTGGCCGATTAGTTCAAATATGAGGAAAATCATCCTGAATATCGCCCTGAAATGAAGCTGGACGATGTCTAATCATCCCGGACGATCTTGCGATTGGCCCGGACGAATCCCCATTAATTCCAAAACTGCCTGAGAAATTTTAGAAAAATTGCTCTGGATCGTCCGGGATGATATTTTATAGTCCAGGACGATCCACCGGGACGATGTCCAAAAATAAGATTTTCCTAAGTAGATATGGCGACAGATTCTTGCTGAATTGAGCCGATCGTCCTGGCCGATACAAAATCGTCCAGGACGATGTGTTTTGCAAAAAAATGGCTGCTTTAATGAGGATGCTCTAATTAGGATTTCTACTTTTGTTAGATCGTCCATGACGATATAAATATTGTCCCGGAAGATGTTACCAAAAATAGAAATCTTTTAGGGCACAACAGAAAATCTTCCAAGTTACAAATCATTAGATGCCACACCAAATACAACAGACTCAAGAAAGGAAAAAAATTACAAACTGACTCAGACCTAGTCTACCCAATCTTGAGCTGATTCCAAATTGCAGTCTGATCGTGTGAACCTGAAATGTCAGTACATAAGACAGTTGTAGAGAACAAAGAATGTTTGCTATCATCAAAATCATAAGCCATAGATCTGCAACAAATTTTTGAAGCTTCAATCTCATATTTGTGTCGAGATTCGTACCTGATAAAGAGTGCGAGGAAACCTTGAAGGTGGTCAAGAGGTGCAAAATGTCATTCACCAGCCTAATCTACAAAACATTGCCAGTATCTCCAAGCCTGTAATGGTTAAAAAACTGAAGGGAATAATCACATAAAAGATCAAGGCTATCATAACCATTGATCAGGGTGAGAAATTCATGGGCAAGGGTTGACAGGAGGCTAGGGTCGCTCGCATCCTGTCAAATATGACTAAGTGTCGTTCCTAAAAGGATATTTTGTGTCAAAGTTTAAAACATTAACCCTATTTGATTGAAAAAGTTTAATTATCTTAAAGAAATTTGAAATTAACTTTTAACTTTTAATTCTGAAATAGAATGTACCATCAGAAACGATATACCACTTTGAAAAGTGGAAATAAGATTTCTTAATGGGGTTCATATTTAGAATTATAAATTACATTCATACTATCATAGCCAAATTTAAGCAAGAACTACATCTGACATCGAAGGGTCAAAATGATGTTCTACTAAATATTTGTCTATTATAGTCTGGATGAATGATCATTAATTTTATATTCGAAGTCATGATAATAGAATGATATATCTTCCCGTAGTAAGAAGGTTGTCTTCTCAGCTCCTTTTTTGGTTTCTAGGCCTGATGGTTTAACATTTTAATTTTCAAAAACATTCTGGGACATTTTAGAACCTATTTTTTATAAATCTATTTTATATTATTTCTCTTCTTATAAAAAGTCTAGGGTTGTTAAAGCTTATGCTATTGTTCTCATTCCTTAAAGTGCTCATGGTTCTTTGATTAATTATTTCCTAGAAGCTAAACTTTAAATTCATAAGTCTTTTGACACCGTTACTAGATTTAAAATCAATATAGACAGGCTTAAAAGATTTTCTTGATTGCTTTATTTCTTGGATTAAAGAATGTATTGAGGAAATTTTTTTCTATTGCTCTTAATGGTTCCTTAGAAGGGTTATTTTGCTCCTTTTCTCGGCAAGGTTGTCTTCTATCTCCTTATTTATTTTGTATAGTGATGGATGCATTATCTAATTTGATATATGATATATCTTTTGATATATGAGGTAATTGATGAACTTCATTTTATTTGCTTACTTACAAACAATGGACCATTGGAATATGAAGATGTTTATGATGAAAGATAGATATGTGCTATGAATGAAGAGATCAAATCTCTAGTGAAGAATACAACATGGGAGCTCACAATATTACCAAACGGTCATAAAGCTATTGGTGTAAAATGAGTATAGAAAGTAAAGAAAAATGCAAACAAGGTGAAGTAGAAAAGTATAAGACACATCTAGTAACAAAAGGATGCAAGTAGAAGAAGGCATTAACTGCAATGAGGTATTTGCACATGTTATTCATATGATAATTATTCACTTAATTATTTCTCTTGATGCACAAAATAAATAGTATGTTTATCAAATGGATGTTAAATTTGTATTTTTTAAATGGAGTAATTGAACAAGAACTTTATGACAAATAGCCATGGAGATTTATTAAAGAAGAGTATGAATCAAAAGTCTATAAATTAAAAAAAAAAAGGCTTTTTTGGGTTAAAGTAAGCTTCAAAAGCATGGAATGCAAGAATTGAATTGTACTTCAAACAAAATAATCATATTAAAAGCCATTATAAGAATGCCCTTTATGTGAAGAAATATAATAACGGAGATATATACTTGTTTGTTTATATGTCGATGATTTTATTTTTACCTGCAATAGTCCATTTTTATTCAAGGAGTTCAAGAAATCTATGGTAAAAAATTTTAGATGACATATTTTGGTATCATGCCATTTTTTCTTAGGATTAAAATAAAGCAAATTAAAGAAGAAATTTTCATCACATAATAAACATATGCGAAAGAAATTCTCAAGAAATTCAACATGTAGAATTGAACATGGTTTAAAATTGCGCAATATGAGGCTCGCCTTGAGGCCTGCCTTTGCACAATTCTAGTAAAAAATGCCTCGATGCTTACGCCTTGAGTTTATTTTATGAGGCTTGCGCCTCAACTTGGTTGAGGCCCACCTTGAGGCCCGCCTCGCCTCACTGGCATGAGGCTTACGCCTCACGCTATATATATTAAAACTTACATAAATCTTGAAGTAAATACCCGACATTGGACTCTAAAGGAGAGGAGGAAGGGGAGAGAGCAATTCACCAAAATGATGATTCAAATGAAGAACCCCTTACTGATGACAGTGCTGATGACTTAAGAGTTCTTATGTGATATGTTATTGCTATTTATTTTTGGAAATTTAAATTATATGTTAATGAAAAGAATAATGGGATTTGGGAAAGATAGAATTTTGAGTTGAACTATATTTCATGTTGTCTTATTATTGAGATATTTTGATTTCACTTCATATCTTATGCTTTTTTATGTTTTATATTATTCACTCATTATTATATAAAAAATTTATCATTTTATGTTTACGCAATCATTTTATTTTGAGGCTTACGCCTCAAAACGCCTTGAGGCTTACGCCTCGCCTCACGAATGAAAAACGCCTCAATACTCGAATACGCAATTTTAAACATTGGAATTGAAATACAATAAGTACTCCAATTTAATGTGGAATCAAACTATCAAAGAAAGAAGAAGGGAAGATTTTATATCCAACTATGTTAAAAAATTTGAGATATCTAACTTGTATGAGACCAGACATTCTATATGCAGCTGGAATTTTTAACTGCTACATGAAAAATACCACTAAGACACACGAGAAGGAAGCCAAGAGAATTCTTTGATATATTAAAGGTATACTAAATCATGTACTTTATATTCTAATTCTAACGAATTTCAACTTTCTTTTTCATTATATAAGAGACCATATCAAGCATAAAGAAGTTCAAGTGGAGTATGTGAAAACTAAAGATCAAATTGTAGATAGTCTCACAAAGCCATTAGCTACAGAACAATTCATAAAATTAAAGATACTTCTTGGAGTGGTTAATAATAATTTTGGTTTAAGACGGAGTGTTTGAAAATGTAAACCAAAATTAATTATCAAGCTTATTTTTTTTTGTATCCTCGAAATTGTACTGAAGAATTCTCTAGAATATGGAAGAACTTCACTGGTTAGTTATTAGTTAAAATTTTATCATAAAGTTCTCAAGATTATAATTCTAGAATAGTATTTGTACAAGTATAAATAGGGATTTATCCTTATTATTTTTATGTAAGGGAGAAAAGAAAAATATAATATAAGTTCCTCTTCCTTTGTCATTCACAATATCCTCCTCTTCTACTTTTACAAATATTTAATCTCTAACAATTCTAGGATAATTCGTGCCATGGTATTTGCTGATGAAATATCAACTAAAGTATTTCTTTCCTCAGCTTGGACATCTCTTCCATGGTCTTAAAGTGAAGGGAGTTGATCCTACATAACTTAAATGAGTTCTCTACAAGCTCAAATAGGTGCAATGCATAAGCAATTGTTAAGGCATCACTGCTTGGATTGCAAAATTTCACATTATATTCTTTTGTCATTGCTTTTAGCTTCTTCTAAGTTAGTTTTTCCTCATGGTCATGAACTCTAACATCACTATTATTCTCAAGTTCTTAATTAATATCAATTTTAATGTTCCTTGGGTTCCTTTAAGTTGTATAAGGATGGTATTTAGAAAGCTTAAAGCTATTGTAACAGTTGCTGCATATCCCAGCATAAGATTTGCATGGGCAAAGCCATGCTAATTTTTTTAAATGTTGATCAAAATGAGGATCATTAGGCAATGGCGTGGGCTCATGGAGTATTTAAAGAGAAATGGTAAATACATAAATATGAGAATAGAGGAGGAGCTAAATTTTTTTCATGTATATGTATCGAAGATATTACGGTAGCTACTTATATATAAAGGGTAATAAATTAATAAATCATTAGTATATGAATGGATGAGATGATCCGATCAATTGGCAAGTAACAATCAAGATGACTGAAGCAAAGAATCTTTTATTATTGTGCAGAGAAGTGGAAATGTGAAAGCAGGTCTAATGCAGCAGTGTGCTTATCAAATGACTCCTTATCAACTCCCCTCAAATTAAAGATCCCATTTTTGAAGATTCAATTTATGTTGTAAGTAATGAAATTGAGTTAGAGGTAGAGCTTTGGTGAGAATGTCGGCGAGTTGATCCTTGGTGTCGATGTGATGAACTTCAATGTCTTTAAGATGAATATGATCCCAGATGAAGTGATACTCTATCTCTATACATTTCATGCAAGCATATGTTGACCCGTAAGCTAAACAAAAAAAGGGGAAATCAAATCCCATACCTGCTCTGGCATCCCACGACGCACGTCGTCGCTCACGTCGCACGTCGACAATGCTTCTCACCACGATCTCGGCACGACCTAAAGTCCCGCTCGCGTCGTTAAAAGCCGAAGGAAACGAAGCCCCCGGCTGCTGGTTCCCTCTCTCCCTCACGCTCTGCTCATTCTCTCCGAAGCTTCTCTGCTCTCGCTCTTCCTCTTCTCCCTCTCGTGCGCTGCTTCGGTCTCTTGTCGCTGTTTGACTTCGTTCGCTCAACGACATTCCCTTCCTACCAGTTCAGAAGTTACGACACTTCCGATCGGAAGCATCGAGCGGGAGTTCGCTGGCTGCTAAGGGTAACTTTCTCCCTTGCGACGCTTCTCTAGCTCCTCCTTGGCCGTCTAACTTCGCTCCATCGACGACTTTCCCTTGCCGTCGGCTCGGAAGTCACGACACTTTGATCTAAAGCAACAACAGGAGCTCACTGGCGTGAAGTTAACTTTCTCCCTTTGACAATGCTTTCCCGGCTCCTTCGTGGCTGCTCGGCCTAACCCCTTCGACGACTTTCCACACCTGTTGGACCGGAAGTTATACATCTCGATCGGAAGCACGACGGGAGCCCGCCGCTAGTGAAGGTAACTTGGTCCCTTTCACGCTTCTTTGATCAAACCCATGAGCAGAGAAAGAAGGGAGGGTTAATTTATTTTAATTAAGGTTAATTATATTTAATTATTATCTAATTATAATTATAATTAATTAGTTAATTATGATTAATTATTAATTAGTAGTTAATTATTAGTTATAATTGTTTAATTAATTATAATTAATTTCGATTAATTATAGTTAATTATTAACTAATTATAATTATAATTAACTTATTAATTATAATTAATTAATAATTAGTAATTAATTATTAATTATAATTACCTAATTATTATTATAATTAATGAATAAGATGCCTTCTCCCGCCTCGACATCCGAGCAAACTGCCTCGCCGAATAAACAGCGCAGCGAGCGGAGGTCGGGGCCGAATTTTTGGAGCCCACAGCATAAAAGTCATGATTGTTGGTGAGAGCCATTGCAGAAATGTTGTCATAATGTAGTGGTATGGGTATTGAAGAGTGGATGTTGAAGTCTTGAAGAAGGTGACAAATCTAGATAATATTGGATGCTGCTGATGCGAGGCCAATATTCATCTTCGATAGAGGATCGCACAACTATTGCTTGCATCTTAACACTCCATGATACAAGGGTGTTACCAATAAAGGAGAAAAAAATATATAGTAGATTTTATATCTGAAGGATTAGATGCCCAATCTGAATTGGAATAGGAGTGGATAGTGAGTTTGCCACGAGTTATGGGTAAACCAATGTGAAGAGTGCCTTTGATATATCTAAGGAGGCATTTCATTTGTTAATAATGTTAAAGGAGATGGTTGTGCATATGTTGGCATAATAGGTTTGCAGTCTTTATTAACAGCTTTATACAAAAATGCAAAAACTTGTATCCAACAACAACAATAATAAAAACATAAAGTCTTTATCCCACTATGTGGGGTCGGCTACATGAATTATTTTTCTCCATTGTGCTATGTTAAAAGTTAAATTTTTATTTAAATCTAATAAAGAAAAGTCATTTCTAATAATTTCTAACTGGGAGATTGTTACGCAAGAGAGAGAAGCTCCCGCCTTAGTTTTCTAGAGAGAGAAAGTTTGAATCCTTGTTTTCGTGGGTTTCTTGCCTCCGTTCATGGCGGCTTCCGGCCGGCCTCCGTCAGATCCTCCTGATCTACATCATCGCGCTGATCTTCAGATCTCTATTGAGCGATTATCTCCAATGAGATCTTCTGGTATTGGTGATCAATCGATTTCAAGATCGGGTTTTAAACCTTTGATTATTAGAGAAAGTTCTAGTTCTACTGTTCAATTCGTTAAACCAATATATTCTTTTGAAGAGAAGGGTAAGGGTAAGGAGAAAAATCCTTTAGCCTCTGCTTCGTTGGGATTAATCATTGGTTCTTTGGAACAAGATGTTTTTGTTTCTTCGAATTTGAACGATAAAGATAATAAGAAGAACTGCCTATCCGATAGATTTTTTAGTAGAATCATTTTGACCAAGCCTCTGAATCCTGATGATACAACTGTTGATCTTGATAATATTGTTTCAATGGAAGCCAAATCTGCGGATGAAATAGTCAATCCGAAGGCTTCCTTTCTCAATGCCTGGACAAAACCTCGGCGTATTAAAATTAACTTTGACGCTAATTCCATCGTTATGTCTTCCGATGGGGTAGTAGTTAAATTCAATTATGATCGGGAAATCAACAACTCTCAAAACCTTTCCAACTCTGTTGTGCTGAAGTTTTTGGGAAAGAATATTCCATTCTCGATTTGCAGTATAGAGTTGCGCAAGCAATGGAATAAATTCGACAATTTTCATCTAAACTCTTTGGGTTTGAATTGGATCCTTTGCTCATTCAAGACTGTTGCTGCTATGGAGGAAGTTCTTAGTGGGGGCCATGTTATATTGGAGTTCACATTGTCGGCTTAGACAAATGGTCTCCTTCCTTCTCTCTGTTATCATTGAAAGGACTGACTGCACCGGTTTGGATTTGCTTCCCACATCTACCTTTGCATTGTTGGGATGAGGTCAACATTGCTATGATTGCTTCAAGAATTGGTACTCCATTGTTCTTTGATGTCAATTCTTTTAGTTGGAGCAAAAAGGAATTTGCGCGTATCTGTGTTCGTATTAATCTTGAATCAAAGTTACCTTCGGGAGTTTGGGTAGATGGTTTGGGAGGAAGATTTTTTCAGAAAGTAGAATATGAAAAACTATCCTCTTTCTATTATAACTGTGCCGAAATTGGGCACTTGAAACCGGTTTGCCCAGATCTTTTGATAGCCAAGACTACTGCAATCAGTAATGTAATGAATGATAATGTCATTCATGATGCTGCTCACCCTGCTCAACAGGAAAATTATGGTCCCTGGATTCACGTTAATTTCAAAAAGAGACCTAAGCAAATCAGAAATCACTTGGTACCTCAGAAGAAGGGTGTAAAAGAATTTGAAACTCTTTTTACAATCAGATGTAATAATTCAGATATCCCTGTTAAGGAATCAGAGGATAGAGCTTTAAACAACCCTCAGTATCAACAGGCTTCACTTGAAGCTGAATTAAATCTGACCAACAGCTTTGAGATTCTAAATGAAGTCTCTGATCAAGTTGTTGATGAGAATTTTGGGGAAGTCAATATGAATTATGGGTCGTTTATCACCTCTACTACGGTTAATGTTGATAAAGCAGAGGAAGCAATAGTTGAGAATTGTATTGAAGGTTTTTGTGTCACTCCTCTTATTCGAATTGCTGATCCCGCCAATACTGTTCCTTCATTGGTGCTTTGGTCAATAAAAAAACTACTGGAATCACTATTGATTCCAATCATATTGAAATTAAGGTTTTTTCTATTGACAATCAAGATTGCTCCGGTGACAAAAATTTGGATCTATCAGAATTTCCTCTTATCAGTCCTGAGGGGTTAGCTGAGATTCAAAGGTTGATGCAACTGAGTTCATCAATACCAACTCTGTTAAGCATAAATCGAAACCTCAATTAAAATTTTTGGGACCAATTGAACCAGCTTCCAGGAAGAGGAAAGTAGAGGGAAAAAGCAAAAAAGAAAGGCGGGGACTTCTCCCCTTCAGTTAATTAATGTCTTCCTTAATTTTTTGGAATTGTAGAGGGGTCAAAAAGAAGGAGACCTCCCTCTACCTAAAGGAAGTTGTGAAGGATAATTCGGTTTTTTTTTTGTGGGCCTTGCTGAAACAAAGTTCGCTTTGATCAATAAGAAGGATATCAATAGACTTATTAGCAGCAACTGGGATTTTTTTTATCAACCTGCGATTGGCACTACTGGCGGAATCTGATGATATGGAATAACAAACAGGCTACCTTTACTGTGTTAAATCATTCTCCTCAAGTTGCTTTTGGTGCTTTGATTACTCCCAGTAAAGGTATCTAGAATGTGGCCATGGTTTACAGCCATAAGGAGTTTCAAATCAGAAGAGATCTTTGGAGCCGACTTGACAATCTTATGAAGATTGATGTTCCTACAATTGTGGGAGGAGACTTCAATTGTCTTCTTTACAAGGATGACAAGAGAGGTGGTAAACGGTTTTGCTTGACCAAAGGGTCTAAGGACATGAAGTTATTCATGGCTAACCAAGACCTTCATGATTTAGGAGTAATCGGTCCTAAATACACTTGGTGAAACAATAAGCAAGGCAATGCCAGAATCTGGGAGCGCTTAGATCGCTGCTTGCTGAACTTCACGGCTCTACAGATGGTCCCGACTGCTTCTATTAGGCATCTTGCTAGAATAGCCTCTGATCACTGTCCCATAGCTTTCAAGCTTGACGAAACTACACATTCTCATCCTAAAACTTTCAGGTTTGAGGATACCTGGAAATCATATCCTGCTTCCAAGAATATTGTTGCTAATGCATGGAATAAGCATAATTATGGGGATGAATCTAAAATTATTAATAGAAAAATTAAGAGAACTTTGATATCTCTTTTTTCTGGAACAAGAATAAATGTAAAAGTCTGATTCAATTGAAAGAAGAACTAAAGAGTGATATTCTCAAACTACAGTTACAAGAAGAAGCTGATGGCAGTCTTAGCCCAGAAAATCTTACTCTGCTGCGTAGTATGGTAAGGGAACTTAATGTCACCTTACTTAGATTATCTATGTGGTGGAACCAGCGTGCTAAAACGAATTGGAATGAAGAGGGAGACACCAATTCAAGATATTATCATGCTTATGCTACAACTAGGAAGAACAGCAAATTGATCAAACAAATCAAGGATGAGAATAATAATGTTGTTGATGAAACAGATAGAATTGAATCAGTTTTCTTAAAGTTCTTTGATGACAAATGGAAATTCAGAGAATGCAATAATTTGAATTGGCCTTATGTTGAACTAAACCAGCTAATTGATACTACAGATAGAGTCTTTTTAGAATCTAAATTCACTGAGACAGATTTCTCGGCTGCAGTCTTCCAGCAAGGATCAAATAAATCCCCGGGCTTGGACGACTCTACTTCATCATTATTTAAATTCTATTGGGACATTGTCAAAGATACTACTTGGAAAGCTATCAAGAAGTTTTTCTCTACTGGATGCATGAATGAAGTTTGGAAGGACACTTTGATTGTTCTCATCCCTAAGACCAAGTCTCCGGTATCTCCTTCCAACTTTCGTCCAATTAGTCTTTGTCAAATCATTTATAAAATTGCTACTACTATGCTAGTAAACAGATTAAAGATTTGCATTCCCAAGCTAATTTCTGAGGAACAAGTTGCATACGTTTTGGGTAGATCTATGTCAAATCACTGTCTTCTTGCTTCAGAAATCTTCAACAAGTTCAGAATTTTAAAAAATAAGAAAGGTCTCATGGCTGTCAAGCTTGACATGGCTCAAGCCTTTGATAGTATGTGTTGGAAAACATTGGAAAATGTCCTTTCATGGTTTGGTTTCCCGGTAAAATTCTCATTTCTTATTTTGGAATGCGTCACCAATGTTCGTTTTTCTATTCTCTTGAATGGAAAAGGAGACGGATGGATTGAAGCCAAGAGTGGCTTTAGGCAAGGATGTCCAATGTCGCCTTATCTATTCATCATGTGCTCTCAGCTACTCTCTAGTGTAATTAAGCAAAGAGGTCATCAATTAGGCATCCAAACTTCCTCCAGAGCTCCAAGAATTACACACTTACTCTATGCTGACGATGTGATGCTGTTTGGATCAACTCTCAGTTTAAAGTTATGATGAACTTAATTTCAGAATATTGCGGTTGGACTGGGCAAGGTATTAATCAGACCAAATCCCAAATTATCTTTGGGAAATCTGTCATACCCTCCGTGAAACGTAAGATTGGCAAAATATCAGGATTCAAAGATGTCAAAGAGATACAATATCTGGGGATCAAAATTGCCCTGAGAAGATTGGTCAAGAATGATTTTCAATTTGTAGTTGATCATGCATTGGATAAGCTCAATGCTTGGGGAGCTCGTTTCCTTTCACTGGCTGGAAGGTTGATTCTTGCCAAATCTTCATTGCTTTCTCTACCTACTTTTATTTCAACGCATTCTTTAATCCCCAAGAAGATTTTCTATGAGCTGGACCGTATCTGCAGAGATTTCATCTGGCATCTGAACTATGGTGTCAAGGGACTTCATTACATAGCCTGAGATGAGTTATGCCATCCTAGAGATAGCGGTGGTATGGGAATGCACTCTACAGTTAAAAAAGTTGGTCCCTTAAGAGCTCGGTTAGCTTGGCGGCTCTACCAATACCCATCATCTCTGCTTTATAAATGCTTGACTGCTAAACAAGCCTCATTCATATGGAGTAATATGACTAAGTATGGCCAACATGCTGCTCGATTCATCATCTCTGATGGAGTTTCTTTCCTTAAACCAATTGTTAGGTGGAATATTGTTAATGGTGCTAGCATTAGCATCATGAATGACATTTGGTTGCTTGATAAATGTTTCAACAAATGTCCTATGCTTGCTGACTGCATTGGTCTGGAAAATCTGACGTTGCAGAGCTTTTTCCTTGAAGATGGTAATTGAAATACATTGGAACACAACCTTTTTTTCAACCTTGAGTTGGTCAACCTCATCGTACTCCAATGTGTTATCCAGGAGGGAGATGATAACTACATGGAACTTTTGTATCAACACTCTGGTAAGTCTATCACCTCTTTGGCTTACTCTGAATCTATCAAGAGCCACAAAATTTTTGATGACTCTTCTTTTGTCAATTGGCTTCGGAAGCTGAAGTTTAACCAAGAGTTGAACTCTTCTGGTGGAGATTAAGCAGGTTTGCCATTCCCGCGAACGAATTTTTGAAATTCAGAAAGCTTAGCAATAATGATCATTGTGCTTATGGTTGCCCAGTTACTGAAAATAGTGATCATATTTTAGTTCATTTCAAATCACTTACAGAGATCTTATGTAAGCTGAGGTCTTGAAAATTTAGTATTCATTTGTTCAGCTCTCTTACGGAATGTTTTCAGCAGTTGAGATGCCTTTCCAATGCAAGCTTAGATTGTGTCAAGATCTACTACATAGCGGTTTACTTCTCCTGGAACCGTAGGAATGATGTGAAGCATAGTAACCCTTCAATTCCAGTTTCTGTGATTGCAGCTAACGTTTTATTCACTGCCACAAGCAAGTATCCAATGCTAGTTAACTGGGATGCTAACCTCCTTAGGGAGTCTGAATCCTCATGGCATCCCCCACCACTGGATTTGATCAAAATTTACATTGACGCATCTTTACTGGATTCAAATTTGGCCAGCATTGGTGGTATGGCACGAGAATTTGAAGGAAGTTTACTTCTTGCTTTTGGGGAGCAAAAACTTCATTGGGATATCAACCAACTTGAGTTGGAAGCTGTTTTCTCTTTGAAGAACTTCATTCAAGATTGGAATTTTGATCGTAAAGGCTTAATAATAGAAGGAGACAACTACAATGCCATCAAGTTCCTTCATAATTCTGTTGCAAACTCCACTACCGATGGTCAGATCTCCGAGCAGATTTCTTTTCTCCACGATTTCAATAAGGTAATTTTCCAACACATCCCTAGAAATTATAACAAAGTTGCAGATTTGTGTGCAACTCTAGCTTTCATAATAACTTTTGTTTTGATTATTTTCTTTCTCCTGATATTCCTTCTTCATTATCTAGTCTTTTGAAGAAGAAATATGAGGCTTGCTTTTCTTGATTAGTTTGTAATAGCTTTTTCCTAGTTCTTAATGCAAGTTTGCAATCTTAAAATAATAATAATAATAATAATTTCTAACAAAATCTTGTATCCAAAGAGAATAATTAAATCTAACAAAAATTCTAATCATGGATAAGAGAAATTTGATAAAAAATAAAGATAGGCCCAAAAAAAGATGTGAGCTCAGTTCAGCACTTTAGTGGTCTTGTCTAACACCTTTAAGTAGCCTATAATCAATTTGTCTTTTGCTAGCTTATTTGTTATGAATGGTTGTACTGCATCAGCTAATTTATGAGTCTTCATTTGGTGGTTCTTTTAGCTATTTCAATTTTCAAAAATATGACTTCACATTTTTTATTTGTATCGAAACATGCGACTCAATTTTAAATTGTTCATGCACCATTTTACTGGTCTCACGATCATTAGCAACACAGTAGTAGAGCATCTGTGATTTTATTTGATTTTGAAAAGCACTAAGAAACACCAAAACATATTTACCAAAAGGACTCTCCAGTGTAATTCTTCACTAACAAGAATTTTCAGGTTGTCTTTATTTGCCACTATTTATTTATTTTTTCTAAAGCGTTTGTAAACACTTTCCTTGAAATGACACTTCATATAATGAACATCAACATAGATGCACTTGTTGTTGTTCCTGGAATTATAAATGTTTTAGATGTCCTCAATGTAGATTTCTAATCTCCCTTCCTGTTGTATAGGGTCGAGGAGAATGCTTTGGGAGGATAACCATAGAAGCTATGTCATTTCAGTTTCCAGTACTGGTAATTCTCTCATCAAACGAGAAATATTAGCTCCTCATAGTTAAACAATGATTCATTTGGTTTCTTGAAGTTATAAATTATATTTTGAAAAATGATGAAGTTGGTTAAATCAAAAGTTCCATTAGCAAAGAACATTGTAACGCTTGCCACTAATGTTGAGAGAAGGCTGAGCATGGGGAAAGAAGGCTACAGGAGGTTGAAAGAAAAGGTTCATGGAACATCACATGAGTCAAACTGAAGTACATGAAAAAAGATAGTAACTGTTACAAGAAAAACACACACATATACAAATCTAGTAGTTGTTCTGGATATCAGAAAGATCAAGCCCAGATTTACCTGGCTTGTTCTTATCTAACATCTCTTTGGTATGGTTGATCTCCAAGGCTAATTTTTGAACCTTGCCTTCTAATAGTGCAAGCTTTTCATGAAGGTTGCTCTGATATCTATTAGAAGCATCTTTCAGAGATCCCAACGCATCATTACCCAGTTGGGCTTTTGCCGCCAGTTCTTTAAAAGTCCTAAATCCAGAAAAGCTTCTCCTTTCCCCGAAGCTAGAAATTCTAGTGATGGCATCGCCATGAAAGTCAGCAACTTTACCTCTGGAAAGGGAAGATGTAGAGCGTACGACGGCATTTACAGGCTTCTTCTCAGCATGCTTGGGAGAAACAGTAGCCCGGCCGGCTGAAACGGGTCTTGGTTTCCCATTTCTGGCGGAGGAGGCCATAGAAGGACAACCAGTGGAGATTGGGCGGGGATTCTCCTTATGGTCAACTAGTGCGGTCCTCGCTGAGATGAGTCGTGGGCGGGGAAGACTGTCTTGGCTTATCTTGGTTTGAAATTTAGAAGCGATGATCTTTCCACCCTCTCTTCCCCTTTCCTTGAGCCTGGACGACATTTTTCTAGGGTTTACGTTTTGGGACAGAGGGATCACTCATGCAAGTGAGAGAGAGAGAGAGAGAGAGAGAGAGAGAGAGAGAGAGAGAGAGAGAGAGAGAGAGAGAGAGAGAGAGCGAATTTCAAACCAAGCTGATCTGTGATTACATTGATATTCCTTATGGAAGCGTTAAAATAAAAAAATTAATCAGAGAAAGTGTAAAACAATGCCGTTCATGAGCACTTTTCCCCGTTTTATTTAAGTTTCTAATTCAACTTTTTTTTTTTGGGTAAAAACCTGGGCATAGACCTTTCCATTAAACATGAAAATAGATACATATATGGAACGAAAAAAGAAAGTCTAAAGCCTAAAGGAGCAGCAAAAATAAACCACTCCACGAAGGAATAACAAGCAAAAACAAAAAAAAAACAGACATAAAAAGGAACAAACTAAACAGGGATTATAACTGAAAGTAAAAGGGTTCAGTGAAATGAATTGTCCATGACCAAAAATCCCCTGGTTGCAAAGTTGTGATCGGCAGCTGCTACATAAATGGATAGAAAACCTTGCCATCCAAGGGGAGAAAGACAATTCGAACATCATTGCCCTCAAAAACCAATCCAGAACAAACAGGATAAGATGAGGCAGCAGACTGTTCCAGAAAATAGTAGCAAAAATACAACCAGTGATATAGATCACAACAAATCCATCAGTTCCCCGGAATTTCTCCATTTTGCAATTTTCAAAGAAACAACCTTCCGAATAGAATACAACATCATGAGAATAGACTTATGATGGCTGCCAAACTTCCTCTCATTTCTTTCTTTCCATATTATATATACCGAAAAGCAAGCAATAAGAAGAAAATTATCTCAATCAATATATCAAGCTCACCTATGCACTGCACAAAATGTTAATTAACATAGCATTTTGCCTTTACTTCCTTAATTTTTTTTTTAATTTGTGCTGCTACTCTCATCTGGGAGCGGGGCCATTATATAATTAATTCTATAAATATATTCTGAGATATTTTTCATTTGATTTTTCCAAGTAACCTCTTCCACATTGGATTTTATTCTTGATCATTAAGTAGGTCATTTGTACGAATTTATTCAAATACTAAGATTCTTCTGCATATATGTTTTGTATATTAAGGCTTGTTTGAAATGATTTTTTTTTAGTATTTATTAGAGAAAGTTCTTTGTAAAAAAATTTAATTTAGTGCTACAAAAGTTGCTCTAAGAAACCATCTCAAATTAAGCCTAAATTTTTTTCTTTGCACAAATTATTTATTAATTCTAATTTAAATCAATGAACTATAACTATAAAAATAATATAATTAAAAAACTATAACTATAAAAATAATATAATTAAAAATTAATTATGATACAATTAATTAATTTTAATTATTTATGAATTAGTTATAAACTTATAATTATAAATTTTGATTATCATTACAAACTAATCATTATAAATAATAATCTCAATTAATTATCAATTAATTAATCCAGATTTTTAGTTTTTTCTTCTTTTCCGTTGGCTATTCCTTTTAAGATAAATATTTAAGTGAGGAAACTCTTTTAATTATTAACTATTTCTGTTCTTAATTCTTCAAGCAGCAAAAACATAGATATATTCGGTTAATTATCCTTTTGTAATATTTGGATTTAGCGGAATAAATAAAATATTTAATAATATATAGGTTTTTTTTTATTTGGTCGATGATATTATTCCTAAAATCGTGTGAGGTATGAAACATGAAGAAGTTATAGCGTTGGCTGGACTTAATTTTATAATTCTTCCATCACAAGCTTCTAAGAGAACTGTTTTGGTTCTAATATTACTAGCTTACCATTTGCAAATTTGTTAGGTTTATGTGAGGAAATTGAGAAAGGAATGTGTTGCTTTCAATGATGAAAATACTACAACAACAACATCAAGCATTTAACCCACTGTAGGGTCGACTGCATGAAGCCATGAATCATTTTTCTCCATTGTATCATGTTAAGAGTTAAATTCTTATTTAAATCTAATAAAAAAGGTCATTTCTAATAAGATCTAACTAAGTCTTTTTTAGGTGTTCCTATACCTTTCTTAACATAAGTCAAATCTAATACATCTACTTTCCTAACCGGGTCATTGGAAGGCTA
This sequence comes from Dendrobium huoshanense, assembly GCA_016618105.1. Lineage (NCBI taxonomy): Eukaryota > Viridiplantae > Streptophyta > Magnoliopsida > Asparagales > Orchidaceae > Dendrobium > Dendrobium huoshanense. Next base: position 7,871,738 of record CM028346.1, read on the forward strand.
CCGTTTTATGTGATACCTTTCTTAATATAAGTCAAATCTAATACATCTACTTTTCTAACCAGGTCATCGGAAGGCTGCCGTTTTATGTGACCAAACCATCTAAGGAGACTCTCTCTAATCTTATCTTTCACTCGAGCTACTCTAGCTTTTTCACGTATATGCTCATTTTGTATCCTATCTCTAAGAGTAAAGCCACTAATGGACCTGAGCATCCTCATCACTGCAACACTTAACTTAATATTATGCTTCTCTTTTAATGGCTAAAATTCTGTAACATAAAGCATTGTAGGTCTCACCACCATTTTATATAATTTTCTCTTAAGTTTGAGGTGGACTTTTTATCACACAACAAGCCCGATGTATTACTCCACCTCAACCATCCAACTTGAATTCTACTAATAATATCTCCATCTATTTCACCATCACTCTGACAAATTGACCCAAAAAATGCAATGCCTTATAACATAGAATGTTGGTCATTAAAAGATATGCATAAAATTAAGTTAAGTATTGTAGAGATGAGATGAAGATGCTAATGTGCATGAGTGGCTTCACTATTAGAGATAGAATGTGAAACGAGTATATACGTGAAAAGGTTGGATTAGCTCAAGTGGCAGATAAGATTAGAGAGAGTCGCCTTAGATGATTTGGTTATATAAAATGACCCAATTAGGAGAATGGATGTATTAGATTTGATCTATATTAAGAATGGCAAAGGAAGACCTAAAAAGACTTGGGTAGAAATTATTAGAAATGAGCTTTCTTTTATTAGATTTAATTGATAATTTGACTATTAACAAGTCATAATGAAGAAAAAAAGATAATGTAGCTGACCCCACGTAGTGGGATAAATGGTAAGCTAGTAATATTAGAATCAAAACAGTTCTCTTAGAAGTTTGTGATGGAAGAATTATAAACTTAAGTCCAGCCAACGCTATAACTTCCTCATGTTTCATACCTCACAAGATTTTAGGAATAATATCATCGACCAAATAAAAAAACCTATATATTATTAAATATTTTATTTATTCCGCTAAATCCAAATATTACAAAAGGATAATTAACCGAATATATCTATGTTTTTGCTGCTTGAAGAATTAAGAACAGAAATAGTTGATAATTAAAAGATTTTCCTCACTTAGATATTTATCTTAAAAGGAATAGCCAACGGAAAAGAAGAAAAAACTAAAAATCTGGATTAATTAATTGATAATTAATTGAGATTATTATTTATAATGATTAGTTTGTAATGATAATCAAAATTTATAATTATAAGTTTATAACTAATTCATAAATAATTAAAATTAATTAATTGTATCATAATTAATTTTTAATTATATTATTTTTATAGTTATAATTTTTAATTATATTATTTTTATAGTTATAGTTTTTTAATTATATTATTTTTATAGTTATAGTTCATTGATTTAAATTAGAATTAATAAATAATTTGTGCAAAGAAAAAAATTTAGGCTTAATTTGAGATGGTTTCTTAGAGCAACTTTTGTAGCACGAAATTAATTTTTTTTACAAACAACTTACTCTAATAAATACTAAAAAAAAATCATTCCAAACAAGCCTTAATATACAAAACATATATGCAGAAGAATATTACTCTAATAAATACTAAAAAAAAATCATTCCAAACAAGCCTTAATATACAAAACATATATGCAGAAGAATATTACTCTAATAAATACTAAAAAAAAATCATTCCAAACAAGCCTTAATATACAAAACATATATGCAGAAGAATTTTAGTATTTGAATAAATTCGTACAAATGACCTGCTTAGTGATCAAGAACAAAATCCAATGTGGAAGAGGTTACTTGGAAAAATCAAATGAAAAATATCTCAGAATATGTTTATAGAATTTATTATATAATGGCCCCGCTCCCGGATGAGAGTAGCAGCACAAATTAAAAAAAAATTAAGGAAGTAAAGGCAAAATGCTATGTTAATTAACATTTTGTGCAGTGCATAGGTGAGCTTGATATATTGATTCAGAAAATTTTCTTCTTATTGCTTGCTTTTCGGTATATATAATATGGAAAGAAAGAAATGAGAGGAAGTTTGGCAGCCATCATAAGTCTATTCTCATGATGTTGTATTCTATTCGGAAGGCTGTTTCTTTGAAAATTACAAAATGGAGAAATTCCGGGGAACTGATGGATTTGTTGTGATCTATATCACTGGTTGTATTTTTGCTACTTTTTTCTGGAACAGTCTGCTGCCTCATCTTATCCTATTTGTTCTGGATTGGTTTTTGAGGACAATGATGTTCGAATTGTCTTTCTCCCCTTGGATGGCAAGGTTTTCTATCCATTTATGTAGCAGCTGCCGATCACAACTTTGCAACCAGGGGATTTTTGGTCATGGACAATTCATTTCACTGAACCCTTTTACTTTCAGTTATAATCCCTGTTTAGTTTGTTCCTTTTTATGTATGTTTTTTTTTTTGTTTTTGCTTGTTATTCCTTCGTGGAGTGGTTTATTTTTGCTGCTCCTTTAGGCTTTAGACTTTCTTTTTTCGTTCCATATATGTATCTATTTTCATGTTTAATGGAAAGGTCTATGCCCAGGTTTTTACCCCAAAAAAAAAGTTGAATTAGAAACTTAAATAAAACGGGGAAAAGTGCTCATGAACGGCATTGTTTTACACTTTCTTTGATTAATTTTTTTATTTTAACGCTTCCAGATCAGCTTGGTTTGAAATTCGCTCTCTCTCTCTCTCTCTATCTCTCTCTCTCTCTCTCTCTCTCTCTCTCTCTCTCTCTCTCTCTCTCTCTCTCTCTCTCTCTCTCTCTCTCTCTCTCTCTCACTTGCACGAGTGATCCCTCTGTCCCAAAACGTAAACCCTAGAAAAATGTCGTCCAGGCTCAAGGAAAGGGGAAGAGAGGGTGGAAAGATCATCGCTTCTAAATTTCAAACCAAGATAAGCCAAGACAGTCTTCCCCGCCCACGACTCATCTCAGCGAGGACCGCACTAGTTGACCATAAGGAGAATCCCCGCCCAATCTCCACTTGTCGTCCTTCTATGGCCTCCTCCGCCAGTAATGGAAAACCAAGACCCGTTTCAGTCGGTCGGGCTACTGTTTCTCCCAAGCATGCTGAGAAGAAGCCTGTAAATGCCGTCGTACGCTCTACATCTTCCCTTTCCAGAGGTAAAGTTGCTGACTTTCATGGCGATACCATCACTAGAATTTCTAGCTTCGGGGAAAGGAGAAGCTTTTATGGATTTAGTACTTTTAAGGAACTGGCGGTAAAAGCCCAACTGGGTAATGATGCGTTGGGATCTCTGAAAGATGCTTCTAATAGATATCAGAGCAACCTTCATGAAAAGCTTGCACTATTAGAAGGCAAGGTTCAAAAATTAGCCTTGGAGATCAACCATACCAAAGAGATGTTAGATAAGAACAAGCCAGGTAAATCTGGGCTTGGTCTTTCTGATATCCAGAACAACTACTAGATTTGTATATGTGTGTGTTTTTCTTGTAACAGTTACTATCTTTTTTCATGTACTTCAGTTTGACTCATGTGATGTTCCATGAACCTTTTCTTTCAACCTCCTGTAGCATTGTTTCCTCATGCTCAGCCTTCTCTCAACATTAGTGGCAAGCGTTAAAATGTTCTTTGCTAATGGAACTTTCGATTTAACCAACTTCATCATCTTTCAAAATATAATTTATAACTTCAAGAAATCAAATGAATCATTGTTTAACTATGAGGAGCTAATATTTCTCGTTTGATGAGAGAATTACCAGTACTGGCAACTGAAATGACATAGCTTCTATGGTTATCCTCCCAAAGCATTCTCCTCGACCCTATACAACAGGAAGGGAGATTAGAAATCTGCATTGAGGACATCTAAAACATTTATAATTCCAGGAACAGCAATAAGTGCATCTATGTTGATGTTCATTATATGAAGTGTCATTTCAAGGAAAGTGTTTACAAACGCTTTAGAAAAAAATAAATAAATAGTGGCAAATAAAGGCAACCTGAAAATTCTTGTTAGTGAAGAATTACACTGGAGAGTCCTTTTGGTAAATATGTTTCGGTGTTTCTTAGTGTATTTTAAAATCAAATAAAATCACAGATGCTCTACTACTGTGTTGCTAATGATCGTGAGACCAATAAAATGGTGCATGAACAATTTGAAATTGAGTCGTATGTTTCGATACAAATAAAAAATGTGAAGTCATAATTTTGAAAACTGAAATAGCTAAAAGAACCACCATATGAAGACTCATAAATTAGCTGATGCAGTACAACCATTCATAACAAATAAGCTAGCAAAAGACAAATTGGTTATAGGCTACTTAAAGGTGTTAGACAAGACCTCTAAAGTGCTGAACCGAGCTCACATCCTTTTTTGGGCCTATCTTTATTTTTTATCAAATTTCTCTTATCCATGATTAGAATTTTTGTTAGATTTAATTATTCTCTTTGGATACAAGATTTTGTTAGAAATTATTATTATTATTATTTTTTAAGATTGCAAACTTGCATTAAGAACTAAGAAAAAGCTATTACAAACTAATCAAGAAAAGTAAACCTCATATTCCTTCTTCAAAAGACTAGATAATGAAGAAGGAATATCAGGAGAAAGAAAAGAATAAAAAAAAAAGTTATTATGAAAAGCTAGAGTTGCACACAAATCTGCAACTTTGTTACAATTTTTAGGGATGTGTTGGAAAATTACCTTATTGAAATCGTGGAGAAAAGAAATCTGCTCAGAGATCTGACCATCGGCAGTGGAATTCGCAACAGAATTATGAAGGAACTTGATGGCATTGTAGTTGTCTCATTCTATTATTAAGCCTTTACAATCAAATTTCCAATCTAGAATGAAGTTCTTCAAAGCGAAAACAGCTTCCAACTCAAGTTGGTTGATATCCCAATGAAGTTTTTGCTCCCCAAAAGCAAGAAGTAAACTTCCTTTAAAGTCTCGTGCCACACCACCAATGCTGGCCAAATTTGAATCCAGTAAAGATGCGTCAATGTTAATTTTGATCCAATCCAGTGGTGGGGGATGCCATGAGGTTTCAGACTCCCTAAGGAGGTTAGCATCCTAGTTAACTAGCATTGGATACTTGCTTGTGGCAGTGAATAAAATGTTAGCTGCAATCACAGAAACTGGAATTGAAGGGTTACTGTGCTTCACATCATTCCTACGATTCCAGGAGAAGTAAACCGCTGTGCAGTAGATCTTGACACAATCTAAGCATGCATTGGAAAGGCATCTCAACTGTTGAAAACATTCCGTAAGGGAGCTGAACAAAGGAATACTAAATCCCCAAGACCTCAGCTTACATAAGATCTCAATAAGTGATTTGCAATGAACTAAAATATGATCACTATTTTCAGTAACTGGGCAACCATAAGCACAATGATCATTATTGCTAAGCTTTCTGAATTTCAAAAATTTGTTCTTGGGAATGGCAAAATTGCTTAATCTCCACCAAAAGAGTTCAACTCTTGGTTAAACTTCAGCTTCCGAAGCCAATTGACAAAAGCAGAGTCATCAAAAATTTTGTGGCCCTTAATAGATTCAGAGTAAGCCAAAGAGGTGATAGACTTACCAGAGTGTTGATACAGAAGTTCCATGTAGTCATCATCTCCCTCCTGGATAACACATTGGAGTACGATGAGGTTAACCAACTTAATGTTGAAAAAACGGTTGAGTTCTAATGTATTTCAATTACCATCTTCAAGGAAAAAGCTCTGCAACTTCAGATTTTCCAGACCAATGCAGTCAGCAAGCATAGGACATTTGATGAAATATTTATCAAGCAACCAAATCTCATTCATGACGCTAATGCTAGCACCATTAACAATATTCCACCTAACAATTGGTTTAAGGAAAGAAACTCCATCAGAGATGATGGATCGAGCTGCATATTGGTCATACTTAGTCATATTACTCCACATGAATGAGCCTTGTTTAGCAGTTAAGTATTTATAAAGCAGAGATGATGGGTTTTGGTAGAACCGCCAAGCTAACCGAGCTCTTAAGGGACCAACTTTTTTAACTGTAGAGTGCATTCCCATACCACCGCTATCTCTAGGAATGCATAACTCATCCCAGGCTATGTAATGAAGTCCCTTGACACCATAGTTATGATGCCAGATGAAATCTCTGCAGATACGGTCCAACTCATAGAGTATCTTCTTGGGGATTAAAGAATGCGTTGAAATAAAAGTAGGTAGAGAAAGCAATGAAGATTTGGCAAGAATCAACCTTCCAGTCAGTGAAAGGAAACGAGCTCCCCAAGCATTGAGCTTATCCAATGCATGATCAACTACAAATTGAAAATCATTCTTGACCAATCTTCTCAGGGCAATTTTTATCCCCAGATATTATTGTATCTCTTTGACATCTTTGAATCCTAATATTTTGCCAATCTTACGTTTCACGGAGGGTATGACAGATTTCCCAAAGATAATTTGGGATTTGGTTTGATTAATACCTTGCCCAGTCCAATTGCAATATTCTGAAATTAAGTTCATCATAACTTTAAACTGAGAGCAGATCCAAACAGCAGCACATCATCAGCATAGAGTAAGTGTGTAATTCTTGGAGCTCTGGAGGAAGTTTGGATGCCTAATTGATGACCTCTTTGCTTAATTACACTAGAGAGTAGCTTAGAGCACATGATGAATAGATGAGGCGACATTGGACATCCTTGCCTAAAGCCACTCTTAGCTTCAATCCATCTGGCTCCTTTGCCATTCAAGATAATAGAAAAATGAACATTCGTGACACATTCCAAAATAAGAAATGAGAATTTCACCGAGAAACCAAACCATGAAAGAACATTTTCCAATGTTTTCCAACACATACTATCAAAGGCTTGAGCCATGTCAAGCTTGACATCCATGAGACCTTTCTTATTTTTTAAAATTCTGAACTTGTTGAAGATTTCTGAAGCAAGAAGATAGTGATTTGACATAGATCTACCCAAAACGTAGGCAACTTGCTCCTCAGAAATTAGCTTGGGAATGCAGATCTTTAATCTGTTTACTAGCATAGTAGTAGCAATTTTATAAATGGTTTGACAAAGACTAATTGGACGAAAGTTGGAAGGAGATACCGGAGACTTGGTCTTAGGGATGAGAACAATCAAAGTGTCCTTCCAAACTTCATTCATGCATCTAGTAGAGAAAAACTTCTTTATAGCTTTCCAAGTAGTATATTTGACAATGTCCCAAAAGAATTTAAAGAATGATGAAGTAGAGTCGTCCAAGCCCGGGGATTTATTTGATCCTTGCTGGAAGACTGCAGCCGAGAAATCTGTCTCAGTGAATTTAGATTCTAAAAAGGCTCTATCTGTAGTATCAATTAGATGGTTTAGTTCAACATAAGGCAAAGTCAAATTATTGCATTCCTTGAATTTCCATTTGTCTTCAAAGAACTTTAAGAAAACTGATTCAATTCTATCTGTTTCATCAACAACATTATTATTCTCATCCCTGATTTGTCTGATCAATTTGTCGTTCTTTCTAGCCGTAGCATAAGCATGATAATATCTTGAATTGGTGTCTCCCTCTTCATTCTAATTCACTTTAGCACGCTGGATCCACCACATAGATAATCTAAGTAAGGTGACATTAAGTTCCCTTACCATACTACGCAGCAAAGTAAAATTTTCTGGGCTGAGACTGCCCTCAGCTTCTTCTTGTAACTGTAGTTTGAGAATATCACTCTTTAGTTCTTCTTTCAATTGAATCAGACTTTTACATTTATTCTTGTTCCAGAAAAAAGAGATTTCAAAGTTCTCTTAATTTTTCTATTAATAACTTGAGATTTATCCCCATAATCATGCTTATTCCATGCATTAGCAACAATATTCCTGGAAGCAGGATATGATTTCAAGGTTTGAGAAACCTGAAAGTTTTAGGATGAGAATGTATAGTTTCGTCAAGCTTGAAAGCTATGGGATAGTGATCAGAGGCTATTATAGCAAGATGCCTAATAAAAGCAGTTGGGACCATATGTAGAGCCGTGAAGTTCAGCAAGCAGCGATCTAAGCGCTCCTAGATTCTGGCATTGCCTTGCTTATTGTTACACCAAGTGTATTTAGGACCGATTACTCCTAAATCATGAAGGTCTTGGTTAGCCATGAATAACTTCATGTCCTTAGACCCTTTGGTCAAGCAAAACCGTTTACAACCTCTCTTGTCATCCTTGGAAAGAAGACAATTGAAGTCTCCTCCCACAATTGTAGGAACATCAATCTTCATAAGATTGTCAAGTCGGCTCCAAAGATCTCTTCTGATTTGAAATTCCTTATGGCCGTAAACCATGGCCATATTCTAGATACCTTTACTGGGAGTAATCAAAGCACCAAAAACAACTTGAGGAGAATGATCTAACACAGTAAAGGTAGCCTGTTTGTTATTCCATATCATCAGAATTCCGCCAGTAGTGCCAACCTCAGGTTGATGAAAAAAATCCCAGTTGCTGCCAATAAGTCTATTGATATCCTTCTTATTGATCGAGGCGAACTTTGTTTCAGCAAGGCCCACAAAAAAAATCGAGTTATCCTTCACAACTTCCTTGAGGTAGAGGGAGGTCTCCTTCTTTTTGACCCTTCTACAATTCCAAAAAATTAAGGAAGACATTAATTAACTGAAGGGGAGAAGTCCCCGCCTTTATTTTTCTTTTTCCCTCTACTTTCCTCTTCCTGGAAGCTGGTTCAATTGGTCCCAAAAATTTTAATTGAGGTTTCGATTTATGCTTAACAGAGTTGGTATTGATGAACTCAGTTGCATCAACCTTTGAAATCTCAGCTAACCCCTCAGGACTGATAATAAGAAATTCTGATATATCCAATTTTTTGTCACCAGAGCAATCTTGATTGTCACTAGAACAAGCCGTAATTTCAATATGATTGCAATCAATAGTGATTCCAGTAGTTTTTTTATTTATCAAAGCACCATCTGAAGGAACAATATTGGCGGGATCAACAATTCTAGTAGTTTTTTTATTGACCAAAGCACCATCTGAAGGAATAGTATTGGCGGGATCAGCAATTCGAATAAGAGGAGTGACACAAAAACCTTCAATACAATTCTCAATTATTGCTTCCTCTGCTTTATCAGCATTAACAGTAGTAGAGGAGATAATCGACCCAGAATTCATGTTGACTTCCCTAAAATTCTCATCAACAACTTGATCAGAGACTTCATTTAGAATCTCAAAGCTGTTGGTCAGATTTAATTCAGCTTCAAGTGAAGCTTGTTGATACTGAGGGTTGTTTAAAGCTCTATCCTCTGATTCCTTGACAGAGATATCTGAAGTATTACAGCTGACTGTAAAAAGAGTTTCAGATTCTTTTACACCCTTCTTCTGAGGTACCAAGTGATTTCTGATTTGCTTAGGTCTCATTTTGAAATTAACGTGAATCCAGGGACCGTAATTTTCCTGTTGAGCAGGGTGAGCAGCATCATGAATGACATTATCATTCATTACATTACTGATTGCAGTAGTTCTGGCTATCAAAAGATATGGGCAAACCGGTTTCAAGTGCCCAATTTTGGCACAATTATAATAGAAAGAGGGTAGTTTTTCATATTCTACTTTCTGAAAAAATCTTCCTCCCAAACCATCTACCCAAGCTCCCGAAGGTAACTTTGATTCAAGATTAATACGAACACAGATACGCGTAAATTTCTTTTTGCTCCAACTAAAAGATTTGACATCAAAGAACAATGGAGTACGAATTCTTAAAGCAATCATAGCAATGTTGACCTCATCCCAATAATGCAAACATAGATGTGGGAAGCAAATCCAAACCGATGCAGTCAGTCCTTTCAATGATAACAGAGAGAAGGAAGGAGATCATTTGTCTAAGCCGACAATATGACCTCCAATATACCATGGCCCCCCACTAAGAACTTCCTCCATAGCAGCAACAGTCTTGAATGAGCAAAGGATCCAATTCAAACCCAAAGAGGTTAGATGAAAATTGCAGAATCTATTCCATAGCTTGCACAACTCTATACTGCAAATCGAGAATGTAATATTCTTTCCCGAAAACTTTAGCACAACAGAGTTGGAGAGGTTTTGAGAGTTGTTGATTTCCCGACCAGAATTGAATTTAACTGCTATCCCATCGGAAGACATAACGGTGGAATTAGCGTCAAAGTTAATTTTAATACGCTGAGGTTTTGTCCAGGCATTGAGAAAGGAAGCCTTCAGATTGACTGTTTCATCTGCAGATTTGGCTTCCATTGAAACAGTATTATCAAGATCGATAGTTGTATCATCAGGATTCAAAGGCTTGGTCGAAATGATTCGACTAATGGATCCATCTGATAGGCTGATCTTCTTATTATCTTTATCGTTCAAATTCGAAGAAACAAAAACATCTTGTTCCAAAGAACCAAAGATTAATCCCGGCGAAGCAGAGGCCAAAGGATTTTTCACCTTACCCTTACCCTTCTCTTCAAAAGAAGATATTGGTTTAACGAATTGAACAGTAGAACTAAAACTTTCTCTAATAATCAAAGGTTTAAAACCTGATCTTGAAATCGATTGATCACCGATACCAGAAGATCTCATTGGAGATAATCGCTCAGTAGAGATCTGAAGATCAGCGCGATGATGTAGATCAGGAGGATCTGACGGAGGCCGTCCGGAAGCCGCCATGAACGGAGGCAAGAAACCCACGAAAACAAGGATTCAAACTTTCTCTCTCTAGAAAACTAAGGCGGGAGCTTCTCTCTCTTGCGTAACAATCTCCCAGTTAGAAATTATTAGAAATGACTTTTCTTTATTAGATTTAAATAAAAATTTAACTTTTAACATAGCACAATGGAGAAAAATAATTCATGTAGCCGACCCCACATAGTGGGATAAAGACTTTATGTTTTTATTATTGTTGTTGTTGGATACAAGTTTTTGCATTTTTGTATAAAGCTGTTAATAAAGACTGCAAATGAAATTTAAATATCATTTTAACGGTACTGACACTTAATTGTTTTTTCTCAGTTAGGCATTTGAACAAACACTAGAACGACAGTCAACATGTAGCTGAAAACAGATTACTCAAGAATTCATGTAGAAAAAGGCATCATTTGGGAAGCAGCTGTGCAGCTGCAATAACTACCAGGTTCTCTTGATGATAGCTAAGTGGCCTCCATAACATAACAGCATGTTGCGAGGCTCCGGGCAATGAATAGTGTAGTTAACCTGTCCCCACTCTACCATATGCAGTCACTCATAGGATAAAACATATAAGAAATGAGAGAAAGAGAGCTCGAGCTTGGGTTTGTGTGCTAAAATTGGGATTTTATGTTGATTTCCGTGAACATAGTTTGGATTAAGGTTGACAGGCTTAAGGGCTTGTATTACGAGTCATCTTTTTAAGGTAAAATGTAATTTTGATGTAATTATGAGTTAGAATTGTGATATAAGCCATGAATTGAGTTTTATTGAGAAAATTATTATTTTATTATGTTGTTACTAAAAGAAAGGGAGTTCGATACAATAAAAAAAAATTGTTTTGAGAATCCAAAATTTACAGTGAGATACTAATTCCAATAAGGAAAAAAAATTATTTATAAGCTAATAATGGTTAATTTTTACAATTATATTAGATTTTCATGTCCATGTGAATAAAAATATCCTTGTACTAAGCATTTTAATGATATTATATGCTATGCTTAAATCATTACCTGCTCAGATCCTTCTCAAATCCCACTTGTATCTGCCGCCTGCTACAGTTGCTTCATAACCTGTAGTTCGGCGCCGTTTATGATCGCGCGACAGTAGCCCATTATGCGCCTTAATTTTTCTCATATTTGCATAGTTAAAATGAGACAGGAACGTAACCTCTCAGTTCTTCTGCTCCAGCTCCCTCTGTTTCTTCAAACGAAAACATCAGTGAGCCCAAATCGTTCGGTTAACCTCCCACAGCCAATCGAAATCCTCCACTCTTCCTCCCATCAACAGCCTCGACCCTTACCCGATCTTCACGCTGCAAGCCATATCCCGCTTCTCCCTTCCTCTTAAGCCTACTAGTATATAGCCCGACCAGCTGACCTCCTCTAGGTGCCACATCAGTTCAAGACGCCACATGCGAAGCCGTTCGACCCCAAACAACCTCCAGCCAATCTTTCCCTATCGCCATCTACCCGAGCTCCAATACCTGTGTATTTACAAAATCCAAGTATAGGTGATCCCTCTCACTAAAGCAATGAGTAATTTCACTGTTGCAATATCAGCATCACAATCAAATGCTTGCTTGGTCATATTATAAAAAAAGAAACTAACGAAGTTATTAATTTACATACTTCTGAAGTCATCATTATCATTGACCCACATTTATCCCGAAGTATTCAAAGTAAATTTTATAAATCTGCTTTCTCCAATTGTTCTAGTTAATTGTTGCATGAGGAGCTAACTCTATTATATGTAATACCTTTTTTATAACTTTTAACTTTGCCTTGTATTTAATCTTTATTTTCATTTATAATTATTTTCATATCATTTTATCAACTATATTACTGATACATAATCTTGCATTTGTTCCCCATACCCAAGTCAACCATATTTATACTTTACCATCTCATCCTCAAGAAGTGCAACTCTTACCATCCACTAAAATAAATGCTCAAACATTTCTCCTAAGCCCCTTATGTTCTTAAACATTTGTCAGGATTTTATGGATTTTTGAAATATTACATTTTTACAATGAGTAAAATATGTAACAAAGCAAGAAAGTTTCTTTACATTAGCTTATGTAACATATTAAATAATAGATTCCCCTACCTGGCCTCCATGTGTCTTAACTTTCTATGAGCCCATGGTTTTGAATAATTAGTTGAAAATAAGATTATTGATTCACAAAAGTCAACATCATTACCTTGATAAGACATTGAGGGAGAAGATGAGAACTCCCAAAACTCAATAAAGTACAGCATTATATAAGGCATTCATATCACTGCCAACTACTACAGCATGAATTATAGGCACTTCAAACTTGTGCTCTCGGATCAATTGAAGACTTTCATAAAATGACTGAAGGAATAAATCTTGCCCCTTTCCACGTGATACACCTGCAATTTTACAAAGGAATGTGAATGCGTTTAATCAAAAAATTAGCATTACATCCTACTAGCCACTATCAAATTACAAGCTTATTTATACCTTCCAAGGATTCTGGGAGGTTAAAGTAAAATATCTGTCTTGTATGGTCAGGTAAATCTAAAGAAATAATGATTATTCTCACATACAAAATAAGCATACGAGGTTTCCTCACCTACTTTTGAACAAATATTCTTGTGATTATAAAGTTCTTTGAATCGAAGTAAAGCAAATGTATATAAATTCCACAAATATATATTTTTCAGATGGATTATAAGCAAATTGGCAAAAATATAAAAGCAAAAAAATATATAAACCTATAAGTGTCCTATGTTCATTTTCTTATACCAAACACTTGGGTAAATTCAGGAAATAGTTATCAATAAACAAGAAAATACTGTTTATAATGGAAATGAGGAGATATTCGCTTCGAACTCCAAGTGATTCCCATATGTAAGGTCTTACCCATTGGGCAACATAATCTTCAGCAATTTCCATCAGTTCTTTGCTATTTCCCAGATGAACGACATACGTTTTTGGCATGTGGATACTGCAAGTACAAACAAATTAGATGAAATTAAAGCAACATAATAATAAAAAAAAAATTACATATAAAAAAAGGACAGGAAGAAATGAACAATAGAAATGAAATTGGGATTCAAGGATGCAGAAGTTACCCAACATACACTATAACCATGTTCAGTCATTTGAAACTTTAGCTTTCCTTTAAATAATAGAAAGTTAAAATTTTAAGTTAGAACTTGTGCATTACTTAATATACTACAATGCACAGGTTCCAACCATACGCTGCTACTATGTTGTTCATCTGAACTTTAGCTTTCTTTTCAGTCATAGAAAGATTGAAATTTTCAGTTTCAAAGGAAAGTTAGCTTTTCAGTTAAAAAACCATGTGTAGATCAAACAACGCAAACTCCAACCATAAATGGAGGATAAAATATAGGCAACGGTGCAATCCTCCCAACCAAAGATGAATAAATATTGCGATAAGATGAACATTAAGTGTGAAAAACATAAAATGATTAATATAGTAAGGATACAAAATAAATTGTGGCATCTTCATCAATTCCTCTTGGCAGTAAAACAAGCTCTGAAGTTTGAAAATGGTAATACACCCAACATAAGAATCATGATCATCTACTATAAATATCAAAAGATGGACACTTACATCAATCCAATTAAATTAATAATAATTATGCTAAATAAATTTCCATTTTTCTGCATTAAAAAGTAACTATTCCACCCCATAATTAGTTAATAATCTACAAATGTTTAATAATCCACTCACTCCTGAAATAACGACGATTTTTCATTTTTTCCAGTAGTAACACACCTTTAAGAGGAACACAGAAGTCGAATTTACACATACCCTAAACGTTCTTGTGTTCTATTCTTCCATTATTCAGCTGTTATGTAGGAGTCAATCATCGCAGCAGCAACAAAAGGAAAATGCTTGACGTAATCCAATTTGAAGTAATGTCCTCGCATCTCATGAATCCACCATAGAATCTTTGAAATAACTTGAGAGAGATGTTTCTTGAGCACAACATCGAGCCATTTACTGGTAATGGCTATGTTTAAAATAATCATATCATCTTTGAGAGCAGTATCAATTACTTCTTGGCTCTTAGCGGAAAGGGCCTGCCATTACGTGAAAGCAAATAAGGAAAAAAGAAGAAAATGATTTGGATACTATCAGAGACAAGAGCTTTCAAATAATTGTGCAATGAGTAGGTTAAAGCGCATTGCAACAAACCACATGAGTAAAAAAAAAAAAAAAAATCACACTAACAACATTTTATACTAGTCTTGTAAAGGAAGTTAAAAGTCAGCATAAAAAGATTCCTACAAAAACAAGGTAGAGTTATGACTTCACATCTTCCTGCACGGCTGCCAATAACCACTCTAGTCTAACAACATGCACATATGAGATTGTAAAGCATCTATGATAAAAAGATTCATCATGAAATACCACCAAATTGTCAAATAGAATTTTAATAAGAATATTTGGACCCAAACTTCTAACCTCAATATAGTTGTGTAAAGCATTACATGCACATATAAGATGCATAGAATTTCATGATGATTGAAACATAAAACATGAACTTGTAAAAATAAAATTGCAATACTTGCAAACCCCTGTTCATCATCTTATGATCCAAAGTATGAATGACTTCATTCTCTTCAGCAGGTTTCTGATATGTGATCCATATAACTCGGCCACCAACATTTCTTAAGAGAAATGCTAACTCCGTTAGCAGCAACGGTCTGCCTACAAGATGCCTAGAGAATTATTATACCTCAAAATTGATTCGACTAATGTGAAAAATGAGGATTGGGTTATTCGGTTGCATCTCATGAAAAATATCAAGAGTATAATGTTTAGTGATAAAGGTCCAGTGCAATGATTTTGTACACCAACTGAAAAGAGAGCATTAAGCACCCACCTCTCTCCTAATGTTTTTAATGTGTTGAATAAGCACCCACCTCTCTCCTAGTGTTTTTAATGTGTTGAATGTTTAAATTGAAAAAATAAAGGTTAAAGTTAGCATCTACAATAAATCTGTTCAAGACGATGATGCAAAACAAAAAAAAGGAGACAATTTTTTTAATTTTGTATCCTACTTAATGTTATTTGCATTTAGTTCATCCACGTATAGATCATTGATTCTCCTTCTAATAGATGTTCTCATAAACTCTTTTACAATTTAGAACTACTAGCCTAGAATGGGAGGAAAATGTGAATAAAGAAGATATTAAGATTTATATGTCTAAAAAATCCTATTTGTCAAAATTTAACCCAAATCATAGCAAAATTTTGCAACCAAACAGCCCCTTTAAGCAACCAAATGAGATAAACTCAAAGACTACATATTGAAAAATGAGACAACATTTCCACCTCCAATTACCTGAAAAGGATAACTTGTGGGAGAAGAGAAGCACAAGCTTGGACCTCATGAAATCGAGCGGAATCTTCTCTAGATTACCGTCTGGAGGCAGGTTGCGATCCATATCCATAGCCACCACCATTGAAGCTCCAATGCTGTCCCGACGGAAATCGCAGGTATCGAGGGTGCCACGGAAACAGAAAAAGACAGCAACGGAGAAACAAATAGGGAGGAAGATTAGGAGGAGGCGTTTCCTTTTCTGGAGTATAAGCAACCCGGTACAGGCTTCGCCATCATGATCGGGTACTTAATTCCACTCCGGCGAAGTAATTGTTATTTTTCTTAGGGGCTATTTGGTATCGGATCTATCGTGGGATTTAAGTCGGATTTACACTAAATCCAGCCAAACGGTTTTCTTAGGGGCTAAATCCCGGGATTTCATAAATCCCGAACTTAGAGATTTATTGCTTAAATCCCTTAGTTCGGTGAATTTAACGGGATTAAGCCGAAGATGCGCGTGAAAGGGAGAAAGTTACCTTCACAGCCAGCGAGCTCCCGGTCTTGCTACTGACGAAAATGTCATAACTTCCGATCCGACAGCAAGGGTAATTCGTCAAAGGAGCAAAGGCGAATAGCCACGAAGGACTCGAAGAAGCTATGCATGCAATCTCTACACCTCTGCAAAGCAACGAAGCCGACGGCAACGAAAAAGAGAAGATGAAAGGCGAAACCCTTAGACGACTCACAGGTACTATTGATTAACTTAATTAATATAATTTAAATTATTAATAATTAAGTAAATAATTAATTGTAGAATTAGTGTATAAATTAATTATCTAATTTAACTTAATTAAATAATTAGTAATTAAATATTAATATAATTATCTTTAATTAATTTACTTAAAATATATATTATTAAATATATAATTAATAGTGTAAATAATAATTAACGAGTAATTTATACTTAACATGTTATTAAATTCATAACACATTAATTTTTATTTTTAATTATAAATTTATTTTTAATATATAATTATATTTTTAACATTTAAATTCTTAGCTGTCATAAATCCTGAAATATGTTACCAAATAGTTTATCAGGATTTATCATAATTTAACATTTGGCATATCAAACAGTTTTCAGTATTTATCACATTTCGTATTTATTAAATTTGAATTTATTGGATTTACTGAATCCCACTAAAATTAAATCCCACTTGTTGTCAAACAGCCCCTTACTGTTTGGTATCAGATTTGCCAAACAATTTTCGAGCGCACATAAATCTGAATCCCTAGTAAATTCTGGATTTAAGGATTTAGGGCTTAAATCCGGTCCCGTCCTTCAGCGGATTTACAATTTTATGTACTAAGAAGCACACAAAAGGGAAGAAATATCATAACCATCGCGGCGAACTCCTGTCGCAACTATCAATCTGACAGGAACAACATCTCCAAAGGAGGCGAAGAAGCTTCGATAATGCAACTTCACGCAAAGTAGAACAACAACGAAGAAATGTAAAAGAGGAAAGAAAAATCATACATAGGCAATGGAAATTTTGTGTTGAAAATCTTCTTTAAGAAGCAGTAAGAAAGGCTCCCAAACGAAGCTGAAGCGCAAAGCAAAAGCACGAAGAAATCGTTCTTAATATTTTTTTATTAAAAAATAATGTAATTAGATTAATTAATTTGATTTAAGATGAAAAAAATTAATTTGATCATTAGTAGTATTAATATCAATTAAATGCTTACTTAGTATTATAATCATATATTAATTAATTAATTAGATATCCTTAAATTTAATTAGATATTAAAAATGTATTAAAACTTTTATAATTAATAAAATAATTTGTAGTGTAATAATTAAATGATTAATTATTTCAAATAATAATTAAATAATTATCTTACTTAATTTATAGCCAACTTCAACTTAAGCAAATTGAACTGGGATTTGGGTTTTATGAAAAAATTGAAGTTTTATTCTTTTGATTAACTTAATCTTATGCCAACCATGTTAAATAGCCTAGGGATTCATCTTTCATGTGGGTCCTCTTGTTATTGGTTTATTATTCTTCTTTTCTTTTTTGAATATAGTTCTTTCTTATACATTTCCTTTATAAAACAGCTGAATATGTGGATTTGAGTCGGGATGGACAAAGAAGCTCTCTCCCAGTAGTTGTGTTGAGCTCCCTGTTAGTATGTAATGAAACTCCAAGCCAGTTAACTTGTGTTATGGTTTTTACCAATCAACAATCAAGGCTTGATACATATTCCTTGCGAATTGTAATATTGATGTTTTCCCTACTGAGCCAATAAAGTTTCTTTTAGAGATGTAGTGATGAGTATTACAATAATATTTTTGCTCTACTGAGTCCCTTTTTTTCTAATAATGATGAAATATCTGAAACAGAGAAGCAAGTGAGCACAACGAAGACGTCATAGGAGAAAGAAGAAAGAATAAAGAAATAATAAAATAGATATCATTCATTCAATACAATGCATTACATTTTGGACAATATATATAGCCGGAGGGATAAAGGCAAAGCAAGTAAGAACAATACACGTGTCCAAGATAATAATAAATTATTAGGATTACTCAGCACATTATTTGTACCAGGTCCCCTCAAACTGTTGCATCGGAAGAGGTGACGAGTTTGTGTGATATGTGCTAAAATAATGGAGTTGGAAGAGGCTTTGTTAGAAGATCCGCGAGCTGATCTTTAGTAGAAATGTGATGGATCTAAATAATCTTATCTTTGATGTAATTTCTGTTGAGTCTAGTAATTAGGTTGTTAAGCCTAAGTAAATGTCCCAAGGCTACCAAGAGGGGGGTGAATTGGTAGTTTAAAAATTTTAAACCCTCTTAGAAGATTAAGTTGAACCGAAATAAAATTTTCTTTTAAAGTTTGTAGAAAAATATTTTTCAACCACAGAGTTGTTAAAACTGAAATTTAAAGTGCGGAAATGTAAAAACAATAAAGTAAATGACACCAGATTTATAGTGGTTCGGTCTATAACCAGACTTACATCCACTCCTCAGAGCCACCCTCTGAGTATTGCACTAAAACCAATAGTGACTCTCTTTCAGCACCCACAGCAAGGCGGATAAGCCTTTACAACACACTCTTTTCACCACTACCCGGTGAGGCAGAGAACCGTCATCCTTTTACACAATCCCCAGTGCTGGCAGAGAACCGTCGTCCTTTTACACAATCTCCAGTGCTGGCAGAGAACTGTCGTCCTTTTACACTCTCTAAGTGTGGGCAGAGAACCCTACGGTTGTTCACACTCTCCAAGTGTAGGCAGAGAACCTATCGGCTGTTCACACTCTCCAAGTGTCGGCAGAGAACCGGATCTCCTTGACTGATCTTCTCACAAGAATCTAGAAGGAAGAAGGAAAAGAGTGAAGTAATCCAAATTCACAAGTAGACTACTCCTGAGTCATTCTTTTTATTTTTGAATACCCACTTGGTTCCAACAACACTTTGATCTTTTGGCCTTGTAGTTAATTCCCAAACTTTATTTCTTACAAATTGATTTAACTCTTCTTGCATGGCCAATATCCAAAATTCATCAGAAAGTGCTTGATCAATGTTAGTGGGTTCAAAAGTTGAAATAAAGGCTGAATGATTGACTTCCTTGTTTAATCCACGCCTAGTTCTAACACCCTCACTTGGTTCACCTATAATCAATTCCTTTGGGTGGTTTTTAGAAAATCTCAAATCTCTAGGCAAAGGGTTTTCTCTTTCCAAATTTTCTTCCACATTTTCTTCCAAATTTAATATATCAATCTTTTGGGAGTTTTCTTCAATTTCTTCTTCAACAACATTTGTCTCTTCCATGTTTCCACTTTCATCAAATACAATATGTGTGGTTTTTTCAATGACTAAAGTTCTTTTGTTGAATACCCTATAAGATTTTCCAACACTTGAATATCCAACAAAAATTCCTTCATCTGATTTTGGATCAAATTTTCCTAAGGCAGATTTTTCATTATTATGTATGAACACCTTGCAACCAAATACATGCAAATGAGACAAATTAGGTGTTCTACCTTTTAGCAACGCATAGGGTGTTTTATTCAAATTTGATCTCACATTCACCCTATTCAGAACATAGCATGCAGTGCTAACCGCCTCAGCCCAAAAATATCTAGGAAGCGAGTATTCTGCTAACATTGCTCGGGCGGCTTCTATTAATGTTCTGTTCTTTCTTTCAACTACCCCATTTTGTTGAGGAGTTCTAGGTGCAGAAAAATTATGATCAATCCCCTTTTCTTTACAGAAATTTTCAAATCTTTCATTTTCAAATTCTCCTCCATGATCACTTTGTATAGAAATTATTTCACATCCTAGTTTTCTTTGTATCCAAGTTGAAAAATTTCTGAATTCCTCAAATGATTCACTCTTATGAAAAAGAAATTTAACCCAGGTGAATCTTGAAAAATTATCTACTATAATAAATCTATATACCTTCCCTCCTAGACTTACAGTGCCTACAGGTCCAAAAGAATCACATTTGACAGCAGTGAAAAGGATTTTAAGATATCTACTAGGAACTCAAAACTTAGGGATTTGGTATCCTAAGTTTAGCTCTTCATTTGAAATTATTGGTTACTCAGATTCTGACTTTGCAGGGTGTAGAGTGGATAGGAAAAGCACTTCTGGAACTTGTCAATTCATTGAAAATTCATTAGTTTCATGGTCTAGTAGAAAACAAAATTCAGTGGCACTATCTACTGCAGAAGCAGAATACATTGCATTAGGAAGTTGTGTGGCACAAGTACTTTGGTTAAAACAACAGTTAATTGATTTAGGATTAACTATAGGCACTTTTCTAATTTATTGTTACAATACTAGTGCTATTTGCATTTCCAAAAATCCTATTCAACATTCTAGAACCAAACACATTAATATATGGCATCATTTCATATGGGATCATGTATCCAAGGGAGAAATTGAACTCATACATGTTTCAACTGAAAATCAACTTGCAGACATTTTTACAAAACCTTTAGCCTTTGATACCTTCAGTACTTTAAGAACGAGGCTTAGTGTTATTGATTTGAATGCCTAAACAAAATGTCTTTGCAACATTGATATTTGTTTTGTTTTGTTTTTAATTTTGTGTGTTTTGAATGAATTATTTTTGGGTCAATGTTTTTGTTTTATGTTTTATGTTTTTTTTTATGTTTAGTTTATTTTTCTTAATTTAAAAAACAAAATTAAAAATTTGGAGGAAATCGTCCGGGACGAATCTGGTTTCGTACGGGACGATATGTGAAAGAACAGTTTGCGCGATTTTTAACCGTTTTGAGAGCAGTTTTTAATTAGATCGTCTGTACGATCGGACGATCGTCCAGGACGAAAATATTTTTTTCTTTCCAAACGTCGGGACGATTGAATGGAGCGGTTGAGTGGATAAGAGAGTTTTTAATATGGACTTCATCTGTACAAAGTTTTCGTTCGTCCAGAAGAACAGGTGTCGGTTCATTGTAGGGGACGATTTTAAAGAGACATTAAAACGATTCTTTTTGATCGTCTGTACGAAAATTTTTCGTCTGTACGATCGGTCAAGTCAAAAATCCTGTACGAAGAGATGCATCGTAAGTTGTGTTGATTACGAAAAGCCGTTACATTTTGGACGAATTGGATCGTCTGTACGAAATAATTTCGTCCAGACGAACGATGATTTTCGTCCAGGACGAATATTTTCGTCCAGGACGAACGTATCGTTTTTCTTTAAATATGAAGGCTTTCTAACTTAACAATCACACTTCCAAACTTCATTTTCAATCCCTTTCTACTTCAAATCGATAATGGCCTCCTCAAGCAAGAGACAAAAGGTGTTGGTGAAGAAACCAAATAGGAATGCATCAGACAACTTTCTTTCTAAGGCGAATGAGGAATCTTTTACTCGTTTTGTATCCGCCAAAATCACTCCCTCTCGCATTCTAATTCAAACTGAGTTAAAATTTCGGGTAATGCACCTCTTTGCCTCAACCAAATTTCATTTCATTCTTTCTCTCGTACACTTCTACAACAAGCAAACCTACCACTATTTCCTAGCGAACATGAGTTTTAATTCTGACCACTTCTCCATTAGTTCTTATGTCTTTAAGCAAAAAGTTGAGATCACCAAGCATGACCTTGGTGCATTTTTGAACTTAAGAACTGAAGGATATAGAGCTCACACCCTAATGTCAGAAACTTCTTTCAAATGGTATCATGTCAATAGGGTAATTAGAGAAAATGATATTGACAATCATGTTGCTAGAGTCTCCGGTATGACCAAAAATGCCCGAATCATCCAGCATATCCTTCGATCCTCAATCATTCCTAAAGCTGGTGATGGGATTTATATTACCCCTCTTCTTTCTTCTCTAACCTTTTTAATTATGGAAGGACATCCTATTGACGAAGCCCAACTTATCATAGATCATATATATGGGCTTTCAGAAATAGGACATGCAGATCAGAAGAGGAAGAAGAACATTTCATCAGGACACTTAATTACTTACATTTTGGAAAAGAAATACAACCTAGTGCATCCTGATGAAGAATACGAAGAGCCAGTTTACTATAATGATGCTTCATTCAGATTGCTCTTCAAGGAGGAAAAAGGAAAAGCACATGCCAGTGCTTCAGAAGAGGAGGAAGAAGAAGGAGTGCAAGCTTCTGCTCCTCAATCAAATTATCAGAATCTGATTGAAAGATTTGATAGATTAGAGACTCACATTGATCAAAGGTTTGATCAATTTGATGCTCAACTTACGCAGCAGCAACAAGACATTGGTAATATTAGGAATGAAGTACATGAAATTAATACCAATGTAATGTTGATGGCCTCCTACTTCAACCTTTTTGGCGGCATTCCTCCTCCTCCTCCAGAACAGTAGAGATGTTTTTCTGTGTGTTTGTTATATTCGAATTTTATGTTTTTATTGTGTCTGTTTCAATGTTAAGTGTTTGTGTTTATGTTAGTTTTTCTTTTTAAGTTCAATGTATTTTCTTCTTGTTTTTTAGATATTATGTAATCCGTTCATTAATATCAATGGATGTTGTACTGTTTTTCAAATTTGATTTTTTTTTGGAATGTGGTTAATGTTTATGAATTTCATTAGTATTATTTAATCTTCATAGTGCTTAAATTAGATTGTAATTTAAGATTATCTATATTAGAAAATCTAGTCTTTCTAAATTTAAAAGTTGTTTATAACTTGTTGTAATTAGAACTTTTAAAATTCATGTCTATTCATTTAGACTACATAAAAGTTAATATTACTATTGCAATTTAGATGTTTTCTTATTTTGTATTTCTATGCTCAAGTGATATTTATGCACTTAGAAATATTTGAAATTTTAGATTATAGATTTTGGAAAGAATTGGTCTCAATTATTCTTGAAAATTGTACAAAAAGTACAAAAATCAAAAGGAATTTGCAAAGATTTGCAAAGTGAAAAAGAGGCACAAAATAAGCCCAACAAAGAAAAATTGCACAAAAATGTGCCCCAAAAAATTTTGAAAAAGATGCGCAAAGCGCCACATGTGGTAATTCTCTTCTTTCCAAATTCTTTCAATCTCTTCATTCAAATTGCGCAAAGCGCCAAGGAGAGAGTGGAAGAGAGCATTCAAAGGAGGATTCCTACCACTAGAGCGAGAAGGCTTCACTTGGATTTTAAAGGTAAGAGTCTCTACTTGGCTATTCTCTCAAGAGGCACTAAGATCAAATGACAAAAAGATTGGGTGGCAGTCTAATTTGGACCTTTTATATAAAAGACAAGAAAAACCGCCCAAAAACTGCAAGTTTTCAATTCTGTACACAGTGGATCGTTCTGTACGATCATGGATCGTCCTGGACGATTTTACTTAAACGATCTGAAACGACCCTATTTGAATATGTGTACAAAATGTCTTCATACATATGATCGTCCTATACGAACTAGGTTCATCCAGTACGAACGGTTATTACTAGGTCGGTTCTAGAAACTGCTGAAAACTGTTCTAAGTCGGTTAATCGTTAGGACGAAAATATGTTCGTCTGGACAAAAATTTTCCAGTGACCCGATCGTCCTGGACGATTATTTACTTCGTCTGGACAAAAATATTTCAGAGGACCAATCGCCACGGACGATAATTTATTTTCGTCTGGAAGAAAATTTTCCAGAGACCCGATCGTCCTGGACGATATTTAATTTCGTCTGGACGAAAATTTTCCAAAGGACCAGTTGCCATGTACGATAATAAAATTCGTCTGGACGAAAATTTTACAGAGAACCAATCGTCTTGTACGATAATTAATTTCGTCCTGGACGAATAGGACTTAGAAAAATTTTTTCGAGTAAGTTCTTATTCGTTCCATGTGCCCTATAGAAGATAACTGTCCGATCGTCCCATACGATAGGATATCGTCCAGTACGATCAGTATAAAATCTTATGATCTCCTTATGTGTGTGTGTATGTTTTTTATTCACTCAATTACAATCACTCCCTTTCAAAATTAATTCAAAGAAAAAATGCAAACTTCAAATTAACAAAGTATCTCATGTTGAATTTGATTTGAAGTTATCGTAGTCTGGAGGCTGATTTTCCTGAAATGTTAGTACACATAAGAGCAAATGCAAATCTTCTAAAGTTGTTAGGAGATAACTACACATTTGAAAAATAATGTTTGGAATAATCAAAACTACATAAGTTGCAAAAATGTAAAGCATTCAAATAGCAACTATTCTAACAGTTTCTGATGTAATTACAATCTACCTCGATATGTTTTGTATGGGCGTGGAACTCTGGATTATTGGCTAAAGCGATCGATGAGGTGTTGTCACATAGAAGCGGTGTAGTTGTTGGTTGAGGAATATTTAATTCTTGGAGGAGGCATCTTAACCAAATTACTTCAATTGCGGTAGAGGCAAGAGCTCGATATTCTGCTTCAGTTGAAGAGCGAGCAATGACATTCTGCTTCTTGACGCTCCATGACAAAAGGGATGACCCTAAGAAGGTATAATAGCCTATGGTAGATTTACGATCAGAAGAGTCTCTAGCCTTATCGGAGTCCACATAGGAGTCCAGATTGAGTTTTTAATTGCAAAAAAGTGGTATACCAAAATGTAAGGTGTCTTAAATATATCACAAAAGACGTTTAAGTGCATCAAAATAAATAATGAGAGAATTTTTCATGTGTTAACATACCTTATTTATGGCAAACGAGATGTCATATCTAGTTAAGAAAAGATATTGAAGGGAACCCGCAAGTTGGTGAAATAAGATGGGATTAGAAAAAGCGTCGGAGTGATCTTGTTTGGATGGGGATTTTAATTGGGACGATATTGAGACAGTGTGAGAAAAATGACTTTGATTTAGATGAAAGCCGTAGGAGGTATGGACTACTTGGATACCTAAGAACTAAGAAAGAGAGATCTGAGATCATGCATGCTGAATTTTGATTTAAGATTTTGAAGAAGACTTTCAATAGATTTGTTGCAGTTGCTGGTTAAGAGAATGACGTCAACTTCAACTATAAAATACATGAAAAATCTATTTTTTTTTGTAGATAAGAAAGGAGGGATCCGAACAGCAAAAAGTAAATCCTAATGTTTGTAGATAGCCTGAGAGAGAAGAGTACCATTCGCGTGGAGATTTTCTATGCCCGTAGAGGGCCTTTTTCAAGCAGAAAACGTACGTGGGATGTATGGTGTCTTTAAATCCTATGGGTTGATTCACGTAGATGGTGTTATTTATATTTTCATGAAGAAAAGCAGTGGATACGTCGTGCTGATGGATGGGCCAGTGGTGGTGAAGGGCGACGACAAGGACCCGGATAGTTGGAGTTTTGGCAACGGGACTGAATGTTTTTGTGTAGTCTAACCCGTATTTTTAATTGAATCTTTGAATGATAAGTCTAGCTTTGTACCTAGCAACCATGTCGTGGGCGAGGTATTTGGTACGAAATATCCATTTAGAATCCAAAACATTTTGATCTGGTTGAGGAGGGACGAGGTCACATGTACCTTTGAGATTAAAGTGTTTGAAATTCTTGTGACATGTCATTGCGCCAATGTTCATCTTTAGCAGCTTCAACGTAGGTGGTGGGATCAGAGTGTAAATTATGGTGAAATAAATTGAGGATAGTTTTGGGCTTTAAATGGCCTATTTTAAATCGGGTATGCATGGGGTGAGTTGGAAGACGAGCGACAGGGGAGGTAGTAGATTGCTGATTTGAATTGAAAGTAAAGCTAGGTGAAGTTAGAGCCTCTTGATTGATGTTGGGACTTGATGAGGTAGGAGTAATTTGTGGATCAGATGTGAGTTGAAGAACATATGTAAAGGCTTTTGTAGTCTAACCGGATGAAGAGCTTGAGATGGTTGGTTTGTCAAGTGTATTTTGTGTGTTGTGAATGGTTGAAGTGGGAACAAGTGTTAGTGGTGGAATGAAGGGTTGAGCCAAGTCAGATTGGGTGGAATCGGACCCGAGGTGGTTTGGAAAAATAGATTCGTTAAATATAACTTGTCGAGAAGTGTATGTTTGACCGATTTTGGGTTAAAGGATCGATAACCTTTTTGTGAAGGAGCATAGCCTATAAAGATGCATGGTGTTGAAATGGGAGAAAGTTTTTTAGCTGAGTAGGGTTTTAGCCATGGGTAGCATAAATAGCAAAAACAATTTAGATGATTGTAGGTGGGTTATTTTCGATGGAGCACGAAGTCAGGGCTGTTGTTATGAATAGAAAATGTTGGTAAGTGATTGATGAGATAGACATAAGTGTGAAGTGCATCATCCAAGAAAGATTGAGGAAGATTGAATTCAATAGGTAGGCTATGAACTGTTTCTATAATGTGCCTGTGCTTGTGCTCAGTGACTCTATCTTGAGAGGGAGTATACGGACATATGTATTGATGAATGATGCCCTATTGTTTGCAAAATAGTTGGAACTGACTATTTATAAATTCACCTCCGCCATTGGAGCGGAGAGTTTTAATATGAGTATTGAATTGACATGTAATCATATTTGTAAACTCAATAAATTTATAGATTACCTCAGATTTTTGAATAATAGGATAAACCCAACAATATTTTGAAAAATCATTGATAAAAGAAACATAGTATTTAAAATCGTTCATAGAAAAAGTAGGGAACAAACCCCATACTTCGGAGTGAACAAGTTCAAAGCAAGATTGACTAGAATTAGTAGATTTATTAAAGGGCAACTGATGGCTTTTGGCTAATCAGCAAGAATTATAATGTGAGGTATGAGCAGTAGTACATAAAGAAGAGATATATTTGGAAAGCTATTTTAGTGTGTTAGCAGCCAGGTGACCGAGACAATTATGCCAGAGATGGGGCATGTCTTAAGTCGAGATAAGAGCCAGATTTTGATTGGTGGGGGGTGATCGAATAGGGTAGAGACCGTTAAGGCAAGGTCCCTTGAGTAGAAGACGACCCATTTTCGAATTCTATATTTGAAATTCATGAGGAAAGAATTTAATAACGTAATTGTTGTCAGATGTGAGTCGGTGAATGGAAATGAGATTGAACGATAAGTTCATAACATAATAAAGATTGTAAAGATTAAGATTATCTTGCAGGGTGGGTAAAATTCCTTTACATGAATGTGTGTAATTCTTGGAGCTCTGGAGGAAGTTTGGATGCCTAATTGATGACCTCTTTGCTTAATTAGACTAGAGAGTAGCTTAGAGCACATGATGAATAGATGAGGCGACATTGGACATCCTTGCCTAAAGCCACTCTTGGCTTCAATCCATCTGGCTCCTTTGCCATTCAAGAGAATAGAAAAATGAACATTCGTGACACATTCCAAAATAAGAAATGAGAATTTCACCGGGAAACCAAACCATGAAAGAACATTTTCCAATGTTTTCCAACACATACTATCAAAGGCTTGAGCCATGTCAAGCTTGACATCCATGAGACCTTTCTTATTTTTTAAAATTCTAAAGTTGTTGAAGATTTCTGAAGCAAGAAGATAGTGATTTGACATAGATCTACCCAAAACGTAGGCAACTTGCTCCTCAGAAATTAGCTTGGGAATGCAGATCTTTAATCTGTTTACTAGCATAGTAGTAGCAATTTTATAAATGGTTTGACAAAGAATAATTGGACGAAAGTTGGAAGGAGATACCAGAGACTTGGTCTTAGGGATGAGAACAATCAAAGTGTCCTTCCAAACTTCATTCATGCATCTAGTAGAGAAAAACTTCTTTATAGCTTTCCAAGTAGTATATTTGACAATGTCCCAATAGAATTTAAAGAATGATGAAGTAGAGTCGTCCAAGCCCGGGGATTTATTTGATCCTTGCTGGAAGACTGCAGCCCAGAAATCTGTCTCAGTGAATTTAGATTCTAAAAAGGCTCTATCTGTAGTTTCAATTAGATGGTTTAGTTCAACATAAGGCAAAGTCAAATTATTGCATTCCCTGAATTTCCATTTGTCTTCAAAGAACTTTAAGAAAACTGATTCAATTCTATCTGTTTCATCAGCAACATTATTATTCTCATCCCTGATTTGTCTGATCGATTTGCCGTTCTTTCTAGCCGTAGCATAAGCATGATAATATCTTGAATTGGTGTCTCCCTCTTCATTCCAATTCACTTTAGCACGCTGGATCCACCACATAGATAATCTAAGTAAGGTGACATTAAGTTCCCTTACCATACTACGCAGCAAAGTAAGATTTTCTGGGCTGAGACTGCCATCAGCTTCTTCTTGTAACTGTAGTTTGAGAATATCACTCTTTAGTTCTTCTTTCAATTGAATCAGACTTTTATATTTATTCTTGTTCCAGAAAAAAGAGATTTCAAAGTTCTCTTAATTTTTCTATTAATAACTTGAGATTTATCCCCATAATCATGCTTATTCCATGCATTAGCAACAATATTCCTGGAAGCAGGATATGATTTCAAGGTTTTCTCAAACCTGAAAGTTTTAGGATGAGAATGTGTAGTTTCGTCAAGCTTGAAAGCTATGGGATAGTGATCAGAGGCTATTATAGCAAGATGCCTAATAGAAGCAGTTGGGACCATATGTAGAGCCGTGAAGTTCAGCAAGCAGCGATCTAAGCGCTCCTAGATTCTGGCATTGCCTTGCTTATTGTTACCCCAAGTGTATTTAGGACCGATTACTCCTAAATCATGAAGGTCTTGGTTAGCCATGAATAACTTCATGTCCTTAGACCCTTTGGTCAAGCAAAACCGTTTACAACCTCTCTTGTCATCCTTGGAAAGAAGACAATTGAAGTCTCCTCCCACAATTGTAGGAACATCAATCTTCATAAGATTGTCAAGTCGGCTCCAAAGATCTCTTCTGATTTGAAACTCCTTATGGCCGTAAACCATGGCCATATTCCAGATACCTTTACTGGGAGTAATCAAAGCACCAAAAACAACTTGAGGAGAATGATCTAACACAGTAAAGGTAGCCTGTTTGTTATTCCATATCATCAGAATTCTGCCAGTAGTGCCAACCTCAGGTTGATGAAAAAAATCCCAGTTGCTGCCAATAAGTCTATTGATATCCTTCTTATTGATCGAAGCGAACTTTGTTTCAGCAAGACCCACAAAAAAAATCGAATTATCCTTCACAACTTCCTTGAGGTAGAGGGAGGTCTCCTTCTTTTTGACCCTTCTACAATTCCAAAAAATTAAGGAAGACATTAATTAACTGAAGGGGAGAAGTCCCCGCCTTTCTTTTTTCTTTTTCCCTCTACTTTCCTCTTCCTGGAAGCTGGTTCAATTTGTCCCAAAAATTTTAATTGAGGTTTCGATTTATGCTTAACAGAGTTGGTATTGATGAACTCAGTTGCATAACCCTTTGAAATCTCAGCTAACCCCTCAGGACTGATAATAAGAAATTCTGATATATCCAATTTTTTGTCACCAGAGCAATCTTGATTGTCACTAGAACAAGCCGTAATTTCAATATGATTGGAATCAATAGTGATTCCAGTAGTTTTTTTATTGATCAAAGCACCATCTGAAGGAACAGTATTGGCGGGATCAACAATTCTAGTAGTTTTTTTATTGACCAAAGCACCATCTGAAGGAATAGTATTGGCGGGATCAGCAATTCGAATAAGAGGAGTGACACAAAAACCTTCAATACAATTCTCAACTATTGCTTCCTCTGCTTTATCAGCATTAACAGTAGTAGAGGAGATAATCGACCCAGAATTCATGTTGACTTCCCTAAAATTCTCATCAACAACTTTATCAGAGACTTCATTTAGAATCTCAAAGCTGTTGGTCAGATTTAATTCAGCTTCAAGTGAAGCTTGTTGATACTGAGGGTTGTTTAAAGCTCTATCCTCTGATTCCTTGACAGGGATATCTGAAGTATTACAGCTGACTGTAAAAAGAGTTTCAGATTCTTTTACACCCTTCTTCTGAGGTACCAAGTGATTTCTGATTTGCTTAGGTCTCATTTTGAAATTAACGTGAATCCAAGGACCGTAATTTTCCTGTTGAGCAGGGTGAGCAGCATCATGAATGACATTATCATTCATTACATTACTGATTGCAGTAGTTCTGGCTATCAAAAGATATGGGAAAACCGGTTTCAAGTGCCCAATTTTGGCACAATTATAATAGAAAGAGGGTAGTTTTTCATATTCTACTTTCTGAAAAAATCTTCCTCCCAAACCATCTACCCAAGCTCCCGAAGGTAACTTTGATTCAAGATTAATACGAACACAGATACGCGTAAATTTCTTTTTGCTCCAACTAAAAGATTTGACATCAAAGAACAATGGAGTACGAATTCTTAAAGCAATCATAGCAATGTTGACCTCATCCCAACAATGCAAACATAGATGTGGGAAGCAAATCCAAACCGATGCAGTCAGTCCTTTCAATGATAACAGAGAGAAGGAAGGAGACCATTTGTCTAAGCCGACAATATGACCTCCAATATACCATGGCCCCCCACTAAGAACTTCCTCCATAGCAGCAACAGTCTTGAATGAGCAAAGGATCCAATTCAAACCCAAAGAGGTTAGATGAAAATTGCAGAATCTATTCCATAGCTTGCACAACTCTATACTGCAAATCGAGAATGTAATATTCTTTCCCGAAAACTTTAGCACAACAGAGTTGGAGAGGTTTTGAGAGTTGTTGATTTCCCGACCAGAATTGAATTTAACTGCTATCCCATCGGAAGACATAACGGTGGAATTAGCGTCAAAGTTAATTTTAATACGCTGAGGTTTTGTCCAGGCATTGAGAAAGGAAGCCTTCAGATTGACTGTTTCATCTGCAGATTTGGCTTCCATTGAAACAGTATTATCAAGATCGATAGTTGTATCATCAGGATTCAAAGGCTTGGTCGAAATGATTCGACTAATGGATCCATCTGATAGGCTGATCTTCTTATTATCTTTATCGTTCAAATTCGAAGAAACAAAAACATCTTGTTCCAAAGAACCAAAGATTATTCCCGGCGAAGCAGAGGCCAAAGGATTTTTCTCCTTACCCTTACCCTTCTCTTCAAAAGAAGATATTGGTTTAACGAATTGAACAGTAGAACTAAAACTTTCTCTAATAATCAAAGGTTTAAAACCTGATCTTGAAATCGATTGATCACCGATACCAGAAGATCTCATTGGAGATAATCGATCAGTAGAGATCTGAAGATCAGCGCGATGATGTAGATCAGGAGGATCTGACGGAGGCCGTCCGGAAGCCACCATGAACGGAGGCAAACCCACGAAAGCAAGGATTGAAACTTTCTCTCTCTAGAAAACCAAGGCGGGAGCTTCTCTCTCTTACGTAACTCTCTTCCAGTTATAAATTATTTGAAATGGCTTTTCTTTATTAGATTGAAATAAAAATTTAACTTTTAACATAGCACAATGGAGAAAAATAATTCATGTAGCCGACCCCACATAGTGGGATAAAGACTTTATATTTTTTTTTATTGTTGTTGTTGGATACAAGTTTTTGCATTTTTGTATAAAGCTGTTAATAAAGACTGCAAATGAAATTTAAATATCATTTTAACGGTACTGACACTTAATTGTTTTTTCTCAGTTAGGCATTTGAACAAACACTAGAACGACAGTCAACATGTAGCTGAAAACAGATTACTCAAGAATTCATATAGAAAAAGGCATCATTTGGGAAGCAGCTGTGCAGCTGCAATAACTACCAGGTTCTCTTGATGATAGCTAAGTGGCCTCCATAACATAACAGCATGTTGCGAGGCTCCGGGCAGTGAATAGTGTAGTTAACCTGTCCCCGCTCTACCATATGCAGTCACTCATAGGATAAAACATATAAGAAATAAGAGAAAGAGAGCTCGAGCTTGGGTTTGTGTGCTAAAATTGGGATTTTATGTTGATTTCCGTGAACATAGTTTGGATTAAGGTTGACAGGCTTAAGGGCTTGTATTACGAGTCATCTTTTTAAGGTAAAATGTAATTTTGATGTAATTATGAGTTAGAATTGTGATATAAGCCATGAATTGAGTTTTATTGAGAAAATTATTATTTTATTATGTTGTTACTAAAAGAAAGGGAGTTCGATACAATAAAAAAAAATTGTTTTGAGAATCCAAAATTTACAGTGAGATACTAATTCCAATAAGGAAAAAAAATTATTTATAAGCTAATAATGGTTAATTTTTACAATTATATTAGATTTTCATGTCCATGTGAATAAAAATATCGTTGTACTAAGCATTTTAATGATATTATATGCTATGCTTAAATCATTACCTGCTCAGATCCTTCTCAAATCCCACTTGTATCTGCCGCCTGCTACAGTTGCTTCATAACCTGTAGTTCGGCGCCGTTTATGCACGCGCGACAGTAGCCCATTATGCGCCTTAATTTTTCTCATATTTGCATAGTTAAAATGAGACAGGAACGTAACCTCTCAGTTCTTCTGCTCCAGCTCCCTCTGTTTCTTCAAACGAAAACATCAGTGAGCCCAAATCGTTCGGTTAACCTCCCACAGCCAATCGAAATCCTCCACTCTTCCTCCCATCAACAGCCTCGACCCTTACCCGATCTTCACGCTGCAAGCCATATCCCGCTTCTCCCTTCCTCTTAAGCCTACTAGTCTATAGCCCGACCAGCTGACCTCCTCTAGGTGCCACATCAGTTCAAGACGCCACATGCGAAGCCGTTCGACCCCAAACAACCTCCAGCCAATCTTTCCCTATCGCCATCTACCCGAGCTCCAATACCTGTGTATTTACAAAATCCAAGTATAGGTGATCCCTCTCACTAAAGCAATGAGTAATTTCACTGTTGCAATATCAGCATCACAATCAAATGCTTGCTTGGTCATATTATAAAAAAAGAAACTAACGAAGTTATTAATTTACATACTTCTGAAGTCATCATTATCATTGACCCACATTTATCCCGAAGTATTCAAAGTAAATTTTATAAATCTGCTTTCTCCAATTGTTCTAGTTAATTGTTGCATGAGGAGCTAACTCTATTATATGTAATACCTTTTTTATAACTTTTAACTTTGCCTTGTATTTAATCTTTATTTTCATTTATAATTATTTTCATATCATTTTATCAACTATATTACTGATACATAATCTTGCATTTGTTCCCCATACCCAAGTCAACCATATTTATACTTTACCATCTCATCCTCAAGAAGTGCAACTCTTACCATCCACTAAAATAAATGCTCAAACATTTCTCCTAAGCCCCTTATGTTCTTAAACATTTGTCAGGATTTTATGGATTTTTGAAATATTACATTTTTACAATGAGTAAAATATGTAACAAAGCAAGAAAGTTTCTTTACATTAGCTTATGTAACATATTAAATAATAGATTCCCCTACCTGGCCTCCATGTGTCTTAACTTTCTATGAGCCCATGGTTTTGAATCATTAGTTGAAAATAAGATTATTGATTCACAAAAGTCAACATCATTACCTTGATAAGACATTGAGGGAGAAGATGAGAACTCCCAAAACTCAATAAAGTACAGCATTATATAAGGCATTCATATCACTGCCAACTACTACAGCATGAATTATAGGCACTTCAAACTTGTGCTCTCGGATCAATTGAAGACTTTCATAAAATGACTGAAGGAATAAATCTTGCCCCTTTCCACGTGATACACCTGCAATTTTACAAAGGAATGTGAATGCGTGTAATCAAAAAATTAGCATTACATCCTACTAGCCACTATCAAATTACAAGCTTATTTATACCTTCCAAGGATTCTGGGAGGTTAAAGTAAAATATCTGTCTTGTATGGTCAGGTAAATCTAAAGAAATAATGATTATTCTCACATACAAAATAAGCATACGAGGTTTCCTCACCTACTTTTGAACAAATATTCTTGTGATTATAAAGTTCTTTGAATCGAAGTAAAGCAAATGTATATAAATTCCACAAATATATATTTTTCAGATGGATTATAAGCAAATTGGCAAAAATATAAAAGCAAAAAAATATATAAACCTATAAGTGTCCTATGTTCATTTTTGTGGATATTCAAGAACAGGAGAACAGAGAACAGACTGAGACAGAAGAGGATGGAGAAAAACTGGATGCCCCTTACGGAGCAGCTAGTGTGTTTATTTATAGTAAGCAGTTAGATACATGGCAAACTTGTAAAATGTATACTAAAGCAAATTACAATGAGAGTAAATATATACAGTATTTATAATATCTCTAATATCCCCCCTCAAGCCAATGGTTCGGCTGAAACAGTGAGCTTGGTCCGTAATAGTTTGAATCTAGTGGTTGATAATGGCTTTGTAAGTATGTCGGCTGTTTGATCTGCCGTGCTTATGGGGCATAGACTTATATGATTATCTTGAATGTGAGATCGGACGAATCTTTGGTCTATCTCAATGTGTTTTGTCCGGGCGTGAAAGACCGGATTGAGAGCTAAGGCTATGGCTGATGTATTGTCACAAAACAGCTTAATCGGTTGAGTGTGTGGGATGTGGAAATCCTGTAGTAGACGCTTGAGCCATACTGTATCTGCGGTTGCCGATGCTAGGGACCGGTATTCCGACTCTGTTGAGGACCGGGCAATGGTATGTTGCTTCTTAACTGCCCATGAAATCAGTGTATCTCCTAGGAATGTGCAGTACCCGGATGTAGAATGGCGAGTATCCGGATCACCCGCCCAATCAGCGTCGGAGTACGTTTGAAGCACGAGCGAAGCCTTCACGATCGGTAGACCAAAGGAGAGAGTACCCTTAACATATCGAAGTAGTCGTTTGAGGCTGTGAGCATCTTGCTGGGATGGATTTTGCATATGTTGCGACAGGGAGTTCACAGCGTATGCAATGTCCGGTCTTGTTATTGTCAGATATTGAAGTGAACCGATTAGTTTGCGGTAGTTGGATGCATCTGAGAGGTTCGGATCGTCAGGAACAGAGCTTGGTGTCTTGGTTGAAGATGGATTGGCTACAGGGTTACACGAAAGAAGATTAGATTGACTAAGAATTGATTCTGCATACGTGCGTTGAGATAAAAAAATACTTATCTGAGCTGTACTGAATGTTAATGCCTAGAAATTGATTCGCCTGGCCGAGATGTTTGATTGTGAATTTGAGTTGGAGTTTGGAGATGAGATCCCGAATGGCTGCACCATTATTTCCGGTGACTAGTATGTCATCCACGTAGACGAGAAGATACATTTTGATGTTGTTTTGATCGAAGATCAAGAGCGATGGGTCGGCTTTGCTATAATTGAAGCCTATCGTGCGAAGATGATCGGTAAAAGTGGTGTACCATTGTCGCGGAGCCTGTTTGAGGCCATAGATAGCTTTACGAAGTAAGCAAACTTTATCAGGCCCGTCGGTATCTTCAAATCCCTTAGGTTGCCTCATGTATACAGTTTCTTGAAGATGACCGTGAAGAAACGCGTTGGCAACGTCTAACTGTTGGACCTTCCAGCCATAGTGTAGTGCCACCGTGAGAAGGACCCTGATGGTCGGAAGACGAGCGACCGGACTATAGGTTTCACCATAGTCTATGCCGTATTCCTGCCTATTACCTTGTGCTACTAACCTTGCTTTGAATCTTGCAATCGAGCCGTCGGAGTGGAACTTTTTCCTAAATGTCCATTTACACCCAAGTATTGGTGCATCTTCAGGCGGTGAGACCAAAGTCCACGTCCCTTGTTTTTGGAGTGCCAGGAATTCCTCAGCCATTGCGTTCCTCCATTCCTTGTGCCGAGTGGCCTCGGCAAATGTTACAGGTTCAGGTGAATTATGATTTTGCTGTTGATTGAAGAGATTTAATCGGTTCGTGGGGCGAAGAGAGCCTGTTTTCATTCGTGTTATCATAGGGTGTTTAGCTGGCTGAGGTTGCACAGGAGATATAGGAGGTGGGCTGGTGGTGAGTGAGGGAGGTCTGGGTATTGTGCTTGTGGACTGAGAAGAATATGTGGTGGGCGTGAGCGGAATTGTTGTCCTGGTGTCAATAGTTGTGGTGTCGTTTATAGAGGAGGTTGGAACGAGAAGGGAAGGTGGAATGCTGTGAGTGACGGATTGCTGTGGAGACTGAATTTGTTTAAATGGAAACTGGTCCTCGATGAACTGAACGTGTCTAGAGATTGTAATGTGATTTGTGACAGGATTCATACATTTGTAGCCCTTGTGATCATCTGAGTATCCCATGAAAACTGACGGATGAGCTGTCGGTTGCAGTTTGTTCCTGAGTTGTTTCGGTGTGAGCGGATAACACACACATCCAAAAACCCTGAGATGCTCATATACGGGAGGTGTATTAAACATCAGCTGTAGCGGGGATTTGTTGCCTGTATTGGGAGATGGCATTCTGTTAATTAGGTAAGCTGCTGTCGTGACTGCGTCCGGCCAGTAAGAGTGCGGAACTTCAGCTGTATGCAGTAATGTACGCATCGTTTCTACTAGATGCCGGTGTTTCCTTTCAGCAACCCCGTTTTGTTCGGGAGTGTAGGCGCATGAGATTTGATGTTGGATTCCATGAGATGTGAGAAATTGCTTGAGGTTGTGATTGATGAACTCACCACCACCATCCGTGCGGAGAGCCAACACCTTATGCTTAGTTTGACGTTCAAGATATGTAACAAGATTAATCAAAATATAGGTAGCATCAGATTTAAAAATAAGAGGAAACACCCAAGTAAATCTCGAAAAATCATCTACAAACGAAATGTAGTATCGATAGCCTTGATGCGAGGGAACTGGAGATGGTCCCCAGATGTCAGAGTGAAGTAGAGCAAGCGGGACATTCTTCCGCGTAATAGACCGTTCAAACGGGAGCTTATGGTTTTTACAAGAAATGCATGAAACGCAATTAAAACTATGTGTGTGTGTGGAGAACAGATTGTGTGAGTTAGCTATAAGCTTCATAGTATTGACGTTCGGGTGGCCAAGACGGTGATGCCACGTTATTGCCGAAGATCTGGATGTCACTAGACCGACCAGAGGCGTTCTTGATTCGTCACTTGGTAGCGGGTACAGACCATTCTTGCAGGGTCCTTGAAGAAGCAATCGATTCGTCGTCAAATCCTTAAGATAGAAACCGGTAGGAGAAAATGTAACAGAGATATTGTTATCTTTAACGAGATTAGATATAGAAAGAAGATTGTATGAAATTGACGGAATGTGAAGAAGGTTGTTCAAGAAAAGCTTACGAGAGGGGGTGGGAAGGATACCCGTGCCCGAATGGGCAATGGGGATCGATCTTCCGTCCCCTACAGTCACTCTATCGGAGCCTTGATAGGTTGTTGCTTGAGAGACTTGCGAAGGTTCATTTGTCATGTGAGATGACGCCCCGGAGTCGAGGAACCATTCCGTAGGTGGATCATTTGACGCAAGAAGAGCATTGCCGGATCTGTTGTTATTCTGTGACGGTGTGTAGTTGGTGTTAAGCCTGTGCCAACAGACATTAGCGGTGTGACCACGTTTGTTGCATATTTGACATGTTGGTGCTGGCTGCGAGTTGGAGCGAGTATTGGGGTTCGTGTTCTGAGATGGCCTATTTTGACCTCGCCGCCCCCTACCTCTACGCATGTACATGGCTGAGTGAGCATCCGTCGGCGGTGGAAGACGAGCAGCGTCTGTTTGCACATGTATTTCTTCACTCATCAGCAGCGCGTACAGATTGTCGAGGCTGATCGGATTCAACATCGTTCTTATAGAGGTTTTGAATGATTGGTATGCCGGAGGCAAGCCATTCAGGATGTAAAGAATGACGTCTTCCGTGTCGACCGTAGATCCCGCGGAGGCAATTTGATCGACCAGTTTCTTGATTTCAGTAAGATATTGAGACATCGAGAGATTCTTCATTGAGGTGTTGTGTAGCTCGTTCTTTAGCTGAATCACTTTCGATCGGCTTGATGATTGAAATCTGGTTTCAAGAACCCGCCAGATATCGCAGGAATGATCAAGATGGATGACGTACGGTAGAACAGAGGCGGAAACTGTAGACGTGAGAGCCGCGGCAAGATTCCTGTCCGTGATTTGATCGGCCGTCGACGTAGGGCTAGATTCGAGAAATGCTTCGAATCCATTGGCGCGGAACAGCTTCGTAATCTGGCTCCTCCAGATCTGATAGTTGTCCGTGGAAAGATGATGGGGAACGAAGGTCTTGAGATTTGAGACGAGAAATTTGAGTGAGGGAGAGATAGAGTGTTGATTCGGGACAGCAGCGATCGATTCTATGGAGGGAGAGGACTCTGAAGCTTGTGCCGCCATGAATGTCCGTTAGGATCGAACAGTGTCTGATACCATGTGGATATTCAAGAACAGGAGAACAGAGAACAGACTGAGACAGAAGAGGATGGAGAAAAACTGGATGCCCCTTACGGAGCAGCTAGTGTGTTTATTTATAGTAAGCAGTTAGATACATGGCAAACTTGTAAAATGTATACTAAAGCAAATTACAATGAGAGTAAATATATACAGTATTTATAATATCTCTAATAATTTTCTTATACCAAACACTTGGGTAAATTCAGGAAATAGTTATCAATAAACAAGAAAATACTGTTTATAATGGAAATGAGGAGATATTCGCTTCGAACTCCAAGTGATTCCCATATGTAAGGTCTTACCCATTGGGCAACATAATCTTCAGCAATTTCCATCAGTTCTTTGCTATTTCCTAGATGAACGACATACGTTTTTGGCATGTGGATACTGCAAGTACAAACAAATTAGATGAAATTAAAGCAACATAATAATAAAAAAAAATTACATATAAAAAAAGGACAGGAAGAAATGAACAAGAGAAATGAAATTGGGATTCAAGGATGCAGAAGTTACCCAACATACACTATAACCATGTTCAGTCATTTGAAACTTTAGCTTTCCTTTAAATAATAGAAAGTTAAAATTTTAAGTTAGAACTTGTGCAT
Source organism: Dendrobium huoshanense (assembly GCA_016618105.1). NCBI lineage: Eukaryota > Viridiplantae > Streptophyta > Magnoliopsida > Asparagales > Orchidaceae > Dendrobium > Dendrobium huoshanense. The sequence goes on from CM028346.1 coordinate 7,911,097, forward strand.
TACTTAATATACTACAATGCACAGGTTCCAACCATACGCTGCTACTATGTTGTTCATCTGAACTTTAGCTTTCTTTTCAGTCATAGAAAGATTGAAATTTTCAGTTTCAAAGGAAAGTTAGCTTTTCAGTTAAAAAACCATGTGTAGATCAAACAACGCAAACTCCAACCATAAATGGAGGATAAAATATAGGCAACGGTGCAATCCTCCCAACCAAAGATGAATAAATATTGCGATAAGATGAACATTAAGTGTGAAAAACATAAAATGATTAATATAGTAAGGATACAAAATAAATTGTGGCATCTTCATCAATTCCTCTTGGCAGTAAAACAAGCTCTGAAGTTTGAAAATGGTAATACACCCAACATAAGAATCATGATCATCTACTATAAATATCAAAAGATGGACACTTACATCAATCCAATTAAATTAATAATAATTATGCTAAATAAATTTCCATTTTTCTGCATTAAAAAGTAACTATTCCACCCCATAATTAGTTAATAATCTACAAATGTTTAATAATCCACTCACTCCTGAAATAACGACGATTTTTCATTTTTTCCAGTAGTAACACACCTTTAAGAGGAACACAGAAGTCGAATTTACACATACCCTAAACGTTCTTGTGTTCTATTCTTCCATTATTCAGCTGTTATGTAGGAGTCAATCATCGCAGCAGCAATAAAAGGAAAATGCTTGACGTAATCCAATTTGAAGTAATGTCCTCGCATCTCATGAATCCACCATAGAATCTTTGAAATAACTTGAGAGAGATGTTTCTTGAGCACAACATCGAGCCATTTACTGGTAATGGCTATGTTTAAAATAATCATATCATCTTTGAGAGCAGTATCAATTACTTCTTGGCTCTTAGCGGAAAGGGCCTGCCATTACGTGAAAGCAAATAAGGAAAAAAGAAGAAAATGATTTGGATACTATCAGAGACAAGAGCTTTCAAATAATTGTGCAATGAGTAGGTTAAAGCGCATTGCAACAAACCACATGAGTAAAAAAAAAAAAAAAAAATCACACTAACAACATTTTATACTAGTCTTGTAAAGGAAGTTAAAAGTCAGCATAAAAAGATTCCTACAAAAACAAGGTAGAGTTATGACTTCACATCTTCCTGCACGGCTGCCAATAACCACTCTAGTCTAACAACATGCACATATGAGATTGTAAAGCATCTATGATAAAAAGATTCATCATGAAATACCACCAAATTGTCAAATAGAATTTTAATAAGAATATTTGGACCCAAACTTCTAACCTCAATATAGCTGTGTAAAGCATTACATGCACATATAAGATGCATAGAATTTCATGATGATTGAAACATAAAACTTGAACTTGTAAAAATAAAATTGCAATACTTGCAAACCCCTGTTCATCATCTTATGATCCAAAGTATGAATGACTTCATTCTCTTCAGCAGGTTTCTGATATGTGATCCATATAACTCGGCCACCAACATTTCTTAAGAGAAATGCTAACTCCGTTAGCAGCAACGGTCTGCCTACAAGATGCCTAGAGAATAATTATACCTCAAAATTGATTCGACTAATGTGAAAAATGAGGATTGGGTTATTCGGTTGCATCTCATGAAAAATATCAAGAGTATAATGTTTAGTGATAAAGGTCCAGTGCAATGATTTTGTACACCAACTGAAAAGAGAGCATTAAGCACCCACCTCTCTCCTAATGTTTTTAATGTGTTGAATAAGCACCCACCTCTCTCCTAGTGTTTTTAATGTGTTGAATGTTTAAATTGAAAAAATAAAGGTTAAAGTTAGCATCTACGATAAATCTGTTCAAGACGATGATGCAAAACAAAAAAAGGAGACAATTTTTTTAATTTTGTATCCTACATAATGTTATTTGCATTTAGTTCATCCACGTATAGATCATTGATTCTCCTTCTAATAGATGTTCTCATAAACTCTTTTACAATTTAGAACTACTAGCCTAGAATGGGAGGAAAATGTGAATAAAGAAGATATTAGGATTTATATGTCTAAAAAATCCTATTTGTCAAAATTTAACCCAAATCATAGCAAAATTTTGCAACCAAACAGCCCCTTTAAGCAACCGAATGAGATAAACTCTAAGACTACATATTGAAAAATGAGACAACATTTCCACCTCCAATTACCTGAAAAGGATAATTTGTGGGAGAAGAGAAGCACAAGCTTGGACCTCATGAAATCGAGCGGAATCTTCTCTAGATTACCGTCTGGAGGCAGGTTGCGATCCATATCCATAGCCACCACCATTGAAGCTCCAATGCTGTCCCGACGGAAATCGCAGGTATCGAGGGTGCCACGGAAACAGAAAAAGACAGCAACGGAGAAACAAATAGGGAGGAAGATTAGGAGGAGGCGTTTCCTTTTCTGGAGTATAAGCAACCCGGTACAGGCTTCGCCATCATGATCGGGTACTTAATTCCACTCCGGCGAAGTAATTGTTATTTTTCTTAGGGGCTGTTTGGTATCGGATCTATCGTGGGATTTAAGTCGGATTTACACTAAATCCAGCCAAACGGTTTTCTTAGGGGCTAAATCCCGGGATTTCATAAATCCCGAACTTAGAGATTTATTGCTTAAATCCCTTAGTTCGGTGAATTTAACGGGATTAAGCCGAAGATGCGCGTGAAAGGGAGAAAGTTACCTTCACAGCCAGCGAGCTCCCGGTCTTGCTACTGACGAAAATGTCATAACTTCCGATCTGACAGCAAGGGTAATTCGTCAAAGGAGCAAAGGCGAATAGCCACGAAGGACTCGAAGAAGCTATGCATGCAATCTCTACACCTCTGCAAAGCAACGAAGCCGACGGCAACGAAAAAGAGAAGATGAAAGGCGAAACCCTTAGATGACTCACAGGTACTATTGATTAACTTAATTAATATAATTTAAATTATTAATAATTAAGTAAATAATTAATTGTAGAATTAGTGTATAAATTAATTATCTAACTTAACTTAATTAAATAATTAGTAATTAAATATTAATATAATTATCTTTAATTAATTAACTTAAAATATATATTATTAAATATATAATTAATAGTGTAAATAATAATTAACGAGTAATTTATACTTAACATGTTATTAAATTCATAACACATTAATTTTTATTTTTAATTATAAATTTATTTTTAATATATAATTATATTTTTAACATTTAAATTCTTAGCTGTCATAAATCCTGAAATATGTTACCAAATAGTTTATCAGGATTTATCATAATTTAACATTTGGCATATCAAACAGTTTTCAGTATTTATCACATTTCGTATTTATTAAATTCGAATTTATTAGATTTACTGAATCCCACTAAAATTAAATCCCACTTGTTGTCAAACAGCCCCTTACTGTTTGGTATCAGATTTGCCAAACAATTTTCGAGCGCACATAAATCTGAATCCCTAGTAAATTCTGGATTTAAGGATTTAGGGCTTAAATCCGGTCCCGTCCTTCAGCGGATTTACAATTTTATGTACTAAGAAGCACACAAAAGGGAAGAAATATCATAACCATCGCGGCGAACTCCTGTCGCAACTATTAATCTGACAGGAACAACATCTCCAAAGGAGGCGAAGAAGCTTCGATAATGCAACTTCACGCAAAGTAGAACAACAACGAAGAAATGTAAAAGAGGAAATAAAAATCATACATAGGCAATGGAAATTTTGTGTTGAAAATCTTCTTTAAGAAGCAGTAAGAAAGGCTCCCAAACGAAGCTGAAGCGCAAAGAAAAAGCACGAAGAAATCGTTCTTAATATTTTTTTATTAAAAAATAATGTAATTAGATTAATTAATTTGATTTAAGATGAAAAAATTTAATTGGATCATTAGTAGTATTAATATCAATTAAATGCTTACTTAGTATTATAATCATATATTAATTAATTAATTAGATATCCTTAAATTTAATTAGATATTAAAAATGTATTAAAACTTTTATAATTAATAAAATAATTTGTAGTGTAATAATTAAATGATTAATTATCTCAAATAATAATTAAATAATTATCTTACTTAATTTATAGCCAACTTCAACTTAAGCAAATTGAACTAGGATTTGGGTTTTATGAAAAAATTGAAGTTTAATTCTTTTGATTAACTTAATCTTATGCCAACCATGTTAAATAGCCTAGGGATTCATCTTTCATGTGGGTCCTCTTGTTATTGGTTTATTATTCTTCTTTTCTTTTTTGAATATAGTTCTTTCTTATACATTTCCTTTATAAAACAGCTGAATATGTGGATTTGAGTCGGGATGGACAAAGAAGCTCTCTCCCAGTAGTTGTGTTGAGCTCCCTGTTAGTATGTAATGAAACTCCAAGCCAGTTAACTTGTGTTATGGTTTTTACCAATCAACAATCAAGGCTTGATACATATTCCTTGCGAATTGTAATATTGATGTTTTCCCTACTGAGCCAATAAAGTTTCTTTTAGAGATGTAGTGATGAGTATTACAATAATATTTTTGCTCTACTGAGTCCCTTTTTTTTCTAATAATGATGAAATATCTGAAACAGAGAAGCAAGTGAGCACAACGAAGACGCCATAGGAGAAAGAAGAAAGAATAAAGAAATAGTAAAATAGATATCATTCATTCAATACAATGCATTACATTTTGGACAATATATATAGCCGGAGGGATAAAGGCAAAGCAAGTAAGAACAATACACGTGTCCAAGATAATAATAAATTATTAGGATTACTCAGCACATTATTTGTACCAGGTCCCCTCAAACTGTTGCATCGGAAGAGGTGACGAGTTTGTGCGATATGTGCTAAAATAATGGAGTTGGAAGAGGCTTTGTTAGAAGATCCGCGAGCTGATCTTTAGTAGAAATGTGATGGATCTAAATAATCTTATCTTTGATGTAGTTTCTGTTGAGTCTAGTAATTAGGTTGTTAAGCCTAAGTAAATGTCCCAAGGCTACCAAGAGGGGGGTGAATTGGTAGTTTAAAAATTTTAAACCCTCTTAGAAGATTAAGTTGAACCGAAATAAAACTTTCTTTTAAAGTTTGTAGAAAAATATTTTTCAACCACAGAGTTGTTAAAACTGAAATTTAAAGTGCGGAAACGTAAAAACAATAAAGTAAATGACACCAGATTTATAGTGGTTCGGTCTATAACCAGACCTACATCCACTCCTCAGAGCCACCCTCTGAGTATTGCACTAAAACCAATAGTGACTCTCTTTTAGCACCCACAGCAAGGCGGAGAAGCCTTTACAACACACTCTTTTCACCACTACCCGGTGAGGCAGAGAACCGTCGTCCTTTTACACAATCCCCAGTGCTCGCAGAGAATCGTCGTCCTTTTACACAATCTCCAGTGCTGGCAGAGAACCGTCGTCCTTTTACACTCTCCTAGTGTGGGCAGAGAACCCTACGGCTGTTCATACTCTCCAAGTGTAGGAAGAGAACCTATCGGCTGTTCACACTCTCCAAGTGTCGGCAGAGAACCGGATCTCCTTGACTGATCTTCTCACAAGAATCTAGAAGAAAAAAGAAAAAGAGTGAAGTAATCCAAATTCACAAGTAGACTACTCCTGAGTCATTCATTTTATTTTTGAATACCCACTTGGTTCCAACAACACTTTGATCTTTTGGCTTTGTAGTTAATTCCCAAACTTTATTTCTTACAAATTGATTTAACTCTTCTTGCATGGCCAATATCCAAAATTCATCAGAAAGTGCTTGATCAATGTTAGTGGGTTCAAAAGTTGAAATAAAGGCTGAATGATTGACTTCCTTGTTTAATCCACGCCTAGTTCTAACACCCTCACTTGGTTCACCTATAATCAATTCCTTTGGGTGGTTTTTAGAAAATCTCAAATCTCTAGGCAAAGGGTTTTCTCTTTCCAAATTTTCTTCCAAATTTAATCTATCAATCTTTTGGGAGTTTTCTTCAATTTCTTCTTCAACAACATTTGTCTCTTCCATGTTTCCACTTTCATCAAATACAACATGTTTGGTTTCTTCAATGACTAAAGTTCTTTTGTTGAATACCCTATAAGATTTTCCAACACTTGAATATCCAACAAAAATTCCTTCATCTGATTTTGGATCAAATTTTCCTAAGGCAGATTTTTCATTATTATGTATGAACACCTTGCAACCAAATACATGCAAATGAGACAAATTAGGTGTTCTACCTTTTAGCAACTCATAGGGTGTTTTATTCAAATTTGATCTCACATTCACCCTATTCAGAACATAGCATGCAGTGCTAACCGCCTCAGCCCAAAAATATCTAGGAAGCGAGTATTCTGCTAACATTGCTCGGGCGGCTTCTATTAATGTTCTGTTCTTTCTTTCAACTACCCCATTTTGTTGAGGAGTTCTAGGTGCAAAAAAATTGTGATCAATCCCCTTTTCTTTACAGAAATTTTCAAATCTTTCATTTTCAAATTCTCCTCCATGATCACTTTGTATAGAAATTATTTCACATCCTAGTTTTCTTTGTATCCATGTTGAAAAATTTCTGAATTCCTCAAATTATTCACTCTTATGAAAAAGAAATTTAACCCAGGTGAATCTTGAAAAATCATCTACTATAACAAATCCATATACCTTCCCTCCTAGACTTACAGTGCTTACAGGTCCAAAAGAATCACATTTGACAGCAGTGAAAAGGATTTTAAGATATCTATTAGGAACTCAAAACTTAGGGATTTGGTATCCTAAGTTTAACTCTTCATTTGAAATTATTGGTTACTCAGATTCTGACTTTGCAGGGTGTAGAGTGGATAGGAAAAGCACTTCTGGAACTTCTCAATTCATTGGAAATTCATTAGTTTCATGGTCTAGTAGAAAACAAAATTCAGTGGTACTATCTACTGCAGAAGCAGAATACATTGCATTAGGAAGTTGTGTGGCACAAGTACTTTGGTTAAAACAACAGTTAATTGATTTAGGATTAATCATAGGCACTTTTCTAATTTATTGTGACAATACTAGTGCTATTTGCATTTCCAAAAATTCTATTCAACATTCTAGAACCAAACACATTGATATAAGGCATCATTTCATAAGGGATCATGTATCCAAGGGAGAAATTGAACTCATACATGTTTCAACTGAAAATCAACTTGCAGACATTTTTACAAAACCTTTAGCCTTTGATATCTTCAGTACTTTATGAACGAGGCTTGGTGTTATTGATTTGAATGCCTAAACAAAATGTCTTTGCAACATTGATATTTGTTTTGTTTTGTTTTTAATTTTGTGAAATTTTGTGTGTTTTGAATGAATTATTTTTGGGTCAATGTTTTTGTTTTATGTTTTATGTTTTTTTTATGTTTAGTTTGTTTTTCTTAATTTAAAAAACAAAATTAAAAATTTGGAGGAAATCATCCGGGACGAATCTGGTTTCGTACGGGACGATATGTGAAAGAACAGTTTGCGCGATTTTTAACCATTTTGAGAGCAGTTTTTAATTAGATCGTCTGTACGATCGGACGATCGTCTAGGACGAAAATATTTTTTTTCTTTCCAAACGTCGGGACGATTGAATGGAGCGGTTGAGTGGAAAGACAGTTTTTAATATGGACTTCATCTGTACAAAGTTTTCGTTCGTCGAGACGAATAGGTGTCGGTTCATTGTAGGGGACGGTTTTCAAGAGACATTAAAACGATTCTTTTTGATCGTATGTACGAAAATTTTTCGTCTGTACGATCGGTCAAGTCAAAAAGCCTGTACGAAGGGACGCATCGTAAGTTGTGTTGATTACGAAAAGCCGTTACATTTTGGACGAATTGGATCGTCTGTACGAAATAATTTTGTCCAGACGAACGATGATTTTCGTCCATGACGAATATTTTCGTCCAGGACAAACGTATCATTTTTCTTTAAATATGAAGGCTTTCTAACTTAACAATCACACTTCCAAACTTCATTTTCAATCTCTTTCTACTTCAAATCGACAATGGCCTCCTCAAGCAAGAGACAAAAGGTGTTGGTGAAGAAACCAAATAGGAATGCATCAGACAACTTTCTTTCTAAGGCGAATGAGGAATCTTTTCCTCGTTTTGCATCCGCCAAAATCACTCCCTCTCGCATTCTAATTCAAACTGAGTTAAAATTTCGGGTAATGTACCTCTTTGCCTCAACCCAATTTCATTTCATTCTTTCTCTTGTACACTTCTACAACAAGCAAACCTACCACTATTTCCTAGCGAACATGAATTTTAATTCTGACCACTTCTCCATTAGTTCTTATGTCTTTAAGCAAAAAGTTGAGATCACCAAGCATGACCTTGGTGCATTTTTGAACTTAAGAACTGAAGGATATAGAGCTCACACCCTAATGTCAGAAACTTCTTTCAAATGGTATCATGTCAATAGGGTAATTAGAGAAAATGGTATTGACAATCATGTTGCTAGAGTCTCCGATATGACCAAAAATGCCCGAATCATCCAGCATATCCTTCAATCCTCAATCATTCCTAAAGCTGGTGATGGGATTAATATTACCCCTCTCCTTTCTTCTCTAACATTTTTAATTATGGAAGGACATCCTATTGACGAAGCCCAACTTATCATAGATCATATCTATGGGCTTTCAGAAATAGGACATGCAGATCAGAAGAGGAAGAAGAACATTTCATTAGGACACTTAATTACTTACATTTTAGAAAAGAAATACAACCTAGTGCATCCTGATGAAGAATACGAAGAGCCAGTTTACTATAATGATGCTTCATTCAGATTGCTCTTCAAGGAGGAAAAAGGAAAAGCACATACCAGTGCTTCAGAAGAGGAGGAAGAAGAAGGAGTGCAAGCTTCTGCTCCTCAATCAGATTATCAGAATCTGATTGAAAGATTTGATAGATTAGAGACTCACATTGATCAAAGGTTTGATCAATTTGATGCTCAACTTACGCAGCAACAACAAGACATTGGTAATATTAGGAATGAAGTACATGAAATTAATACCAATGTAATGTTGATGGCCTCTTACTTCAACCTTTTTGGCGGCATTCCTCCTCCTCCTCCAGAACAGTAGAGATGTTTTTCTGTGTGTTTGTTGTATCTAGCCTTATTTCTAATGACTACTCCTGAGTCATTCATTTTATTTTTGAACACCCACTTGGTTCCAACAACACTTTGATCTTTTGGCCTTGTAGTTAGTTCCCAAACTTTATTTCTTACAAATTGATTTAACTCTTCTTGCATGGCCAATATCCAAAATTCATGTGAAAGTGCTTGATCAATGTTAGTGGGTTCAATAGTTGAAATAAAGGCTGAATGATTGACTTTCTTGTTTAATCCACGCCTAGTTCTAACACTCTCACTTGGTTCACCTATAATCAATTCCTTTGGGTGGTTTTTAGAAAATCTCAAATCTCTAGGCAAAGGGTCTTCTCTTTCTAAATTTTCTTCCACATTTTCTTCCAAATTTAATCTATCAATCTTTTGGGAGTTTTCTTCAATTTCTTCTTCAACAACTTTTGGCTCTTCCATGTTTTCATTTTCATCAAAAACAACATGTGTGTTTTCTTCAATGACTAAAGTTCTTTTGTTGAATACTCTATAAGATTTTCCAACACTTGAATATCCAACAAAAATTCCTTCATCTGATTTTGGATCAAATTTTCCTAAGGCAGATTTTCCATTATTATGTATGAACACCTTGCAACCAAATACATGTAAATGAGACAAATTTGGTGTTCTACCTTTTAGCAACTCATAGGGTGTTTTATTCAAATTTGATCTCACATTCACCCTATTCAGAACATAGCATGCAGTGCTAACCGCCTCAGCCCAAAAATATCTAGGAAGCGAGTATTCTGCTAACATTGCTCGGGCGGCTTCTATTAATGTTCTGGTCTTTCTTTCAACTACTCCATTTTGTTGAGGAGTTCTAGGTGCAGAAAAATTGTGATCAATCCCCTTTTCTTTACAGAAATCTTCAAATCTTTCATTTTCAAATTCTCCTCCATGATCACTTTGTATAGAAATTATTTCACATCCTAGTTTTCTTTGTATCCAAGTTGAAAAGTTTCTGAATTCCTCAAATGATTCACTCTTATGAAAAAGAAATTTAACCCAGGTGAATCTTGAAAAATCATCTACTATAACAAATCCATATACCTTTCCTCTTAGACTAACAGTGCTTACAGGTCCAAAAAGATCCATGTGAAGAATTTCTAAAGGTTTACTGGTCCTAAGATCTTTATTGGACTTAAAAGAGGATTTCACTTGTTTTCCTAATTGACATGCATCACAAAGATGGTCCATAGTAAAGTCTAGTTTAGGTATTCCTCTCACCAAATTCTTTTGGGTAATTCTTCTAAGATTTTTCATACTAGAATGAGAAAGTCTCCTCTGCCAAAGCCATGATTCATCAGAAACAGTTTTCAAACAAAAAGCAGTAGGAGATTTAATACAATTTAAATCTAGCATGTAGACATTGTTTACCCTATTTCCATTTAAAACAATTTTTCCATTTAGGCTAATTATGCAGCTAGTAGGTAAAAATTTTACATTATAGCCCTTATCACATAGCTGACTTATGCTAAGCAAATTATGTTTTAAGCCTTCAACTAATAAAACATTGTCTATGAAAAAGTTTTTCAAATTTCCAATCATTCCTGATCCAACCACTTTCTTCGTGGTATTATCTCCAAGTGTAACCTTGCCTCCACTCCTGGCTTCCAGCGTTATGAATTGAGCAGTATCTCCAGTCATGTGCTTAGAACATCCGCTGTCCAGGTACCATATACTCTCACGAGGTCTTGTGTGAGAGCATTCCTGCAAAATTCTCAAATGTTAGACCTGTGAACCCAAACTAGTTTGGGTTCACCTTTATGAAATTTATAATCAGATGCATGTGTGATATGTCTAGGTTTATGCATCTTAGTTCTCCACACCAAATTAGGTTTCATATTTAAAGTGCAGGTGTGAGATATATGTCCCAAAAATCCACAATTGTTACATTTAACATTAGGAAAAATATTCCTATGTTTTCTTTCATATGATTGTCTTCTAAGGGATTTCATGAATTTAGGATAATATTTAGGATTTGTAAAATCTTCAAGTTTAGGGGGGTTCCTATTATCCTCGAGAGCTCTTATAGTAAGTTTCTAAAATGAATTCATATCCTCCAAGATTCGATTTGTATAATTGATTCTATATGTCTTGCTCTCAGATTCATCCTTAAATTTCTTAAATTCTTTTTCAAGTTCAGCATAGGATGATTTTAAATTCTCAAAATTTTTATTCAAGTCATCATATTCATCAAGTAGTTTCATGTGGTTGCTATCAATTAAAGCATAATCTATCCTAAGGATTTCGTGTTCCTTATTAAGATCTTCCAATTCTAAAACTAAACTAGCATGCATCTTTTTCGTTTTCCTATATGCATCATGCATGTGTTCAGAAACTTCAAACAATTCATTATAAGTTAAATCACATACCTCTTCTTGATCTGATTGTTCAGATTTATCTGCCATCAAGCAAAGGTTGGTGACTTCTTCTTCTTTTTCAGTCTCAGATGAGTCTGAGGCTGAGTCCGCCCAAAAAGCCTTTTGAAACTTCTTCTTGCCCTTCTTTACCATTGGTTTCTCCTCTACCTTCTCCTTGCTAGGAGTGGCTTTGCGTTTTGGACAATCAGTCTTTATATGACCTGATTTCCTGCATTCATAACAAATCACTTCATTAGAAACCTTGCCATTTCTGTTATACTTACCTCTATTCCATTGCTGGCGTCTCTTCTGCTTCCTCTTTAAAAAGCTTCTGAATTGTCTAGTCATCAATGCAATATCGTCTTCATCCTCAGGTTGTGAGTGTTCACTTTCTGACTCTTCCACATTTAGTGCAATATTCTTGTCCTTTCTTGGTTCACCTGCATCAATCTTTCTTTGACTTACTCCTTGCTTGTAAGCAATGAGTGAACCAAGAAGATTGTCAATTGAATAAATGTTCAGATCTTTAGACTCTGTAATTGCAGTAATTTTAGCATCATATGCAGTAGGTAAACAATGAAGAATCTTATTAACCATTTCAGCATTTGTTAATTCCTTACCAAGTGCATGCAAAGAGGTGACAATTTGAGTGAATCTTGTGTACATGTCAGATATAGATTCATTAGGTTTCATGCGAAATAATACGTAGTCATGTAACAAGATATTGAGTCTTGATTGCTTAACCTCATTTGTCCCTTCATAAGTAATACAAAGTCTATCCCATATGTCTTTTCTGCTTTTACAAGTGGAAACTCGCATGTAGTCTTCAGATTTTAAAGCACAAAAGAAATTATTTAAACATTTCGCATTTAATTGTGCTAAGCCACGTTCTTCTACAGTCCAATCTGCATAAGGTGTTTCTACCCTAATTCCATCAACTAATCTAGTTGGTTTTGTGTAACCTTCCTGGACTAGCATCCACATGCGATAATCAAGTGACTGTAAGAAAGTAGACATGCGTGTTTTCCAAAAATCAAAAGGAATATTGTCAAATAGTGGAGGTCTAGTGATAGAGTAACCCTCAGGTGTGTTTCGGTTTCCAAATATAGCCATCTACGTTAATCAAAAAGTAGTTCAAACTTATGATTTTGAAACAAAGCTCTGATACCACTTGTTGAGTCCAGTAATTAGGTTGTTAAGCCTAAGTAAATGTCCCACGGCTACCAAGAGGGGGGTGAATTGGTAGTTTTAAAAATTTTAAACCCTCTTAATGATAAAGTTGAACCGAAATAAAATTTTCTTTTAAAGTTTGTAGAAAAATGTTTTTCAACCACAGAGTTGTTAAAACTGAAATTTAAAGTGCGGAAACGTAAAAACAATAAAGTAAATGACACCAGATTTATAGTGGTTCGGTCTATAACCAGACCTACATCCACTCCTCAGAGGCACCCTCTGAGTATTGCACTAATACCACAAAGTGACTCTCCTTTAGCACCCACAGCAAGGCGGAGAAGCCTGTACAAAACACTCTTTTCACCACTACCCGGTGCGACAGAGAACCGTCGTCCTTTTACACACTCTACAGTGCTGGCAGAGAACCGTCGTCCTTTTACACTCTCCTAGTGTGGGCAGAGAACCTTACGGCTATTCACACTCTCCAAGTGTAGGCAGAGAACCTTCGTCCTTTTACACTCTCCTAGTGTGGGCAGAGAACCCTTCGGCTGTTCACACTCTCCAAGTGTCGGCAGAGAACCGGATCTCCTTGACTGATCTTCTCACAAGAATCTAGAAGGAAGAAAGAAAAGAGTGAAGAAATCCAATTTCACAAGTAGAGACTCTTACCTTAGTAATCCAAGTGAAGCCTTCTCGCTCCAATGGTAGGAATCCTCCTTTGAATGCTCTCTTCCACTCTCTCCTTGGCTATTCTCTCAAGAGGCACGAAGATCAAATGACAAAAAGATTGGTTGGCAGTCTAATTTGGACTATTTATACAAAAGACATGAAAAACCGCCCAAAAACTGCAAGTTTCCGATTCTGTACGCAGTGGATCGTCCTGTACGATCCTGGATCGTCCTGGACGATTTTACTTAAACGATCTGAAACGACCCAATTTGTATATGTGTACGAAATGACTTCGTACAGCTGATCGTCCTGTACGAACTAGGTTCGTCCAGTACGAACGGTTATTACAAGGTCGGTTCTAGAAACTGCTGAAAACTGTTCTAAGTCGGTTAATCGTTTGGACGAAAATATGTTCGTCTGGACAAAAATTTTCAAGAGAGTCGATCATCCTGGTCAATTATTTATTTCGTTTGGACAAAAATTTTCCAGAGGACCAGTCGCCGCGGACCATAATTCATTTTTGTCTGGACGAAAATTTTCCAGAGAGCTGATCGTCCGGTACGATATTTATTTTCGTCGGGACGAAAATTTTCCAGAGGACTGGTCACCTCGTACGATGATAAAATTCATCTGGACGAAAATTTTACGGAGAACCCATCGTCCGGGACGATAATAAAATTCGTCCTGGACAAATAGGACTTAGAAAAATTTTTCAAGCAAGTTCCTATTCGTTCCAAGTGCTCTATAGGAGATAACTGACAGATCGTCCAGTACGATAAATATCGTCCTGTACGATCAGTATAGAATTTCAAGATCTCCTTATTTGTGTGTGTGAGATTTTATTCACTCAATTACAATCAATCCCTTTCAAAATTAATTCAAAGAAAAGACAAACTTCAAATAAACAAAATATCTCATGTTGAATTTGATTTGAAGTTTTCGTAGTCTGGAGTCTGATTTTCCTGAAAATGTTAGTACACACAAGAGCAAATGCAAATATTCTAAAATTGTTAGGAGATAACTATACATCTGAACAATAATGTTTGGAATCATCAAAACTACATAAGTTGCACAAATATAAATCATTCAAATAGCAACTATTCAAACAATCTAGTCTTTCTAAATTTAAAAGTTGTTTATAACTTTTTGTAATTAGAACTTTTAAAATTCATGTCTATTCATTTAGACTACATAAAAGTTAATATTACTATTGCAATTTAGATGTTTTCTTATTTTGTATTTCTATGCTCAAGTGATATTTATGCACTTAGAAATATTTGAAATTTTAGATTATAGATTTTGAAAAGAATTGGTCTCAATTATTCTTAAAAATTGTACAAAAAGTACAAAAATCAAAAGGAATTCGCAAAGATTTGCAAAGTGAAAAAGAGGCACAAAATAAGCCCAACAAAGAAAAATTGCACAAAAATGTGCCCCAAAAAATTTTGAAAAATATGCGCAAAGCGCCACATGTGGTAATTCTCTTCTTTCCAAATTCTTTCAATCTCTTCATTCAAATTGCGCAAAGCGCCAAGGAGAGAGTGGAAGAGAGCATTCAAAGGAGGATTCCTACCACTGGAGCGAGAAGGCTTCACTTGGATTTTAAAGGTAAGAGTCTCTACTTGGCTATTCTCTCAAGAGGCACTAAGATCAAATGACAAAATGATTGGGTGGCAGTCTAATTTGGACCTTTTATATAAAAGACAAGAAAAACCGCCCAAAAACTGCAAGTTTTCAATTCTGTATACAGTGGATCGCCCTGTACGATC
This sequence comes from Dendrobium huoshanense, assembly GCA_016618105.1. Taxonomy (NCBI): domain Eukaryota; kingdom Viridiplantae; phylum Streptophyta; class Magnoliopsida; order Asparagales; family Orchidaceae; genus Dendrobium; species Dendrobium huoshanense. Next base: position 7,926,139 of record CM028346.1, read on the forward strand.
ATGGATCGTCCTGGACGATTTTACTTAAACGATCTGAAACGACCCTATTTGAATATGTGTACGAAATGTCTTCGTACAGATGATCGTCCTGTACGAACTAGGTTCGTCCAGTACGAACGGTTATTACTAGGTCGGTTCTAGAAGCTGCTGAAAACTGTTCTAAGTCGGTTAATCGTTAGGACGAAAATATGTTCGTCTGGACAAAAATTTTCCAGTGACCTGATCGTCCTGGACGATTATTTACTTCGACTGGACGAAAATATTTCAGAGGACCAATCGCCACGGACGATAATTTATTTTCGTCTAGACGAAAATTTTGCAGAGACCTGATCGTCCTGGACGATATTTAATTTCGTCTGGACGAAAATTTTCCAGAGGACCAGTCCCCACGTACGATAATAAAATTCGTCTGGACGAAAATTTTACAGAGAACCAATCGCCTGGTACGATAATTAATTTTGTCCTGGACGAATAGGACTTAGAAAAAATTTTTCGAGCAAGTTCTTATTCGTTCCATGTGCCCTATAGGAGATAACTGTCCGATCGTCCCGTACGATAGGATATCATCCAGTACGATCAGCATAAAATCTTATGATCTCCTTATGTGTGTGTGTGTATGTTTTTTATTCACTCAATTACAATCACTCCCTTTCAAAATTAATTCAAAGAAAAAAAATGCAAACTTCAAATTAACAAAGTATCTCATGTTGAATTTGATTTGAAGTTATCGTAGTTTGGAGTCTGATTTTCCTGAAATGTTAGTACACATAAGAGCAAATGCAAATCTTCTAAAGTTGTTAGGAGATAACTACACATTTGAACAATAATGTTTGGAATCATCAAAACTACATAAGTTGCAAAAATGTAAAGCATTCAAATAGCAACTATTCTAACAGTTTCTGATGTAATTACAATCTACCTCGATATGTTTTGTATGGGCGTGGAACTCTGGATTATTGGCTAAAGAGATCGCTGAGGTGTTGTCACATAGAAGCGGTGTAGTTGTTGGTTGAGGAATATTTAATTCTTGGAGGAGGCATCTTAACCAAATTACTTCAATTGCGGTAGAGGCAAGAGCTCGGTATTCTGCTTCAGTTGAAGAGCGAACAATGACATTCTGCTTCTTGACGCTCCATGACAAAAGGGATGACCCTAAGAAGGTATAATAGCCTATGGTAGATTTGCGATCAGAAGAGTCTCTAGCCTTGTCGGAGTCCACATAGGAGTCCAGATTGAGTTTTTAATTGCAAAAAAGTGGTATACCAAAATGTAAGGTGTCTTAAATATATCACAAAAGACGTTTAAGTGCATCAAAATAAATAATGAGAGAATTTTTCATGTGTTAACATACCTTATTTATGGCAAACGAGATGTCATATCTAGTTAAGAAAAGATATTGAAGGGAACCCGCAAGTTGGTGAAATAAGATGGGTTTAGAAAAAGTGTAGGAGTGATCTTGTTTGGATGGGGATTTTAATTGGGACGATATTGAGACAGTGTGAGAAAAATGACTTTGATTTAGATGAAAGCCGTTGGAGGTATGGACTACTTGGATACCTAAGAACTAAGAAAGAGAGATCTGAGATCACGAATGCTGAATTTTGATTTAAGATTTTGAAGAAGACTTTCAATAGATTTGTTGCAGTTGCTGGTTAAGAGAATGACGTCAACTTCAACTATAAAATAGATGGAAAATCTATTTTTTTTGTAGATAAGAAAGGAGGGATCCGAACAGCAAAAAGTAAATCCTAATGTTTGTAGATAGCCTGAGAGAGAAGAGTACCATTCGCAAGGAGATTTTCTATGCCCGTAGAGGGCCTTTTTCAAGCAGAAAACGTACGTGGGATGTATGGTGTCTTTAAATCTTATGGGTTGATTCACATAGATGGTGTTATTTAGATTTTCATGAAGAAAAGCAGTGGATACGTCGTGCTGATGGATGGGCCAGTGGTGGTGAAGGGCGACGACAAGGACCCGGATAGTTGGAGTTTTGGCAACGGGACTGAATGTTTTTGTGTAGTCTAACCCGTATTTTTAATTGAATCTTTGAATGATAAGTCTAACTTTGTACCTAGCAACCATGTCGTGGGCGAGGTATTTGGTACGAAATATCCATTTAGAATCCAAAACATTTTGATCTGGTTGAGGAGGGACGAGGTCACATGTACCTTTGAGATTGAAGTGTTTGAAATTCTTGTGACATGTCATTGCGCCAATGTTCATCTTTAGCAGCTTCAACGTAGGTGGTGGGATCAGAGTGTAAATTATGGTGAAATAAATTGAGGATAGTTTTGGGCTTTAAATGGCCTGTTTTAAATCGGGTATGCATGGGGTGAGTTGGAAGACGAGCGACAGGGGAGGTAGTAGATTGCTGATTTGAATTGAAAGTAAAGCTAGGTGAAGTTAGAGCCTCTTGATTGATGTTGGGACTTGATGAGGTAGGAGTAATTTGTGGATCAGATGTGAGTTGAAGAACATATGTAAAGGCTTTTGTAGTCTAACCGGATGAAGAGCTTGAGATGGTTGGTTTGTCAAGTGTATTTTGTGTGTTGTGAATGGTTGAAGTGGGAACAAGTGTAAGTGGTGGAATGAAGGGTTGAGCCAAGTCAGATTGGGTGGAATCGGACCCGAGGTGGTTTGGAAAAATAGATTCGTTAAATATAACTTGTCGAGAAGTGTATGTTTGACCGATTTTGGGTTAAAGGATCGATAACCTTTTTGTGAAGGAGCATAGCCTATAAAGATGCATGGTGTTGAAATGGGAGAAAGTTTTTTAGCTGAGTAGGGTTTTAGCCATGGGTAGCATAAATAGCAAAAAAAATTTAGATGATTGTAGGTGGGTTATTTTCGATGGAGCACGAAGTCAGGGCTGTTGTTATGAATAGAAAATGTTGGTAAGTGATTGATGAGATAGACATAAGTGTGAAGTGCATCATCCAAGAAAGATTGAGGAAGATTGAATTCAATAGGTAGGCTTTGAACTGTTTCTATAATGTGCCTGTGCTTGTGCTCAGTGACTCTATCTTGAGAGGGAGTATACGGACATATGTATTGATGAATGATGCCCTATTGTTTGTAAAATAGTTGGAACTGACTATTTATAAATTCACCTCCGCCATTGGAGCGGAGAGTTTTAATATGAGTATTGAATTGACATGTAATCATATTTGTAAACTCAATAAATTTATAGATTACCTCAGATTTTTGAATAATAGGATAAACCCAACAATATTTTGAAAAATCATTGATAAAAGAAACATAGTATTTAAAATCGTTCATAGAAAAAGTAGGGAACAAACCCCATACTTTGGAGTGAACAAGTTCAAAGCAAGATTGACTAGAATTAGTAGATTTATTAAAGGGCAACTAATGGCTTTTGGCTAATCAGCAATAATTATAATGTGAGGTATGAGCAGTAGTACATAAAGAAGAGATATATTTGGAAAGCTATTTTAGTGTGTTAGCAGCCAGGTGACCGAGACAATTATGCCAGAGATGGGGCATGTCTTAAGTCGAGATAAGAGCCAGATGTTGATTGGTGGGGGGTGATCGAATAGGGTATAGACCGTTAAGGCAAGGTCCCTTGAGTAGAAGACGACTCATTTTCGAATCCTATATTTGAAATTCATGAGGAAAGAATTTAATAATGTAATTGTTGTCAGATGTGAGTCGGTGAAAGGAAATGAGATTGAACGATAAGTTCATAACATAATAAAGATTGTAAAGATTAAGATTATCTTGCAGGGTGGGTAAAATTCCTTTACATGAATGTTGTATATGATCTTGGTATCCATTTTTTAGATTGACTTGATGTGATCCAGCATAAGGTTTCATGGCTTGAACTTGAGATGGGTCTAAGGTAAAATGCGTTGAGGCGCCACTATTAAGATACCAATCGGCCGAGCTATTAGATTTTGATGGAGAGAATAAAGCTTTTCTATGCTTGGCTTTCTTCTGCGCAGGATTTGTTGTGATAGTACGAACACTTTAGAGAAGAATTGCCGATTTTTGAGCAAATTAGACAAATTAATAGATTTTGCCCAGATTTGTCTGAACAGCGAGGATAGGCATGGGAGGAACGATTGGGAAAAAGGGTGTCGTCCACCGTTGGGATTGTTTCGACCGTGACCACATCCGCGAGGTGCAACGAGGCCAGTAGAAGGTTCAACTATTTGAAGATTTTGAAGGTCAGTCGTCGATTCTTGTTCAAGATTTTGTTCCTCACTACAAAGAAGGGTATATAACTTGTCGATGTTAATGGGTTGAAGGTTAGTTCAGATAGCGGTCATGAAGGCTTGATATTAAGCTGAGAGACCATTTTTAAAGTGTAAAAAATGACTTCTTCCAAATTAAGTAGGGATCCGGTGGCCGCAATAGCGTCGACCTTGGATTTCACAGCGAGGAGGTATTGAGACATGATTTGAGATTTCATTGATAGATGATTCAGTTAGTTGCAAATTTGAAAGGTTCGAGAATAAGTGGATGATTGAAGGCAGTGAGATAACGTTTCCTAAATGTCAAAACAGTGATCTAAAGAAAGGACGTATGGAGGAATGCCTGGAGAAATGTTCGAGTATAATGTGGCAGCCAAATTTTGATCAAGCAGAGTCCAAGATTGATAAGAAAGAGAGGAGGAAGAAGATGATTCTTGGTAAGAAGGGCAATGATAGCTACCATCGAGGAGCCCTTCAAAACCATTTACCCAAAAAATTTATAAAACCTGAGATCGCCACATAGGGTAGTTTTTGGCGGTAAGGGGAAGAGAGATTATGGATTAGATATTACACATTAATAATTTGAGTTGAGGTAAAATGGGTGGGTAATTAGAGGAGGTAGAAGAATGTTGTGGTTCTTCCGGTGTGGCAGTGGTGAGAGATGCAACAAATGCCTCCATGATTAACCGGCGGAGAACTTAGACGGCAGAGGAAGGACCGATGAAGAAACTAGAGCTATGGTGAAGGACCTCCTGCTCTGATACCGTGAAACAGAGAAACCAGTGAACACAACGAAGACGCAAGAGGAGAAAGAAGAAATAATGAAGAAATAGTAAAGTAGATATCATTCATTACATATAATGTATTACATATTGGACAATACATTTAGCTGGAGAGATAAAGGCAAAGCCAATAAGGACAATACACTTGTCCAAGATAACAAGACATTATTAGGATGACTCAGCACGTTATTTGTAACAATATCAAGGATAACCTGAAGTTTTTTTAGCAACCTATCTTATAATATTATTTCTTTTTAAGTTTTAGCTTAGGCTTTGTATGAAATAGCTTTCTTACTATTTTGATTTTTAGAATGCAATCACTGTTTCTATTTTGTCATAGATTTTAACTTCTTTCATTTTTTTTTTGTGATAGAAAGACAACATTCAAAAAAGATATTTTCACCCTAAAAATTGTATAATCATCTTTATATAAAAAAACTGCAATAGTCAGAAACTGACTTTTAGATCTTAGTCAAAAAGCTGCTTCTATTGTTTGGTTGTGGTGGATTTTGATAGTAATTTTTTAATTACAAAAGTCTACCTGTCAATTTCTGGTGACCAGTGGATTGAAAGAAAATTTTGCGATAAATTCTGTAAAGTTGTGTAGACCATAGTTTCTATTTTGCCATAGATTCTGTAAAGGGTCCCAATAATGTTAAATTTTTAAATTGGTCACAACCTAAAAATGAAATTCATATCTATGTAGACCACACCAACTCGAAAAGCAAAATTAGTGAATATAATAATTTAATAATTTTTTTTAATATTTAAAAATGATAATATAATTAAAATATTTATAATATGATTTTTTTAATTATCATTTTTACTAGTTATTCATAAGTAACTCATAGTTATTTTAATTTCTAAATGTCATCTTAAATCCTGAATTATGTTAACAAACAAATTTTCAAAATTTATCAGGATTTAATATGTTTTAAACCAAATAGCTTATAAGATTTTAACACACTCAAAATTTACTAAATCTAAATTTATAAAATTTTCTAAATGTAAACAAAGTTAAATTTCACTACAGGAGTTAGTCTAAAAGAGGGCCAAAGCGATGAAAGATCATTACGTTTGTGGTGGCGACTCTCGTCATGACTTCCGATCCAACACGAGTAACATCATCGAAGGATGCAAAGAAGCTTCCTTTAGAAACTTTAGCAACATCATCGTCGAAGGAGGCAAACAACAGATGGAGTTTTTTTGTTGTACTCAAAACTATTGAGGATGGATTGGGAGAGGCTTTCAGGCAACCCGTATAGACATGTTCAGGAATTTTTAAGGGCATTTGGATTTGCAGATTTTGTTTTAATTGTTTTAATATTTAATTTAAAGTAATAAAATATAAAAAGTTGTGGAATTTTATATACTCCAAAACTTCTATTTTTTCATGTATTTATAAATTTTTCAAATAGAGGATTTAAAATCTTAAGCTATAATTACTTGTGATTGTCATCCTCTACCACTTCTAACATTGTCTTTAGCTATTCTTGTATATATTTAAATACTTTTAAAGTGTGTTTTGGTTCAAATGGCTCTAATATTATCATACTATGCTCTCCAATCTAACTCAATCTAAAGGTTGAAATCTATTTGTATTATTAAATAAAAATTAGGGGCTAATTTGGTTAAAATGAAGTTGAAGTGACCAGATTTTATTAGATGAAGATTTGGGATTGTAATTATTCGAGTGGATTTGAGTTAATTGAAACCATTGATATTATATTGAATTTGAATTGAGTGGGTTTAACTAAATAATGAGTTAATTTGATTTTAAGGGGGTTGAGACGAGATTAATTTTTGATTTAATAAAAGTCGTCATTTGCTAAAGAAAATATGAGTCAAGTCAATTTTATTTGAATTATTGGTGATTTAGATCAAGTTAGGAGGTTTAGTCAATGCTACATCAGTGGGCATCCACTTGTTTGACTATTCAACTTGCCAAGGTGGTTGAGGTTGAATGAAGGGTGGTGTGGTGAGCTAGTTAAGTGTGTTTGTGGTTTTATGATAGAAGGTTTAATGTTTGAATGTATTGCATGTGAATGAGATGGAATTTGACCAAATATACAAGGTTAACTTAGTCAACTTATCTTGAGTTTGATTGATTAAAGACTGGGACATACTTAGGCTATGGTTATGAATTGATTTAAAGCTTGAAATTGGTTGGATAATTTGAATGGGTTGAAATGACCAATTTGAAATCTGAAGGGGAACTCTGGTCAACCAGGTTTACTTGGTCAACCAGGTTGACTAAGTAGCTAAGTTTTTTTCCAACAAGTTTAATTTGTTATTTAAAGCATATTGGAGGTGGTCTCATGCAGTTTGGAGATCTTTTGGTTCAAAATGGATGTTTACACTCCTAAGTGGTATTTTGGTCAAAAGGTGTTGACTGATCAACTATGCTTTACTAGGGTCTGGGCTTGAGTCCATCTCAATCCTAATGGTGATTAGGATTCATTAGAGGAGTTTTTGGGCTTTGATTTGAAAAGAATATGTTACTGTGTAAAGGAAATTTCAAAATTGTCATTTATGGGCATTTTGGTTATTTTGACCCCTAGTAAACTGAGGGCCAAAGTGGGTCCACCAAAATACAATTTAATGCTTAACAAGTCATCATCAAGGGGATGGATGTGATTAGAGGCTTTGGAGAGAACTCCAAGATCTAGATCCATTAGGTGGCAGGTCTAGTGGCATATATAGTAAATATTTAATGGCTTTACTGTTGCAAATCTATTTTCATGACTTATGTTTTGATGATTGATAAACACTATTGATTCTCTTGGACTGCCTGTTACTTCTAATTTTTCAGGAATCGAAGATCGGACGAACAAACGAAGCCAGTTCAAGATTGAGTAGGTTAGGGTTGAGTTAGTCTGTACTTTCTTTTTCTCTTCTTGAGTATATTTGTAATGTTCAACGAGACTGATGCTAAGTAATCCTACACATACACACTTGAGAGACTTAGAATTTCTTTTTTTACTCACCTTGGCCAGGACGATATTTGTATCGTCGTGGACTATCAAGTTTAAAATAGAGATTTTATTCAGGATTCTTAATTAAGGCAGCCGTCATTAACAGATCGTCAATGATGATACTTATATCAGTCAGGACAATGAGCTCAAAGCATAAAGAAATTGTCGCCATAAACAATTAAGGTATTCTGTATTTTTGGTAATCGGCCAGGACGATCTTGGATCGGCCTGGACGATATTCACAATTATGCCTTAATTGATCAGACAATCAAGGAAGTAATTAAGGATGATTGATACGATCATATCGTCCTGGATGATCACAGGATCGGCCAGGATGATCTATTAAAAAAACCTTAGATACTTCTGGACGATAAATATCGGTCAGCACAAATTCAGGGCGATGTGCTGGACGATCGGGATCGGACAGCTTGAATTCAGGGCGATGCTCTGGACGATTTTCCTCTGATTTGAACTGATCGGCCTAGACGATCGTGAGATCGGCCTGGACTATCAAGCCAATTTTCAATCGTCCAGTTTGAATTCAGGGCGATGCTCTAGCCGATCTCATGGGATTTGTACTGATCGGCCAGGACGATGTCCATATCGTCCTGGATGATATTGTCGGCAACTTGCAATTAATGAGCTGCTTTGAAGCTATTCTATTTAAGAGCTCTTGTTCAACATTTTTGATAATCTTTTACTGCTGCCTTGACTCGAGAAGACCTTTAGGAGAGAAAGAGAGAGAGAGAGAGAGGATCTTATGAGGGGGAGCTTGTGAGGGGATTCACAAGGGTTGCTTCAAGGATAGCTCTGCTTCTTCTTCGTCTAGAGTTTCTCGTCTGTGGAAGGGTCGGTAGAGGTAAGGATTCAGCAATTGATAGTGGTTCTCTGCCAGCTTCAGGAGGAAGCAAAAAGAGATAGGTTCTCTGCCTTGCCAGGGTGGCAAAAAGAGGTTCTGTGTAAAGGCTTCTCCGCCTAGCTGTGGGGGCTAAAGGAGAGTCACGATTGTAGTGCAATACTCGGAGGGCGCCTCCGGGGAGTGGACGTAGGTCAAGTTGACCGAACCACTATAAATTTTTGTGTTCTTGTTTCTTGCTTCCGCACTTATTTTTCTTGTGGTGTGACTTTGGTTTATGTGATTTTACTTCTTTGTGAAAAGAATTTTTTAAAATACCAATTCACCCCCCCTCTTGGTTAGCTTGGGCCAGTTCTATAGGGCTTAACATCCCTAACGAACTTTTATTTACAACCTTTAGATTTTTATCCAATTTCTAGGGTTAGTGGTCTCAGATGAAAGTTTGTTAGGGATGTTAAGCCCTTATGAACTAGTCCCAAGGCTAACCAAAAGGGGTGAATTGGTATTTTAAAAAATATTCACAATTAAAACACAATCACAACCAAAACCAAGATTCAACACAGACAAAGTGTCGAAATTAAATACATAAATAATAAAGGAAAGAACACACCAGATTTATAGTGGTTCGGTCAAACCTTGACCTACATCCACTCCTCAGAGGCACCCTTCGAGTATTGCACTAAACTCAGTGTCTCTCCTTTAGCCCCCACAGCTAGGTGGAGAAGCCCTTATAAAATCACTTCCACCTTTCCTGGTGCGGTGGAGTAGCCGGGTCTTTTGACACCAAAGAGATCTTCTTCTTCCCAAAACTTTCCTCAAGACAAGCCTTTAATCTGATGGTACTAAGGTGCAAGCTCGCTGGAGCAACCATTTGGAAGCCCCCTCTACACTCCCTTGAAACCCCCTCCAAGGATCTTCTCCCTCTCTCAAACTTCACCCTTTCCTCTCTCCCTTTCATGCTCTCTCTTCAAGTTACCTCCAAAAGAATGAAGATAAAATGGCTGCCAAAAGACACTTACCAAGTGCCTTGTTAAAGTTTAAATAGAAAAGCTTAAAATGAGCTCATTAATTACGAATTGCCGACTTTATTGTCCTAGCTAATATGAATATCAACCTGGCCGATCAGTGCAAATTAAGATCAATCAGCCAGGATGATCTGGGATGATCATAAGAATTTTGTTCATATCATCCAGGATGATATCATCCTGGCCGATCAGTATAAATTTTGGAATATCATCCAGAACATCGCCTTGAATAAGAGTTGTCCGATGTTCAATCGTCTAGTGTATCGTCCCGGCCGATCCTACGATCGTCTAGGACGCTGTGATCATGTAATGATAACTTAATTTCTTTCCTAAAATACCAGATGAATTTAGGAAAAATTATGCTGGATCGGCTAGGCCGATGCCCGGGATGAGGTCCAAAAATAAGTAATTCCTAAAAAGATCTGGTGGCTGATTCTTTCTAATTTGAGCCGATCGTCCTGGCCGATACAAAATTATCCATGACAATGTTTAAATGACGGCTGCCTTAATAAGGATGCCCTAATTAGGGTTTTTGTTTTTGAACTGGTCATCTAGGCTAATATAAAATATCGTCCCATACGATGTTACCAAAAATAGTAAAATCTAGGAAACAGTTAAAAATTTTCCCAAGGTGTGTGTGTGCAAGGTTACTTAGCATCAGGAACTACATTGTTTACAATAGACTCAAGAGAGGGAAAAATACAAATTGACTCAGATTTAATTTACCCAATCTTGAGCTCCAATCGATCTTGTGGACCTGAAAAGTTAGTAGGTAAGGTAGTCGTAGAAAATTATGAATGTTTGCTATCATTAAAATTCTAATCCATTAAAACAGATTCGCAACAATCTCCCCCTTTTTGATGATGACAAACATTACTGGTTGAATTTGCAAAAATGAAAATATTTTTCCTAATCTCTCCCTTATTAAAATAAAATTTTTGAAAATAGGGGAAATTAAAATTCTTTTTATTATTTTTAATTTTTGAAAGAAAAAAAGATACAAATACAACAGTACGTTTTCACCCTTTGGCATTATAAAAAAGAGAAGGGGCACAAAAAAGTCATATCTCATAGAAGATAAATGAAAAAATTAGTGAATTCAGAATCATGATTTTCAAGATCAAGTATCGAAAATATCAAGAGTTTTCTTAAGCTTTGTGTAAAATAGAAAAAGTAACCATACTCTTTGTGGGCTCATTTTATACCTCTTGTCAGGCTTTTGGCGCACTTTACGTATCTTTTTCTTTTGATACACTTTTTGTATCTTTCTCAATTTTGTGTCATTGCGCATCTTTTGATTTGATGTCATTAGCCACTTTTTTGATTTGGCATCATTGGCCTTTTTATTGTTAATATGCTACCTTTCTAAATTTTTAAAAATAAAAGTAAACTCATTCTATTGACATAACGAACTACTTGATTAAGAAAATTATGAGGTAGATTCAATAACTTACAAAAGATTCCTATGCGATAGATAAAATATAGGGAGATGAAAAAAGTTTGATTTCAATATCCAATTTAAAATATGAAAAAGATTTCAAATTAAAAGTAGAATAATCTCTTTTAGGAAATAGAGATTGAGAGTAAAAATCATGAGTTTTCTTCATTTGACTGTTTTTAGAGAAGTCAACCACAACTTACACAAGAATTAAAAAAAGGAGCTAGATTTTTCATTTTTAAAATTTTAATCCCCTCTTTTTAAAAAAAATAGAAAACACTACATAAAAAAGAAAAAGTAAAAACAAAATTAAAAATTTAACGAAAAAGAAAAAAAAAACAAAGAAAAAAGAATAAATCCAAAAAAAAAAAACACACAGAAAAATCATTAAAAAATAAACATTAAACTCTCAGAATTAGTTAGAAAATCTCTCAAGGAGTGTGTGTGCAAGGTTACTTAGCATCAGGAACCATATTGTTTACAAAAGACTCAAAAGAGGAAAAAAATACAAACTGACTCAGACTTAATCTACCCAATCTTAAGCTGCAGTCGATCTATTGGACCTAAAAAGTTAGTAGGCAAGGCAATCATAGAAAATCATGAATATTTGTTATCAACAAAATTCTAATCCATTAAAATAGATTTGCAACATCAGATTGAACTCAAATTTAGAGGGTTGACTCTTTAGGCATGTCCTATCAATATGTAATTGACAGACTCTGAATCTGAGGCTGTTTGATTGGTTTTAAGTGTTTGAAAAATCATTAGAAAAGACTTTCAAGACTTAGGCCTTTAGACTTTAGAATTGGGCCTAAAATCTAGATTTGCTCTTTATTTTGGATTCGAATGATTAGAATTAATTTATCAAAAACATTTATGATCATTTGGGTGACCATAAATAATTGGACATGGTTGAAGCTAGATCATAGGCAGAATCAAGGTTTTGTGATCATGATAGGTTTGAAGTCTAGGTAGGTTTGAAGTTTGGAATTGATTGAAATTTAAATAGAATTGAGATTTGGATTGACTTGAGTATAAGATTGATTTGGAGCATTTACTTCGAAATAGAGATGAGACCGAATCAAAATTCATGAAATATAAGGCTCAAGTAAAAAATAAACTAGAAAGAAAAATCAAGAGACTTATAACAGATATAGGAGATGAATATGACATAATAATTCTTAGTTCCTTTATGAAGCTAATGGTATTATTCATGAGGTTATTCCAGCTTATTCACAGGAATCTAATGATATAACTGAATGTAAAAATAAAACCTAAAAAAAATGATGATTGGTATGCTTATTTGTTCAAGTGCTCTTAATTATATAAGGAATGAAGCTATCTTATCAGCATATCATTAACAAAATAGATTTTTTTTTAAACTCTAGAAAGACACTCTTTGAATTTTGGGAGAATAAAAGACCCAATTTAAAATATTTAAAATTATGGGGTGTCTTTATAAGGTTCTTCTAGCATATCCTAAGAAAAGAAAATTGGGTTCAAGAATATATGATTGTCTTTTTATAGGATATACAGAAAATAGTACATTATATATATATATATATATATATATATATATATATATATATATATATATATATATATATATATATATATATATATATATATATATATATTGTTCTTAAGAGTGATGTTATATAATCTAATATTATTAACAGAACAAAATATTAAGTTTGAAATTATCTATAGACAAACCTATTTTAGCTAATCTAAATAATAGTGACACTTATTTTATAATATAGAAATAAAAGAACGAGAAAGGAAAAAAACTTTGGAGATGACTTTTACAAATTCATACTAGATAATAATTCCTTAACTTATTCTGAAGCAATGTCTTTATTAGATGCTAATTTTTGGAAGGAGGTCATTCAAGTTGGAATAGTGGGCTTACCTTCAAGAACTAAAACTATTGGATGTAATTGGAACTTTAGGAAAAAAAAAACTCAAGCGGGATGGATCAATTAAAAAATATAAAGCTAGGTTAGTGGCTAAGGAATATACTCAAAAGAAATATTTGGATTTTTTTATACTTACTCTCTCGATAGAGTTTCTTCTATTAGTGCTCTTATTTCTTCAACTTCTATATTCAAATTACAAATTCATGAAATGGATGTGAAAACAGCCTTCTTAATTGAAAATTTAGAATCGAAAATTTATATGGATCAACAAAAAACTTCCATAGTACTTGGAAATGAAAAGAAAGTTTTTAAGATAGTTAATTCGTTATATGGACTAAATAAACTCCTAAATTATTGCATGAAAAGCTTAATAATACATTAATATGTAATGACTTTAAGATTAATGAAGTTAATAATTGTATTTATTATAAATTAGATAGCCCAAAATTAGGAGTAATTAATTATATTTATGTAGATAATATACTTATTTTAGGATATGATCTTACTAAATTATAAAAACTAAATCTTTTTATCTTCTAAATTTGATATGAAGGATTTAGAAGAAGAAAAAGTGATATTAGGAATAAACATAAGAAAATGTGTTGATGAAATTATAATTTCTATTTTTGTAGAAAATATGTTGAGGAGATTTAAAAATTTTGATTCTATCACAGTTAATAAACCATATAAAGCTAGTATGTATTCAAAAAAAAAAAAAAAAAAAAAAGAAGGCAAAAGTGTATCTTAATCTGAGTATGCTTAGATTAAATGAAGTCTTATGTGTCATATGAACTATACTTGGCCTGATAATGCTTATGGTGTAAATAGACTTAGTTGATATAGCCATTATCCTAATAAAAATCATTGTGCTTCTTTAGCTAGAATACTTAAATATTTAAAAGGAATTTCTAATTTAGGACTCTTTTATTATGGTTATCCTTCTATTCTTGAAGTATATATTGATGCTAACTGTATCTATGATTCTAATGAAACAACATCTACTAGTGGATGTATTTTCACTTTTGGTGGTGTAGCTATATCTTGGAAGTCTTTTAACAAACTTGTATAACATAATCCATTATGGAATCAGAATTCATTGCTTTAAAAATAGCATGAGGAGAAACCGAATGGTTTAGAAATCTCTTAGCTAATATTTCAATTTTTGGGGGACCTATCTCATCAGTGTCTTTATTTTGAGATTGCCAAGAAGCACTAGTTAAAGCTAAAAATAAAATATATAATGGTAAAAGAAGACATATTAACCTAATATATAATATTGTAAATAATTATTTAATGATGGGATAATACCCTAAATTTTGTGAGGTCAGAGATGAACTTATCGTATCCTTTGATAAAACCACTTGGAAGGGAGCAAGTGATGGACACATCGAGGGGAATGAGACTTTTGCCAATAAATAAAAGTTGATTTTGATGGTAACGCAACCTATTTTTTATGGAGATTTTATAAAATAGGTTCATATGGGAAGTACAAGTCATTAGTTAACTTGGTAGATTATTCAAAATAAATATTATGGTCAATTCCTATATTATTGAATAATATGATATACAATGATATATAGGTTGAAGTTTACTCCTAATGAATTCATATTGTGCTTACTGTGAGACACAACTAATGAATTTACCTATATGAGCGTAAAGGTTGGCCCCCTTTTATGAAAATATAAGCAATTCTCTAGAGCACTCATGAAACTCGGTTTCAGATGCATGGCTGTAAAGTGTCAAATTACGATGAATAACTATCATTTAACTGATGTAATGTGGATGGATAGTCATGCTTATGCTCAAGAATCCATAGAAATAATAATTTTCCCTTAGTTCTTATATTGAAGTATTTTCTTATCCTAAAACATTGGTTCATAGTCCAAAAGACACCAACGTTTTTGCACTATATCTTTTCTCTTACTCTACATTTTACTTTTCTTTTGAAATGTCAGGAATTGTTATATTTAATATTTTTTAAAAGAAAATTTGTAACATAAATAATTATCATTGTTGTAACTAAAATAATTATTATTGTTGTATCGAAAATAATTATTGTTGTTGTAATGAAAATAATTATTGTTGAAATGGAAATACTTATTTCTATTGTAATGGAAATAACTATTATTATAACAGAAATACTTGTTAATATTTTATGATCTGATTTGTAAGTGTTTAAATGAATTATCATAACATTTGTAATTAAAACGGCCATCTATTTCTGATTTATATAATGCCTTCTTGGGTATAATTGATTGTACAATTATTTTTCATCAGTCACTCAGACATCTATTCAAAGCAAATATATACATCGTTGTTCCTGCTTCCCATTGTTATTAGTGGAGATCAACGTGAAGAGTTCATTGAGTTCAAGAAGATAGATCGTTGTGTTCCTTTGCACCTGAGAGGAGCATAAATCTACTTTAAGAACAATGCTTTGCATGCCTCAGTGTACATATTCAATAAATTCCCTAATTACAATTATCTTACAGCTCTTCTATTTTTTACAACAATAAAGACAGTTAACACTTTGCATGCCTTAATCTTGTATATATTGAAAGAAATAACAAAAGAATATTGTAAGAAAGTTGAAATTTTCTTTGTTTAATCAACATTTTTCTTAAAATAAAACTTGTGCTTCTAAAATTAAGAAAATTTCGTATTTATTCTCTATTCTTCTTATTTAAATTTACCATTTTTGTAGATGGCATGCAAAAAATAGAAAAATATTAATCCAATCATAAAATTTTATGAATAATAATTAAAGACGAATAACTTATAAGGAAGTATTGTAATTTCTGAAACTTCACATTAAATTATGGGCAATATTTTAGCCATCAAAATATTAAGTATTGAATCAATGTGTGTGTGTGTGTATATATATATATATATATATATATATATATATATATATATATATTCGTAAAATGTGATATGAATTTTTAGAGACTAATGTAAAATTATTAAATAAATAGTTTTATTATATTAGATAATCATTTTTTTTAATTTATATTAACTTTTATTATTGAAGAACAATTAAAATACAATCACAAATAATCGATATACATAATTAGCAGTCTGGTGGTTGTGCCCTAATTCGGTTCAATTAACACATATGTACTTCCTAATTTTAGAAAAATATTAAATAATGAGATATACAAGAATAGGAAAAAAAAGGCATATTCACCCAAAATAGCAAGTTGATTTTATTTTAGGAAAGCAACTCTTCTAAACCAATAAACTTTTGTTATTTTGTCATTTTGAAAATGAATAAGCATTAAAAATGGACAACCAAACGAGGTTACTAATAACCGTGTTTTGCGCAACAAACCAAGCCTATAAAGCCTCATATGCTTGGCTTATTTCTTCAAGTTCTCCAAAGGGCAAATTCAAAGCTCTATTCTCATGGCGACTTCTTCTTCTCTATTCCCATGTTATACTCTTCTCAATCTCTTCTACTTTTTTCTTCTAATATAGAAGATTTCTCTAGTATCAATACGCGGGCTTACCTGAGAATATGATATCATCGACGTTGAGTCACTACTACCGAGCAGCTCCTGCTCCGTGCCTCATAATGGTATACTAGGAATTTCTTAATACAACGTTTGAATTTTTTTTTTGTAAATTAAATAAATTAGTAATAAATTTGTAGAAACTAAGCTCATTTGATAAATATAAAAAACTTACACCTAATGCAAAGCAAAATATTCTTTCTCAGCCACAAATTTCTAATTCCAATCAGTATGTACATTAACAAGCTTTACCAATTTTGACAGGCATGAGCCCTTCCAAGCTCAAGTTGGTCCATCAATATGGCCCGTGCTCACCCTTGGGGCACAAAAAATAATCTATCCCTTGTGGAATAGTATGATATGATCTTCTAACAGGACCAATCCCGCGTGATTACATAAATCGCCTAACCGCCACCAACACCTCCAGCTTCAACCCTCTTGATGCAAGAGTTCGAACAAATGAAGGAATCTCTCTTAGTAACAGCACCTTTATCTTCACCATAAGCCTAGGCACTCCCGAGTTCATCTTAGTTGAGATTGACACTGGTAGCGATCTCACATGGATCCAATGTAGGCCCTGCGATCTATGTCATACCAAAAAAGACCCATTTTATAACCCACATGAGTCCTCCACTTTTAGAAGCATCTCCTGCTTCTCCAACTAATATTCCCAACTCAAAAGACATAGTTGCATCTGGTGGTGGTTCTTTGATTGTCTCTATGTGTTACAATATGCCGACGGTTCTGTAACTCAAGGATCCCTCGTTAAAGACACCTTAAGACTCTCCTCTGATGTTATACATAACTTTCGCTTTGGATGCGACCATGTCAACAGAGGCAATTTTGGGATGGTAGATGGGTTGTTCTGCCTCGGTCGGGGGTTAGTTTCGATTATCTCCCAAGCACCTCAATTGTATCGCAAGGAATTCTCATATTGTCTACCATCAAATCCCATCATAGATGGGTATCTCACACTAGGTAGCTCTGCTATTGATGTGTAGTTTACAATGATGCTAAGAAGCATACGATATCCATCCTTCTACTTCACAAATCTCATTTCTATTTATGTTGGGCATGAAAAGCTCGCCCTTTCATCTAGTGTGTTAGGCGTCCCTAGAACCATGTGGGACTCCAGCTCAGTGATTACAAATTTCCGCCCACTGCATGCTCTACCCCTCCGCAGCACTTTTAGAAAACACATGACAAAATACCCGATGACACCATCATGGAAAGGACTTGACACATGCTATGACCATACTAACTACTGGACTCTGAATGTGCCGACAATTGAGTTGATCTTTGAATGCATAGTACAAAAAATCTCAAATGTGCTTATACTTCACTGCAAATAATTATGATAATGACCCTGTGATCATTGGTAATCTATAGCAACACACGTTTAATGTAGGGCATGATATGGAGAACAACTACATTGGCTTTGGGGCTAATGGTTGTAGTTATAATTAATATGAATTTTTAATAATGTATTGCCATATGCAATCTAATATTTTGTGACCAACATTATATATATATACACCAAAATTTAAGATGGATAAATCTTCAAAAAAATCAGTATGATCAAGCACAAATATCAATGGAAATATGAGGTTGAGGCTACAAAAATTTAAATGGGGGCCATCCACATTATTATTTCAATAAACTTATTTTCAACTTGATGATATCAGAGAGACAAGCCCAACTACACTCAATTCTTACATATATAGGCCATCTAAATAATAAGTAAATACTTCATAATGAAGGGCATCAATATGAGTCATTCGATGGAACACTCTAAATATACCTTTGAATCTCTTCATATTTACAAGCCATGCCATTCAATAAAAAATTTAAATAGTCCCCCATTCTTCACATGAGGTGAATGGAAAAAGGAAGAAGAGAGGATGAGATGAACTTTCTACCGTCGTAAGATCTCTTCCTATCTTTTATTGAACTTCTACTGATTTGTCGACTAGCGCCAAATTTCTTCACAACTGTTGCCAAACTTCCACCAGTTTCTTGACCGCCGACAGATCTCTTCCTAACCATCGTCGGACCTCTGCTCATTCGTTGACCACTGACAGATCTTTTCTCAAGCATCAATCATTTCTCGACTTCTGCCAGTTCATTTGTTTCACCAAATATCTTTCGGACAAATTCCAAACTTTTAACTATTTGACGACCGCTATTAGATCTCTTCTTAATCGTTGCCAGACTTCCTCCTATTCATCAGAATTCTTATATGTCTCCCAAAAAAGTTTATTGAGGGAATCAATGACTTCCATAGGGACATTCTCAAATTTAGGAATGACTAATTATCATTAAGAAAAATTAATCATTGTCAAATGAATTATTAGTACAAAAGCCGATACCACTTGTCTAATTTATATTAAATTTAAATTCCAGATATCTTCGTGGTATCTAGCTTACCCTTAGTCCATTGACCCGAAGAAAAACCTTTAGAGAGAAGAGTTTTGACACCAACAGTAAAGTAGCTAAAAGGTAATTCCATTAATTTGTTAAAATCTGTCTCCTCAAGGGTTACATCATCTTCATTCTTTGAGGAGTAAGGAAAGAACTTATGGAGTTTCCTTACTTCATCATCTTGTTTAGGGGCAACCTTTATTACTAACCCTGAGATGCTATTGGCAGACATTGGGGTTAAGGTTAGAGATTCAACTAGCCTTTAAAGCTTTTCATATAAACTCAATTAAGTCTCATCACTTTGAATTTTTAACTTGTTACCCTCATGGTCACTATCTAATTCTATGGTGAGATCAAACTTAGGAGAAGGATTTATTTTTTGATAGTTGAATGCAATTCTAGCACCCCTCTTTTTTGAATCTTCATTAGAACTTATTTAAAGCTAGATGTATATTGTGGGATTTTTTTTAGAACTGAAGTGTGACCTCGACCATGTGCTTTTTAGGCCATCCTCCCACCTCTTTGAGGTAAATTATTTGGAGGCCTAAAAACAACGCCCTCGACATCATCTTCACTTCTTAAATTTTATCTTTCTTACTTTTTGACTTTTTTTTTATTTTTGAATTGCTTTAAAAACCTTAATTTTTATCTTTTGTCTCCCCCTTAATATTTATCTTAGAAGAGGCAGTGGACCCTTTGGGTGCATAGTAAGCAGCATCCTCGTAGACCCCGATCTCGTGAATAGAGAATTGTTTCAGATCACCCATAATTTTAAACTCAATTCCATCTCATTGGTACTTGATGCATTGATGGAGGGTGGAAGGAACCATCCTATACTCATGGATTAAGGGTCTCCCTAGGAGCGCGTTGAAGGACATTGCAAAATCAATTATAAAAAATTTTGCTTCTATTTTCAATTCTTCTATCTCTAGAAGAAGGGTGATTAAACCTAAAGCCTTCTTACCCTTTTCATTGAACCCGTGAAGCATCAACATGTTGGTTGAGATCTTGTTAGTATCAACTCGAAGGTATGTTGAGTCTTTATGTTCATTACAATGATCGATGCACTCGGATCAACCAAAACTCTTGATAACTTAAATTTTCCCACATTCACGGTGATGTAAAGTGGGCAATTGTGATCGACAGCTCCTAAAAGTAGATCTTCATAGGAGAAGGTGACTCTTGGGATTTCATTGAAGTATAAAGCTTCTTCTTTAAAATTAAAAGCTAAGTGAGCTAAGCAAATCTCTAGGTCAAGAAGTTCTTTAATTAAGGTTTCCCTCGTCTCTTTTGAAAGGACAAGGGCATTGTAGATGCTTAACTTAGCAGGAAACTTCCTAAGATGAGCAAATACATTGTAATCAACACTTGGAACATTGACATAAGGACACGGTGGATTTAAAATAGAATTCGATTATTGAGTATAGAATTGAATTGGATTAGTAGAAAAAACTTATTTTCCTTTTTTCGAGGAAGGAATCCTAGGGGGTAAGACCTTGGCACCACGTAGTCGTACTTGCATAATCTCATCAAAAGGATGAACTACGGGGGGATCTACGCTCTCCTTAGGTGATTGATTATCATTTTATGAATGGGAGTCTGAATCCGAAGAGTCTACAATGATGGGACTCCCTTAAAAGTTAATTTAGGGGTATCACCATCTGATAAGACATCAAATTTATTTCTCCATTGAAGGGTCAAATCTAGAGAGTAGAGTGTTTGAACTTCATGATTCATCTCAATTAATTCTTGATTATTTTCAATAGAATAGTCATTTAAAATTGCATTCTCAATATTAATCATCAAAATTTGTGTAGAAGGATAATTCATTTTATTTGATTTTTTATCCTTTGCCTTTGATGAGGCAAAATAAAAGTCAGATGACATCAGTGGGGATAGTGGTTTTGAGCCACCATCCACCAATTGTACATATCTCTCATCATAAGATTTCCTCTCCATAAAAATGTCCATTTTTTCATTTCTATTGATTACAAAAGTTTCAACAACTACTAGAGAGGAAACTATCCCAACGTCCTCCCACGAAGCCTCAAGTTCAACCTCCTAGATCGGGCCTTGGGCTCTCATCGATAACTGTTGAAAAAGATGAAATAATTTGTTAATCTACTTTTTAAATGCATGAGATAGTGTTATATCCCAACCATCTTCAATGGACAAAGAAAGAGTAGAATTTTTTACATTAGATTGATTTGACAGACCCCTGATTTGGATCGAAAAGAAAAACCTTTTGAATTATAATATTACCTTGATGAAAATTTTTCTCGAGCCAGTCTTTGAAGACTATGCAGTCTTCGATTGTGTGGCCCAATATGTAATGGTAGGGGAAAACATTAGGATCATCCTTTTTATTTACCTTTTATGGCTTCTTGGCTTCCAATAACAAAAAATCTGGTTTCTTTTAAAAACTCTTGAATATTTTCCTTAACTACTCCATCTTAAATGGATATAGAAGAGCCAATCACTCTTTAAAAGAAATCGGGTAAGGATCCAAGGTAGGTTGAGACATTACCTGAAAAGGTTTAGATTTTTGAGTTTATTGGACTGACGGATTTCATGATTGAGTATTAACTGGTTTCTTCCCTTTATCAATAGCTGAAACTATTTTTATTCTCTTTTTAAAAGACTTCAACAATTTGCTACCTTCCTTTTCTTCAGTAGAATCCTTTAGGAATGACATTCTAGAAGGATTTTCATGTAGATTGCTAGCTTTATTGAGAAGTTTTTCAAATAAAAATTTATTTGTAAACTCCATTAGAAAAAAAAGGTTATAGACCTATGGATATGTTTAGAAGAATCTCCACTACCTATTACTCCTATAGTTAGGGTTCACACTTCCCACCTCAAGATATACTTAACTGAAAACTAGCCCGATTTGTTTTTATGACATGATCACCAATGGTTACACGCAGCTGAGCTCCTTAGAATCTCTTTAAGAATAGACAATCAAGCTCTATGATAGTTTTTACTAATACATTCAATAAATATGTATACCACTCAAAAGAAATACCGAATAAATTACTCATAAATTGATGAAAGAGTAGAGCATCTGACCCTCCTATAGTACAACAGCTCACTCAAAAATAGGCTAGATGTTGTTTTGGGTTTTCTAAACCACTGAGCACTTTGAAATAAGGTGTCAAAAACCCTTTGGATAAGGGAATAGATCATATTCCTCAAGGTAGGGTATACCATTTGGAATAGATACAATCTCTTGAGAGTTGGCTAGGGCCTCCCTTACTTAGTTATTAATTATCTAGCAAATATCTCTGTATGCTGGAGACACTATGGAAATAACCTCTGAAATCTTGGAGTTTGAATATGCTTTCCTGCTATGCTCACCCACTATATGAACTATAGGTTGCAATGGCTCGCGTTGAGATTGCTGAGCTTTAATAAGTTGATTCTATATTTGTTATTCATTTAACATTATCTACTCAATTTTATTTTCCAGTCTCTTGACATACTCATTCTTATCATTTAACCTAACTAAGCCATTTGAGTCTGAATCTAGTGTTGTTGAATCCTCTTCTTAACCAAATTGACATTTAGAAGGTTCAATATCTCTAGCCGATGCTCTGTTATTGACCATACAAATGTTAAAAGCGATATCTTCCATCAACAAATCATCAAAATTTGGGTTGAAGGCTTTGATATCTTACTACTTAAGGATCTCTCAGATCTTGAACCACTTTATCGATCTATTTTCCCTCAATTTCTTTTGCATCGATTGGTAGGTAATCCTTGAATTCAAACACTTGATCAAACTCATCTCCTTTGAATTTAAATAGGATCTTCTCAACCTTAATATCTTCCTTAGTGAAAAATTTTTATACTAGATTGTCTAGCATCTCTTCATCAATGTCTGGAACTATCCCCTCCCCTTTGACTATCCTGAGGCCAAATGTTGTGAGGGTGACATCCTTAGTAGGGTGAGGGATATAAATCTTGTCTAGTGATGAAGACGCTTGAACAACGAGAACTCTAACATAAAAAAGAATAAATCATTAGAACCTTAAATTGTAAGTCGGGGGATATAACCTAGAAATTGGACTTAACTTTTTTGATATGAATTATCAAAAATCTACTTAACTTCTTTGGTACATAAGCCTCATCTGATATCATGGGCCTCCTTCCCTTAACGTCCAAAAGTCTCAAATCTTCAACTATCGCCTTAGACTCGTCTATCATAGGGGATAGCTTTGATAGTCTTAAAAGGGGAGATGGTGGTCTACCACTGTGAGGGTGACCCTTGCTAGATTCTTTTATGACTATTTCCTCCATCCTTGAAGATGGGAGGCAAGGTACCTAGTGATATCTATCCACAAAAATTAATGTGGCAGGCTGCTTAACAAACTTTTTTTCCCTCCACACTAGCTAAGGAGTCAGAATTCTAGCCTTAAGTTTTTTTTTTTTAGAACTTCTTTTTCAAGCTTATATTAGATCACCCCCTTCAGGTGTCTCATGTATTATTTCTTAGTCTGGCCTGCTTGGGCAACCCAAGTATAGATGATGTTTCTCAATATCCTAGCTTTTAGATTTTGCTTCTTCTTAGAAGTCCTCTTGCAATGTAATCCATCGGGCATGGCAGAGTAATAGATATCCTGGTGACTCTTGAAAGTTTGATAGTGATGGTAGGCCCATTATGAACTAGCCGAAGGCTAATAAAGAGAAATGTGAATTGATATTTATATATCTTTAAAATAAAACTCAAACCAAAATCACCACAAAAATTAAATGCGGAAGAAATTAATGCAGAAGTAATAATAAGAAAGAACACACTATATTTATAGTGGTTCGGTCAAACGCCTACGTCCACTCCTCAGAGGCACCCTCCGAGTATTACACTAAACTAAGTGTCTCTTCTTTAGCCCCTAGAGCTAGGCGGAGAAGCCCTTACAAAATCACTTCCACCTTACCTGGTGCGGCGGAGTAGCCGGGTCCTTTGACACCAAAAAGATCTTCTTCTTTGATGAACTTCCCTGAAGAAAGCCTTGAATCCGACAATATTAAAGAGCGAGATTGTCGGAGCAACCATGTGGAACCCCCCTCTACACTCCCTTGAAATCTCCTCCAAGGATCTTCTCCCTCTCTAAAACTCCACCCTTTCCTCAATCCCTTTCAAGATCTCTCTTCAAGTTTTCCCCAAAATAACGAAGCTACAATGGCTGCCAAAGACACTTACTAAGTATCTTGTCAAAGTTTAAATAGAAGATCTCAAAACGAGCTCATTAATGCAACTTGCCAACTTTATCATCTAGGCCGATAGGAATATCATCCTGGACAATCAGTAAAAATTAATCTCAAACAGCTCAGGACGATTTGCGAAGATCAGAAGAAAAATGGTTACATCGTCCGGGTTGATGCAATATTTTCTTGGCCGATTAGTTTAAAACCAAGTACAATCATGTTGATCATCGCCCTGAAATGAAGCTGGCCGATGTCAATCATCCACGGCATCATCCAGTTCGATCTTGCAATTGTCCCATACGAAGTGATCGAATCAATAAGCCTTTAATAGTTTCCAAAGATACTAGATTAATTTAGGCATAATTGAGTTAGATCATCCAGGACGATATGGATATTGTCTTGGTCGATGTCCTAAAATAAAGAATACCTAAACTGATCATGGTGGCTGATTATTTCTATTTTTAGCTTATCGTTCTGGTCTATATAAGTATCATCCAGGACGATCAACTTAATGATGACTGCCTTAATGAGGATGGCCTAATTAGGGTTTTTGATTTTGAATTGATCGTCCAGGCCGATATAAATATCATCTCGAATAATGTTACAAAAAATAGTAAACTCTAGATAACAGTAAAAAAATCTTCTAAGATGTGTGTGTGTGTGTGCAAAGTTATATAACATCTGGAGCCACATCAATTACAATAGACTTAAGAAAGGAAAAAAGGGTACAAATTGACTCAGACCTAGTCTACCCAATCTTGAGCTGGTTCGAAATTGCAGTCTGATCTTGTGGACCTGAAATATTAGTAGATAAGGCAGTCATAGAGAAATAAGAGTGTTTGCTACTATCAAAATCATAAACCATGAAAACAGATCCGCAACAATCTCCCCCTTTTTGATGATGACAAATATTACTATTTGAGTTTGCAAAAAGAAAATATTTTCTCCTAATCTCCCCCTCACTAGAATAAAACTTTAAAAATAGGGGAGATTAAAAAAATTTTATTGTTTTTAATTTTTTGAAAGAAAATGATACAAATTCAACAGCACGTTCTCCCCCTTTAACATTATTAAAAAGAGAAGAGGCATAAACAATTAAGAAAAAAATGATTCCTGATCTAGTGAACAAAACAAATATTCTTAAAATGAGAAAGCTACCTCTTTATTTTATTCAAAAGCTTAGAATTGTATTGACAACGCATAGCCTAGAAAATGTTAGAAATTCAGAATTTGATGATCCAAACTCAAGTTCTTTTAAAAGCTAAAAAACTTTTTAATTCAATATCTAAATCATGGAATAAATTAGAGAAAGAAATAGTCATTTTTCAAAAACTCCTTCCATAAGACATATCTAATAGAAGATTAATACACAAATTATTGAATCAAGAATCATGATTTTCAATCTCAAGTATCGAAAGTATCAAGAGTTTTCTTAAGCTTTAATAAGTACAATAATGGTAAGCATTAAACTTTGTGAGCTCATTTTATGCCTCTTGACAATTGGTTGGCACACTGCACATCTTTTGATTTTTTATACACTTTGTGTATATATATATATTTTCAATTTGGCGTCTTTGCGCATATTTTATTTTTGGCATCATTGGCCTTTTTTTTGAATTTGTTACCTTTTATGAAATCTTAACAATAAAAGTAAACCCATCCTATTGGTAAAGCAAATTTTTTGAATAAGAAAATTATGAGTTAGATTCAACAAATTGCAAAAAGTTTTCTATGTGATAAATAAAATGTAGGAAGATAAAAAATTTAGTTTTAAAAAAACCAATTTAAAATATGAAAAAGATTTTAAATCAAAAGTAGAATAACCTCTTTTAGGAAATAGAGATTGAGAGTCAAAATCACGAGTTTCTTTCCTTTGACTATTTTTAGAGAAGTAAAACACAATTTTCATAAGAATTCAAAAAAAAGTAGGAGGTAGGTTTTTCATTTTTAGAAAGGTGAATGTGTGTGTTGATTAGAAAAAAGAATATAAAAAGAAAATTAAAGATGAAATAATAAATAACTAAAAAAAAAGAAAATCATAAAAATAAACAAACAAAACATTCAAACATAAAAAATACAAAAAAAAAAAAAAAATTAAACATCATTTTGCTCCTGATCAGATGATTCAGAAGCAAGATATGCCCAAGAAATTTTTTGCTTTTCATTATTTTCCTAGTTTATAATTTGCTTTTCTTTACCTTTTTCTTTGGTAGGAAAAATTCTTAAATTAGGGCACTAATTTTTTATATGTCCAGGCTTCCTACATCCAAAGCAAACAACGTCAGAATAAATATTAACATTCTTACTATTTTTACCTTTATTCCACTTTTGTTTATGCTTATGCTTTGGTGAGCTTTTTAATTTGCTTGACCAGTTATTTCTTTCATCACCAACTAAGCTATCTCTTTCTGTATCTTCAGCTTTTAGCACTATCATTTCACCTGCATCCAAAAGTCTTTGACCCAAACTTTGCTCGTAGGCAATGAGTGAACCAGTCAAATTATCAATAGAATATTTATTCAAATCTTTTAATTCACAAATACGACCAACTTTAGCATCAAACTTATCCAGAAGACAATGAAGAATTTTAATTACTTTTTCAAAGTTTGAAAGTTCTTTTCCTAAATCATGCAATGATGTCACAATTTGAATAAACCTAGAATACATGTCTAAGATTATTTTATAAGGTTTCATGCAAAATAGTTCATAATCATGCATTAAAATATTCAACTTGGATTGCTTAATTTCACTAGTGCCTTCGTATATGGTGTGTAGTTTATCCAAAATTTCCTTACCAGTAGTGCACGTGGATACTAACATAAAATCTTCAGAATTTAAAGCATAGAAAAAGCAATTTAAATATTTTGCATTTAATTGAGCATTGATTTGTTCTTCCCTATTCCATTAATTAAAAGGAATATTAGTTTTAACTCCATCTATAACACGTGACGGTAATGAATAATCAGTTAAAATCATATGCCACATATGAAAATCAATTGATTGCAAGAAAGTAGACATGCGAATTTTTTAAAAGTCAAAAGTAATATTTTCAAATAAAGGTGGTCTGGTGATTGAATAACCTTCTGCAATATTACGATTACCAAAATTAGCCATGAATCAAAATTCAAAAAGTTTTCAAACTTAGTTTTTATGAATCCCGCTCAATACCACTTGAAAGTTTGATAGGGATGTCAGGCCCCTTATGAACTGGCCCAAGGCTAATAAAGAGAGAGGTAAATTGGTATTTTAAATGTCTTTAAAACAAATCTCAAACTAAAATCACCATAAAAATTAAAGTGCGAAAGAAATTAATGTGGAAGCAATAATAAGAAAGAACACACCAGATTTATAGTGGTTCGGTCAAACCTTGACCTACGTCCACTCCTCGGTGGCACCCTCCGAGTATTGCACTAAACTAAGTGTTTCTCATTTTGCCCCAAGAGCTAGGCGGAGAAGCCCTAAATAAATCACTTCCACCTTCCACGGTGCGACGGAGTAGCTGGGTCCTTTAATACCAAAGAGATCTTCTTCTTTGGTGAACTTTCCTCAAGACAAGCCTTGAATCCAACGGTACTAATGTGAGAGCTAGCGGAGCAACTGTGTGGAAATTTCCTCCACACTCCCTTGAACCTCCTCCAAGGATCTTCTTTTGCTCTCAAACTCCACCCTTTCCTCACTCTCTTTCAAGCTCTCTCTTCAAGTTTCCCCCAAAAGAACGAAGCTGTAATGGCTGCCAAAGACACTTACCAAGTATCTTGTCAAAGCTTAAATAGAAGATCTCAAAATGAGCTCATTAATGCAACTTATCGACTTTATCATCCAGGTCGATAGGAATATCATCCTGATCGATCAGTACAAATTAAGCTCAAACAACCCCAGACAATTTGGGACGATCAGAAGAAAATTGGTTACATCATCCGGGCTGATGCATTATCATCTTGGCCGATTAGTTTAAAACTGAGTACAATCACCTGATCCTCGCCATGAAATGAAGCTGACCGATGTCAATCGTCCATGACATCGTCCCAGTCGATCCTGCGATCATCTCAGACAATGTGATCGAATCAATCAGCCTTTAATGCTTTTTAAAGATACCAAATTAATTTAGGCATAACTGAGTTAGATCATCCAGGATGATGTGGATATCGTCCTGGCTGATGTCCTAAAATAAAGAATACCTAAACTGATCATGGAGACTGATTTTTTTTATTTTTAGCTTATCGTCATGGCTGATACAAGTATCATCCAGGCAGATCAGCCTAATGATGGCTGCCTTAATGAGTATGGCCTAATTAGGGTTTTTGCTTTTGAACCGATCATCCCGGACGATGTTACCAAAAATAGTAAACTCTAGGGAACAGTCAAAAAATATTCCAAGGTGTGCGTGTGCAAAGTTACATAGCATCAGGAGCCACATAAATTATAATAGACTCAAGAAAGGGAAAAATGTTACAAACTAACTCAAACCTAATCTACCCAATCTTAAACTGGTTCCAAATTACAGTCTGATCTTGTGGACCTGAAATGCTAGTAGGTAAGATAGTTGTAGAGAAATAAGAGTGTTTACTATCATCAAAATCATAAACCATAAAAATAGATCCGCAACAACTCTCTACTCCCTTATAGTAGTTGCAAAAGGGTAAAAAATGACTCCCTTTCAGGAGTGGAGAAGAGGCAAGAATTTGCAGCTCCTTGATAGCCTTAGGTTCAATTTAGTTAAGGCCTTCTGCTTAATCATCTTTCTTAACTTGGTGATCTATATCCTCAACGTCCTCAAGTAGTTCTTTCTTGCATTCTTACTGCCAAAGAGTGCTTCGGTGCTAGATGATCCTTTCTTAAAAATTGGTTTCACTTTAGATCCAACTGTAGGTTTTTGTTCCTTGCCCTCATTAGTAGAGGGTATAGTAGGATTAGGGGAAACCCCTGCCTCTAATTCAAGAATGGGATGAATGTCAGTCCCTACCTCTACTACTAAATTGACTACAAGAGCATTCTTTTCTCCTTCAACAGCTAGGTTGAAGATTGTATTTCCATTTATGGTTAGGTTCAGGGACTTAAACCCTATTCCAAATTGGATTGCACTTGTATGAATGAGCTCTACAATGTAGAGATTTTGGTCAGTAGAGAAAAGCAACTTTCAGGCCATTACAGATGTTTGATTTTTTTCTGAGATTTAAGAAAGAGTATTTGAATTAGAATCCTGAATTTGAAATTGAAAAGAAATTTTTTATATTTTATCATGTATATTACATTATAAGAACTATAATTCGATGTGCAATGATAAAATATAAAGATTGATTTTGATTTGAAGAAAATTTAAATTTGAAACTTTGAATTTTGATTTCAACAATCTGCACCCTCTTAACTTCCGTATGTAGTCTTATAGCTCACCAATTTGCACCCTCCTGCCTTTTATATGCAATCCACCAGCTTAGCAACCTGCCCCCTTCTACCTTTCATATACGATACCAACCATTAGGTTTATTGTATATTTGATATATTATATATTTATTGAATAAATGTTGATTTCCTTATAATTGATTAGGTTAATTAACATCCTATTTTTTCCTTCTTTTTGTTTATGTTTCACCTATAAATAGTGTGTCTATTCTACCCATTAAAATAAAATATAAGAAGTCTTCTTCTATCATATTTTAACATTTAAAGAAAATTTGTCATTGCATTATTGATAAAGTAAAACATAAAATGATTTTTAATTGAGAACTATAGTCAGTAGGAACAATAAGAAGTAAAGTTAAAAAATGATTTAAACTGTTGGCAGTAGAGTCAAATAAATATTATTGGTTCAATTCAACAGGAACGTGAAATATATGATAAGAACAACTTAAATTCGTTACAACATTATTAAGCTAAGCCCTCCTTTGTTGCACTAACTTGCCTGAATAAAATCTATAGATCCTGAGCCAACTACAAAATAGTTGGAGATTCCAAAACGGCCAAAATTGATGTACCCCTACATGACAAAGAAGACAAAATGTCAGTAGAAATGTCAATTAAAAGAAGAAAAGTTGCCAGAATTAGTGTTCACAGTAATAGTTGTTAATCATATTTTGTTCATAAAGAACTAGACTGCACCAGAAAAACCAAACAAAAGAATTTGCAAAGAACTGCATTCATGTGCCCAATAAATTATAATTTTCTATAAAAGTTTCAAACAACAACAATAACATCAAGCCTTTATCCCACCATGTGGAGTCGGCTATATGAAACTTTTTTCTCTATTGTGTCCTATTAAGAGTCCAATTCTCATTTAAATCTAATAAAAAAATATCATTCCTAATATTTTCTAACCAAGTCTTTTTAGTTCTACATGTACCTTTCTTAACAGAAGTCAAATCTTATATATCTAATTTCCTAATCGGGTCATCGGAAGGCTAGTGTTTTAACTTAAGTTACCAAACCTTCTAAGGAAACTCTCTAATATTATCTTCCACTGGAGCTATTCCAACCTTTTCACGTATATGCTCATTTCGTATCATGTCTCTAGGAGTAAAGTCACTCAATACCAAGCCTTAGTGGGAAATAATTTACTCTTAGTTTCATATATTCTACATTTATTGTATCATGTCTTTGAGAGTAAAGTCACTCATCCACCTTAACATCATCATCTCTGCAACATTTAACTTAGTATTATGCTTCTCTTTCTATAGAAGTTTCAATTTGAGGAAAAAAGAAAATACTATTCATTAACCCAAAAAAAGAGGGGGGGGGGGAGGTTCTCATCATCTGTCTTGCCAGCTTAGTCAAACAAATGAATCACAAAATAATATACAGATTACCATTCTATTTCTATTCATGCACGTGAGACTAAATAGCAGCAACTTACGAAACTTAAATGAAAAAAAGCTTTCTTTCCTATCCATTTGAAAGTCAAATGCGTCCGGATCAAGAATAATATGAAAGAATTAACAAACAGAGATGTTCACTTTCAGAACACCGTCATGTTAATTTTCCATACATCCACATTTTTTGTTGAAAAATAATTTAGACCAACTGACATGCCAATATAACATATTGGTGATATACATTATTTTATAAAGTTCAATTTCTTGTACAATTCAATACCACAAACTTTGTCCTTTACAAATAAAATCTAGTCAAATGGCTATGCTCATGATTATACCAAGCTTTAAATTGGATATGTTGTATACAAATCCACAACATAACCAACATTCTTCCAAGAGCTTGAACAACATTATAAATCATTAAGAGATGGAAATAAAGAGCTCTGAATCTTTGGCCCATCATTTTAAAATAATGCAGCAAAAAAGCATATCTAGTAAAAAAAACAAAAAACTTCAACTGGTGCTAATTCAATGACCAGAGGCTGTGCATCAAACCATTTGAGATCGGAATTCCACATCCTTACAAAATCGCACAACCAAATCACCATCCTGCATTGTGGCCAGATATTTATTGTTAGATCCATATCTCATGCATCAAAATAGAGATGATACGTATAGATATTGTAACCCTTCCAAGCATTTATCTAGAGCAAAATAGAATATATCCAGAAAAATAACAATGAAAGTGTCATAATACGAAAACTTGTAATCTAGTAAACAATTATAAAAATAGGAACTTCACACAAGGAATGAAGGTGGGAGAAAATGACACATATAACACACATGTAAAAATAAATCCATGATTGAAGCAGCAAAAAATTGGCAAGAAAAATACTAACAGATTTTGTGGAGTTAGTAAGAAACGTCAAAAACTCTAGCCGCCGGGCGCGAACGAGGTTTAACCTAGGGTAAGGTTTTATTTAGTGTTTGCTAAAATTTAGAGTGTTCTTAAGGAGTTTTGGGCTCTAGCCACCGGCTAAAGATTTAGGAGAGTCGGATCCTCCTCTCCAATTGAGGATCTATTGTATCTTGTTCGTTTTCTTAACTATTTCATCAATTGAAAAGCGTTTCTTTCGTTATCTTTCTACAAATTGGAGATTGTATTTTGATTACTGAAATTCAATTTCAGCTAAATGGAATTAGATTCTAGAACCACTTATGTTGACCCTAATACTAGTGTCGGGATTGAGCCGACCGCGCAAGGTGGGTTTCAAAGGCGAAAGAGCTCGAAATCGCGCTAAAACACACCCGACGCTTGTTGACCAAAAATCTAAAATCACCGAGATGACCTCCATTCGAAAAATGGATAGTGCCGATGCGTCCGGAGAAACAGAAACATCTAAGATCGATAGCCATATTTATGGGGTTAGTCAATCGGCAAAAAATTAAATTTTGGGCTCGCAAATCGAGGCGACGATGTGTGCGAGCATCAATGTGGCGACCAACTCGATGCAAGATTAAATTTTTATTTTTATTTTTTGCAATATTATTAAAAAAATATTTTAGAAAAAGAGGGAGAGAAAGAGATCTTTTTAAATAAAAAAGGATTTTTTTTTTTAAATCAAAATCCCCAAAAATACCATAAATACCCCTCCTCACTTCCTCACACTCTCATGACTGAACTCCCACTCTCATATCACGACCAAACTAATGCAAGAAGCCGCCCCTCTCTTCCTCTTGCAATTCCAAGCTCTCCAAGGCCGGCCTCCCTCTCCCTCCAAGCTTTCCAAGGTTAAATCTCTCCTTCTCCTCCTTCTTCTTCTTCTTCTTCCTCCATTCTCCATTCTCCTTCTTCTTCTTCTTCCTTCCCTCTTCTTCTTCTTCTTCTTCTTCATTTTCTTACTTCTTTCTTCATCCCTCCATATTTCTTATCATTTTCTTCCATTTTTCTCCTCTCCTTCATCTTCATCTTCTTCCTCCATCACATTTTCTCTAAACCTACAACCAACCCTAACCCTAATTCTTTCTTGTCTCCACATTCATCCCATAAACCACCCACCACCATTCACAAAAAATATTTCTCTTTAACACCTTCTACACCCTCCCAATAAAAAAAATCCATCATCCCTCATTTTCTCTCTCTAATCTAGAGAGAGAAAATTTTGGAATATGTACAAGCTTCTCTCCTCTTGAATGGCTCCCTTTCCATCCCAAGCATCTCTCCTCTCCACCATGCCTCCAAATTCCCTTTCTAGATAGAGAAAAAAATTACACACTCTCTCTTTCTCTCTCCAAAATTGGAAAGAGAGGGGTTTTATCTCTCTAAACCTCTCCACACACTTCCTTATACCTCCTAAACCCCTCTCCATGCAAAGCCCCATCAAATCCTCTCTTTCCCTCTTTCTCTCTCTAGAAAGAGAGCACACACTCTCTCTTTCTCTCTCCACAATTGAGAAGAGATGGGTTTTCTCTCTCTAAACTTCTCCCCTCATTTTCCTACACCTCCTATTCCCTTTCCACAAAAAATCCTTTCTTTCCCTCTCCTTCCCTCTTTTTCTCTCTCTAGAAAAAGAGCTCTCTCTCTTTCTCTCTCTAGCCTTTGTTTTTAAATAAAAAAGTCATATATGATTAATTTTATTGCACAAATAATAATAATAAATTTTAAATTGTGCATCACAGGTTTCCCACCATCGTTGTCATTTGTCATCGTCGCCTCGATTATTGCACACCTAAGGTAAAAAGTCTGATACTAGTATTTTACATTTCTATGCATGAAATAAGTACTCGTGACTGATTTTGTTAGCAAGCGAGAAAACTTAAGTACCTGTGACCGCTCTTATCAGTGAGCTAGGCAATTTGCATGCATGAAATATAAGTGCCCGTGACCGATTTTTTTAGCGAGCAGGGAAATTTATTATTTGTAGAAGAATTGTTTAATTAAGTACCCGTCATTGCTTTTAGGCTGGGAAAATATTGTGCTTTAAACATGTTACTTGAAGACCCCGTGACCGCT
Organism: Dendrobium huoshanense; assembly: GCA_016618105.1. Lineage (NCBI taxonomy): Eukaryota > Viridiplantae > Streptophyta > Magnoliopsida > Asparagales > Orchidaceae > Dendrobium > Dendrobium huoshanense. Next base: position 7,960,305 of record CM028346.1, read on the forward strand.
TTTGTTAGCGAGCGAAGAACGAGACTGCAGATGCAGTGTTATTTGATACCTACCATGACTGTCTTTCTATGCGGGGACGACGCCGGAGTGCTGTAAAAATTTTCAACTGAACCTATGACTTAGAAAATTTTAAAGAGATTAAGATCCACCTACAAGCATATACAAGGTGTTTGTGGAGATGCATTCAAATGAATAACTAAAATTTGAACTTAAATGAGAACTTAACTTGAGCTCAATCCGGACATTAATTGAACCTGCAAACATTTGACTCAAATTTGGATGAACATGAACTCTAAAGAACTTGAATTGTAATGGAGCATACAAAGCCAAACCTTGGATCGATGAATGAACAATCAAGATCTAAGCGAATCCTAATCATTCCAGTGGACATAAAAGAGCACAAAGCTTGTGATGACCAAGGGACTCCAAATGCAACCATACAAGAAAGGGGTTATGATGAATAAAGCTTTATCCCATTAAAAATAAGGTCGTAGCAATAATTAGAGGCGATGCATAGTCTAACTACAAAAAAAAGAATGAATACTGCAAATCATTCAAGGCTGATAATTATGACATTTATACCAATCATGTAAGCAAGTGTGAAAGAACTCGTGGTAAGAGAAGAACTCCGCATACGAATTATTCATAAGAAATGATGCAAAGTCTTCAAATTTCTATCAATAAATAAAATTATTGTGCAAACCACAAGCTACTCTCAGAATTGATATAAGGCTTGCAACCATCGACACGATTCATTTGCGATCGATAAGATCGAAGAAAATGAACTTCATGAAAGCAAACACAACTCAAAGTGAATGCAAGGATTTATGGTAGAAGGATTTGTTCGATTAAATATATTTGCAAAAATGGGTGACACGAAGGAATGTGATGGCGTCCTTATCACCAACAACAACCCAACTCCAAGAAGATGCATCAAAGGAAAATGTCAAATGCAAATGAACATGCAAGAATCCATAGTGGATTAAGAACCCCAAGGACAATCCACTTATAAGTAAAGATCAAAGTGAAAAATGTGATGGGAAGCTCGCAAGCAATGGTACAAAATCTACAATCATTTGCCCTCTACATATAATGAGATTTGACATGCAGTGAATATAACAGTTTGATGAATTCAACGAATTATTTGCCCTCTACATATAATGAGATTTGACATGCAATGAATATAACGGTTTGATGAATTCAACGAGTTTGGAGTGAATGAAGTATATGTATAATCAATAGTGTTCAACTCCAAGCAAGCATTTTAGCTTGACTGCAAATAATAATTCTACATGAGGCAAGCTTACTAGTACATATGGAAGTCCCTACGAGACACCATAGAAGACTCCTTATTTATTCAACAGTCCACTCAAATTAATGAACTATTTATGAATGATAACAAGAGTCATACAACTAGTGAGGATTCAAAATCCATCATATACACAATACCTTGTAAGCAGGTAGAAGCAAAGGATGTATAGAAAATACAAGTTCCTATGAGCCAAAAGTAGGAGATTAGTTAGTGCACTACAATCTACCTGCAAAAATCATGCAAGTAATGCACGACAATCTACTTGTGCAACGTAGCGAACAACTAAATCTAGAAGTTGTTCTGCCCCGCCACCGAATCCACAACGTGTACCATAGTTTGTATACACATAGGTACACAAAGGGATAAATTTAATCATAATATCAGCATGGGCCTCGACGAGCGTGTTATTGGTACACACGAGATGCCTAGGGATGCTGCATAGGTCAATAAGTGAATTCAGGTTCAAACCTGATCCTTCTATATAGATCAATAGGAGCCGACAGGGTTCAAATCTTTAAACAAATACACGGTTATGGCAACATGTGTATTGGTTTTAATACATTCGTATTAGGCCTTCAAGGCCTACAATCAAAAGAATTCACAAATAAAGGTGCAAAGCCTACAAAACCCGATCCTCCTAAGCAAGTAAATAGGAATATATATGGTTCGAATCATCAGATAAATATATGGTCACAAAATTTACTGAAATATTTATTTTGTACATTCATTTTAGGCCTTCAAGGCTTTTGATAAAGAAAATTCACAAACAAAGGCATAAAGCCTACGAGAAACCCGATCCTCGGTCAATAGTTCGGCCGAGTCGACAATGTTCAATCAACAAATGGAAATGACCCCACACCCCAATGTTGGCCGTGTTAAATGCAAATCTCAACTGGTGGAGTCCATTCCAAACATTTCAAATGCCTTTCAAACTCCACACAAATACCCAAAAAATCCAAAATTCCAAATATTTAAAATTGAAATTATCTATTCATACTTAAAGCAAAATCCATCCACCCTCCGCAATAGTTTGCCAGGGTGGACAAATTCAAATATAACTTTAGCTCACTTAGAGCCAAATGCCTAGTCGAAAATATCATAGGATCCATTCTCAAACAATCTCCAACAAATAAGGACTTGGTATGTGTCATCTAACTGGCAGTTTAGCTCCATGTAAGGATTCAATTGTGTTCTTCAAGCTTCATCTTTGGTTCCTTGGTAGCTCTAAGGAGACGATCATCAACATCAGATCCATGTTCTCTGCCTACTCTAGGAGAGAGTATAATGATTTCAAGTTCTCTGCCTACTCCAGGAGGAAGTAAAAGGATTATAGGTTCTCTGCCTTCACCAGGATCGTGGAAAAATTTTCAAGGTACTCTTCTTCATTGGGTTGGTGTAAAGATTTTTTAAGGACTTCTCCACCTTGCTGTGGGGGTAAAAGAGAGACACTTTTTTTAGTTCACTACCTAGAGGGGAGGGTCCTGGGAGTGGACGTAGGTCAGGTTGACCAAACAACTATAAAATTTGGTGTGTTCTTTCTTTTTATTTTTCTTGCATTTAATTTATGCAATTATTTTATGATTTATTCTGTGGTTGAATTCTCTGATTTTATTATCTACTTACGCACAAGTTTTTTTTTTAAAGATTCAAAAAGATTTTTATTTTTATTTAAGAATTTTTAATACTACCAATTCACCCCCCTTCTTTGTTATCCTCGGGCTAGTGCTTTAGGATTTAACACCCATCATAAACTTTCAAGTGGTATTAGATCAGGATTTGTAAGATCAAGTTTTAGAAAACTTTTAAATTAAGATCCATGGATAACTTTAGAAAAAGAATTATCGCGGGGATATTTACAATCATCACTACAGCGTGCATCATATAAACCTTGGAAGGAGTCGGGTAAAGAGTGTGGAGAGGCGTGAGGGAGTTGGGCATAAGTAGAGGGATGTTAAATTGAAAGGAGAGGAGCTGAATTTGAAAGGCAAGGGGTTGATTATGATCAAAGGGATGTCAAATTTGAAAGGAGGGAGATGAATATGATCGACGGGGTACTGAAATTGAAGGGAGAATATGGGCTTGTAATGAAAGGTTTGGATACAAGTGGAGAATGGATGATTGGCACAATTAGGAGGAACCACCCCTTGGAGATGGAAAACTTTTGATGAAGTTGGGGTGACAAAGGAGATCTGATGGTGAGGTAGCTGAAGATGCCTATTTTTAAGGGAGATGATCCTTATGGGTGGATCTACAAGGTGGAAAGGTACTTTACCGTCAATAGGATGATGGAGGAAGAAAGACTGACATTAGTTGGGATATGCTTGGAGGGAAAAGCTCTAGCATGATACTAGCGGAAGGATACGAGGAGACCCATATGAACCTGAAGGGAGTTTAAGGACTACTTGTTGGAATTCAAACAAGCAAGGAGGGAACTTCTATGAGCAGTTCTTCGCCCTGACACAAGATAGGATAGTTGTGGAGTATTGTGAGCAATTTGAGCACTTGGATAACAGACTTGACCAGATTTTCGAGATTATACTGGTTGAACATTATGAAAGGGCTCAAATTAGAGATTCGGGCAGTAGTTAGAGTGATAAACCTCTTTATTTAGGAGAGGCTATGAAGCTAGCCCAGCTAGTGGAGGATCAGAGGGACCTGGAGAGAGGGGCTAGAGGCAAAAATTCAAGCGTTCTATACAAGATGACCACAACCTTTTTAACATCCAAGGAGCCAACATCAGGTACACTTAAGGAGACCCTAAAAGAGAAATTTGTAGGAGAAAGACCAGGGGAAAACTTCAAAAATTTCACAGAGACAAAGCTAGATGAAAAGAGGTTGAAGGGGTTAAGTTTCATATGTTAAGAGAGGTATACACCGGGTCACAAGTGTAATGACCGAACTCTTCAGGTTTTCAGTTTTTTTATGACAAGAAAGTTAAGGAAGGAGCCGTCTTTTCGCCTTGCAGACAAAGTGGTCTTTGGGAGGGGGTATTGTTAGACGTCAAATAGGCGCCTATTTGACGGAATAGCATTCCACATGTTTAGGCGAAGCATGCATCTATTTAATTAAGGAGGGGCTCAGGAGTCTAGCAGTAATTAAGGCTCGCAATTAAGAGGAACTTAAAAAGGGGATTAGGAGAGAAATTCAAATTATGAGTGTTATTTTGGTATTAACTATATTTTGTATGTTTTAAATACATTGTTTAACCTAGAATTAAGTTTTATCTTGTGTTTGCTAAAATTTAGAGTGTTCTTAGGGAGTTTTGGGCTCTAGCCACCGGCTAGAGATTTGGGGAGTCAGATCCTCTCCAATTGAGAGTCCATTGTAACTTGTTCGTTTTCTTCCTTATTTCATCAATTGAAGAGTGTTTTCTTCCATTATCTTTCTACAAATAGCCTTCGAGATTGTATTTGGATTGTTGAAATTCAATTTCATCCAAGGGGAATTGTATTTCTATAACCATTTCCTATCATAAACCACATGGAATAATTGATTCTAGCAAAAAAAAAAGCTTCAACTAATTAGGTAAGAGAAATTCTTAGCATTTTAAGAACTTAAAGTACGTCTCAACTGAAAGGAAAAGATGTCATGAATTTGACATGCTATTCAGATTTTTGTTAGACCAGTCCATTGGACTGGTCTAGCCGGTCCACATGGGACCGGCATAGGCGCGAACGAGGCGGAACGCCTCTGCCTCCTACTTTAGCCGCATACAATGCACGATCAAACGGAGCATTTTAGGAAGGATTTTTAAGGGATTTGGGAGGGAAATTTGAATGTAGAGACTGTTTAGGGATTTCCATTTGATTTGTATGCATAAAAAATTTGTTTACCCAGGGTTATGGCTTCTTGAATTTGGCTGAAATTTTAGATCTCCCAGATTTAGGTTTTCTTTGGGCTCTAGCGGCGTCTAGAGATTTGGGAGAGATCAATCCTCCTCTCGAATAGAGGAAAAATTATATCTTGATATTTTCCTTTCTATTTCATCAAATAATACAAATTATCCACTATTGTTTTGTGATTTTGTGAGGATTTTTGTGGAGAATTCTCCTTGTTTTCTGAAGATTGATAGGAAATACTTGAGATCTACAAGTGTTTCCTATCAAATTGGTATCAGAACAAGTCTTGGGACCGGTGGTGGGCTAATTTTGACAAATTCCACCAACTGTTTTTGGTCCGGAAAAGGGGGATGTTGTCATTTTTGGAGTCCCAAATTCAAATTTTATGAATCTACAAACTCTAGATTGTGATGGCGGCCAAGAAGGTGGATGCTTTGGAAGAAAGGCTTGAAAGGGAAATGAATCAAATCAAGACTATGGTGGAGGAAAAGATTTCATCCATGGAAGGACAAGTAGCCAATCTCTAGGATGTGATGGAGAAAATGTTGGAAATCCACAACCAAATGGTAGCTTCCGTGGCTACAGATGTCGAAGGAAAAAGCACGAACTCTGAAATCCGTAAGGAGAAAGATGAGGTGGAAATAATGGAAGGAGAAAGAAGAATACCCCATATGGGGAACGCCATGAGGGATACTATGGCCGTCGAGGTTCTAATTTTGAAGAAAGAATAGGGGACTTCGAAGGGGGTTTGGGCTATGTCAAGGATAGGAAAGACCAGAAGACATGGAGAGGGCCGAGAACTTGGGAGAGAGGAAGCTATGGAAGAATATGGGGGAATTGTGGTGATCAGAATGTGATGAAGCTGAAGATGCCCATATTTAAAGGGGAGGATTTATAAGGTGGAGAGATACTTAGCGGACAATGGGTTGGTAGAGGAGGAGAAGCTAATAGCGGCAGTCTTGTGCTTAAAAGGGAAAGATCTATCATGGTACCAGTGGAGAGACCAGAGGAGGCCTATCAAGAATTGGAGTGAATTTAAGGACTGCATAATAGAACGCTTCCAAACCGATCGGAGAAAATATTTCTATGAGCAGTTCTTTTCTCTGACGCAAGAGGGATCAGTAGCATACTACCGGGAGCGATTTGATCACATGACAAGTAGGGTGGAGCATTTATCATATAATATACTTAAGGGGAACTTCATGAAGGGGCTAAAGGAAGATTGTCCGGATGCCGCGGGACTTGGGGGAGGCCATGAAGTTCGCACAGCTGGTTGAAAATAAAAAAAAATCTAAAGAAGGGAACTAGGTGAAACAACTCAGGAGGCTCATATAGGACAACAAACACTCTTCTAGCACCCAAGCGGCCTACATCAGGCAACATTAGTGAGACCACCATGGAGAAGCTAGTAGGAGGGAGTGGAAAAAATTTCAAGAGGCTGATAGAGAAGGAGATGCAGGAAAAGAGGGTAAAGGGGTTATGTTTCCTGTGTGATGAGAAGTATACTCCAGGGCATAGGTGTAGAGATCGAACTCTTTAGGTTCTCACCATCTGTGATGACGAGAAAATTGAGGAGGGAGGTGAGCGAGAGATGGATGATAAGTTGCATCTGGATATGGTGGAGGTCTTCCTGAATTAAAAAGTAGAAATCACTTCGAATCATACGATGAAGGTTAAGGGGAAAATATCAGGCATATAGGTGGTAGTATTGATTTACATTGGGGCTATCCATAATTTTATTTTCAGTCAGGTCATCAACCAACTGGGAGTTAAATTGGTGGACACTGGTTATTATGGGGCGATAATGGGTATAGGGAAGGTGGATAAAGGCCATGAGATCTGTAGAGGAGTGGTGTTAACTATCCAAAGGATTCAAGTAAGGGAGGATTTTATCCCACTAGAGCTAAGAAGTACCGATGTCATCCTGGGGATGAAGTGGTTGCAAACCTTGGAGAAAACCAAGGACAATTGGGGAGCACTCATGATGAAATTAATTGTGGATGGGAGAAAGGTCGTTATAAGGGGAGATGAAGGGCTATCCAAAGCCATAGTATCACTTAAGATCATGGTTAAAAGCCTACAAGAGGTGGGAGAAGATTATTTGGTGGGACTACACATGCTAAATGTGATCAAGATTGGGGAGGGAGGGAATATTTCTCTTTTAGTGCAGCCCTTGATTTAACAATTTAGTAAGGATCTTCAGCCACCTCAAGAATGGACACCTCTACGAGAACATGAGCATATCTCCACCTTGATGACAAGGTGGATCTTTGGGATGGGAGTATTGTTAAACTGGTCCATTAGACCGGTCCATGTGGGACCAAACCAGGCGCGAACGAGGCGAAACTCCTCCGCCTCCTGCTTTAGCCGCATGCACCACAAGATCTAACAGAGCATTTTAGGAATGATTTTTGAGGGATTTGGGAGGGAAATTTGAATATAGGGAATGTTTAGGGATTTCCTTTTGATTTGTATGCATTAAATACTTTATTTTCCTATGGCTAGGGCATCTTGAATTTGGCTGAATTTGGAGACCTCCTAGATTTAGATTTTCTTTGGGCTCTAGCGACATTTAGAGATTTGGGAGAGATTAATCTCCTCTCTAATAGAGGATCAATTGTATCTTGATATTTTCCGTTTCTATTTAATCAAATAATACAAATTATCCACTATTTTTTATGATTTTGTGCGGCTTTTTGTGGAGAATTCTCGTTGTTTTCTGAAGATTGATAGGAAATACTTGAGATCTACAAGTGTTTCCTATCAATTTTCTCCCAGGTTCACATCTTTTTAGTTTTCTTCAATAAGAAAAAATTGCCAGAATATTCTACAACCCTCAGTTGATCAAAAACGGACAAAATAATACAAATATAAGGATCTTATCTAAAAAGTACCAAAGATTATTATTTAATGACGTTACCTGCCCTTCATGCGTAAGAACATGACCAATCCAATATGTCTGAAAAATAGATTAAGAAAAACCAGAAAAGTAAAAGATGAATGAACACATTACATGAAACTATCAAAAAGCATTGACTTTTTAGCCAGATGAGCGTGTAGGTTACAAAATCAACAAGGCGGTTGCTGTTATCAAGGGCATAATAGTTGGAATGAGGTACCATCACTGAAGCAGTAAAAGGTGAATACAAATATATGGCTGTCAAGAAGAAAACAGAGATTAAAAAAAAAAGAATGCTTTGAAAAATTTATATAAAAAATTTCATGAATAAAATAAACAACAAATAGTTCTTACATTTAAATATCATATATGCCTTGTAATGAAAATTTGATTCACTTATGCAATTAATTTCCCACCTTGGTGGTCAGAAGTCTACAAGGCTACAAACACCTTACTAAGATAAAGGACCGATACACTTGACATTTTTGATGTTTTAACAGGGAAAATTCAGAGCTTGGTCTATTAAACAACTGTAAATTGATTGAGACTACTTAGTTTTGTCTAAAACAAGCCAATTATAAATAATTAAATACTAAGGTGCAACTTGAGAGACTATGTTCAGCAAGTTTATCCTGTCCTAAGATCATGTTCCACCATATATTTAACTAACTAACAACAATAACATTAAGTCTTTATCCCACTACGTGGGGTCAGCTACATTATCTTTTTTCTTCATTATGACTTGTTAATAGTCAAATTATCAATTAAATCTAATAAAAGAAAGCTCATTTCTAATAATTTCTACCCAAGTCTTTTTAGGTCTACCTCTGCCTTTCTTAATATAGGTCAAATCTAACACATGTATTATCCTAATTGGGTCATTTTATATAACCAAATCATCTAAGGCGACTCTCTCTAATCTTATATGCCACTTGAGCTAATCCAACCTTTTCACGTATATACTCGTTTCACATTCTATCTCTAATAGTGAAGCCACTCATGCACCTTAGCATCTTCATCTCAACTCTACAATACTTAACTTAATTTTATGCATATCTTTTAATGACCTAAATTCTATGTTATAAGGCATTGCAATTTTTGGGTCTATTTGTCAGAGTGATGGTGAAATAGATGGAGATATTATTAGTAGAATTCAGTTGGATGAGGTGGAGTAATACATCGGGCTTATAGTGTGATAAAAAGTCCACCTCAAACTTAAGAGAAAATTATATAAGATGGTGGTGAGACCTACAATGCTTTATCTTACAGAATTTTAGCCATTAAAAGAGAAGCATAATATTAAGTTAAGTGTTGTAGAGATGAGATGCTCAGGTCCATTAGTGGCTTTACTCTTAGAGATAGGATACAAAATGAGCATATACGTGAAAAAGCTAGAGTAGCTCGAGTAAAAGATAAGATTAGAGAGAGTCTCCTTAGATGGTTTGGTCACATAAAACAGCAGCCTTCTGATGACCTGGTTAGAAAAATAGATGTATTAGATTTGACTTATATTAAGAAAGGTATCACATAAAACGGTAGCCTTCCAATGACCCGGTTAGGAAAGTAGATGTATTAGATTTGACTTATGTTAAGAAAGGTATAGGAACACCTTAAAAAGACTTAGTTAGATCTTATTAGAAATGACCTTTTTTATTAGATTTAAATAAGAATTTAACTCTTAACATGATACAATGGAGAAAAATGATTCATGGCTTCATGCAGTCGACCCTACAGTGGGATAAATGCTTGATGTTGTTGTTGTAGTACTTTCATCATTGAAAGCAACACATTCCTTTCTCAATTTCCTCACATAAACCTAACAAATTTGCAAATGGTAAGCTAGTAATATTAGAACCAAAATAGTTCTCTTAGAAGTTTGTGATGGAAGAATTATAAAATTAAGTCCAGCCAATGCTATAACTTCCTCATGTTTCATACCTCACAAGATTTTAGGAATAATATCGTCGACCAAATAAAAAAAAAACCTATATATTATTAAATATTTTATTTATTCCGCTAAATCCAAATATTACAAAAGGATAATTAATCGAATATATATATGTTTTTTGGTTGCTTGAAGAATTAAGAATAGAAATAGTTGATAATTAAAAGAGTTTCCTCACTTTGATATTTATGTTAAAAGGAATAGCCAACGGAAAAGAAGAAAAAACAAAACATCTTGATTAATTAATTGAGATTATTATTTATAATGATTTGTTTGTAATGACAATAAAAATTTATAATTATAGCTAATTCATAAATAATTAAAATATAATTAAAATTAATTAATTGTATCATAATTAATTTTAAATTATATTATTTTTATAGTTATGTTCATTGATTTAAATTAGAATTAATAAGTGCAAAGAAAAAATTTTAGGCTTAATTTGAAATGGTTTCTTAGAGCAACTTTTGTAGTACGAAATTCAATTTTTTTACTAACAACTTTCTCTAATAAATACTATATATGCAGAAGAATCTTAGTATTTGGATCAATTCGTACAAATGACCTGCTTAGTAATCAAGAACAAAATCCAATGAGGAAGAGGTTACTTGGAAAAATCAAATGAAAAATATCTCAGAATATATTTATAGAATTTATTATATAATGGCCCCGCTCTCGGATGAGAGTAGCAGCACAAATTAAAAAAAAAAAAATTAAGGAAGTAAAGGCAAAATGCTATGTTAATTAACATTTTGTGCAGTGCGTAGGTGAGCTTGATATATTGATTGAGATAATTTTCTTCTTATTGTTTGCTATTCGGTATATATGATATGGAAAGAAAGAAATGAGAGGAAGTTTGGCAGCCATCATAAGTCTGTTTCAGAAAAAGGATCATATTTTTAAGTGAAAACCATACTTCTTTAGCATTTGTAGTTCATTCATCGGGATTTTAACGATGCATAGTTTGCACATAATGTTTTTTTTTTTTTTTTACATAATAAGACATTCCAATGACTTCTTGTAATAATTTTGTAGATGATATAGAATTTGGGGCAATCGATCAATGAGGTTTATAATAATTCACTCTTTTGATAATGGTTGACTAGTGTTGCTAGGCTAATGAATGTCAGCAATCTCTAGTTCATTTATGTAACTTGTTAAATTAAATTTGATTGTGCATAATATTTCAAATGCACCTCATTTGATTCTTATTGGAATCAAATTAGTCCGTGGCAGACACCTGAGCTTAATAGCAAGTCGAAATGAAAAGTGTGCAAGTGATCTGAAAATTTGCAAATATTTATAATTAAAATATTTAAAAATTATGATGAATTGATGTCTTCTATCTTATTTCCATATATTTTAAATTGGTAGGCGATTCATTAATTCTTTTGATGAAAAGTTTCTTTCGCATTTCAATTTTCAAAGTGCAAACCAATAATTAAATAAGCATTTAATAAGATTTCATACAAGTTTTTTGTGCAAAACAATTGCTAAATGAGCAAAATTAATATATAACTATTTCATAAGATTTTTATTGACATTAGAGAGAAGATAGAAAATATGATATATATGCTATGTAATTATAATGAAAGTGCTATTTAAAATTAACCCTCAATATTATTATAAGATCATAAGTTGCTCAACTTCGTATGTTATTTGAAAGCTTTGATTATCAACTAAAAGGTATTTAGTTTGAGTCTTGCATATATGATGTGCGTGTGAGTTTACTTTAATTGTCATAAATGTTTTAAAAAAAGTTTTAGATATTTAATATTCACTAGTTAATTAGATAAGTAGAAAATTATATCATAAATAAAATTTAATGAAAAAAAAAAGAGTTTATCTAAATTACGTGGATAAAAATTATTTAGAATCATTTGCCGAAAATAAATTTAACATCCCACAAACATATAATATTAAATAAATAAAAATTAATTATTCATATTATAAAATAAAAAACAATTAGGACAAACTTAATGTTGATTACAATGCACCATTATAAGACTTCTTTGGACACACTTTCTCACTACATTTTAAAACGACTTTTTAATAATAAAAAAATTTCTTTAACTAAAAGTTTTGGCACGAACTATTCTCACGGTGTTGTATTCCATTATAAGACAATTTCTTTAACTAAAATAGCTTACGAACTATTCTCACGGTGTTGTATTCTTTTCGGAAGGCTGTTTCTTTGAAAATTGCAAAATGGAAAAATTCTGGGGAACTGATGGATTTGTTGTGATCTATATCACTGGTTGTATTTTTGCTACTATTTTCTGGAACAGTCTGATGCCTGATCTTATCCTGTTTGTTCTAGATTGGTTTTTGAGGGCAATGATGTTCGAATTGTCTTTCTCCCCTTGGATGGCAAGGTTTTCTGTCCATTTCTGTAGCAGTTGCTGATCACAACTTTACAACCAGGGGATTTTTGGTTTCACTGAACCCTTTTACTTTCAGTTATAATCCCTGTTTAATTTGTTCCTTTTTATGTTTGTTTTTTGGTTTTTACTTGTTATTCCTTTGAGTGGTTTATTTTTGCTGCTCCTTTAGGCTTTAGACTCTCTTTTTTCGTTCAATATATGTATCTATTTTCATGTTTTTACCCACAAAAAAAAGTTGAATTAGAAACTTAAATAAAACGGGGAAAAGTGCTCATGAACGGCAATGTTTTACACTTTCTCTGATTAATTTTTTTATTTTAACGCTTCCATAAGGAATATCAATGTAATCGCAGATCAGCTTGGTTTGAAATTCTCGCTCTCTCTCTCTCTCTCTCTCTCTCTCTCTCTCTCTCTCTCTCTCTCTCTCTCTCTCTCTCTCTCTCTCTCTCTCTCTCTCTCTCTCTCACTTGCACGACTGATCCCTCTATCCCAAAACGTAAACCCTAGAAAAATGTCGTCCAGGCTCAAGGAAAGGGGAAGAGAGGGTGGAAAGATCATCGCTTCTAAATTTCAAACCAAGATAAGCCAAGACAGTCTTCCCCACCCAAGACTCATCTCAGCGAGGACCGCACTAGTTGACCATAAGGAGAATCCCCGTCCAATCTCCACTGGTCGTCCTTCTATGGCCTCCTCCGCTAGAAATGGGAAACCAAGACCCGTTTCAGCCGGCGTGGCTACTGTTTCTCCCAAGCATGCTGAGAAGAAGCCTGTAAATGCCGTCGTACGCTCTACATCTTCCCTTTCCAGAGGTAAAGTTGCTGACTTTCATGGCGATGCCATCACTAGAATTTCTAGCTTCGGGAAAAGGAGAAGCTTTTCTGGATTTAGGACTTTTAAGGAACTGGCAGCAAAAGCCCAACTGGGTAATGATGCGTTGGGATCTCTGAAAGATGCTTCTAATAGATATCAGAGCAACGTTCATGAGAAGCTTGCACTATTAGAAGGCAAGGTTCAAAAATTAGCCTTGGAGATCAACCACACCAAAGAGATGTTAGATAAGAACAAGCCAAGTAAATCTGGGCTTGCTCTTTCTGATATCCAGAACAACTACTAGATTTGTATATGTGTGTGTTTTTCTTGTAATAGTTACTATCGTTTTTCATGTACTTCAGTTTGACTCATGTGATGTTCCATGAACCTTTTCTTTCAACCTCCTGTAGCCTTCTTTCCCTATGCTCAGCCTTCTCTCAACATTAGTGGCAAGCGTTACAATGTTCTTTGCTAATGGAACTTTCGATTTAACCAACTTCATCATCTTTCAAAATATAATTTATAACTTCAAGAAACCAAATGAATCATTGTTTAACTATGAGGAGCTATTATTTCTCGTTTGATGAGAGAATTACCAGTACTGGCAACTGAAATGACATAGCTTCTATGGTTATCCTCCAAAAGCATTCTCCTCGACCCTATACAGTAGGAAGGGAGATTAGAAATCTGCATTGAGGACATCTAAAACATTTATAATTCCAGGAATAGCAACAAGTGCATCTATGTTGATGTTCATTATATGAAGTGTCATTTTAAGGAAAGTGTTTACAAACGCTTTAGAAAAAAATAAATAAATAGTGGCAAATAAAGGCAACCTGAAAATTCTTATTAGTGAAGAATTACACTGGAGAGTCCTTTTGGTAAATATTTTTCGGTGTTTCTTAGTGCTTTTCAAAATCAAATAAAATCACAGATGCTCTACTACTGTGTTGCTAATGATCGTGAGACCAGTAAAATGGTGCATGAACAATTTAAAATTGAGTCGCATGTTTTGATACAAATAAAAAATGTGAAGTCATATTTTTGAAAACTGAAATAGCTAAAAGAACCACCATATGAAGACTCATAAATTAGCTTATGCAGTACAACCATTCATAACAAATAAGCTAGCAAAAGACAATTTGGATATAGGCTACTTAAAGGTGTTAGACAAGACCACTAAAGTTCTGAACCGAGCTCACATCCTTTTTTGGGCCTATCTTTATTTTTTATCAAATTTCTTTTATCCATGATTAGAATTTTTGTTAGATTTAATTATTCTCTTTGGATACAAGATTTTGTTAGAAATTATTATTATTATTATTTAAGATTGCAAACTTGCGTTAAGAACTAAGAAAAAGCTATTCCAAACTAATCAAGAAAAGCAAGCCTCATATTCCTTCTTCAAAAGACTAGATAATGAAGAAGGAATATCAGGAGAAAGAAAAGAATCAAAACAAAAGTTATTATGAAAAGCTAGAGTTGCACACAAATCTGCAACTTTGTTAGAATTTCTAGGGATGTGTTGGAAAATTACCTTATTGAAATCGTGGAGAAAAGAAATCTGCTCAGAGATCTGACCATCGGCAGTGGAGTTTGCAACAAAATTATGAAGGAACTTGATGGCATTGTAGTTGTCCCCTTCTATTATTAAGCCTTTACAATCAAATTTCCAATCTTGAATGAAGTTCTTCAAAGAGAAAACAGCTTCAAACTCAAGTTGGTTGATATCCCAATGAAGTTTTTGCTCCCCAAAAGCAAGAAGTAAACTTCCTGTAAATTCTCATGCTACACCACCAATGCTTGCCAAATTTGAATCTAGTAAAGATGCATCAATGTTAATTTTGATCCAATCCAGTGGTGGGGGATGCCATGAGGTTTCAGACTCCCTAAGGAGGTTAGCATCCTAGTTAACTAGCATTGGATACTTGCTTGTGGCAGTGAATAAAACGTTAGCTGCAATCACAGAAACTAGAATTGAAGGGTTACTGTGCTTCACATCATTCCTACGGTTCCAGGAGAAGTAAACTGCTGTGCAGTAGATCTTGACACAATCTAAGCTTGCATTGGAAAGGCATCTCAACTGCTAAAAACATTTTGTAAGAGAGCTGAACAAAGGAATACTAAATCCCCAAGACCTCAGCTTACATAAGATCTCATTAAGTGATTTGCAATGAACTAAAATATGATCACTATTTTCCTTAACTGGGCAACCATAAGCACAATGATCATTATTGCTAAGCTTTCTGAATTTAAAAAATTCATTCTTGGGAATGGCAAACCTGCTTAATCTCCACTAGAAGAGTTCAACTCTTGGTTAAACTTCAGCTTCCGAAGCTAATTGACAAAAGCAGAGTCATCAAAAATTTTGTGGCCCGTAATAGATTCAGAGTAAGCCAAAGAGGAGATAGACTTACCAGAGTGATGATACAGAAGTTCCATGTAGTCATCATCTCCCTCCTGGATAACACATTGGAGTACGATGAGGTTGACCAACTCAATGTTGAAAAAACGGTTGAGTTCTAATGTATTTAAATTACCATCTTCAAGGAAAAAGCTCTGCAACGTCAGATTTTCCAGACCAATGCAGTCAGCAAGCATAGGACATTTGTTGAAATATTTATCAAGCAACCAAATGTCATTCATGACGCTAATGCTAGCACCATTAATCATATTCCACCTAACAATTGATTTAAGGAAAGAAACTCCATCAGAGATGACGGATCGAGCTGCAGATTGGCCATACTTAATCATATTACTCCACATGAATGAGCCTTGTTTAGCATTCAAGCATTTATAAACCAGAGATGATGGGTTTTGGTAGAACCGCCAAGCTAACCGAGCTCTTAAGGGACCAACTTTTTTAACTGTAGAGTGCATTCCCATACCACCGCTATCTCTAGGAATGCATAACTCATCCCAGGCTATGTAATGAAGTCCCTTGACACCAAAGTTCTGATGCCAGATGAAACCTCTGCAGATACTGTCATGCTCATAGAGTATCTTCTTGGGGATTAAAGAATGCGTTGAAATAAAAGTAGGTAGAGAAAATAATGAAGATTTGGCAAGAATCAACCTTCTCGCCAGTGAAAGGAAACGAGCTCCCCAAGCATTGAGCTTATCCAATGCATGATCAACTACAAATTGAAAATCATTCTTGACCAATCTTCTCAGGGCAATTTTGATCCCCATATATTGTATCTCTTTGACATCTTTGAATCCTAATATTTTGCCAATCTTACGTTTCACGGAGGGTATGACAGATTTCCCAAAGATAATTTGGGATTTGGTCTGATTAATACCTTGCCCAGTCCAATCGCAATATTCTGAAATTAAGTTCATCATAACTTTAAACTGAGAGCTGATCCAAACAGCAGCACATCGTCAGCATAGAGTAAGTGTGTAACTCTTGGAGCTCTGGAGGAAGTTTGGATGCCTAATTGATGACCTCTTTGCTTAATTACACTAGAGAGTAGCTTAGAGCACATGATGAATAGATGAGGCGACATTGGACATCCTTGCCTAAAGCCACTCTTGGCTTCAATCCATCTGGCTCCTTTGCCATTCAAGAGAATATAAAAATGAACATTGGTGACACATTCCAAAATAAGAAATGAGAATTTCACCAGGAAACCAAACCATGAAAGAACATTTTCCAATGTTTTCCAACACATACTATCAAAGGCTTGAGCCATGTCAAGCTTGATAGCAATGAGATCTTTCTTATTTTTTAAAATTCTGAACTTGTTGAAGATTTCTGAAGCAAGAAGATAGTGATTTGACATAGATCTACCCGGAACGTAGGCAACTTGCTCCTCAGAAATTAGCTTGGGAATGCAGATCTTTAATCTGTTTACTGGCATAGTAGTAGCAATTTTATAAATGGTTTGACAAAGACTAATTGGACAAAAGTTGGAAGGAGATACCAGAGACTTGGTCTTAGGGATGAGAACAATCAAAGTGTCCTTCCAAACTTCATTCGTGCATCCAGTAGAGAAAAACTTCTTGATAGCTTTCCAAGTAGTATCTTTGACAATGTCCCAATAGAATTTAAAGAATGATGAAGTAGAGTCGTCCAAGCCCGGGGATTTATTTGATCCTTGCTGGAAGACTGCAGCCGAGAAATCTGTCTCAGTGAATTTAGATTCTAAAAGGGCTCTATCTGTAGTATCAATTAGCTGGTTTAGTTCAACATAAGGCAAAGTCAAATTATTGCATTCCCTGAATTTCCATTTGTCTTCAAAGAACTTTAAAAAAACTAATTCAATTCTATCCGTTTCTTCAACAACATTATTATTCTCATCCCTAATTTGTCTGATCAATTTGTCGTTCTTTCTAGCTGTAGCATAAGCATGATAATATCTTGAATTGGTGTCTCCCTCTTCTTTCCAATTCACTTTAGCACGCTGGATCCACCACATAGATAATCTAAGTAAGGTGACATTAAGTTCCCTTACCATACTACACAGCAGAGTAAGATTTTCTAGGCTGAGACAACCATCAGCTTCTTCTTGTAACCGTAGTTTGAGAATATCACTCTTTAGTTCTTCTTTCAATTGAATCAGACTTTTACATTTATTCTTGTTCCAGAAAAAAAAAGATATTTCAAAGTTCTCTTAATTTTTCTATTAATAACTTGAGATTCATCCCCATAATCATGCTTATTCCATGCATTAGCAACAATATTCCTGGAAGCAGGATATGATTTCCAGGAATCCTCAAACCTGAAAGTTTTAGGATGAGAATGTGTAGTTTCGTCAAGCTTGAAAGCTATGGGACAGTGATCAGAGGCTATTCTAGCAAGATGCCTAATAGAAGCAGTCGGGACCATCTGTAGAGCCGTGAAGTTCAGCAAGCAGCGATCTAAGCGCTCCCAGATTCTGGCATTGCCTTGCTTATTGTTACACCAAGTGTATTTAGGACCGATTACATCTAAATCATGAAGGTCTTGGTTAGCCATGAATAACTTCATGTCCTTAGTCCCTTTGGTCAAGCAAAACCGTTTACAACCTCTCTTGTCATCCTTGGAAAGAAGACAATTGAAGTCTCCTCCCACAATTGTAGGAACATCAATCTTTATAAGATTGTCAAGTCGGCTCCAAAGATCTCTTCTGATTTGAAACTCCTTATGGCCGTAAACCATGGCCATATTCCAGATACCTTTACTGGGAGTAATCAAAGCCCCAAAAATAACTTGAGATGAATGATCTAACACAGTAAAGGTAGCCTGTTTGTTATTCCATATCATCAGAATTCTGCCAGTAGTGCCAACCTCAGGTTGATGAAAAAAATCCGAGTTGTTGCCAATACGTCTATTGATAACCTTCTTATTGATCGAAGCGAACTTTGTTTCAGCAAGGCCCACAAAGAAAATCAAATTATCTTTCACAACTTCCTTGAGGTAGAGGGAGGTCTCCTTCTTTCTGACCCCTCTACAATTCCAGAAAATTAAGGAAGACATTAATTAACTGAAGGGAGAAGTCCCCGTCTTTCTTTTTTCTTTTTCCCTCTACTTTCCTTTTCCTGGAAGCTGGTTCAATTGGTCCCAAAAATTTTAATTGAGGTTTCGATTTATTCTTAACAGAGTTGGTATTGATGAACTCAGTTGCATCAACCTTTGAAATCTCAGCTAACCCCTCAGGACTGATAAGAGGAAATTCTGATGGATCCAAATTTTTGTCACCAGAGCAATCTTGATTGCACTAGAACAAGCCGTAATTTCAATATGATTGGAATCAATAGTGATTCCAGTAGTTTTTTTATTGACCAAAGAACCATCTGAAAGAACAGTATTGGCGGGATCAACAATTCTAGTAGTTTTTTTATTGACCAAAGCACCATCTGAAGGAATAGTATTGGCGGGACCAGCAATTCAAATAAGAGGAGTGACACAAAAACCTTCAATACAATTCTCAACTATTGCTTCCTCTGCTTTATCAGCATTATCAGTAGTAGAGGAGATAATCGACCCAGAATTCATATTGACTTCCCTAAAATTCTCATCAACAACTTGATTAGAGACTTCATTTAGAATCTCAAAGCTGTTGGTCAGATTTAATTCAGCTTCAAGTGAAGCCTGTTGATACTGAGGGTTGTTTAAAGCTCTATCATCTGATTCCTTAACAGGGATATCTGAAGTATTACAGCTAACTGCAAAAAGAGTTTCTGATTCTTTTACACCCTTCTTCTGAGGTACCAAGTGATTTCTGATTTGCTTAGGTCTCTTTTTGAAATTAACATGAATCCAGGGACCATAATTTTCCTGTTGAGCAGGGTGAGCAGCATCATGAATGACATTATCATTCATTACATTACTGATTGCAGTAGTCTTGGCTATCAAAACATATGGGAAAATTGGTTTCAAGTGCCCAATTTTGGCACAGTTATAATAGAAAGAGGATAGTTTTTCATATTCTACTTTCTGAAAAAATCTTCCTCCCAAACCATCTACCCAAACTCCCGAAGGTAACTTTGATTCAAGATTAATACGAACACAGATACGCGTAAATTCCTTTTTGCTCCAACTAAAAGAATTGACATCAAAGAATAATGGAGTACCAATTCTTGAAGCAATCATAACAATGTTGACCTCATCCCAACAATGCAAAGGTAGATGTGGGAAGCGAATCCAAACCGGTGCAGTCAGTCCTTTCAATGATAATGGAGAGAAGGAAGGAGACCATTTGTCTAAGCTGACAATGTGACCTCCAATATACCATGGCCCCCCACTAAGAACTTCCTCCATAGCAGCAGCAGTCTTGAATGAGCAAAGGATCCATTTCAAACCCAAAGAGGTTAGATGAAAATTGTCGAATCTATTCCATTGCTTGCGCAACTCTATACTGCAAATCGAGAATAGAATATTCTTTCCCAAAAACTTCAGCACAACAGAGTTGGAGAGGTTTTGAGAGTTGTTGATTTCCTGATCAGAATTGAATTTAACTGCTACCCCATCAGAAGACATAACGGTGGAATTAGCGTCAAAGTTAATTTTAATACACAGAGGTTTTGTCCAGGCATTGAGAAAGGAAGCCTTCAGATTGACTGTTTAATCCGCAGATTTGGCTTCCATTGAAACCGTATTATCAAGATTGATAGTTGTATCATCAGGATTCATAGGCTTGGTCGAAATGATTCAACTAATGGATCAATCGGATAGGCTGATCTTCTTATTATCTTTATCGTTCAAATTCGAAGAAACAAAAACATCTTGTTCCAAAGAACCAAAGATTAATCCCGGCGAAGCAGAGGCCAAAGGATTTTTCTCCTTACCCTTACCCTTCTCTTCAAAAGAAGATATTGGTTTAACGAATTGAACAGTAGAACTAGAACTTTCTCTAATAATCAAAGGTTTAAAACCTGATCTTGAAATCGATTGATCACTGATACCAGAAGATCTCATTGGAGATAATCGCTCAGTAGAGATTTGAAGATCAACGCGATGATGTAGATCAGGAGGATCTGACGGAGGCCGGCCGGAGGCCACCATGAACGGAGGCAAGAAACCCACGAAAACAAGGATTCAAACTTTCTCTCTTTAGAAAACCAAGGCGTGGGCTTCTGTCTCTTACGTAACTCTCTCCCAGTTATAAATTATTTGAAATGGCTTTTCTTTATTAGATTGAAATAAAATTTAACTTTTAACATAACACAATGGAGAAAAATAATTCATGTTGCCGACCCCACATAGTGGGATAAAGACTTTATGTTTTTTTTATTGTTGTTGTTGGATACACGTTTTTGCATTTTTGTATAAAGCTGTTAATAAAGACTGCAAATGAAATTTAAATATCATTTTAACGGTACTGACACTTAATTGTTTTTTCTTAGTTAGGCATTTGAACAAACACTAGAACGACAGTCAACATGCAGCTGAAAACAGATTACTCAAGAATTCATGTAGAAAAATGCATCATTTGGGAAGCAGCTGCGCAGCTGCAATGACTACCAGGTTCTCTTGATGATAGCTAAGTGGCCTCCATAACAACATGTTGCGAGGCTCCGGGTAGTGAATAGTGTAGTTAACCTGTCCCCGCTCTACCATATGCAGTCACTCATAGGATAAGACACAGGAGAAATGAGAAAAAGAGAGCTCGAGCTTGGGTTTGTGTGCAAAAATTGAGATTTTGTGTTGATTTTCGTGAACATAGTTTGGATTAAGGTTGACAGGCTTAAGGGCTTGTATTACAAATCTCTTTTTAAGGTAAAATGTAATTTTGATGTAATTATGAGTTAGAATTGTGATATAAGCCAGGAATTGAGTTTAATTGAGAAAATTATTATTTTATTAAGTTGTTACTAAAAGAAAGGGAGTTCAATACAGTAAAAATAAAAAAATTGTTTTGTGAATCCAAAATTTACAGTGAGATACTAACTCCAATAAGGAAAAAAATTATTTATAAGATAATAATGGTTAATTTTTACAATTATATTAGATTTTCATGTCCATGTGAATAAACATATCCTTGTACTAAGCATTTTAATGATATTATATGCTATGCTTAAATCATTACCTGCTCAGATCCTTCTCAAATCCCACTTGTATCTGCCGCCTGCTACAGTTGCTTCATAAGCTGTAGTTCGGCGCCATTTATGCACGCGCGGCAGTAGCCCATTATGCGCCTCAATTTTTCTCATATTTGCATCGTTAAAACGAGACAGGAACGAAACCTCTCAGTTCTTCTGCTCCAGCTCTCTCTGTTTCTTCAAACAAAAACATCTGTGAGCCCAAATCGTTCGGTTAACCTCCCGCAGCCAATCGAAATCCTCCACTCTTCCTCCCATCAATAGCCTCGACCCTTACCTGATCTTCACGCCACAAGCCATATCCCGCTTCTCCCTTCCTCTTCAGCCTACTAGTCTTGAGCCCGACCAGCTGACCTCCTCAAGCTGCTACATCAGTTCACGACGCCACATGCGAAGCCGTTCGACCCCAAACAACCTCCAGCCAATCTTGCCCTATCTCCATCTACCCGAGCTCCAATACCTATGTATTTACCAAACCCAAGTATAGGTGATCCCTCTCACTAAAGCAATGAGTAGTTTCACTATTGCAATATCAGCATCAAAAGCATCACAATCAAATGCTTGCTTGGTCATATTATAAAAAAAGAAACTAACGAAGTTATTAATTTACATACTTCTGAAGTCATCATTATCATTGACCCACATCTATCCCGAAGTATTCAAAGTAAATTTTATGAATCTGCTTTCTCCAATTGTTCTACTTAATTGTTGCATGAGGAGCTAACTCTATTATATGTAATACCTTTTTTATAACTTTTAACTTTGCCTTGTATTTAATCTTTATTTTCATATCATTTTATCAACTATATTACTGATACATAATCTTGCATTTGTTCCCCATACCCAAGTCAACCATATTTATACTTTACCATCTCATCCTCAAGAGGTGCAACTCTTACCATCCACTAAAATAAATGCTCAAACATTTCTCCTAAGCCCCTTATGTTCTTAAACATTTGTCAGGATTTCATGGATTTTTGAAATATTACATTTTTACAATGAGTAAAATATGTAACAAAGCAAGAAAGTTTCTTTACATTAGCTTATGTAACATATTAAATAATAGATTCCCCTACCTGGCCTCCATGTGTTTTAACTTTCTATGAGCCCATGGTTTTGAATCATTAGTTGAAAATAAGATTATTGATTCACAAAAGTCAACATCATTACCTTGATAAGACATTGAGGGAGAAGATGAGAACTCCCAAAACTCAATAAAGTACAGCATTATATAAGGCATCATGTCTCCTAAAGCTTGTCATACCATCACAAGATAACATGAGCTTTCCAAACGCCTAAGAATTGAGCACATTTATAACTTAAGAATAGATTAATTGATTAAAGTTGTGGTTCCAACTAGATCAAACTTACTCAACAGTGAAGTGATACTTCAATTGACATTGTGTCTCCTAAGGCACTTCTTCTTTTTAACAAACCAATTTAATCCTAGATGTTATGTTGTCATCCATATCTCAACTATTTTAGGTAATATATATTCAAAGAACTAAAATATATCACCTAGATATCACTTGCTATTTAGTTATATTAAACATCCATTAAACTTACATGTCATATACTCAAACTTTTTCGTAAGACCTCTATCTTCTTAAAAAAATTTCCAAAGTTTTAATTTTTCACAGGCTTTTGAAATATCACATGTTCATATGACTTATTTGGTCTGGCATCACAATTTTTGTGCGTGTTTGTGTGTGTTAGCTAGCATCACTTAAAAGAGCTTTCCCTTTCCTAAGCTCCCAAAGTTGACTTCATGTCACTGTAAGTTCAACATATCTAAACTGCAATATATCATTGAAAATTGGTGTGGATATTTTCAAACAATTAAGATAAGTTTATAAAATCCACTATAGGTCTTGATACTTCTCTTGGATGAGTTTTGCTGTGACAAACACCACATTAAGGTGGCGGACATTAAAATTTATTCTTCATGTCATAAATTAAAAGGTTCCAGGACAATGTAAGCATTATTATTGACCTTGCAAAGCTGAGATACACTGCAAAGAAAAAAAAATCCAGAAGCAGGAATAGGAGTTTTGAGGACGGATGAAACTATTCATTGAAAAGAAAAAGAATGGACAATAGTTATACCTGGGAATTTTGAACAAGCACATCAATTGCAGCCAAGTACGGAGCAATTGTAAGCGTCTTATTGACAAAGTGAACTCTGTCCTGAATTCATTTCCTTGCCACGAAGTTTCATAGTTCTCCTTCAAACTTCCTCTGGGCATTCATATCACTGCCAACTACTACAGCATGAATTAAAGGCACTTCAAACTTCTGCTCTCGGATCAATTGAAGACTTTCATAAAATGACTGAAGGAATAAATCTTGCCCCTTTCCAAATGATACACCTACAATTTTACAAAGGAATGTGAATGCGTTTAATCAAAAATTAGCATTACATCCTACTAGCCACTATCAAATTACAAGCTTATTTATACCTTCCAAGGATTCTGGGAGGTTAAAGTAAAATATCGGTCTTGTATGGTCAGGTAAATCTAAAGAAATAATGATTATTCTCACATACAAAGTAAGCATACGAGGTTTCCTCACCTACTTTTGTACAAATATTCTTGTGATTATAAAGTTCTTTGAATCGAAGTAAAGCAAATGTATAGAAATTCCACAAATATATATTTTTCAGATGGATTATAAGCAAATTGGCTAAAATATAAAAGCAAAAAAAAAATATAAACCTATAAGTGTCCTATGTTCATTTTCTTATACCAAACTCTTGGGTAAATTCAGGAAATAGTTATCAATAAACAAGAAAATACTGTTTATAATGGAAATGAGGAGATATTCGCTTCAAACTCCAAGTGATTCCCATATGTGCTCTCGAATAACCCATTGGGCAACATAATCTTCAGCAATTTCCATCAGTTCTTTGCTATTTCCCAGATGAACGACATACATTTTTGGCATGTGGATACTGCAAGTACAAACAAAACAGATGAAATTAAAGCAACATAATAAAAAAAATAAGATTACATATAAAAAAAGGACAGGAAGAAATGAACAAGAGAAATGAAATTGGGATTCAAGGATGCAGAAGTTACCCAACATACACTACAACCATGTTCAGTCATTTGAAACTTTAGCTTTCCTTTAAATTATAGAAAGTTGAAATTTTAAGTTAGAACTTGTGCATTACTTAATATACTACAATGCACAGGTTCCAACCATACGCTGCTACTATGTTGCTCATCTGAACTTTAGCTTGCTTTTCAGTTATAGAAAGGTTGAAATTTTTAGTTTCAAAGGAAAGTTAGCTTTTCAGTTAAAAAACCATGTGTAGATCAAACAACGCAAACTCCAACCATAAATGGAGGATAAAATACAGGCAACGGTGCAATCCTCCCAACCAAAGATGAATAAATATTGAGATAAGATGAACGTTAAGTGTGAAAAACATAAAATGATTAATATAGTAAGGATACAAAATAAATTGTGGCATCTTCATCAATTCCTCTTGGCAGTAAAACAAGCTCTGAAGTTTGGAAATGGTAATACACCCAACATAAGAATCATGATCATCTACTATAAACATCAAAAGATGGACACTTACATCAATCCAATTAAATTAATAATAATTATGCTAAATAAATTTCCATTTTTCTCCATTAAAAAGTAACTATTCCACCCCATAATTAGTTAATAATCTGCAAATGTTTAATAATCCACTCACTCCTGAAATAATGATGATTTTTCATTTTTTTCAGTAGTAACACACCTTTAAGAGGAACAGAGAAGTCAAATTTACACATACCCTAAACGTTCTTGTGTTCTATTCTTCCATTATTCAGCTGCTATGTAGGAGTCAATCATCGCAGCAACAACAAAAGGCAAATGCTTGACGTAATCCAATTTGAAGTAATGTCCTCGCATCTCATGAATCCACCATAGAATCTTTGAAATAACTTGAGAGAGATGTTTCTTGAGCACAACATCGAGCCATTTACTGGTAATGGCTATGTTTAAAATAATCATATCATCTTTGAGAGAAGTATCAATTGCTTCTTGGCTCTTAGCGGAAAGGGCCTGCCATTACAAGAAAGCAAATAAGGAAAAAGGAGAAAATGATTTGGATACTATCAGAGACAGGAGCTTTCGAATAATTGTGCAATGAGTAGCTTAAAGCGCATTGCAACAAACCACATGAGTAAAATTAAAAAAAAATCACACTTACAATATTTTATACTAGTCTTGTAAAGGAAGTTAAAAGTCAGCATAAAAAGATTCTTACAAAAACAAGGTAGAGTTATGACTTCACATCTTCCTGCACGGCAGCCAATAACCACTCTAGTCTAACAACATGCACATATGAGATGTGTAAAGCATCTATGATAAAAAGATTCACAATAATAATTGGATTATGTGTTCGTTTGCTAATCTGGAATCCATGGAAGAGGTATTGAATGGGGATCCTTGGTACATTGGAAACCATATCATAGGCATGGACAAATGGTCGTCTTCTTTCTCTACTGATTTGCTAAAAGGAATCACATCACCAGTGTGGATTCGATTCCCAGGACTGCCTTTGAGCTGTTGGGATGAGGATAATATTCCTATCATTGCCTCAATGATAGGAACTCCTTTGATGTTGGATGGAAACTCACTCAAATGGGGAAAGCGGGAGTACACTAGATGCTGTGTTTGCATTGATTTGGAGAAGAAGCTCCCTACAGGTGTTTGGATAGAGGGTATTCACGGAAGATCCTTTCAACGGGTGGAATATGAAAAATTAACTTCTCTTTGTTATCAATGTGGTAGAGTTGGTCATAGCAAAGATGAGTGTCCTGATTCCATTGTTGTTGCTGAAACTGATTTGGAAAATAAGGGCTCTAAAGAATTTATGAAACAGGTTGAGGAGCGAAGTCTGAATTTGTTAAGAAGAAAGATGAAGAATATGGGTCTTGGATCCATGTTAAGTTTAACAATAGAAGATTCAAAAATGCCAAGAAAAATATTGGAGTTAATACCATTGTTAAATAGGTTTATAAACCTGTTGTAGTAGTGGAACAGGGGAAGGCTGCTGAGTTGATGGAGGTAAGTATTACTAAGAATTCGATAGTTCAAGCAGAATCAGCAAAGGAACCTTATGCAGTGGCAGTTCAAGTTCAGGAAATTCCAGTTGCTGTAAATAAATTCCATGTTTTGGATTGTGATATAGAGGAGGGAGAGATTGATGAAAGGATTAATGTGAAGAACTTCAGTAAATCCATTGACTTGGATTCAGTTGAAGAGGTTGTATCTCCTGGTTTGCAGAACAATATTGCTGAACAGAAAATGGAAGAGCAGTTGGTAGCTATGTTGAATTTTGGGAAATGCAAACTATCAAAAGAACTGAGAAGCTTAGGACCTATGGAAAATACTCAAAGGAAGAGAAGAATGGACAAAGATCTTAGTAAAATAGTAGGGGATCATTCCCCTATTATTTCTTAAAATGGAGTCTATTATCTTTTGGAATTGTAGGGGGGCTAGAAAGAGGGAAGCCTCCTTATATCTTAGAGAAATTGTGAAGGATTATAAGGGTTTCTTTGTAGGGCTTACTGAAGCTAAAATTTCATCTCTTGATAGTAATGAAGTGAATCAAATCATTGGTAGTGATTGGGATTATTTCTTTCATCCCTCTATTGGCAATTCAAGTTGTATTTTAATTTTGTGGAAGAAGGCTTTTGCTTCTTTTGAAATGGTTGATCATTCTGCCCAAGTGGTTATTGGGAAGCTAATCACTAATGCTTTGGGGAAATGGAATATTGCAACGGTTTATGGTGGTAAAGATGCTCAAACCAGAAGATTTCTTTGGAGAACACTTGAAAATTTTTTGAGTGAGGAAGATCCTTGTATAATAGGAGGGGACTTCAATTGTATCCTTTCTAAGGAGGATAAAAGGGGTGGAAAGGGATTCTGTTTATCTAAGGGCTCCAAAGACTTGAAGAATTTTATGATGAATAACGATTTTCATGATATAGGATTTGTGGGTCCTAGTTACACTTGGTGTAATAACAAGGAAGGGAATTCTAGAATTTGGGAGAGACTTGATAGGTGTCTCTTGAATTCTAAGGCTATTCACAATGTTCCTTTTGTTAAGGTACGTCATTTACCAAGGGTATCCTCAGATCATGCTCCTATTGCTATTAATCTTGTGGAAAATCAGAAACAAAAGTCGGGTTTCATCAGATTTGAAGATATGTGGAAGACTTATCCAGCTACTTGGAATATTATTATGAAAGCTTGGAAGAAGATGGATTATGGTTCTAATGAAGAAATTCTCCAGAGAAAGCTGAAGAGAAGTATTAAGGCTTTATACTACTGGAACAGAAAAAAATGCCGAAATTTGCTTGTATTAAAAGATGAGCTGAAGAAGGATATACTGTTGTTACAAACTGAAGAAGCTTATGAAGGAGGTTTATCAGTGGAAAAATTGAAGATGTTGAGAAACAAAGTGCAAGAACTAAATGTTACATTGAGTAGACTTTCTACTTGGTGGAACCAAAGATCCAAAGTTAGATGGCAGCAGGAAGGTGATGTAAATTCTAATTTTTTTCATCAATTTGCTTCGGCAAAGAGGAATGGAAATATGATATGGCAGGTCAAAGATGAAAATGGAAGCATGGTAGATGATTTGGAGAATATTGAGAAGATTTTCTACAGATTGTTTTAGCAAAAATGGTCAGCCAGAAGTTGTAAATTGACGAATTGGCCTCCCTGTCCAGAAATTCTGCAGATTTCTAAAGAAGATGTTGATATGCTAAATCTGGATTTCACTAAAGAAGAACTTACAAAAGCTGTATTCATGCAAGGTAACAATAAATCTCCAGGTTTAGATGGTATTACTTTGTATTTTTTCAAGTTTTATTGGAAAATTAATTGTCGAGGAAGAAACTTGGAAAGCTATTGAAGATTTTTTTAAAACTGGTGTTATGTTTGAAGAATGGAAGGATACTCTTCTTATTCTTATTCCTAAAATCAAGAAACCTTTGATGCCATCTAACTATAGAACTATTAGCTTATGCCAATCTACTTATAAATTTGTGGCTACAATGATATTGAATAGAATGAAGGGCTTCATTGCAAAATGTATTACTGAAGAACAAGCTACTTTTCTCCATGGTAGATCTATTTCCGATCATTGTCTCTTAGCTCAAGAGGTCATCCACAAATTTAGAATGTCTAAAAGGAAGAAGGGGTTAATGGCAGTCAAGCTTGACATGGAACAAGCTTATGATAGTATGAATTGGGAAACTTTATCTAAAGTGTTAAACATGTTTGGTTTTCTAAGGAAGATGAATTTGCTCATCATGGAATGTGTGAGGAGTGCTAGATTTTCCTTTATCATTAATGGTAAAACTTCTAATTGGATATGTGCTGAAAATGGCTTTAGACAAGGTTGTCCTTTGTCTCCTTATTTGTATATTTTGTGCTCACAACTTTTCTCCATAGCAATGAAGCATCAAGGTCAAGGCTTGGGTATTCAGATTTCTCAAAGAGCTAACTTGGTTAGTCATTTATTATTTGCTGATGATATTTTTCTTTTCTCTCATGCTTCCAAAAGTCTTGCTATCAAGATGAAAAATATTATTGTTGATTTCTGTTTGTGGACCGGCTTAAGGGTTAATAATGCTAAATCTCATATTTTATTTAGCAAAGGTAAGGATAGAATGGAGAAGATGAAGGTAAAGCAAATTCTGAAATTTAAAACCGTGGAAGAATTTCAGTATCTTGGAATAAAATTGATGTTGAGAAGACCAGTTTACAATCACTTCAAATTCATTATAGATTCTATTATGCTTAAATTGAACACTTGGGGAAGTGTCTTTCTTTAGCTGGTAAAATGACCCTTGCTAAGACTTCTCTTTTAAGTCTTCCCAATTTCTTTTCGGCACACTCTATGGTTCCTAAAAGAATACTTAATGAAGTTGATAGGTGTTGTAGAAACTTCTTATGGCATAAGAGGGATGGTAGAAAGGGTATGCATTATATTGCTTGGAGAATGCTATGTAAGCATAAATCTCAAGGTGGCTTCAGTTTTCCCTCAGCAGTTAGAAGGACTGGCCCTCTCAAGGCAAGACTTACTTGGAGAATATTGAAGAATCAGGATTCTTTATTGTTTCAAAATCTAAATGCCAAATATGGAGATAGCTGGTGGCATGGAGGATATAAGAATGGTAAATCAACAACCTGGAAAATTCTGAATGAAGGAGCTATTCACTTAAAACCTATCCTTAGGTGGAGAGTGGGTGATGGAGCAAAAATCAATGTGATGGAGGATATCTGGCTACTTGATAAAGCTTAAATGAATGGCCTATAACAGCGAATTGTAATGATCTGGATGGGCTGTATTTATGTCATTTCATTACAGAGTTTGGCACTTGGAATTTGGAAGAATTAAGGAATTTTTTTAATGAAGAAGTTATAATGCTTATTCAGCAGGTACCTATCAACAAGGATTTGAATGGAGATATTATGGAAGAAATCAACTTTCATTCAGGGAAATCCATTACATCCCATGCTATTCTTGCTTCCAGAAAAGATAACTACAGTGAAGATAGTATGGGTTTTCATAATTGGTTGAGAAAGCTGAAGCTTTCTGCTAGAAGTGAGCTCTTCTGGTGGAGGATTAGTAATAATTCCATTCCTACTAATGAGTTTTTAAAACGGAGAAGACTCAGTGATGATGACTGCTGTAGAAGAGGATGTCTTGAATGTGAAAATCTGGAACATATAACTGTTAAATGTAAAGAATTAATTAAGATTCTTAAACAGTTACAAAGTTGGGGGTTTTATGTTCCAATATTTGATTCAATGGATGAATGCTTAGTTGAATTAAAGATCCTTAACACTATTGCACCTAATAGTGTGAAAATTTACTGTGACACAGTTTATCAGAATTGGAAAAACAGAAATGCATTTCAGCATGGAAGTTTAGCTAATTCGGTGATTGTTTCAGCAACCAATGTACTTTTTTCTGCAATTAACAACGTTAATTCTGTCATTGATAGCTGGGGTGCTAATCTCCCTAGGGAGTTT
Source organism: Dendrobium huoshanense (assembly GCA_016618105.1). Lineage (NCBI taxonomy): Eukaryota > Viridiplantae > Streptophyta > Magnoliopsida > Asparagales > Orchidaceae > Dendrobium > Dendrobium huoshanense. Next base: position 7,991,071 of record CM028346.1, read on the forward strand.
CAGAATTTTTGGCACCCTCCACCTCAAGACTGATTAAAATCAAAGTGGATGCATCTCTTATGACATCTTATTCGGCTGGAATAGGAGGCTGTTTTAGAGATCATAAAGGAAGATTGTTGCTAGCATTTGGAGAAAGAAAAACACACTGGGATATTGCTCATCTTGAAATGGAAGCTATTATGATTCTTAGAAGATTCATTCAACCGTGGATGCTTGAGTGTAGAGGAGTAATAATTGAAGGAGATAATATCAATGTTATCAACTTCATTAAAAATTCGTTGAAGAAGACCAATTGGCAAAGGACTGATCGGATTGAGAAGGATTTTATTTTCTTGACCGACTTCAATAAGGTGATTCTTAATCATGTTCATAGGGATTGTAATAAGGTAGCCGATTGTTGTGCTAAGTTAGCATTAGATACTAATTTTTCCTTTGATAGCTCTTCTTTTGCTAGCATTCCTCCTTCTCTTTGTTTTCTTTTGAAGAAGGAATGTGAGCCTTTGCTTTAGTTGTATTTTGATTACTTTCTTAATTGCATATTGCATTTCTCAAAAAAAAAAAAAAAAAAAAAAAAAAAAAAAAAAAAAAAAAAAAAAAAAAAAGATAAAAATATTCATCATGAAATACCACCAAATTGTCAAATAGAATTTTAATAAGAATATTTGGACCCAAACTTCTAACCTCAATATAGCTTTGTAAAGCATTACATGCACATATAAGATGCATAGAATTTCATGATGATTGAAACATAAAACATGAACTTGTAAAAAATAAAATTGCAATACCTGCAAACCCCTGTTCATCATCTTATGATCCAAAGTATGAATGACTTCATTCTCTTCAGCAGGTTTCTGATATGTGATCCATATAACTCGACCACCAACATTTCTTAAGAGAAATGCTAACTCCATTAGCAACAATGGTCCGCCTACAAGATGCCTAGAGAATTATTATACCTCAAAATTGATTCGACTAATGTGAAAAATGAGGATTGGGTTATTCGGTTGCATCTCATGAAAACTATCAAGAGTATAATGTTTAGCTGATAAAGGTCCAGTGCAATGATTTTGTACACCAACTGAAAAGAGAGCATTAAGCACCCACCTCTCTCCTAATGTTTTTAATGTGTTGAATAAGCAACCACCTCTCTCCTAATGTTTTTAATGTGTTGAATGTTTAAATTGAAAAAATAAAGGTTAAAGTTAGCATCTACAATAAATCTATTCAAGATGATGATGCAAAAAAAAAAAATAAAAAAATTAGGAGACAATTTTTTTAATTTTGTATCCTACTTAATGTTATTTGCATTTAGGTCATCCACGTATAGATCATTGATTCACCTTCGAATAGATGTTCTCATAAACTCTTTTTCAATTTAGAACTACTAGCCTAAAATAGGAGTAAAATGTGAATAAAGAAGATATTAGAATTTATATGTCTAAAAAATTCTATTTGTCAAAATTTAACCCAAATCATCACAAAATTTTGCAACCAAACATCCCATTTAAGCAACCAAATGAGATAAACTCAAAGACTACATATTGAAAAATGAGACAACATTTCCACCTCCAATTACCTGAAAAGGATAAGTCGTGGGAGAAGAGAAGCACAAGCTTGGACCTCATGAAATCGAGCTGAATCTTCTCTAGATTACCGTCTGGAGGCAGGTTGCGATCCATATCCATAGCCACCACCATTGAAGCTGCAATGTTGTCCCGACGGAAATCGCAGGTATCGAGGGTGCCACAGAAACAGAAAAAGATAGCAACGGAGAAACAAATAGGGAGGAAGGAGGAGGTGTTTCCTTTTCTGGAGTATAAACAACCCAGTGTAGGCTTCGCCATCACGATCAGGTACTTAATTCCACTCCGGCAAAGTAATTGTTATTTTTCATAGTGGCTGTTTGGTATCGGATCTATCGTGGGATTTAAGTCGGATTTACAGTAAATCCAGCCAAACGGTTTTCTTAGGGGCTAAATCCCGGGATTTCATAAATCCCGAACTAAGGGATTTATGGCTTAAATCCCTTAGTTCAGTGAATTAAGTGGGATTAAGCCAAAGATGCGCGTGAAAGGGAGAAAGTTACCTTCACAGCCAGCGAGCTCCTAGTCTTGCTACTGACGAAAATGTCATAACTTCCGATCCGACAGCAAGGGTAATTTGTCAAAGGAGCCGAAGAAGCGACGCGTGCAATCTCTACACCTCTGCAAAGCAACGAAGCCGACGGCAACGAAAAAGAGAGGATGAAAGGCGAAACCCTTAGACGACTCACAGGTACTATTGATTAACTAATTTAAATTATAAATAATTAAGAAAATTATTAATTGTATAATTAGTGTATAAATTAATTATCTAATTTAAATTAATTAAATAATTAGTAATTAAATATTAATATAGTTATCTTAATTAATTTACTTAAAATATATATTATTAAATATATAATTAATAGTGTAAATAATAATTAACGAGTAATTTATACTTAACATGTTATTAAATTCATAACACATTAATTTTTATTTTTAATTATAAATTTATTTTTAATATATAATTATATTTTTAACATTTAAATTCTTAACTGTCATAAATCCTGAAATATGTTACCAAATAGTTTATCAGGATTTAACATAATTTAACATCATATCAAACAGTTTTCAGGATTTCTCACATTTCGTATTTATTAAATTCGAATTTATAGGATTTACTAAATCGCACTAAAATTAAATCCCACTTGTTGTCAAACAGCCCCTTACTGTTTGGTATCAGATTTGCCAAACAATTTTTGAGCGCACATAAATCTAAATCCCTAGTAAATTCTCGATTTACGGATTTAGGGCTTAAATCCGGTCCCGTCCTTCAGCGGATTTACAATTTTATTTACTAAGAAGCACACAAAAGAGAAGAAATATCATAACCATCGCAGCGAACTCCTGTCGCAACTATCAATCCGACAGGAACAACATGTCCAAAGGAGGCGAAGAAGCTTCGATAATGCAACTTCACGCAAAGTAGAACAACAACGAAGAAATGTAAAAGGGGAAAGAAAAATCATACATAGGCAATGGAAATTTTTTGTGTTGAAAATCTTCTTTAAGAAGTAGTAAGAAAGGCTCCCAAACGAAGCTGAAGCGCAAAGCAAAAGCACGAAGAAATCGTTCTTAATATTTTTTATTAAAAAATAATGCAATAAATTAATTAATATGATTTAAGATAAAAAAATTTAATTTGATAATTAGTAGTATTAATATCAATTAAATGCTTATATGATTTATGATAAAAAAATTTAATTTGATAATTAGTAGTATTAATATCAATTAAATGCTTACTTAGTATTATAATAATATATTAATTAATTAATTAGATATCCTTAAATTTAATTAGTAATTAAAAATGTATTAAAACTTTAATAATTAATAAAATAATTTGTAGTGTAATAATTAAATGATTAATTATTTCAAATAATAATTAAATAATTATCTTACTTAATTTATAGCAAACTTCAACTTAAGCAAATTGAACTGGGATTTGGGTTTTACGCAAAAATTGAAGTTTTATTCTTTTGATTAACTTAATCTTATGCCAACCATGTTAAATAGCCTAGGGATTCATCTTTCATGTGGGTCCTCTTGTTATTGGTTTATTATTCTTCTTTTCTTATTTGAATATAGTTCTTTCTTATACATCTCCTTTATAAAACAGCTGAATATGTGGATTTGAGTCAGGATGGACAAAGAAGCTCTCGCCCAGTAGTTGTGTTGAGCTCCCTGTTAGTATGTAATGGAACTCCAAGCCAGTTAACTTGTGTTATGGTTTTTACCAATCAACAATCAAGGCTTGATACATATTCCTTGCGAATTGTAATATTGATGTTTTCCCTACTGAGCCAATGAAGTTTCTTTTGGAGATGTAGTGATGAGTATTACAATAATATTTTTGCTCTACTAGTCCCTTTTTTCTAATAATGATGAAATATCTTAAACAGAGAAGCAAGTGAACACATCGAAGACGCCATAGGAGAAAGAAGAAAGAATAAAGAAATAGTAAAATAGATATCATTCATTCAATACAATGCATTACATATTGGACAATATATATAACCGGAGGGATAAAGGCAAAGCAAGTAAGAACAATACAAGTGTCCAAGATAACAATAAATTATTAGGATTTCTCAGCACATTATTTGTACCAGGTCCCCTCAAACTGTTGCATCAGAAGAGGTGACGAGTTTGTGCGATAGGTGCTAAAATAATGGAGTTGGAAGAGGCTTTGTTAGAAGATCCACGAGCTGATCTTTAGTAGAAATGTGATGGATCTAAATAATCTTATCTTTGTTGTAGTTTCTGATGTAATTACAATCTACCTCGATATGTTTTGAATGGGCGTGGAACTCTGGATTGTTGGCTAAAGCAATCGCTACGGTGTTGTCACATAGAAGCGGTGTAGTTATTGGTTGAGGAATATTTAATTCTTGGAGGAGGCGTCTTATCCAAATTAATTCAATTGCGGTAGAGGCGAGAGCTCGGTATTCTGCTTCAGTTGAAGAGCGAGCAATGGCATTCTGCTTCTTGACGCTCCATGAGAAAAGGGATGACCCTAAGAAGGTATAATAGCCTATGGTAGATTTGCGATCAGAAGAGTCTCCAGCCTAGTCGGAGTCCACATAGTAGTCGAGATTGAGTTTTTAATTGCAAAAAAGAGGTATACCAAAATGTAAGGTGTCTTGAATATATCACAAAAGACGTTTAAGTGCATCAAAATAAATAATGAGAGAAATTTTCATGTGTTAACAAACCTTATTTATGGCAAACGAGATGTCATATCTAGTTAAGAAAAGATATTGAAGGGAACCCGCAAGTTGGTTAAATAAGATGGGATTAGAAAAAGCACTGGAGTGAGCTTGTTTGGATGGGGATTTTAATTGGGATGATATTGAGACAGTGTGAGAAAAATGACTTTGATTTAGATGCAAGCAGTAGGAGGTATGGACTACTTGGATACCTAAGAACTAAGAAAGAGAGATCCGAGATCACGCATGCTGAATTTTGATTTAAGATTTTGAAGAAGACTATGAATAGATTTGTTGCAGTTGCCGGTTAAGAGAATGACGTCAACTTAAACTATAAAATACATGGAAAATCTGTTTTTTTGTAGTTAAGAAAGGAGGGATCCAAAGAGCAAAAAGTAAATCCTAATGTTTGTAGATAGCCTGAGAGAGTATAGTACCATTCGTGTGGAGATTTCTTTTGCCCGTAGAGGGCCTTTATCAAGCAGAAAACGTACGTGGGATGTATGGTGTCTTTAAATCCTATGGGTTGATTCACGTAGATGGTGTTATTTATATTTTCATGAAGAAAAGTAGTGGATACGTCGAGCTGATGGATGGGCCAGTGGTGGTGAAGGGCGACGACAAGGACCCGGATAGTTGGAGTTTTGGCAACGGGACTGAATGTTTTCGTGTAGTCTAACCCATATTCTTAATTGAATCTTTGAATGATAAGTCTAGCTTTGTACCGAGCAACCATGTCGTGGGTGAGGTATTTGGTACGAAATGTCCATTTATAACCCAAAACATTTTGATCTGGTTGAGGAGGGACGAGGTCACATGTACCTTTGAGATTGAAGTGTTTGAAATTCTTGTGACATGTCATTGCGTTAATGTTCATCTTTAGCAACTTCAACGTAGGTGATGGGATCAGAGTGTAAATTATGACGAAATAAATTGAGGATAGTTTTGGGCTTTAAATAACCTGTTTTAAACTGGGTATGCATGGGGTGAGTTGGAAGATGAGCGACAGGGGAGGTAGTAAATTGCTGATTTGAATTGAAAGTAAAGCTAAGTGAAGTTAGAGCCTCTTGATTGATGTTGGGACTTGATGAGGTAGGAGTAATTTGTGGATCAGATGTGAGTTGAAGAACATATGTAAAGGCTTTTGTAGTCTAACCGGATGAAGAGCTTGAGATGGTCGATTTGTAAAGTGTATTTCGTGCGTTGTGAATGGTTGAAGTGGGAAAGAGTGTAAGTGGTGGAATGAAGGGTTGAGCCGAGTCAGATTGGGTGGAATCGGACCCGAGGTGGTTTGGAAAAATAGATTCGTTAAATATAACTTGTCGAGAAGTGTATGTTTGATCGATTTTGGGTTAAAGGATCGATAACCTTTTTGTGAAGGAGCATAGCCTATAAAGATGCATGGTGTTGAAATGGGAGAAAGTTTATTTGCTGAGTATGGTTTAAGCCATGGGTAGCATAAACAACAAAAAATTTTTAGATGATTGTAGGTGGGTTATTTTCGATGGAGCATGAAGCTGAGGCTGTTGTTATGAATAGAAAAATGTTGGTAAGTGATTGATGAGATAGACATAAGTGTGAAGTACATCATCCCAGAAAGATTGAGGAAGATTGGATTCAATAGGTAGGCTATGAACTGTTTCTATAATGTGCCTATGCTTGTGCTCAGTGACTCTATCTTGAAAGGGAGTATACGGACAAATGTATTGATGAATGATGCCCTATTGTTTGCAAAATAGTTGGAACTGACGATTTATAAATTCACCTCCGCCATTGGAGCGAAGAGTTTTAATATGAGTATTGAATTGACATGTAATCATATTTGTAAACTCAATAAATTTATAGATTACCTCAGATTTTTGAATAATAGGATAAACCCAAAAATATTTTGAAAAATCATTGATAACAGAAACATAGTATTTAAAATCGTTCATAGAAAAAGTAGGGAACAAACCCCATACTTTGGAGTGAACAAGTTCAAAGCAAGATTGACTAGAATGAATAGATTTATTAAAGGGAAACTGATGGCTTTTGGCTAATTGGCAAGAATTATAATGTGAGGTATGAGCAGTAGTACATAAAGAAGATATATATTTGGAAAGCTATTTTAGTGTGTTAGCAGCCGGGTGACCGAGACATTTATGCCAGAGATGGGGCACGTCTTGAGTCGAGATAAGAGCCAGATGTTGATTGGTGGAGGGTGATCGAATAGGGTAGAGACCGTTAAGGCATGGTCCCTTGAGTAGAAGACGACCCATTTTCGAATCCTATTTTTGAAATTCATGAGGAAAGAATTTGATAATGTAATTGTTGTCAGATGTGAGTCGGTGAATGGAAATGAGATTGAACGATAAGTTCATAACATAATAAAGATTGTAAAGATTAAGATTATCTTGCAGGGTGGGTAAAATTCCTTTACATGAATGTTGTATATGATCTTGGTATCCATTTTTTAGAGTGACTTGATGTGATCCAGCATACGGTTTCATGGCTTGAACTTGAGATGGGTCTAAGGTAAGATGCGTTGAGGCGCCGCTATTAAGATACCAATCGGCCGAGCTATTAGATTTCGATGGAGAGAATAGAGCAGTTTTCTGTGCTTGGGATTCTTCTGCGCAGGATGTGTCGTGACAGTACCAACACTTTAGAGAAGAATGGCCAATTTTTGAGCAAATCAGACAAATTAATTGATTTTGCCCATATTTGTCTGAACAGCGAGGATAGGCATGGGAGGAACGATTGGGAAAAAGGGTGTCGTCCGCCGTTGGGATTGTTTCGACCGTGACCACATCCGCGAGGTGCAACGAGGGCAGTAGAAGGTTCAATTATTTGAAGATTTTGAAGGTCAGTCGTCGATTCTTGTTCAAGATTTTGTTCCTCACTACAAAGAAGGGTATATAACTTGTCGATGTTAATGGGTTGAAGGTTAGTTCAGATAGTAGTCATGAAGGCTTGATATTAAGCTGGGAGACCATTTTAAAGTGTTAAAAAATGACTTCTTCCATATTAAGTAGGGATCTGGTGGCCGCAATAGTGTCGACCTTGGATTTCACAGCGAGGAGGTATTGAGAAATGATTTGAGATTTCATTGATAGATGATTGAGTTAGTTGCAAATTTGAAAGGTTCGAGAATAAGTGGATGATTGAAGGCAGTGAGATAACGTTTCCTAAATGTCGAAACAGTGATCTAAAGAAAGGATGTATGGAGGAATGCCTGGGGAAATGACCGAGTATAATGTGACAGCCAAATTTTGATCAAGCAGAGTCCAAGATTGATAAGAAAGAGAGGAGGAAGAAGATGATTCTTGGGAAGAAGGGCAACGACAGCTACCATCAAGGAGCCCTTCAAAACCATTTGCCCAAAAAATTTAAAAAACCTGAGATCGCCACATAGGGTAGTTTTTTGGCGATAAGGGGAAGAGAGATTATGGATTTGATATTACGCATTACTAATTTGAGTTGAGGTGAAATGGGTGGGTAATTAGAGGAGGTAGACAAATGTTGTTGTTCTTCCTGAGTGGCAGTGGTGAGAGATGCAACGAATGCCTCCATGATTAGCCGGCGGAGAACTTAGACGGCAGAGGAAGGACTGATGAAGAAACTAGAGCTATGGTGAAGGACCTCCTGCTCTGATACTGTGAAACAGAGAAACCAGTGAACACCGTGAAGACGCCAGAGAAGAAAGAAGAAATAATGAAGAAATAGTAAAGTAGATATCATTCATTACATATAATGTATTACATATTGGACAATACATTTAGCTGGAGAGATAAAGGCAAAGCAAATAAAGACAATACACTTGTCCAAGATAACAAGACATTATTAGGATGACTCAGCACGTTATTTGTAACAATATCAAGGATAACTTGAAGTTTTTTTAGCAACCTATCTTATAATATTATTTCTTTTTAAGTTTTAGCTTAGGCTTCGTATGAAATAGCTTTCTTACTATTTTGATTTTTAGAATGCAATCACTGTTTCTATTTTGTCATAGATTTTCACTTCTTTCATTTTTTTTTGTGATAGAAAGACAACATTCAAAAAAGATATTTTCACCCTAAAAATTGTATAATCATCTTTATAAAAAAAACTGCAATAGTCAGAAACTGACTTTTAGATCTTAGTCAAAAAGCTGCTTCTATTGTTTGGTTGTGGTGGATTTTGACAGTAATTTTTTAATTACAAAAATCTACCTGTCAATTTCTGGTGACCAGTGGATTGAAAGAAAATTTTGCGATAAATTTTGTAAAGTTGTGTAGACCATAGTTTCTATTTTGCCATAGATTCTGTAAAGGGTCCCAATAATGTTAAATTTTTAAATTGGTCACAACCTAAAAATGAAATTCATATCTATGTAGACCACACCAACTCGAAAAGCTAAATTAGTGAATATAATTATTTATATAAGAATTTAATAAATTTTTTAAATATTTAAAAATGATAATATAATTAAAATATTTATAATTTGATTTTTTTAATTAACATTTTTACTAGTTATTCATAAGTAACTCATAGTTAATTTAATTTCTAAATGTCATCTTGAATCCTGAATTATGTTAACAAACAATTTTTCAAAATTTATCAGGATTTAATATGTTTTAAACCAAATATCTTTTAAGATTTTAACGCACTCAAAATTTACTAAATCTAAATTTATAAAATTTTCTAAATCCAACCAAAGTTAAATTTCACTACAGGAGTTAGTCTAAAAGAGGGCCAAAGCGATGAAAGATCATTACGTTTGTGGTGGCGAGCTCTCGTCATGACTTCCGATCCAACACAAGTAACATCGTCGAAGGATGCAAAGAAGCTTCCTTTAGAAACTTTAGCAACATCATCGTCGAAGGAGGCAAACAACAGATGGAGTTTTTTTGTTGTACTCAAAACTATTGAGGATGGATTGGGAGAGGCTTTCAGGCAACCCGTATAGACATGTTCAGGAATTTTTAAGGGCATTTGGATTTGCAGATTTTGTTTTATTTTGTTTTAATATTTAATTTAAAGTAATAAAATATAAAAAATTGTGGAATTTTATATACTACAAAACTTCTATTTTTTCATGTATTTATAAATTTTTCAAATAGAGGATTTAAAATCTTAAGCTATAATTACTTGTGATTGTCATCCTCTACCACCTCTAACATTGTCTTTAGCTATTCTTGTATATATTTAAATACTTTTAAAATGTGTTTTGGTTCAAATGGCTCTAATATTATAATGAAGTTAATCTATTTGTATTATTAAGCTCTGCTCTCCAATCTAACTCAATCTAAAGGTTGAAATCTTTTTGTATTATTAAATAAAAATTAGGGACTGATTTGGTTGAAATTAAGTTGAAGTGACCAGATTTTATTAGATGAAGATTTGGGATTGTAATTATTCCAGTGGATTTGAGTTAATTGAAACCATTGATATTAAATTGAATTCGAATTGAGTGGGTTTAACTAAATATTGAGTTGATTTGATTTTAAGGGGGTTGAGACGAGATTAATTTTTGATTTAATAAAAGTCGTCATTTTCTAAAGAAAATTTGAGTCAAGTCAAATTTATTTGAATTACTGGTGATTTAGATCGAGTTAGGAGGTTTAGTCAATGCTACGTTAGTGGGCATTCACTTGTTTGACTATTCAACTTGCCAAGGTGGTTGAGGTGGAATGAAGGGTGGTGTGGTGAGCTAGTTAAGTGTGTTTGAAGGTGGTTTGATGATAGAAGGTTTAATGTTTGAATGTATTGCATGTGAATGAGATGGAATTTGACCAAATATACAAGGTTAACTTAGTCAACTTATCTTGAGTTTGATTGATTAAAGACTGGGACATACTTAGGCTATGGTTATGAATTGATTTAAAGCTTGAAATTGGTTGGATAATTTGAATGGGTTGAAATGACCTATTTGAAATCTGAAGGGGAACTCTGTTCAACCTAGGTGACTTGGTCAACCAGGTTGACTAAGTAGCTAAGGTTTTTTCCAACAAGTTTAATTTTTTATTTAAAGCATATTGGAGGTGGTCTCATGCAATTTGGAGATCTTTTGGTTCAAAATGGATGTTTACACTCCTAAGGGGTATTTTGGTCAAAAGGTGTTGACTGATCAACTATGCTTGACTAGGGTCTGGGCTTGAGTCCATTGCAATCCTAATGGTGATTAGGATTCATTAGAGGAGTTTTTGGGCTTTGATTTGAAAAGACTATGTTACTGTGTAGAGGAAATTCCAAAATTGCCATTTATGGGCATTTTGGTTATTTTGATGGTAAACTGAGGGTCAAAGTGGGTCCACCAAAATACAATTTAATGCTTAACAAGTCATCATCAAGGGGCTAGATGTGATTAGAGGCTTTAGAGAGAACTCCAAGATCTAGATCCATTGGGTGGCAGTCTAGTGGCATAGATAGTAAATATTTAATGGTTTTACAACATTTAGATTTCTATCCAATTTCTAGGGTTAGTGGTCTCAGATGAAAGTTTGTTAGGGATGTTAAGCCCTTATGAACTAGTCCCAATGCTAACCAAAAGGGGTGAATTGGTATTTTAAAAAACATTTACGATTAAAACACAATCACAACCAAAACCAAGATTCAACACAGAAATCAAAGTGTCGAAATTAAATACATAAATAATAAAGGAAAGAACACACCAGATTTATAGTGGTTCGGTCAAACCTTGACCTATGTCCACACCTCAGAGGCACCCTCCGAGTATTGCACTAAACTCAGTGTCTCTCCTTTAGCCCCCATAGCTAGGCGGAGAAGCCCTTACAAAATCACTTCCACCTTCCCTGGTGCGGTGGAGTAGCCGGGTCTTTTAACACCAAAGAGATCTTCTTCTTCCCAAAACTTTCCTCAAGATAAGCCTTTAATCAGATGGTACTAAGGTGCAAGCTCCTTGGAGCAACCGTTTGGAAGCCCCCTCCACACTCCCTTGAAACCCCCTCCAAGGATCTTCTCCCTCTCTCAAACTCCACCTTTTTCTCTCTCCCTTTCATGCTCGCTCTTCAAGTTCCCTCCAAAAGAATGAAGCAAAAATGGCTGCCAAAAGACACTTACCAAGTGCCTTGTTAAAGTTTAAATGGAAGAGCTCAAAATTAGCTCATTAATTATGAATTGCCAACTTTATTGTCCAGACTGATATGAATATCATCTTGGCTGATCAGTGCAAATTAAGATCAATCAGCCAGGATGATCTGGGATGATCATAAGAAATTTGTTCATATCGTCTAGGATGATATCATCCTGGCCGATCAGAACAAATTATGGAATATCATCCAGAACATCGCCTTGAATAAGAACTGTCTGATGTTCAATCGTCTAGTGGATCGTCCCGGCCGATCATGAGATCGTCCAGGATGCTGTGATCATGTAATGATAACTTAATTTCTTTCCTAAAACACCAGATGAATTTAGGAAAAGTTATGCTGGATCAGCCAGGCTGATGCCCGGGATGAGGTCCAAAAATAAGTAATTCCTAAAAAGATCTTGTGGCTGATTCTTTCTGATTTGAGCCGATCGTCCTGGCCGATACAAAATTATCCATGAAAATGTTTAAATGACGGCTGCCTTAATAAGGATGCCCTAATTAGGGTTTCTGCCTTTAAACTGGTCATCTAGGCTAATATAAATATCGTCCCAGATGATGTTACCAAAAATAGTAAAATCTAGGAAACAGTTAAAAATTCTCCCAAGGTGTGTGTGTGCAAGGTTACTTAGCATCAGGAACTACATTGTTTACAGTAGACTCAAGAGAGGGAAAAAAAACAAATTGACTCAGATTTAATCTACCAAATCTTGAGCTCCAGTCGATCTTGTGGACCTGAAAAGTTAGTAGGTAAGGTAGTCGTAGAAAATTATGAATGTTTGCTATCATCAAAATTCTAATCCATTAAAATAGATTCATAACAATCTCCCCCTTTTTGATGATGACAAACATTACTGGTTGAATTTGCAAAAATGAAAATATTTTTCCTAATCTCTCCCTTATTAAAATAAAACTTTTGAAAATAGGGGAAATAAATTTTTTTTTATTGTTTTTAATTTTTGAAAGAAAAAAAGATACAAATACAACAGTACGTTCTCACCCTTTGGCATTATAAAAAAGAGAAGGGGCACGAAAAAGTCATATCTCATAGAAGATAAATGTAAAAATTAGTGAATCAAGAATAATGATTTTCAAGATCAAGTATCAAAAATATCAAGAGTTTTCTTAAGCTTTGTGTAAAACAGAAAAAGTAAGCATACTCTTTGTGGGCTCATTTTATACCTCTTGTCAGGCTTTTGGCGCACTTTACGTATCTTTTTCTTTTGATACACTTTTTGTATCTTTCTCAATTTGGTGTCATTGCGCATATTTTGATTTGACGTCATTAGCCACTTTTTTGATTTGGCATCATTGGCCTTTTTGTTTTTAATATGCTACCTTTCTAAATTTTTAAAAATAAAAGTAAACTCATTCTATTGACATAACAAACTACTTGATTAAGAAAATTATGAGGTAGATTCAATAACTTACAAAAGATTCCTATGCGATAGATAAAATATAGGGAGATGAAAAAATTTGATTTCAATATCCAATTTAAAATATGAAAAAGATTTCAAATTAAAAGTAGAATAACCTCTTTTAGGAAATTGAGATCGAGAGTAAAAATCATGAGTTTCTTTCATTTGACAGTTTTTAGAGAAGTCAACCACAACTTACACAAGAATTAAAAAAAATAGGAGCTAGATTTTTCATTTTTAAAATTTTAATCCCCTCTTTTTTTTAAAAAATAGAAAACACTACATTAAAAAAAAGTAAAAGCAAAATAAAAAATTTAACAAAAAAGAAAAAGAAAACAAAGAAAAAAGAATGAAAAAAGAATAAATCTAAAAAAAACACAGAAAAATCATAAAAAAAAAAACATGCAAACATAGAAAAATAAAGTACACAAATAATGATTTAAACATCATCTTGCTCCTGGTCTGACGATTCAGAAGTTAGGTCTGCCCAGGAGATTTTTTGCTTTTCATTATTTATCATTTTTATGATTTGCTTAGCTTTACCCTTTTCTTTTGTAGGAACAGTTCTCAAATTAGGGCACTAATTTTTTATTTGTCTAGGTTTCCTACATCCAAAGTAAATAATGTCAGAAGTAATCTTAATATTCTTACCATTTTTACCTTTATTCCACTTTTGTTGAGGCTTATGCTTTGGTGAGCTTTTTAATTTTCTTGACAAGTTATTACTTTCATCACCAACTAAGCCACTTTTCACCATGTTTTCAGTGTTTAGCACTATCATCTCACCTACATCCAAAAGTCTTTGACCCAAACTTTGCTCGTAGGCAATGAGTGAGCCAATCAAATTATCAATAGAATATTCATTGATTCACAGATAACAATAACTTTAGCATCAAACTTATTAAGTAGACAACGTAGAATTTTATTAACTTTTTTAAGGTTTGAAAACTCTTTACCTAAAGTATGCAATGATGTTACAATTTGAATAAATCTAATATACATATCTATGATCATCTCATAAGGTTTCATGCAAAATACTTTATAATCATGCATTAAAGTATTCAATCTAGATTGCTTGATTTCACTAGTGCCTTGGTATAAAGTGTGTAATTTATCCCAAATTTTTTTACCAGTAGTGCATGTGGAAACAAACATAAAATCTTCAGAATTTAAAGCACACAAAAAAAAAACAATTTAGTGATTTTGCATTCAATTGAGCGTTGATTTATTCTTCTCTATTACATTGATTAAAATGAATATCAATTTTAATTCCATCTATAATACGTGACGATATAGAATAACCAGTTAAAATCATTTGCCACATTCGAAAATCAATTGATTGCAAAAAAGTAGACATATAAATTTTCCAAAAATTAAATGTAATATTTTTAAACAAAGGTGGTCAGGTGATTGAATAACCTTCTGTAATATTACGATTTGCCATGGATCAAAATTCAAAAGTTTTCAAAAACTTAATTTTATGAATCCCTCTCTGAAACCACTTGAAAGTTCGTTAGGGATGTTAAGCCCTTATGAACTAGTCCCAAGGCTAACCAAAAGGGGTGAATTGATATTTTAAAAAACTTTTACAATTAAAACATAATTACAACCAAAACCAAGATTCAACACAGAAATTAAAGTGCGGAAATTAAATATTGAAATAATAAAGGAAAGAATACACCAGATTTATAGTGGTTCGGTCAAACCTTGAGCTATGTCCACTCCTGGGAGGCACCCACCAAGTATTGTACTAAACTCAGTGTATCTCATTTAGCCCCCACAGCTAGGCAGAGAAGATCTTACAAAATCACTTCCTCCTTCCCCGATGCAGCGGAGTAGCCGGGTCCTTTGACACCAAAGAGATCTTCTTCTTCCCAGACCTTCCCTCAAGACAAGCCTTGAATCTGATAATACTAAGGTGCAAGCTCGCCGGAGCAACCGTTTGGAATCTCCCTCCACACTCCCTTGAAATCCCCTCCAAGGATCTTCTCCCTCTCTTAAACTTTACCCTTTCCTCTCGCCCTTTCAAGCTCTCTCTTCAAGTTCCCTCCAAAAGAACAAAGCTACAATGGTTGCCAAAAGATATTTACCAAGTTCCTTATCAAAATTTAAATATAAGAGCTCAAAATGATCTTATTAATTACAACTTGTTGACTTTATTATCTAGGCCGATATGAATATAGTCCTGGCCGATCAGTGCAAATTAAGCTCAATCAGCCATGATGATTTGGGACGATCAGAAGAAATTTGTTCATATCATGCAGGATGATATCATCCTGGCCGATCAGTATAAATTGTGGAATATCATCCTGAACATCGCCCTAAATAAGAGCTATCCGATGTTCAATCGTCCAGTGGATTATCCCGGTTGATCCTGCAATCGTCCAGGATGATGTGATCGTGTAACATTAAACTCTCAAAAATAGTTAGAAAATCTCTCAAGGTGTGTGTGTGCAAGGTTACTTAGCATCAGGAACCACATTTTTTACAAAAGACTCAAGAGAGGGAAAAAATACAAACTGACTCAGACTTAATCTACCCAATCTTAAGTTGCAGTCGATCTATTGAACCTAAAAAGTTAGTAGGCAAGGCAGTCATAGAAAATCATGAATATTTGTTATCATCAAAATTCTAATCCATTAAAATAGATTTGCAACATCAGATTGAACTCAAATTTAGAGGGTTGACTCTTTAGGCATGTCCTATCAATATGTAATTGACAGACTCTGAATCTGAGGCCGTTTGATTGGTTTGAAGTGTTTGAAAAATCAGTAGAAAAGACTTTCAAGACTTAGGCCTTTGACTTTAGAATTGGGCCTAAAATCTAGATTTGCTCTTTATTTTGGATTCGAGTGATTAGAATTAATTTATCAAAAACATTTATGATCATTTGGGTGACCATAAATAATTGGACATGGTTGAAGCTAGATCATAGGCAGGATTAAGGTTTTGTGATCATGATAGGTTTGAAGTCTAGGTAGGTTTGAAGTTTGGACTTGATTGAAATTTAAATAGAATTGAGATTTGGATTGACTTGAGTATAAGATTGATTTGGAGTATTTACTTCGAAATAGAGATGAGACCGAATCAAAATTCATGAAATATAAGGCTCAAGTAAAAAATAAACTAGAAAGAAAAATCAAGAGACTTATAACAGATATAGGAGATGAATATGACATAATAATTCTTAGTTCCTTTTATGAAGCTAATGGTATTATTCATGAGGTTACTCCAGCTTATTCACAGGAATCTAAAGATATAGCTGAATGTAAAAATAAAACCTAAAAAAAATGATGAATGGTATGCTTATTTGTTCAAGTGCTCTTAATTATATAAGGAATGAAGCTATCTTATCAGCATATCATTAACAAAATAGAATTTGTTTTAAAACTCTAGAAAGACACTCTTTGAATTTTGGGAGAATAAAAGACCCAATTTAAAATATTTAAAATTCTGGGGTGTCTTTATAAGGTTCTTCTAGCATATCCTAAGAAAAGAAAATTGGGTTCAAGAATATATGATTGTCTTTTTATAGGATATACAGAAAATAGTACGTTCTATATATATTGTTCTTAAGATTGATGTTATATAATCTAATATTATTATAGAATATAAAAATACTAAGTTTTTTAGGATACATTTTCTTTGAAATTATCTATAGACAAACCTATTTTAGCTAATCTAAATAATAGTGACACTTATTTTAGAATATAGAAATAAAAGAACGAGAAAGGAAAAAAACTTTGGAGATGACTTTTACACATTCATACTAGATAATAATTCCTTAACTTATTCTGAAGCAATGTCTTTATTAGATGCTAATTTTCTGAAGGAGGTCATTCAAGTTGGAATAGATTCTGTTATGCCAACTCATACTTGGCAAATAGTGGGTTTACCTTCAAGAACTAAAACTATTGGATGTAAATGGATCTTTAGGAAAAAAAAAAAAATTCAAGCGGGATGGATCAATTAAAAAATATAAAGCTAGGTTAGTGGCTAAGGAATATACTCAAAAGAAATATTTGGATTATTTTTATACTTACTCTCTCGATAGAGTTTCTTCTATTAGTGCTCTTATTTCTTCAACTTCTATATTCAAATTACAAATTCATGAAATGGATGTGAAAACAGCCTTCTTAATTGAAAATTTGGAATAGAAAATATATATGGATCAACAAAAAACTTCCATAGTACTTGGAAATGAAAAGAAAGTTTGTAAGATAGTTAATTCGTTATATGGACTAAATAAACTCCTAAATTATTGCATGAAAAGCTTAATAATACATTAATATGTAATGACTTTAAGATTAATGAAGTTAATAATTGTATTTATTATAAATTAGATAGCCCAAAATTAGGAGTAATTAATTATATTTATGTAGATAATATACTTATTTTAGTATATGATCTTACTAAAATTATGAAAACTAAATCTTTTTATCTTCTAAATTTGATATGAAGGATTTAGGAGAAGAAAAAGTATATTAGGAATAAACATAAGAAAATGTGTTGATGAATTTATAATTTCTCAAGAATTTTTGTAGAAAATATGTTGAGGAGATTTAAAAATTTTGATTTTATCAAAGTTAATAAACCATATAAAGCTAGTATATATTCAAAAAAAAAAAAAGATGGCAAAAGTGTATTTTAATATGAGTATGCTTAGATTAAATGTAGTCTTATGTATCATATGAACTATACTTGGCCTGATAATGCTTATGGTGTAAATAGACTTAGTTGATATAGCCATTATCCTAATAAAAATCATTGGGCTTCTTTAGCTAGAATACTTAAATATTTAAAAGAAATTTCTAATTTAGGACTCTTTTATTATGGTTATCCTTCTATTCTTGAAGTATATAGTGATGCTAACTGGATCTATGATTCTAATGAAACAACATCTACTAGTGGATGTATTTTCACTTTTGGTGGTGGAGCTATATCTTGGAAGTCTTATAAACAAACTTGTATAACATAATCCATTATGGAATCAGAATTCATTGCTTTAAAAATAGCATGAGGAGAAACAAATGGTTTAGAAATCTCTTAGCTAATATTTCAATTTTTGGGGGACCTATCTCATCAGTGTCTTTATTTTGAGATTTCCAAGAAGCACTAGTTAAAGCTAAAAATAAAATATATAATGGTAAAAGAAGGCATATTCGCCTAATATATAATATTGCAAATAATTATTTAATGATGGGACAATACCCTAAATTTTGTGAGGTCAGAGATGAACTTATCGTATCCTTTGATAAAACCACTTGGAAGGGAGCAAGTGATGGACACATCGAGGGGAATGAGACTTTTGCCAAATAAATAAAAGTTGATTTTGATGGTAACCCAACCTATTTTTTATGGAGATTTCATAAAATAGGTTCATATGGGAAGTACAAGTCATTAGTCAACTTGGTAGATTATTCAAAATAAATATTATGTTCAATTCCTATATTATTGAATAATATGATATACAATGATATATAGGTTGAAGTTTACTCCTAATGAATTCATATTGTGCTTACTGTGATACACAACTAATGAATTTACCTCTATGAGCGTAAAGGTTGGCTACCTTTTATGAAAATATAAGCAATTCTCTAGAGCACTCATGAAACTCTGTTTTAGACGCATGGCTGTAAAGCATCAAATTGCGATGAATAACTATCATTTAACTGATGTAATGTGGATGGATAATCATGCTTATGCTCAAGAATCAAGTCCATAGAAATAATAATTTTCCCTTAGTTCTTATATGGAAGTATTTTCTTATCCTAAAACATTGGTTCATAGTCCAAAAGACACCAATGTTTCTGCACTATATCTTTTTCTCTTACTCTACATTTTACTTTTCTTTTGAAATGTCAGGAATTGTTATATTTAATATTTTTTAAAAGAAAATTTGTAACATAAATAATTATCATTGTTGTAACTAAAATAATTATTATTGTTGTATCGAAAATAATTATTGTTGTTGTAATGAAAATAATTATTGTTGAAATGGAAATACTTATTTCTATTGTAATGGAAATAACTATTATTATAACAGAAATACTTGTTAATATTTTATGATCTGATTTGTAAGTGTTTAAATGAATTATCATAACATTTGTAATTAAAACGACCATCTATTTCTGGTTTATATAATGCCTTCTTGGGTATAATTGATTGTACAATTTTTTTTCATCAGTCACTCAGACATCTATTCAAATCAAATATATAAATCGTTGTTCCTACTTCCCATTGTTATTAGTGGAGATCAATGTGAAGAGTTCATTGAATTCAAGAAGATAGATCGTTGTGTTCCTTTGCACCTGAGAGGAGCATAAATCTACTTTAAGAACAATGCTTTGCATGCCTCAGTGTACATATTCAATAAATTCCCTAATTACAATTATCTTACAGCACTTCTATTTTTTACAACAATAAAGACAGTTGACACTTCGCATGCCTTAATCTTGTATATATTGAAAGAAATAACAAAAGAATATTGAAAGAAAGTTGAAATTTTCTTTGGCTTATCAACATTTTTCTTAAAATAAAACTTGTGCTTCTAAAATTAAGAAAATTTCGTATTTCTTCTCTATTCTTCTTATTTAAATTTACCATTTTTGTAGATGGCATGCAAAAAATAGAAAAATATTAATCCAATCAAAAAATTTTATGAATAACAATTAAAGATAAATAACTTATAAGGAAGTATTGGAATTTCTGAAACTTCACATTAAATTATGGGCAATATTTTAGCCATCAAAATATTAAGTATTGAATCAATGTGTAAGAATATATATATATATATATATATCATCGTAAAATGTGATATGAATTTTTAGAGACTAATGTAAAATTATTAAATAAATAGTTTTATTCTATTAGATAATCATTTTTTTAAATTTATATTAACTTTTATTATTGAAGAACAATTAAAATACAGTCACAAATAATCGATATACATAATTTGCAGTCTGATGGTTGTGCCCTAATTCAGGTTCAATTAACGCATATGTACTTCCTAATTTTAGAAAAAATATTAAATAATGAGATATACAAGAATAGGAAAAAAAAGGCATATTCACCCAAAATAGCAAGTTGATTTTATTTTAGGAAAGCAACTCTTCTAAACCAATAAACTTTTGTTATTTTGTCATTTTGAAAATGAATAAGCATTAAAAATGGACAACCAAACGAGGTTACTAATAACCGTGTTTTGCGCAACAAACCATGCCTATAAAGCCTCATATGCTTGGCTTATTTCTTCAAGTTCTCCAACGGGCAAATTCAAAGCTCTATTCTCATGGAGACTTCTTTTTCTCTACTCCCATGTTATACTCTTCTCAATCTCTTCTACTTTTTTCTTCTAATATAGAAGATTTCTCTAGTATCAATACGTGGGCTTACCTGAGAATATGATATCATCGACGTTGAGTCACTACTACCGAGCAGCTCCTGCTTCGTGCCTCATAATGGTATGCTAGGAATTTCTTAATACAACGTTTGAATTTTTTTTTGTAAATTAAATAAATTAGTAATAAATTTGTAGAAACTAAGATCATTTGATAAATATAAAAAACTTACACCTAATGCAAAGCAAAAGATTCTTTCTCAGCCACAAATTTCTAATTCCAATCAGTATGTACATTAACAAGCTTTACCAATTTTGACAGGCGTGAGCCCTTCCAAGCTCAAGCTGGTCCATCGATATGGCCCGTGCTCAACCTTGGGGCACAAAAATAATCTATCCCTTGTGGAATAGTTTGATATGATCTTCTAACAGGACCAATCCCACGCGATTACATAAATTGCCTAACCGCCACCAACACCTCCAACTTCAACCCTCTTGATGCAAGAGTTCCAACAAATGAAGGAAGCTCTCTTAGTAACAGCACCTTTATCTTCACCATAAGCCTAGGCACCCTACCCGAGTTCATCTTAGTTGAGATTGACACTGGTAGCGATCTCACATGGATCCAATGTAGGCCCTGCGATCTATGTCAGACCAAAAAAGACCTATTTTATAACCCACATGAGTCCTCCACTTTTAGAAGCATCTTCTGCTTCTCCAACTAATATTCCCAACTCAAAAGACATAGTTACATCTGGTGGTGGTTCTTTGATTGTCTCTATGTGTTACAGTATGCCGACGGTTCTGTAACTCAAGGATCCCTCGTTAAAGACTCCTTACGACTCTCCTCTGATGTTATACATAACTTTCACTTTGGATGCGACCATGTCAACAGAGGCAATTTCGGGATGGTAGATGGGTTGTTCGGCCTCGGTCGGGGGTTAGTTTCGATTATCTCCCAAGCACCTCAATTGTATGGCAAGGTATTCTCATATTGTCTACCATCAAATCCCATCATAGATAGGTATCTCACACTAGGTAGCTTTGCTATTGGTGTGCAGTATACAATGATGCTAAGAAGCATACGATATCCATCCTTCTACTTCACAAATCTCATTTCTATTTATGTTGGGCATGAAAAGCTCGCCCTTTCATCTAGTGTGTTAGGCGTCCCTAGAACCATGTGGGACTCCAGCTCAGTGATTACAGATTTCCGCCCACTGCATGCTCTGCCCCTCCGTAGCACTTTTAGAAAACACATGACAAAATACCCGATGGCACCATCATGGAAAGGACTTGACACATGCTATGACCATACTAACTACTGGACTCTGAATGAGCCGACAATTGAGTTGATCTTTTTTTTTTTTTTGAGAAAATGCAATATTGCAATAATTAAAAAAGAAAGTACAACCTAATACAAACTAGATAGAAGAAGCTAATGGTTCCCTTTTTTTTTTTTAAATATAAAAAGGAACCTTATTGAAAATAAATTTGTTAATCTAAACTTATTATAAATGATTTGAAACCCACTATTTCCTATTTTGAAACTGTTGAGATGCAGGGGATACCAAAGATTTAAACAACCCGAGGGTTGATTAGTATCCCAGAGTTCCCATCCAGTTGGAGAATAAGACTTAGTAATGATCCCATAATCAATTATAAGAAGTCTAAAAAAACAAATTTGAAGAAAAAAGAAGCAACAAAATCTAAAAAGAAAATTACAACTTATCAAAGAAATCCAAAAATCACTTAAGAATATCATAGAAAGATATTCCATAAGCTTTTCGCAATATCCAAAGTCAGGAATCAATGAAACAATAACTCCAAACCTTTTGATAATTTTCTCCATCTTCAAGTATCTCTCCACTTTGATATTGTCAACTGGATAACTATCAATCATATTTCATTAGATAAAAGAGAAGAAGAACCCCTGATACCGTTCTTCACTTTGAGTTCAGACATCTTCCTTCTAGGTAGCTCTTTCACCGGTCCTAAAGCTTGTAATTCTTTGAACAAAATGTGCTTAGATCCCAGGGACTTACTCTCCTTGACAACTTTTTTAAGAGAAGATTTCTTATAATTCAAATTAATTGCCGACAATTGAGTTGATCTTTGAACGCATAGTACAAAACATCTCAAATGTGCTTACACTTCACTGCAAATAATTATGATAATGACCCTATGATCATTGGTAATCTATAGCAACACACGTTTAATGTAGGGCATGATATGGAGAACAACTACATTGGCTTTGGGGCTAATGGTTGAAGTTATAATTAATATGAATTTTTAATAATGTATTGCCATATGCAATCTAATATTTTGTGACCAACATTATATATATATATATATATATATTTAATAGAAAAGTAAGAGAAATATCTCAAGTTTTCAATTTGATTTCTTACCTTTCTAATTATACCTGAACCAATATTTAAGATTGATAAATCTTCAAAAAAATCATTATGATCAAGCACAAATCTCAATGGAAATATGAGGTTGAGGCTACAAAAATTTAAATGGGGTCCATCCACATTATTATTTCAATAAACTTATTGTCAACTTGACGATATCAGAGAGACAAGCCCAACTACACTCAATTCTTACATATATAGGCCATCTAAATAATAAGTAAATACTTCATAATGAAGGGCATCAATATGAGTCGTTCGATGGAACACTCTAAACATACCTTTGATTCTCTTCATATTTACAAGCCATGCCATTCAATAAAAAATTTAAATAGTCCCATTCTTCACATGAGGTGAATGGAAAAAGGAAGAAGAGAGGATGAGATGAAGGAACAAACTTAGAGAGCACTCTTGTTGCCAACTACCACCGAGTCTTTTCTCAATCACCGAGTGTTCTCAGACTTCCGCCCAATCATCAAACACCGTTGAATCTCTTATCAACCATCTTTTTCCCATTCGTTGATCACCACCAAATCTTTCCTGAGCACCGATAGTTGTCAAACTTCTGCCCGTTCATCGATAGTCTCCAAATCTCTTTTGGACTGTCATCAAACTTCTGACAATTCATCGATCACTGCCAAATCTATACCTGATCATCATCAACTTTTACTCGTTCATTGGCCACAGCAGGATCTCTTCTCAACTGTCGCTAGACTTATGCATGTTCTTTAACCATCATCCGATCTTTTCACAAGCACCAACCATTTCCTGACTACCACTCATTTTTTTAACTGCCTCCAAATCTCTTCCTGGCTGTTATCAAATTTACACCTGTTCGTCAACTTCCATCAGATCTCTTCTTGATTTTGCTAAACTTTCGCTCGTTCATCGATATCCACCAAATCTCTTCTCGACCATCATTGGATTTTTCCCAATTCATCGATTGTTGTCGGGTCTCCTCTCGATCATTATTAGACTTCTATCAATTTTTCAACCGCCGTAAGATCTCTTCCTATCTTTTATTGAATTTCTACTAATTCGTCGACTAGCGCCAAATTTCTTCACAACTGTCGCCAAACTTCCACTAGTTTCTTAACCGCCGACAGATCTCTTCCTAACCATCATCGGACCTCTACTCATTCGTTGACCACTGACAGATCTTTTCTCAAGCACCAATCATTTCTCGACTTCCGCCAGTTCATTTCTTCCACCGAATATCTTTCGGACAAATTCCAAACTTTTAACTATTTGACGACCGCTATTAGATCTCTTCTAAATAGTTGCCAGACTTCCTCCTATTTATCAGAATTCTTATATGTCTCCCTAAAAAGTTTATTGAGGGAATCAATGACTTCCATAGGGACATTCTCAAATTTAGGAATGGCTAGTTATCATTAAGAAAAATTAATCATTGTCAAATGAATTATTGGTACAAAAGCCGATACCACTTGTCTAATTTATATTAAATTTTAAATTCCAGATATCTTCGTGGTATCTAGCTTACCCTTAGTCCATTGACCCGAAGAAAAACCTTTAGAGATAAGAGTTTTGACACCAACAGTAAAGTAGCTAAATGGTAATTCCATTAATTCGTTGAAATCTGTCTCCTCAAGGGTTACATCATCTTCATTCTTTGAGGAGTAAGGAAAGAACTTCTGGACTTTCCTTACTTCATCATCTTATTTAGGGGAAACCTTTATTACTAACCTTGAGATGTTATTGGTAGACATTGGGGTTAAGGTTAGAGAATCAACTAGCCTTTAAAGCTTTTCATATAAACTCAATTAAGTCTCATCACTTTGAATTTTTAACTTGTTACCCTCATGGTCATTATCTGATTCTATGGTGAGATCAAACTTAGGAGAAGGATTTATTTTTTGATAGTTGAATGCAATTCTAGCACCCCTCTTTTTTCATTTTTATTGATTACAAAAGTTTCAACAACTACTAGAGAGGAAACTATCCCAATGTCCTCTCACGAAGCCTCAAGTTCAACCTCCTAGATCGGGCCTTGGGCTCTCATCGATAACTGTTGAAAAAGATGAAAGAATTTGTTAATCGACTTTTTAAATGCATGAGATAGTGTTATATCCCAACCATATTCAATGGACAAAGAAAGAGTAGAATTTTTTACATTAGATTGATTTGACAGACACCTGATCTGGACCGAAAAGAAACACCTATTGAATTATAATATTACCTTGATGAAAATTTTTCTCGAGCCAGTCTTTGAAGACTATGCAGTCTTCGATTGTCTGGCCCAATATGTAATGGTAGGGGAAAACATTAGGATCATCCTTTTTATTTACCTTTTATGGCTTCTTGGCTTCCAATAACAAAAAATCTGGTTTCTTTTAAAAACTTTTGAATATTTTCCTTAACGACTCCATCTTAAATGGATATAGAAGAGCCAATCACTCTTTAAAAGAAATCGGGTAAGGATCCAAGGTAGGTTGAGACGTTACCTGAAAAGGTTTAGATTTTTGAGTTTATTGGACTGGCGGATTACTTGATTGAGTATTAACTGGTTTCTTCCCTTTATCAATAGCTGAAACTATTTTTAATCTCTTTTTAAAAGACTTTAACAATTTGCTACCTTTTCTTCAGTAGAATCCTTTAGGAATGGCATTCCAGAAGCATTTTCCTGTAGATTGCTAACTTTATTGAGAAGTTTTTCAAATGTTTTATTTGTAAACCCCATTAGAAAAAAAAGGTTATAGACCCGTGGATATATTTAGAAGAATCTCCACTACCCATTACTCCTATAGTTGGGGTTCATACTCCCCACCTCAAGATGTACTTAACTAAAAACTAGCCCGATTTTTTTTTGATGACATGATCACCAATGGTTATACGCAGCTGAGCTCCTTAGAATCTCTTTAAGAATAGATAATCAAGCTCTATGATAGTTTTTACTAATCCATTCAATAAATTTGTATACCACTCAAAAGTAATACCGAATAAATTACTCATAAATTGATGAAAGAGTAGAGCATCTGACCCTCCTATAGTACAACAACTCACTCAAAAATAGGCTAGATGTTGTTTTGGGTTTTCTAAACCACTGAACACTTTGAAAGAAGGTGGGAAAAACCCTTTGGATAAGGGAATAGATCATATTCGTCAAGGTAGGGTATACCATTTGGAATAGATACAATCTCTTGAGAGTTGGCTAGGGCCTCCCTTACTTAGTTCTTAATTATCTAGCAAATATCTCTGTATGCTGGAGACACTAGGGAAATAACCTCTGAAATCTTGGAGTTTGAATATGCTTTCCTGTTGTGCTCACCCACTATATGAACTATAGGTTGTAATTGCTCGCGTTGAGATTGCTGAGCTTTAATAAGTTGATTCTATATTTTTTATTCTTTTAACATCATCTACTCAATTTTATTTTCCAGTCTCTTGACATACTCATTATTATCATTTAACCTAACTGAGCCATTTGAGTCTGAATCTAGTGTTGTTGAATCCTCTTCTTAACCAAATTGACATTTAGAAGGTTCAATATCTCTAGCCGATGCTCTGGTATTGACCATACAAATGTTAAAAGCAATATCTTCCATCAACAAATCATCAAAATTTTGGTTGAAGGCTTTGATATCTTTCTACTTAAGGATCTCTCAGATCTTGAACCACTTTATCGATCTGTTTTCCCTCAATTTCTTTTGCATTGATTGGTAGGTAATCCTTGAATTCAAATACTTGATCAAACTCATCTCCTTTGAATTTAAATAGGATCTTCTCAACCTTAATATCTTCCTTAGTAAAATTTTTATATACTAGATTGTCTAGCATCTCTTCATCAATGTCTGGAACTATCCCCTCCCCTCTAACTATCCTGAGGCCAAATGTTGTGAGGGTGACATCCTTAGTAGGGTGAGGGATATAAATCTTGTCTAGTGATGAAGGCGCTTGAACAACGAGAACTCTAACATAAAAAAGAATAAAATCCTTAGAACCTTAAATTGTAAGTCGGGGGATATAATCTGGAAATTGGACTTGACTTTTCTGATATGAATTATCAAAAATCTACTTAACTTCTTTGGTACATAAGGCTCATCTGGTATCATGGGCCTCCTTCCCTTAACTTCCAAAAGTCTCAAATCTTCAACTATCTCCTTAGACTCGTCTATCATAGGGGATAGCTTTGATAGTCTTAAAAGGGGAAATGGTGGTCTACCACTGTGAGGGTGACCCTTGCTAGATTCGTTTATGACTATTTCCTCCATCTTTGCAGATGGGAGGCAAGGTACCCAGTGATATCTATCCACAAAAATTAATGTGGCAGGCTGCTTAACAAACTTTTTTTCCCTCCACACTAGCTAAGGAGTCAGAATTCTAGCCTTAAAATTTTCTTTTTTTAGAACTTCTTTTTCAAGCTTATGTAAGGTCACCCCCTTCAAGTGTCTCATGTATTATTTCTTATTCTAGCCTGCTTGGGCAACCCAAGTATAGATGATGTTCCTCAATATCCTAGCTTTTAGATTTTGCTTCTTCTTAGGAGTCCTCTTGCAATGTAATCCATCGGGCATGGCAGAGTACTAGATATCCTGGTGACTCTTGAAAGTTTGATAGGGATGGTAGGCCCCTTATGAACTGGCCAAAGGCTAATAAAGAGAGAGGTGAATTGGTATTTAAATATCTTTAAAATAAAACTCAAACCAAAATCACCACAAAAATTAAATTGCGGAAGAAATTAATGCAGAAGTAATAATAAGAAAGAACACACCAGATTTATAGTGGTTCAGTCAAACCTTAACCTACGTCCACTCCTCGGAGGCACCCTCCGAGTATTATACTAAACTAAGTGTCTCTCCTTTAGCCCCCAGAACTAGGCGGAGAAGCCCTTACAAAATCACTTCCACCTTACATGGTGCGGCGGAGTAGCCGGATCCTTTGACACCAAAAAGATCTTCTTATTTGGTGAACTTCCCTGAAGACAAGCCTTGAATCCAACGGTACTAAGGAGCAAGATCATCGGAGCAACCGTGTGGAACCCCCCTCTACACTCCCTTGAAATCCCCTCCAGTGATCTTCTCCCTCTCTCAAACTCCACCCTTTCCTCACTCCCTTTCAAGCTATCTCTTCAAGTTTTTCCCAAAAGAACGAAGCTACAATGGTTATCAAAGACACTTACTAAGTATCTTGTCAAAGTTTAAATAGAAGATCTCAAAACAAGCTCATTAATGCGACTTGCCAAGTTTATCGTCTAGACAGATAGGAATATCGTCTTGGAAAATCAGTAAAAATTAATCTCAAACAGCCCGGGATGATTTGTGAAGATTAGAAGAAAAATGGTTACATCATCTGGGCTGATGCAATATCGTCCTGGCTGATTAGTTTAAAACTAAGTACAATCGTGTTGATCATCGCCCTTAAATGAAGCTGGCCGATTTCAATCATCCACGACATCATCCTGTCCTATCTTGCAATTATCCCAGACGATGTGATCGAATCAATCAGCCTTTAATATTTTCCAAAGATACTAGATTAATTTAGGCATAATTGAGTTAGATCATCCAGGACGATATGGATATTGTCTTGGTCGATGTCCTAAAATAAAGAATACCTAAACTGATCATGGTGGCTGATTCTTTCTATTTTTAGCTTATCATCATGGTCTATATAAGTATCATCCAGGTCGATCAACTTAATGACGACTGTCTTAATGAGGATGGCCTAATTAGGGTTTTTGATTTTGAATCGATCGTCCTTGTCGATATAAATATCATCCCGAACAATGTTATAAAAAATAGTAAACTCTAGAGAACAGTAAAAAAATCTTCTAAGGTGTGTGTGTGCAAAGTTATATAGCATCAGGATCCACATCAATTACAATAGACTTAAGAAAGAAAAAAAGGGTACAAACTGACTCAGACCAAGTCTACCCAATCTTGAGCTGGTTCAAAATTGCAGTCTGATCTTGTGGACCTAAAATATTAGTGGATAAGGCAGTCGTAGAGAAATAAGAGTGTTTGCTACTATCAAAATCATAAACCATGAAAACAGATCCGCAACAATCTCCCCCTTTTCGATGATGGCAAACATTACTATTTGAGTTTTCAAAAAGAAAATATTTTCTCCTAATCTCCCCCTCACTAGAATAAAACTTTAAAAATAGGGAGATAAAAAAAATTTTGTTGTTTTAATTTTTTGAAAGAAAAGGATACAAATTCAACAGCACGTTCTCCCCCTTTAACATTATTAAAAAGAGAAGAGGAATAAACAATTAAGAAAAAAAAGGATTCATGATCTAGTGAACAAAACAAATATTCTTAAAATGAGAAAGCTACCTCTTTTTTTTATTCAAAAGCTTAGTAGAATTGTATTGACAACGTATAGCCTAGAAAAGGTTAGAAATTCAGAATTTGATAATCCAAACTCAAGTTCTTTTAAAAGCTAAAAAACTTTTTAATTCAATATCTAAATCATGGAATAAATTAGAGAAAGAAACAGTCATTTTTCAAAAACTCATTCCATAAGATATATCTAATAGAAGATTAATACACAAATTATTGAATCA
Organism: Dendrobium huoshanense; assembly: GCA_016618105.1. NCBI lineage: Eukaryota > Viridiplantae > Streptophyta > Magnoliopsida > Asparagales > Orchidaceae > Dendrobium > Dendrobium huoshanense. Next base: position 8,020,623 of record CM028346.1, read on the forward strand.
TGAATCATGATTTTCAATCTCAAGTATCAAGAGTTTTCTTAAGCTTTAATAAGTACAAGAATAGTAAGCATTAAACTTTGTGAGCTCATTTTATGCCTCTTGACAATTGGTTGGCACACTGCGCATCTTTTGATTTTTGATACACTTTGTATATATATATATATATATATTTCAATTTAGCGTCTTTGCGCATCTTTTATTTTTGGCATCATTGGCCCTTTTTTATTGAATTTGTTACCTTTTGTGAAATCTTAACAATAAAAGTAAACCCATCCTAATTGTAAAGAAATTTTTTTTAATAAAAAAATTATGAGTTAGATTCAACAAATTGCAAAAAGTTTCCTATGTGATAAATAAAATGTAGGGAGATAAAAAATTTAGTTTCAAAAAAACCAATTTAAAATATGAAAAAGATTTTAAATTAAAAGTAGAATAATCTCTTTTAGGAAATAGAGATTGAGAGTCAAAATCACGAGTTTCTTTCCTTTGACTATTTTTAGAGAAATAAAACACAATTTTCATAAGAATTCAAAAAAAAAGTATGAGGTAGGTTTTTCATTTTTAGAAAGGTTAATGTGTGTGTTGATCAGAAAAAAGAATATAAAAAGAAATTTAAAAATGAAATAATAAATAACTAAAAAAAAGAAAATCACAAAAACAAAACAAATAAAACATACAAACATAAAATATTCAAAAAAATAATTATTTAAACATCATTTTGCTCCTAATCAGATGATTTAGAAGCAAGATATGCCCAAGAAATTTTTTGCTTTTCATTATTTCCCTAGTTTATAATTTGCTTTGCTTTACCTTATTCTTTTTGTAGGAAGAATTCTTAAATTAGGGCACTGATTTTTCATATGTCCAGGCTTCCTACATCCAAAGCAAACAACGTCATAATAAATATTAACATTCTTACTATTTTTACCTTTATTCCACTTTTGTTTATGCTTATGCTTTGGTGAGCTTTTTAATTTGCTTGACCAGTTATTTCTTTCATCACCAACTAAGCTATCTCTTTCTGTATCTTCAGTTTTTAGCACTATCGTTTCACCTGCATCCAAAAGTCTTTGACACAAACTTTGCTCGTAGGCAATTAGTGAACAGTCAAATTATCAATAGAATATTTATTCAAATCTTTTAATTCACAAATAGCAACAACTTTAGCATCAAACTTATCCAGTAGACAATGAAGAATTTTATTTACTTTTTCAAAGTTTGAAAGTTCTTTTCCTTAAGCATGCAATGATGTCACAATTTGAATAAACCTATTATACATGTCTAAGATTATTTCATAAGGTTTCATGCAAAATAGTTCATAATCATGCATTAAAATATTCAACTTGGATTGCTTAATTTCACTAGTGCCTTCGTATATGGTGTGTAGTTTATCCAAAATTTCCTTACCAGTAGTGCACGTGGATACTAACATAAAATCTTCAGAATTTAAAGCATATAAAAAACAATTTAAATATTTTGCATTCAATTGAGCATTGATTTGTTCTTCCCTATTCCATTGATTAAAAGGAATATTAGTTTTAACTCCATCTATAACACGTGACGGTAATGAATAACCAGTTAAAATCATATGCCACATATGAAAATCAATTGATTGCAAGAAAGTAGTCTTGCAAATTTTTAAAAAGTCAAAAGTAATATTTTCAAATAAAGGTGGTCTGGTGATTGAATAACCTTCTGCAATATTACGATTACCAAAATTAGCTATGAATCAAAATTCAAAAAGTTTTCAAACTTAGTTTTTATGAATCCCACTCTAATACCACTTGAAAGCTTGATAGGGATGTCAGGCCCCTTATGAACTGGCCCAAGGCTAATAAAGAGAGAGGTAAATTGGTATTTTAAATATCTTTAAAACAAATCTCAAACCAAAATCACCATAAAAATTAAAGTGCGAAAGAAACTAATGTGGAAGCAATAATAAGAAAGAACACACCAGATTTATAGTGGTTCGGTCAAACCTTGACCTATGTCCACTCCTCAGTGGCACCCTCCGAGTACTGCACTAAACTAAGTGTTTCTCCTTTTTCCCCCAAGAGCTAGGCGGAGAAGCCCTAACAAAATCACTTCCACCTTCCACGGTGCGATGGAGTAGCCGAGTCCTTTAATACCAAAGAGATCTTCTTCTTTGGTGAACTTCCCTTAACATAAGCCTTGAATCCAACGGTACTAATGTGAGAGCTAGCGGAGCAACTGTGTGGAAATTTCCTCCACACTCCCTTGAACCTCCTCCAAGGATCTTCTCCCGCTCTCAAACTCCACCCTTTCCTCACTCCCTTTCAAGCTCTCTCTTCAAGTTTCCCCCAAAAAAATAAAGCTGCAATGGCTGCCAAAGACACTTACCAAGTATCTTGTCAAAGCTTAAATATAAGATCTTAAAATGAGCTCATTAATGAAACTTACCGACTTTATCATCCAGGCCGATAAGAATATCGTCCTGGCTGATCAGTACAAATTAAGCTCAAACAGCCCCGGACAATTTGGGACGATCAGAAGAAAATTGGTTACATCATCCGGGCCGATGCATTATCATCCTGGCCGATTAGTTTAAAACTGAGTACAATCATCCTGATCATCGCCCTGAAATGAGGCTGGCCGATGTCAATCGTCCATGACATCGTCCCACCCGATCCTGCGATTATCTTGAATAATGTGATCGAATCAATCAGCCTTTAATGCTTTCTAAAGATACCAGATTAATTTAGGTATAACTGAGTTAGATCGTCCAGGATGATGTGGATATCATCCTGGCCAATGTCCTCAAATAAAGAATACCTAAATTGATCATGAAGACTGATTTTTTTTTTTTTTAGCTTATCGTCCTAGCTGATACAAGTATCATCCAGGCCGATCAGCCTAATGATGGCTGCCTTAATGAGTACGCCCTAATTAGGGTTTTTTCTTTTGAACTGATCATCCCGGACGATGTTACCAAAAATAGTAAACTCTAGGGAACAGTCAAAAAATATTCCAAGGTGTACGTGTGCAAAGTTACATAGCATCAGGAGCCACATCAATTATAATAGACTCAAGAAAGGGAAAAAGGTTACAAACTGACTCAGACCTAGTCTACCCAATCTTGAACTGGTTCCAAATTACAGTCTGATCTTGTGGATCTGAAATGTTAGTAGATAAGACAATTGTAGAGAAATAAGAGTGTTTACTATCATCAAAATCATAAACCATAAAAATAGATCTGCAACAACTCTCTACTCCCTTATAGTAGCTGAAAAAGGGTAAAAAATGACTCCCTTTCAGGAGTGGAGAAGAGGCAAGAATTTGCAGCTCCTTGATAGCCTTAGGTTCAATTTAGTTAAGGCCTTCTGCTTAGTCATCTTTCTTAACTTGGTGATCTATATCATCAACGTCCTCAAGTAGTTCTTTCTTGCATTCTTACTGCCAAAGAGTGCTTTGGTGCTAGATGATCCTTTCTTAAAAATTGGTTTCACTTTAGATCCAACTGTAGGTTTTTGTTCCTTCCCCTCCTTAGTAGCGGGTATAGTAGGAATAGGGGCAACCCCTGCCTCTAATTCAAGAATGGGATGAATGTCAGTCCCTACCTCTACTGCTAAATAAACTACAAGAGCATTCTTTTCTCCTTCAACAGTTAGGTTGAAGATTGTATTTCCATTTATGGTTAGGTTTAGGGACTTAAACCCTATTCCAAACTGGATTGCACTTGTATGAATATGCTCTATGATGTAGAGGTTTTGGTCAACAGAGAAAAGCAACTTTCAGGCCATTACAGATGTTTGATTTTTTTCTGAGATTTAAGAAAGAGTATTTGAATTAGAATCCTGAATTTGAAATTGAAAAGAAATTTTTTATATTTTATCATGTATATTACATTATAAGAACTATAATTCGATGTGCAATGATAAAATATAAAGATTGATTTTGATTTGAAGAAAATTTAAATTTGAAATTTTGAATTTTGATTTCAACAATCTGCACCCTCTTAACTTTTGTATGTAGTCTTATAGCCCTCCAATTTGCACCCTCCTGCCTTTTATATGCAATCCACCAGCTTAGCAACCTACACCCTTCTACCTTCCATATACGATACCAACCATTAGGTTTATTGTATATTTGATATATTATATATTTATTGAATAAATGTTGATTTCCTTATAATTGATTAGGTTAATTAACATCCTATTTTTTCCTTCTTTTTGTTTATGTTTCACCTATAAATTGTGTCTATTCTACCCATTAAAATAAAATATAAGAAGTCTTCTTCTCTCATATTTTAACATTTAAAGAAAATTTGTCATTGCATTATTGATAAAGATAAAAATAAAATGATTTTTAATTGAGAACTATAGTCAGTAGGAACAATAAGAAGTAAAGTTAAAAAGTGATTTAAACTGTTGGCAGTAGAGTCAAATAAATATTATTGGTTCAATTCAACAGGAACGTGGAATATATGATATGAACAACTTAAATTTGTTACAACATTATTAAGCTAAGCCCTCCTTTGTTGCACTAACTTGCCTGAATAAAATCTATGGATCCTGAGCCAGCTACAAAATATTTTGAGATTCCAAAACGGCCAAAATTGATGTACCCCTACATGATAAAGAAGACAAAATGTCAATAGAAATGTCAATTAAAAGAAGAAAAGTTGCCAGAATTAGTGTTCACAGCAATAGTTGTTAATCATATTTTGTTCATAAAGATCTAGACTGCACCAGAAAAACCAAACAAAAGAATTTGCAAAGAACTGCATTCATGTGCCCAATAAATCATAATTTTCTATAAAAGTTTCAAACAACAACAATAACATCAAGCCTTTATCCCACCATGTGGAGTCGGCTATATGAAACTTTTTTCTCTATTGTGTCCTATTAAGAATCCAATTCTCATTTAAATCTAATAAAAAAATATCATTCCTAATATTTTCTAACCAAGTCTTTTTAGTTCTACATGTACCTTTCTTAACATAAGTCAAATCTTATATATCTAATTTCCTAATCGGGTCATCGGAAGGCTAGTGTTTTAATGTAAGTTACCAAACCATCTAAGGAAACTCTCTAATATTATCTTCCACTGGAGCTATTCCAACTTTTTCACGTATATGCTCATTTCGTATCATGTCTCTAGGAGTAAAATCACTCAATAACAAGCCTTAGTGGGAAATAATTTACTCTTTGTTTCATATATTCTACATTTATTGTATCATGTCTTTGAGAGTAAAGTCACTCATCCACATTAACATCATCATCTCTGCAACATTTAACTTAATATTATGCTTCTCTTTCTATAGAAGTTTCAATTTGTGGAAAAAAGAAAATACTATTCATTAACCCAAAAAAAGAGGGGGGGGGGGGGGGGGGGGGGGAGGTTCTCATCATCTATCTTGCCAGCTTAGTCAAACAAATGAATCACAAAATAATATACAGATTCCCATTCTATTTCTATTCATGCACGTGAGACTAAATAGCAGCAACTTATGAAACTTAATGAAAGAAAGCTTTCTTTCCTGTCCATTTGAAAGTCAAATGCGTCCGGATCAAGAATAATATGAAAGAATTAACAAACAGAGATGTTCACTTTCAGAACACCGTCATGTTAATTTTCCATACATCCACATTTTTTTGTTGAAAAATCATTTAGACCAACTGGCATGCCAATATAACATATTGGTGATATACATTATCTTATAAAGTTCAATTTCTTGTACAATTCAATACCACAAACTTTGTCCTTTACAAATAAAATCTAGTCAAATGGCTATGCTCATGATTATACCAAGCTTTAAATTGAATCTGTTGTATACAAATCCACAACATAACAAACATTCTTCCAAGAGCTTGAACAACTGTATAAATCATTAAGAGATGGAAATAAAGAGCTCTGAATCTTTGCCCCATCATCTTAAAATAATACAGCAAAAAAAGCATATCTAGAAAAAAAAAACAAAAAACTTCAACTGGTGCTAATTCAATGACCAGAGGCTGTGCATCAAACCATTTGAGATCAGAATTCCACATCCTTACAAAATCGCAGAACCAAATCACCATCCTGCATTGTGGCCAGATACACATCGTTAGATCCATACTCATGCATTTAAATAGAGATGATACGTATAGATATTGCAACCCTTCCAAGCATTTATCTAGAGAAAAACAGAATATATCCAGAAAAATAACAATGAAAAGCGTCATAATACGGAAACTTGTAATCTAGTAAACAATTATAAAAATAGGAATTTCACAAAAGGAATGAAGGTGGGAGAAAATGACACATATAACGCACATGTAAAAATAAATCCATGATTGAAGCAGCAAAAAATTGGCAAGAAAAATACTAATAGATTTTGTGGAGTTAGTAAGAAACATCAAAAACTCTAGCTGCCGGGCGCGAACGAGGTTTAACCTAGGGTGAGGTTTTATTTAGTGTTTGCTAAAATTTAGAGTGTTCTTAAGGAGTTTTAGGCTCTAGCCACCGGCTAAAGATTTAGGAGAGTCGGATCCTCCTCTCCAATTGAGGATCTAATGTATCTTGTTCGTTTTCTTAACTATTTCATCAATTGAAGAGCGTTTCTTTCGTTATCTTTCTACAAATTGGAGATTGTATTTTGATTACTGAAATTCAATTTCAGCCAAGGGGAATTAGATTCTAGAACCACTTATGTTGACCCTAATACTAGTGTTGGGATTGAGCCGACCGCGCAAGGTGGGTTTCAAAGGCGAAAGAGCTCGAAATTGCGCTAAAACTCACCCGACACGTGTCGACCGAAAATCTAAAATCACCGAGATGACCTCCATTCGCAAAATAGACAGTGCTGATGCGTCCGGAGAAATAGAAACAGCTAAGATCGATAACCATATTGATGGGGTTAGTCAATTGGCAAAAAATTAAATTTTGGGCTCGCAAATTAAGGCGACGATGTGTGCGAGCATCAATGTGGCGACCAACTCGATGCAAGATTAAATTTTTGTTTTTATTTTTTGCAATATAATTAAAAAAATATTTTAGAAAGAGAGGGAGAGAAAGAGATATTTTTAAATAAAAAAGGATTTTTTTAAATCAAAATCCACAAAATACCATAAATACCCCTCCTCACTTCCTCACACTCTCATGACTGAACTCCCACTCTCATCTCACGACCAAACTAATGCAAGAAGCCGCCCCCTCTCTTCCTCTTGCAATTCCAATCTCTCCAAGGCCGGCCTCCCTCTACCTCCAAGCTTTCCAAGGTAAAATCTCTCCTTCTTCTCCTTCTTCTTCTTCTTCTTCTTCTTCCTCCATTCTCCATTCTCCTTCTTCTTATTCTTCCTTCCCTCTTCTTCTTCTTCTCCATTTTCTTACTTCTTTCTTCATCCCTCCATATTTCTTATCATTTTCTTCCATTTTTCTCCTCTCCTTCATCTTCATCTTCTTCCTCCATCACATTTTTTCTAAACCTACAACCAACCCTAACCCTAATTCGTTCATATCTCCACATTCATCCGATAAACCACCCTTCACAAAAAATATTTCCCTTTAACACCTTCTACACCCTCCCAATAAAAAAAATTCATCATCCCTCATTTTCTCTCTCTAATTTAGAGAAAGAAAATTTTGGAATATGTCAAGATTCTCTCCTCTTGAATGGCTCCCTTTCAATCCCAAGCATCTCTCCTCTCTACCATGCCTCCAAATTCCCTTTCTAGATAGAGAAAAAAATTACACACCCTCTCTTTCTCTCTCCAAAATTGAGAAGAGAGGGGTTTGCTCTCTCTAAACCTCTCCACCCATTTCATTATACCTCCTAAACCCCTCTCCATGCAAAGCCCCATAAAATCCTCTCTTTCCCTTTTTCTCTCTCTAGAAAGAGAGCACACACTCTCTCTTTCTCTCTCCAAAATTGAGAAGAGAGGGGTTTTCTCTCTCTAAACTTCTCCCCTCATTTTCCTACACCTCCTATTCCCTTTCCACAAAAATCCTTTGTTTCCCTCTCCTTCCCTCTCTTTCTCTCTCTAGAAAGAGAGCTCTCTCTCTAGAAAGAGAGCTCTCTCTCTCTTTCTCTCTCTAGCCTTTGTTTTTAAATAAAAAAAGTCATATTTGATTAATTTTATGGCACAAATAATAAAAAAAAAATTTAAATTATGCATCATAGGTTTCCCACTATCGTTGTCATTTGCTGTCGTCGCCTCGATTTTTGCACACCTAAGATAAAAAGCCCAATACTAATATTTTACATTTCTATGCATGAAATAAGTACTCGTGACCGCTTTTATTAGCGAGCGAGAAAACTAAAGTACTCGTGACCGCTCTTATCAGCGAGCTAGGAAATTTGTATGCATGAAATATAAGTGCCCGTGACCGATTTTTTTAGCGAGCAGGGAAATTTATTATTCGTAGAAGAATTATTTAATTAAGTACCCATCACTTATTTTAGACGAAGAAAATATTGTGCTTTAAACATGTTACTTGAAGACCCCATGACCATTTTTGTTACCGAGCGGGGAACGAGACTGCAGCCGCAGTGTTATTTGATACATACAGTGACTATCTTTCTTGGCAGGCAGGAAGACCTTACACACTCTGATGCAGCTCTCTACGCGGGGATGACGCCAGAGTGCTGCCAAAATTTTCAACTGAACCTATGGTTTAGAAAATTTTAAAGAGATTAAGATCCACCTACAAGCATATACAAGGTGTTTGTGGAGATGCATTCAAATGAATAACTAAAATTTGAACTTAACTTGAGCTCAATTCGGACATTAATTGAACCTGCAAACATTTGACTCAAACTTGGATGAACATGAACTCTAAAGAACTTGAATTATAATGGAGCATACAAAGCCAAACCTTGGATCGATGAATGAGCAATCAAGATCTAAGTGAATCCTAATCATTCCAGTGGACATAAAAGAGCACAAAGCTTGTGATGACCAAGGGACTCCAAATGCAACCATACAAGAAAGGGGCGTATGATGAATAAAGCTATATCTCATTAAAAAGAAGGTCATAGAAATAATTAGAGGCGATGCATAGTCTAACTAAAAACAAATGAACGAATACTGCAAATCATTCAAGGATGATAATTATGACATTTATACCAATCATGTAAGAAAGTGTGCAAGAACTCGTGGTAAGAGAAGAACTCAGCATACGAATTGTTCATAAGAAATGATGCAAAGCCTTCAAATTTCTTTCAATAAACAAAATTATTGTGCAAACCAAAAGATACTCTCAGAATTGATATAAGATTTGCAACCATCGACACGATTAATTTGCGATCGATAAGATCAAATAAAATGAACTTCATGCAAGCAAACACAACTCAAAGTGAATGCAAGGATTTATGGTAGAAGGATTTGTTTGATTAAATATATTTGCAAAAATGGGTGAACATGAAGGAATGTGATGGCGTCCTTATCACCAACAACAACCCAACTCCAAGAAGATACATCAAAGGAAAATGTCAAATGCAAATGAACATGCAAGAATCCTTAGTGGATTAAGAACCCCAAGGACAATCCACTTATAAGTAAAGATCAAAGTGAAAAATGTGACGGCAAGCTCGCAAGCAATGGTACAAAATCTATAATCATTGGCCCTCTACATATAATGAGATTTGACATGCAATGAATATAACAGTTTGTTGAATTCAACGAATTCTTTGCCCTCTACATCTAATAAGATTTAACATGCAATGAATATAACGGTTTGATGAATTCAACGAGTTTGGAGTGAATGAAGTATATGTATAATCAATAGTGTTCAACTCCAAGCAAGCATTTTAGCTTGACTGCAAATAATAATTCTACATGAGGCAAGCTTACTAGTACATGTGGAAGTCCCTACGAGACACTATAAAAGACTCCTTATTTATACAACAATCCACTCAAATTAATGAACTGTTTATGAATGATAACAAGAGTCATACAACTAGTGAGGATTCAAAATCCATCATATACACAATACCTTGTAAGCAGGCAGAAGCAAAGGATGTATATAAAATACAAGTTCCTACGAGCCAAAAGCAGGAGATTAGTTAGTGCACTACAATCTACCTACAAAAATCATGCAAGTAGTGCACGAAAATCTACATGTGCAAAGCAGCGAACAACTAAATGTAGAAGCTGTTCTGCCCTGCCACCGAATCTGCAACGTGCACTATAGTTTGTATACACACAGGTACACAAAGGGGTAAATTCAATCGTAATATTTGCATGGGCCTCGACGAGCATGTTATTGGTACACACGAGATGCCTAGGGATGCTGCATGGGTCGATAAGCGAATTCAAGTTCAAACCTGATCCTTCTATATAGATCAATAGGAGTTGATAGGGTCAAACCTTTAAACAAATACACGATTGTGGCGACATGTGTATTTATTTTAATACATTCGTATTGGGCCTTCAAGGCCTACAATAAAAAAAATTCACAAATAAAGGCGCAAAGCCTACAAAACACGATCCTCCTAAGCAAGTAAATAGGAGTAGATATGGTTCGAATCATCGGATAAATATACGGTCACAAAATTGATTGAAATATTTATTTTGTACATTCATATTAGTCCTTCAAGGCTTTTGATAAAGAAAATTCACAAACAAAGGAACAAAGCCTACAAGAAATCCGATCCTCGGTCAACAGTTCGGCCGTGTCGACAATGTTCAATCAACAAATGGAAATGACCCCACACCCCGATGATGGCTTTGTTGAATGCAAATCTCAACTGGAGGAGTCCATTCCAAACATTTCAAATGCATTTCAAACTCGACACAAATACCCATAAAATCCAAAATTCTAGAAATCCCAAAATCCCAAATATTTAAAATTGAAATTATCTATTCATACTTAAAGCAAAATCCATCCACCCTCCACAACAATTTGCCGGGTGGACAAATTCAAATATAACTTTAGCTCACTTAGAGCTAAATGCCTAGTCAAAAATATCATAGGATCCATTCTCAAACAATCTCCAACAAATAAGGACGTGGTATGTGTAATCTAACTGGCCGTTTTGCTCCATGTAAGGATTCAATTGTGTTCTTCAAGCTTCATCTTTGGTTCCTTGGTAGATCTAAGGAGACGATCATCAGCATCAGATCCATGTTCTCTGCCTACTCTAGGAGAGAGTAAAAGGATTTCAAGTTCTCTGCCTTCTCCAGGAGGAAGTAAAAGGATTATAGGTTCTCTGCCTTTACCAGGATGGTGGAAAAATTTTCAAGCTACTCTTCCTCATCGGGTTGGTGGAAAGATTTTGTAAGGACTTCTCCAACTTACTGTGGGGGTAAAAGAGAGACACATTTTTTAGTGCACTACCTAGAGGGGATGGTCGGAAGAGTGGACGTAGGTCAGGTTGACCAAACAACTATAAAATTTGGTGTGTTCTTTCTTTTTTTTGCATTTAATTTCTGCAATTATTTTATGATTTATTCTATGGTTGAATTCTCTGATTTTGTTATCTACTTACGCAAAAGTTTTTTTGTAAAAGATTCAAAAAGATTTTTATTTTTATTTAAGAATTTTTAATACTACCAATTCACCCCCCTTCTTTGTTATCCTCGAGCTAGTGCTTTAGGATTTAACACACCTCACAAACTTTCAAGTGGTATTAGAGCAGGATTTGTATGATCAAGTTTTAGAACACTTTTAAATTAAGATCCATGGATAACTTTAGAAAAAGAATTATCGCGGAAGGATATTTACAAATCATCACTACAGCGTGCCTCATACAAACCTAGGAAGGAGTCGGGTAAAGAGTGTGGAGAGGCGTGAGGGAGTTGGGCATGAGCAGAGGGATGTTTAATTAAAAGGAGAGGAGCTGAATTTGAAAGTCAAGGGGTTGATTATGATTAAAGGGATGTCAAATTTGAATTGAGGGGGATGAATATGATCGACGGGGTACTGAAATTGAAGGGAGAATATAGGCTTGTAATGAAAGGTTTGGATACGAGTGGAGAATGGATGATTGGCACAATTAGGAGGAACCACCCCGTTGGAGATGGAAACCTTTTGAGGAAGTAGGGGTGATTAAGGAGATCTGATGGTGAGGTTGCTGAAGATGCCTATTTTTAAGGGAGATGATACTTATGCGTGGATCTATATGGTGGAAAGGTACTTTACCATCAATAGGATGACAGAGGAAGAAAGAATGACGTTAGCCGGGATATGCTTGGATGGAAAAGCTCTAGCATAATACGGAAGGATGCGAGGAGACCCATATGAACCTGAAGGGAGTTTAAGGACTACTTGTTGGAATTCAAATCAGCAAGGAGGGGACTTCTATGAGCAGTTCTTCGCCCTGACACAAGATAGGATAGTTATGGAGTATCGTGAGCAATTTGAGCACTTTGAAAACAGACTTGACTAGATTTTGGAGATTATACTAGATGGAAACATTATGAAAGGGCTCAAATTAGAGATTCTGGCAGTAGTTTTAGTGATAAACTTCTTGATTTAGGAGAGGCTATGAAGCTAGCCTAGCTAGTGGAGGATCAGAGGGACCTGGAGAGAGGGGCTAGAGGCAACAACTAAAGAGTTCTATACAAGATGACCACAACCTTTTTAACATCCAAGGAGCCGACATCACGTACTCTTAAGGAGACCCTGAAAGAGAAGACTGTAGGAGAAAGACTAGGGGAAAACTTCAAAATTTTCACAGAGACAAAGCTACATGAAAAGAGGTCGAAGGGGTTAAATTTCATATGTTAAAAGAGGTATACACCGGGTCACAAGTGTAATGACCAAACTCTTCAGGTTTTCATTATTTTTTATGACGAGAAAGTTAAGGAAGGAGCCATCTTTCCACCTTGCAGACAAGGTGATCTTTGGGAGGGGGTATTGTTAGACGTCAAACAGGAGCCTATTTGACGGAATAGCATTCCGCATGTTTAGGCGAAGCATGCATCTATTTAATTGAGGAGGGGCTCAGAAGTCTAGCAATAATTAAGGCTCGCAATTAAGAGGAACTTAAAAAGGGGATTAGGAGAGAAATTCAAATTATGAGTTTTATTTTGGCATTAATTATATTTTGTATGTTTTAAATAAATTATTTAACCTAGAGTTAAGTTTTATCTTGTGTTTGCTAAAATTTAGAGTGTTCTTAGGGAGTTTTGGGCTCTAGCCACCGGCTAGAGGTTTGGGGGAGTCAGATCCTCTCCAATTGAGAGTCCATTGTATCTTGTTCGTTTTCTTCCCTATTTCATCAATTGAAGAGTGTTTTCTTCCATTATCTTTCTAAAAATAGCCTTCGAGATTGTATTTGGATTGCTGAAAATCAATTTTATCCAAGGGGAATTGGATTTCTACAACCATTTCCTATCATAAACTACATGGAATAATTGATTCTAGCAAAAAAAAAGCTTCAACTAATTAGGTAAGAGAAATTCTTAGCATTTTAAGAACTTAAAGTTTGTCTCAACTGAAAGGAAAAGAGGTCATCAATTTGTCATGCTATTCAGATTTTTGTTAGACCAGTCCATTGGACTGGTCCAGTCGGTCCACATGGGACCGACATAGGCGCGAATGAGGTGGAATGCCTCCGCCTCTTGCTTTAGCCGCATGCAATGCAGGATCAAACAGAGCATTTTAGGAAGGATTTTTAAGGGATTTGGGAGGGAAACTTGAATGTAGAGACTGCTTAGGGATTTCCTTTTGATTTGTATGCATAAATTAATTTGTTTACCTAGGGTTATGGCTTCTTGAATTTGGCTGAAATTTGAGATCTCCCAGATTTAGGTTTTCTTTGGGCTCTAGTGGCGTCTAGAGATTTGGGAGAGATCAATCCTCCTCTTGAATAGAGGATAAATTGTATCTTGATATTTTCCTTTATATTTCATCAAATAATACAAATTATCCACTATTTGTTTTGTGATTTTGTGAGGATTTTTGTGGAGAATTCTCCTTATTTTTTGAAGATTGATAGGAAATACTTGAGATCTACAAGTGTTTCCTATCAAATTGGTATCAGAACAAGTCTTGGGACCGGTGGTGGGCTATTTTTGACAAATTCCAGCAACTGCTTTTGGTCCGGAAAAGGGGGAAGTTGTCATTTTTGGAGTCCCAAATTCAGATTTTGTGAATCTAAAAACTCTAGATTGTGATGGCGGCCAAGAAGGTGGATGCTTTGGAAGAAAGGCTTGAAAGGGAGATGAATCAAATCAAGACTATGGTGGAGGAAAAGATTTCATCCATGGAAGGACAAGTAGCCAATCTCTGGGACGTGATGGAGAAAATGTTGGAAATCCACAACCAAATGGCAGCTTTCGTGGCTACAGGTGTCGAAGGAAAAGCACGAACATTGAAATCCGTAAGGAGAATGATGAGGTGGAAATCATGGAAGGAGAAAGAAGAATACCCCATATGGGGAATGCCATGAGGGATACTATGGCCGTCGAGGTGCTAATTTTGAAGAAAGAATAGGGGACTTCGAAGGGGGTTTAGTCTATGTCAAGGATAGGAAGGACCATAAGACATAGAGATGGCCGAGCACTTAGGAGAGAGGAAGCTATGAAAGAATAAGGGGGAATGGTTATACTGAGAATGTGAGGAAGCTGAAGATGCCCATATTTAAAGGGGATGATTTATAAAGTGGAGATATACTTAGCCGACAATAGGTTGGCAGAGGAGGAGAAGCTAATAGCGGCAATCTTGTGCTTAGAAGGGAAAGATCTATCATGGTACCAGTGGAGAGACCAGAGGAGGCCTATCAAGAATTGGAGGGAATTTAAGGATTGCATAATAGAACGCTTCCAAACTGACTGGAGAAAATATTTCTATGAGCAGCTCTTTGCTCTGATGCAAGAGGGATCAGTAGGATACTACTGGGAGCGATTTATGCACCTGACCAGCAGGGTGGAGCGATTATCATATACTTTACATATGGGGAACTTCATGAAGGGGCTAAAGGCAGATTGTCCGGATGCCGCGGGACTTGGGGGAGGCCATGAAGTTCGCACAGCTGGTTGAAAATTAAAAAAAAAAATCTAAAGAAGGGAACTAGGTGAAACAACTCAGGAGGCTCATATAGGACGACGAACACTCTTCTAGCACCCAAGCGGCCTACATCAGGCAACATTAGTGAGAATACCATGGAGAAGCTAGTAAGAGGGAGTGGAAAAAATTTCAAGAGGCTGATAGAGAAGGAGATGCAGGAGAAGAGGGTAAAGGGGTTATGTTTTCTGTGTGATAAGAATTATACTCCATAGCATAGGTGTAAAGATCGAACTCTTTAGATTCTCACCATCTGTGATGATGAGAAAATTGAGGAGGGAGGTGAGCGAGAGATGGATGATAAGTTGCATCTGGATGTGGTGGAGGTCTTCCTGAATTCAGTAGTAGAAATCACTTCGAATCATATGATGAATGTTAAGGGGAAAATATCAACCATATAGGTGGTAGTATTGTTTGACATTGGGGCTACCCATAATTTTATTTTCAGTCAGATCGTCAACCAAATGGGAGTGAAATTGGTGGACACCGGTTATTATAAGGTGATAATGGGTACAGGGAAGGTGGATAAAGGCCATGAGATCGGTAGAGGAGTGGTGTTAACCATCTAGAGGATTCAAGTAAGGGAGGATTTTCTCCAACTAGAGCTAGGAAGTATCGATGTCATCCTGGGGATGAAGTGGTTGCAAACCTTGGGGAAAACCAAGGATAATTGGGGAGCACTCACGATGAAATTAATTGTGGATGGGAGAAAGGTGGTTATAAGGGGAGATGAAGGGCTATCCAAAGCCATAGTATCACTTAAGATCATAGTTAGAAGCCTACAAGAGGTGGGGGAAGATTATTTGGTGGGACTACACATGCTAGATGTGATCAAGATTGGGGAGGGAGGGAATGTTTCTCTTTCAGTGCAGCCCTTGATTCAACAATTTAGTATGGATCTTCAGCCACCTCAAGAATGTCCACCTCTACGAGAACACGAGCATATCTCCACCTTGAGGACAAGGTGGATTTTTGGGATGGGAGTATTGTTAAATTGGGCCATTAGACCGGTCCACGTGGGACCAAACCAGGCGCGAACAAGGCGAAACTCCTCCGCCTCCTACTTTAGCCGCATGCACCACAAGATCTAACAGAGCATTTTAGGAATGATTTTTGAGGGATTTGGGAGCGAAATTTGAATGTAGGGACTATTTAGGGATTTCCTTTTGGTTTGTATGCATTAAATACTTTATTTTCCTATGGCTAGGACATCTTGAATTTTTCTGAATTTTGAGACCTCCTAGATTTAGATTTTCTTTAGGCTCTAGCGACATTTAGAGATTTGGGAGAGATCGATCTTCCTCTCTAATTGAGGATAAATTGTATCTTGATATTTTCCATTTCTATTTCATCAAATAATACAAATTATCCACTATTTTTTGTGATTTTGTACGGCTTTTTGTGGAGAATTCTTGTTGTTTTCTGAAGATTGATAGGAAATACTTGAGATCTACAAGTCTTTCCTATCAATTTTCTCCCAGGTTCACATCTTGTTAGTTTTCTTCAATAAGAAAAAATTGCCAGAATATTCTACAACCCTCAGTTTATCAAAAACAGACAAAATAATACAAATATAAGGATCTTATCTAAAAAGTACAAAAGATTATTATTTAATGACGTTACCTGCCCTTCATGCGTAAGAACATGACCAATCTAATCTATTTGAAAATTAGATTAAGAAAAACCAGAAAAGTAAAAGATGAATGAACACATTATATGAAACTATCGAAAAGCATTGACTTTTCAGCTAGATGAACGTGTAGGTTACAAAATCAACAAGGCGGTTGCTGTTATCAAGGGCATAACAGTTAGAATGAGGTACCATCATTGAAGCAGTAAAAGGTGAATACAAACATATGGCTATCAAGAAGAAAACAGAGATAAAAAATAAGAATTCTTAGAAAAAATTATATAAAAAATTTCATGAATAAAATAAACAACAAATAGTTCTTACATTTAAATATCATATATGCCTTGTAATGAGAATTTGATTCACTTATGCAATTAATTTCCCACCTGGGTGGTCAGAAGTCTACAAGGCTACAAACACCTTACTAAGATAAAGGACCGATACACTTGACATTATTGATGTTTTAACAGGGAAAATTCAGAGCTTGGTCTATTAAACAACTGTAAATTGATTGAGACTGCTTAGTTTTGTATAAAACAAGCCAATTATAAATAATTAAATACTAAGGTGCAACTTGAGAGACTATGTTCAGCAAGTTTATCCTGTCCTAAGATCATGTTCCACCATATATTTAACTAACTAACCATAATAACATTAAGTCTTTATCCCACTACGTGGGGTAAGCTACATTATCTTTTTTCTTCATTATGACTTGTTAATAGTCAAATTCTCAATTAAATCTAATAAAAGAAAGCTCATTTCTAATAATTTCTATTCATGTCTTTTTAGGTCTACCTCTGCCTTTCTTAATATAGGTCAAATCTAACGCATCTTTTCTCTAATTGGGTCATTTTATATAACCAAATCATCTAAGGCGACTCTCTCTAATCTTATCTGCCACTTGAGCTAATCCAACCTTTTCACATATATACTCATTTCACATTCTATCTCTAATAGTGAAGCCACTCATGCACCTTAGCATCTTGATATCATCTCTACAATACTTAACTTAATTTTATGCATTTCTTTTAATGACCAACATTCTATGTTATAAGGCATTGCAATTTTTGGGTCTATTTGTCAGAGTGATGGTGAAATAGATGGAGATATTATTAGTAGAATTCATGTTGGATGGTTGAGGTGGAGTAATACATTGGGCTTGTTGTGTGATAAAAAGTCCACCTCAAACTTAAGAGAAAATTATATAAGATGGTGGTGAGACCTACAATGCTTTATGTTACAGAATTTTAGCCATTAAAAGAGAAGCATAATATTAATTTAAGTGTTGCAGAGATAAGGATGCTCAGGTCTATTAGTGGCTTTACTCTTAGAGATAGGATACAAAATGAGCATATACGTGAAAAAGCTAGAGTAGCTCGAGTGAAAGATAAGATTAGAGAGAGTCTCCTTAGATGGTTTGGTCACATAAAACGGCAGCCTTCCGATGACCTGGTTAGAAAAGTAAATGTATTAGATTTGACTTATATTAAGAAAGGTATCACATAAAATGGTAGCCTTCCAATGACCTGGTTAGGAAAGTAGATGTATTAGACTTGACTTATGTTAAGAAAGGTATAGGAACACCTAAAAAAGACTTAGTTAGATCTTATTAGAAATTACCTTTTTCATTAGATTTAAATGAGAATTTAACTCTTAACATGATACAATGGAGAAAAAATGATTCATGGCTTCATGCAGTCGACCCTACAGTGGGATAAATGCTTGATGTTGTTGTTGTAGTACTTTCATCATTGAAAGCAACACATTCCTTTCTCAATTTCCTCACATAAACCTAACAAATTGCAAATGGTAAGCTAGTAATATTAGAACAAAAATAGTTCTCTTAGAAGTTTGTGATGGAAGAATTATAAAATTAAGTCCAGCCAACGCTATAACTTCCTCATGTTTCATACCTCATAAGATTTTAGGAATAATATCGTCGACCAAATAAAAAAAACCTATATATTATTAAATATTTTATTTATTCCGCTAAATCCAAATATTACAAAAGGATAATTAACTGAATATATTTATGTTTTTGTTGCTTGAAGAATTAAGAAAATAAATAGTTGATCATTAAAAGAGTTTCCTCACTTGGATATTTATCTTAAAAGGAATAGCCAACGGAAAGAAGAAAAAACTAAACATCTGGATTAATTAATTGATAATTAATTGAGATTATTATTTATAATGATTAGTTTGTAATGATAATCAAAATTTATAATTATAAGTTTATAACTAATTCATAAATAATTAAAATTAATTAACTGTATCATAATTAATTTTTAATTATATTATTTTTATAGTTATAGTTCATTGATTTAAATTAGAATTAATAAATAATTTGTGCAAAGAAAAACAATTTAGGCTTAATTTGAGATGATTTCTTAGAGCAACTTTTGTAGTACGAAATTAAATTTTTTTACAAACAACTTTCTCTAAAAAATACTTAAAAAAATCATTCCAAACAAGACTTAATATATAAAACATATATGCAGAAGAATCTTAGTATTCGGATCAATTCGTACAAATGATCTGCTTAGTGATCAAGAACAAAATCCAATGAGGAAGAGGTTACTTGGAAAAATCAAATAAAAAAATATCTCAGAATATATTTATAGAATTTATTATATAATGGACCCGCACCCGGATAAGAGTAGCAGCACAAATTTAAAAAAAAAAATTAAGGAAGTAAAGGCAAAATGCTATGTTAATTAACATTTTGTGCAGTGAGTAAGTGAGCTTGATATATTGATTGAGATAATTTTCTTCTTATTACTTGCTATTCGGTATAAATGATATGGAAAGAAAGAAATGAGAGGAAGTTTGGTATCCATCATAAGTCTATTCTCACGGTGGTGTATTCTATTAGGAAGATTGTTTCTTTGAAAATTGCAAAATGGAGAAATTTCGGGGAACTTATGCTGAAACTCGTTCAATATGATATAGGTTGTTAAGCCAAAGTAAATCTCCCACGGCTAACCAAGAGGGGGGGGGGGGGGGTGAATTGGTAATTAAAAAAATTTTATTCCACTTTAAAGTTTTAAGGAAACAAAAATTTAATTTGTGAGTTTTTCTAGAAAAAGTTTTTCAACCAATGTTTAAGTACAAAACATTAAAAGTAAAAATGCAGCAGAAAATAAAAGACACCAAAATTTATAGTGGTTCGGTCAAAACCAGACCTACATCCACTCCCTAGAGGCACCCTCTGAGTATTGCACTAATAGCACTAGTGACTCTCCTTTAGCACCCTCAGTAAGGCGGAGAAGCCTTTACAAATTCTTTTCACCACTACCCGGTGTGGCAGAGAACCGTCGTCCTTTCACACTCCCCCGATGTTAGTAGAGAACCGTTTGTCCTTTCACACTATCCCCAATGTTGGTAGAGTACCATTCATCCTTTCACACTATCTCTAGTGTTGGCAGAGTACCGTCAGTCATTTCACACTCTTCCGGTGTAGGCAGAGAACCGTTCGTCTTTTCACACTCTTCCGTTGTAGGCAGAGAATCCTTCATCCTTTCACACTCTCCTAGTGTGGGCAGAGAACCCTCGGCTGTTCACACTTTCCAAGTGTAGGCAGAGAACCGAATCTCGTTGAAGATCTTCTTTACAAGTACAATCTAAAAAGAAAAGAGAGAAGAGTGAAGTAATCACAAACTTTAAAATAGAAACTCTTACCCTTGAGTACCATGTGTAACCTTCACGCTCCAATGGCAAGAAATCTCCTTCAAATACTATCTTACACTCTCTCCTTGACTCTCTTCTCAATAGGCACGAAGATCAGTAAGCGAAAAGATTAAGTTTAAGTTTAGAATAACCTATATATAGAAGAGACAAGAAAAATCATCCAAAAACAGAAAATTTCAAGTTATCATGCACAGGATTGTCCCGTACGATCGTAGATCATCCTGGACGATTTTACTTAAAGTGTCAGAAATGATTCTAATGTATATTGGTACGAACTATGTTTATACATGATTATCGTCCCGTACGAACTAGGTTCATCCGGTACGATTAGTTATACCATAAATTGGTTCCCAAATAACTGTAGGATGTAACCAATTTTGGTAAGTCAGTTCACATTGTCCTGGGACGAATATGACTTTGTTTGGACAAAATTATTACAGAGAGCAACTCATCTAGGAATGATTTGTATTCCGTCTAAACGAAAATTTTACAGAGCCCAACTCGTCTTGGGACGAAAATAATTTCGTCCTGGACAATCAGGACTTAGAAAAGATTTCTTCAGTTTCTGTTCATTCCATTGCTCTTACGAGGAGATAACTGACTTGATCGTCCCGTATGATCAGTATAAATTTTTTTTATTCACTCAATTACAATCACTCTCTCTCTATTTAAAGAACATTTACAAACTTCAAAAGTACAAAAGATTGCATGCTGAATTTGATTTGAAGTTTTCCTAGTCGGGAGTTTGATTTTCCTGAAATGTTAGTACACACAAGAGCAAAAGCAATTCTTCTAAAAAAGTGTTAGGAGATAACTACAAATAAAACAATAATATTTGGAATCATCAAAACAATACAAGTTGCAAGAATGTAAAACATGCAAATAGCAACTTTCTTAACAACTGATTGATTTGTTGTGATCTATATCAGTGGTTGTATTTTTGCTACTATTTTCTGGAACAGTCTACTTTTTGATCTTATCTTATTGGTTCTGGATTGGTTTTTGATGGAAATGATGTTCGAATTGTCTTTCTCCCCTTGGATGGCAAGGTTTTTCTGTCCATTTCTGCAGCAGCTGTCGATCACAACTTTGCAACCAGGGGATATTTGGTCATGGGCAATTCATTTCACTGAACCCTTTTACTTTTAGTTATAATCCCTGTTTAGTTTGTTCCTTTTTATGTTTGTTTTTTGGTTTTTACTTTTTATTCCTTTGTGGAGTGGTTTATTTTTGCTGCTCCTTTAGGCTTTAGACTCTCTTTTTTCGTTCCATACATGTATCTATTTTCATGTTTAATGGAAAGGTCTATGCCCAGGTTTTTACCCCAAAAAAAGTTGAATTAGAAACTTAAATAACATGGGGAAAAGTGCTCATGAACTGCATTATTTTACACTTCCCTTTCTAGAGGTAAAGCTACTGACTTTCATGGCGATGCCATCACTAGAATTTCTAGCTTCGGGGAAAGGAGAAGCTTTTCTGGATTTAGTACTTTTGATAAGGAAATGGCAGCAAAAGCCCAACTGGGTAATGATGCGTTGGGATCTATGAAAGATGCATCTAATAGATATCAGAAAAACCTTCATGATAAGCTTGCACTATTAGAAGGCAAGGTTCAAAAATTAGCCTTGGAGATCAACCATACCAAAGACATGTTAGATAAGAACAAGCCAAGTAAATATGGGCTTGTTCTTTCTGATATCTAGAACAACTACTAGATTTGTATATGTGTGTGTTTTTCTTGTAACAGTTACTATCTTTTTCATGTACTTCAGTTTGACTCATGTGATGTTCCATGAACCTTTTCTTTCAACCTCCTGTAGCCATCTTTTCAGCCTTCTCTCAACATTAATGGAAAGCGTTACAATGTTCTTTGCTAATGGAACTTTCGATTTAACCAACTTCATCATCTTTCAAAATATAATTTATAACTTCAAGAAACCAAATGAATCATTGTTTAACTATGAGGAGCTAATATTTCTCGTTTGATGAGAGAATTACCAATACTGGCAACTGAAATGACATAGCTTCTATGGTTATCCTCCCAAAGCATTCTCCTGGACCCTATACAGCAGGAAGGGAGATTAGAAATCTGCATTGAGGACATCTAATACATTTATAATTCCAGGAACAACAACAAGTGCATCTATGTTGATGTTCATTATATGTAGTGTCATTTCAAGGAAAGTGTTTACAAATGCTTTAGAAAAAAAATAAATAAATAATGGCAATTAAAGGCAACCTGAAAATTCTTGTTAGTGAAGAATTACACTAGAGAGTCCTTTTGGTAAATATGTTTCAGTGTTTCTTAGTGCTTTCGTATAAACAACCCGGTGTAGGCTTTGCCATCACGATCGGGTACTTAATTCCACTCCAGCGAAGTAATTGTTATTTTTTATAGTGGTTGTTTGGTATCGGATCTATCGTGGGATTTAAGTCGGATTTACACTAAATCCAGCCAAAAGGTTTTCTTAGGGGCTAAATCCCGGGATTTCATAAATCCCGAACTTAGGGATTTATGGCTTAAATCCCTTAGTTCGGTGAATTTACCGGGATTAAGCCGAAGATGCGCGTGAAAGGGAGAAAGTTACCTTCACAGCCAGCGAGCTCCCGGTCTTGCTACTGACAAAAATGTCATAACTTCCGATCCGATAGCAAGGGTAATTTGTCAAAGGAGCAAAGTCGAACAGCCACGAAGGAGCCGAAGAAGCGACGCGTGCAATCTCTACACCTCTGCAAAGCAACTAAGCCGACGTCAACGAAAAAGAGAAGATGAAAGGCGAAACCCTTAGATGACTCACAAGTACTATTGATTAACTTAATTAATATAACTTAAATTATAAATAATTAAGTAAATAATTAATTGTATAATTAGTGTATAAATTAATTATCTAATTTAACTTAATTAAATAATTAGTAATTAAATATTAATATAGTTATCTTAATTAATTTACTTAAAATATATATTATTATATATATAATTAATAGTGTAAATAATAATTAACGAGTAATTTATACTTAACATGTTATTAAATTCATAACACATTAATTTTTATTTTTAATTATAAATTTATTTTTAATATATAATTTTATTTTTAACATTTAAATTCTTAACTATCATAAATCCTGAAATATGTTACAAAATAGTTTATCAGGATTTAACATAATTTAACATTTGGCATATCAAACAGTTTTTCAGGATTTCTCACATTTCGTATTTATTAAATTCGAATTTATAGGATTTACTAAATCCCACTAAAATTAAATCCCACTTGTTGTCAAACAGCCCCTTACTGTTTGGTATCAGATTTGCCAAACAATTTTCGAGTGCACATAAATCTGAATCCTTAGTAAATTCTGGATTTACGGATTTAAGGCTTAAATCCGGTCCCGTCCTTCAGCGGATTTACAATTTTATGTACTAAGAAGCACACAAAAGGGAAGAAATATCATAACCATCACAACGGACTCCTGTCGCAACTATCAATCCTACAGGAACAACATCTCCAAAGGAGGCGAAGAAGCTTAGATAATGCAACTTCACGCAAAGTAGAACAACAACGAAGAAATGTAAAAGAGGAAAGAAAAATCATACATAGGCAATGGAAATTTTTTGTGTTGAAAATCTTCTTTAAGAAGCAGTAAGAAAGGCTCCCAAACGAAGCTGAAGCGCAAAGAAAAAGCACGAAGAAATCGTTCTTAATATTTTTTATTAAAAAATAATGTAATTAAATTAATTAATATGATTTAAGATAAAGAAAATTTAATTTGATAATTAGTAGTATTAATATCAATTAAAAGCTTACTTAGTATTATAATAATATATTAATTAATTAATTAGATATCCTTAAATTTAATTAGTAATTAAAAATGTATTAAAACTTTTATAATTAATAAAATAATTTGTAGTGTAATAATTAAATGATTAATTATTTCAATTAATAATTAAATAATTATCTTACTTAATTTATAGCAAACTTCAACTTAAGCAAATTGAACTGGGATTTGGGTTTTACGCAAAAATTGAAGTTTTATTCTTTTGATTAACTTAATCTTATGCCAACCATGTTAAATAGCCTAGGGATTCATCTTTCATGTGGGTCCTCTTGTTATTGGTTTATTATTCTTCTTTTCTTATTTGAATATAGTTCTTTCTTATACATCTCCTTTATAAAACAGCTGAATATGTGGATTTGAGTCAGGATGGACAAAGAAGCTCTCTCCCAGTAGTTGTGTTGAGCTCCCTGTTAGTATGTAATGAAACTCCAAGCCAGTTAACTTGTGTTATGGTTTTTACCAATCAACAATCAAGGCTTGATACATATTCCTTGCGAATTATAATATTGATGTTTTCCCTACTGAGCCAATGAAGTTTCTTTTGGAGATGTAGTGATTAGTATTACAATAATATTTTTGCTCTACTAGTCCCTTTTTTCTAATAATGATGAAATATCTGAAACAGAGAAGCAAGTGAACACAACGAAGACGCCATAGGAGAAAGAAGAAAGAATAAAGAAATAGTAAAATAGATATCATTCATTCAATACAATGCATTACATATTGGACAATATATATAGCCGGAGGGATAAAGGCAAACAATAAATTATTAGGATTACTCAGCACATTATTTGTACCAGGTCCCCTCAAACTGTTGCATCGGAAGAGGTGATGAGTTTGTGCGATAGGTGATAAAATAAAGGAGTTGGAAGAGGCTTTGTTAGAAGATTCACGAGCTGATCTTTAGTAGAAATGTGATGGATCTAAATAATCTTATCTTTGTTGTAGTTTCTGATGTAATTACAATCTACCTCGATATGTTTTGAATGGGCGTGGAACTCTGGATTGTTGGCTAAAGCGATCGCTAAGGTGTTGTCACCTAGAAGCGGTGTAGTTATTGGTTGAGGAATATTTAACTCTTGGAGGAGGCGTCTTAACCAAATTAATTCAATTGCGGTAGAGGCGAGAGCTCGGTATTCTGCTTCAGTTGAAGAGCGAGCAATGGCATTCTGCTTCTTGACGCTCCATGAGAAAAGGGATGACCCTAAGAAGGTATAATAGCCTATGGTAGATTTGCGATCAGAAGAGTCTCCATCCTAGTCGAAGTCCACATAGTAGTCCAGATTGAGTTTTTAATTGCAAAAAAGAGGTATACCAAAATGTAAGGTTTCTTGAATATATCACAAAAGACGTTTAAGTGCATCAAAATAAATAATGAGAGAAATTTTCATGTGTTAACAAACCTTATTTATGGCAAATGAGATGTCATATCTAGTTAAGAAAAGATATTGAAGGGAACCCGCAAGTTGGTGAAATAAGATGGGATTAGAAAAAGCGCCGGAGTGAGCTTGTTTGGATGGGGATTTTAATTGGGATGATATTGAGATAGTGTGAGCAAAATGACTTTAATTTAGATGCAAGCAGTAGGAGGTATGGACTACTTGGATACCTACGAACTAAGAAAGAGAGATCCGAGATCACGCATGCTGAATTTTGATTTAAGATTTTGAAGAAGACTTTGAATAGATTTGTTGCAGTTGCCGGTTAAGAGAATGATGTCAACTTAAACTATAAAATACATGGAAAATCTATTTTTTTTTTTAGATAAGAAAGGAGGGATCCGAAGAGCAAAAAGTAAATCCTAATGTTTGTAGATAGCCTGAGAGAGTATAGTACCATTCGTGTGGAGATTTCTTATGCACGTAGAGGGCCTTTATCAAGCAGAAAATGTATGTGGGATGTATGGTGTCTTTAAATCCAATGGGTTGATTCACGTAGATGGTGTTATTTAGATTTTCATGAAGAAAAGCAGTGGATACGTCGAGCTGATGGATGGGCCAGTGGTGGTGAAGGGCGACGACAAGGACTCGGATAGTTGGAGTTTTGGCAACGGGACTGAATGTTTTCGTGTAGTCTAACCCATATTCTTAATTGAATCTTTGAATGATAAGTCTAGCTTTGTACCGAGCAACCATGTCGTGGGTGAGGTATTTTGTACGAAATGTCCATTTAGAACCCAAAACATTTTGATCTGGTTGAGGAGGGACGAGGTCACATGTACCTTTGAGATTGAAGTGTTTGAAATTCTTGTGACATGTTAATGCGCCAATGTTCATCTTTAGCAGCTTCAGCGTAGGTGGTGGGATCAGAGTGTAAATTATGATGAAATAAATTGAAGATAGTTTTGGGCTTTAAATAGCCTGTTTTAAATCGGGTATGCATGGGGTGAGTTGGAAGACGAGCGATAGGGGAGGTAGTAAATTGCTGATTTGAATTGAAAGTTAAGCTAAGTGAAGTTAGAGCCTCTTGATTGATGTTGGGACTTAATGAGGTAGGAGTAATTTGTGAATCAGATGTGAGTTGAAGAACATATGTAAAGGCTTTTGTAGTCTAACCGGATGAAGAGCTTGAGATGGTCGATTTGTAAAGTGTATTTCGTGCGTTGTGAGTGGTTGAAGTGGGAACAAGTGTAAGTGGTGGAATGAACGGTTGAGCCGAGTCAGATTGGGTGGAATCGGACCCGAGGTGGTTTGGAAAAATAGATTTGTTAAATATAACTTGTCGAGAAGTGTATGTTTGATTGATTTTGGGTTAAAGGATCGATAACCTTTTTGTGAAGGAGCATAGCCTATAGAGATGCATGGTGTTGAAATGGGAGAAAGTTTATTAGCTGAGTATAGTTTTAGCCATGGGTAGCATAAACAACAAAAAAAATTTAGATGATTGTAGGTGGGTTATTTACGATGGAGCATGAAGTCAGGGCTGTTGTTATGAATAGAAAAATGTTGGTAAGTGATTGATGAGATAGACATAAGTGTGAAGTACATCATCCCAGAAAGATTGAGGAAAATTGGATTCAATAGGTAGGCTATGAACTGTTTCTATAATGTGCCTATGCTTGTGCTCAGTGACTCTATCTTGAAAGGGAGTATACGGACAAATGTATTGATGAATGATGCCCTATTGTTTGCAAAATAGTTGGTACTGACGATTTATAAATTCACCTCCGCCATTGGAGCGGAGAGTTTTAATAAGACTATTGAATTGACATGTAATCATATTTGTAAACTCAATAAATTTATAGATTACCTCAGATTATTGAATAATAGGATAAACCCAACAATATTTTGAATAGTCATTGATAACAGAAACATAGTATTTAAAATCGTTCATAGAAAAAGTAGGGAAGAAACCCCATACTTCGAAGTGAACAAGTTGAAAGCAAGATTGACTAGAATGAATAGATTTATTAAAGGGAAACTGATGGCTTTTGGCTAATCGGCAAGAATTATAATGTGAGGTATGAGCAGTAGTACATAAAGAAGAGATATATTTGAAAAGCTATTTTAGTGTGTTAGCAGCCGAGTGACCGAGACATTTATGCCAGAGATGGGGCACGTCTTGAGTCGAGATAAGAGCCAGATGTTGATTGGTGGAGGGTGATCGAATAGGGTAGAGACCGTTAACGCAAGGTCCCTTGAGTAGAAGACGACCCATTTTTGAATCCTATTTTTGAAATTCATGAGGAAAGAATTTGATAATGTAATTGTTGTCAGATGTGAGTCGGTGAATGGAAATGAGATTGAACGATAAGTTCATAACATAATAAATCTTGTAAAGATTAAGATTATCTTGCAGGGTGGGTAAAATTCCTTTACATGAATGTTGTATATGATCTTGGTATCCATTTTTTAGAGTGACTTGATGTGATCCAGCATAAGGTTTCATGGCTTGAACTTGAGATGGGTCTAAGGTAAGATGCGTTGAGGCGCCGCTATTAAGATACCAATCGGCCGAGCTATCAGATTTCGATGGAGAGAATAGAGCGGTTTTCTGTGCTTGGGATTCTTCTGCGCAGGATGTGTCGTGACAGTACCAACACTTTAGAGAAGAATGGCTGATTTTTGAGCAAATCAGACAAATTAATAGATTTTGCCCATATTTGTCTGAACAGCGAGGATAGGCATGGGAGGAACGATTGGGAAAAAGGGTGTCGTCCGCCGTTGGGATTGTTTCGACCGTGACCACATCCGCGAGGTGCAACGAGGGCAGTAGAAGGTTCAACTATTTGAAGATTTTGAAGGTCAGTCGTCGATTCTTGTTCAAGATTTTGTTCCTCACTACAAAGAAGGGTATATAACTTGTCGATGTTAATGGGTTGAAGGTTAGTTCAGATAGTGGTCATGAAGGCTTGATATTAAGCTGGGAGACCATTTTAAAGTGTTAAAAAATGACTTCTTCCAGATTAAGTAGGGATCCGGTGGCCGCAATAGTGTCGTCCTTGGATTTCACAGCGAGGAGGTATTGAGACATGATTTGAGATTTCATTGATAGATGATTGAGTTAGTTGCAAATTTGAAAGGTTCGAGAATAAGTGGATGATTGAAGGCAGTGAGATAACATTTCCTAAATGTCGAAACAGTGATCTAAAGAAAGGATGTATGGAGGAATGCCTGAAGAAATGACCGAGTATAATGTGACAGCCAAATTTTGATCAAGCAGAGTCCAAGATTGATAAGAAAGAGAGGAGGAAGAAGATGATTCATGGGAAGAAGGGCAACGACAGCTACCATCAAGGAGCCCTTCAAAACCATTTGCCGAAAAAATTTAAAAAACCTTAGATCGCCACATATGGTAGTTTTTGGTGATAAGGGGAAGAGAGATTATGGATTTGATATTACGCATTAATAATTTGAGTAGGTGAAATGGGTGGGTAATTAGAGGAGGTAGACGAATGTTGTTGTTCTTCCTGTGTGGCAGTGATGAGAGATGCAACGAATGCCTCCATGATTAGCCGGTGGAGAACTTAGACGGCAGAGGAAGGACCGATGAAGAAACTAGAGCTATGGTGAAGGACCTCCTGCTCTGATACTGTGAAACAGAGAAACCAGTGAACACCACGAAGACGCCAGAAGAGAAAGAAGAAATAATGAAGAAATAGTAAAGTAGATATCATTCATTACATATTATGTATTACATATTGGACAGTACATTTAGCTGGAGAGATAAAGGAAAAGCCAATAAGAACAATACACTTGTCCAAGATAACAAGACATTATTAGGATGAATCAGCACGTTATTTGTAACAATATCAAGGATAACCTGAAGTTTTTTTAGCAACCTATCTTATAATATTATTTCTTTTTAAGTTTTAGCTTAGGCTTCGTATGAAATAGCTTTCTTACTATTTTGATTTTTAGAATGCAATCACTGTTTCTATTTTGTCATAGATTTTCACTTCTTTCATTTTTTTTTTGTGATAGAAAGACAACATTCAAAAAAGATATTTTCCCCCTAAAAATTGTATAATCATCTTTATAAAAAAAACTGCAATAGTCAGAAACTGACTTTTAGATCTTAGTCAAAAAGCTGCTTCTATTGTTTGGTTGTGGTGGATTTTGACAGTAATTTTTTAATTACAAAAATTTACCTGTCAATTTCTGGTGACCAGTCGATTGAAAGAAAATTTTGCGATAAATTCTGTAAAGTTGTGTAGACCATCGTTTCTATTTTGCCATAGATTATGTAAAGGGTCCCAATAATGTTAAATTTTTAAATTGGTCACAACCTAAAAATGAAATTCATATCCATGTAAACCACACCAACTCGAAAAGCTAAATTAGTGAATATAATTATTTATATAAGAATTTAATAAAAAATTTTAATATTTAAAAATGATAATATAATTAAAATATTTATAATTTGATTTTTTTAATTAATACTTTTACTAGTTATTCATAAGTAACTCATAGTTAATTTAATTTCTAAATGTCATCTTGAATCCTGAATTATGTTAACAAACAATTTTTCAAAATTTATCAGGATTTAATATGTTTTAAACCAAATAGCTTATAAGATTTTAACGCACTCAAAATTTACTAAATCTAAAATTATAAAATTTTCTAAATCCAACCAAAGTTAAATTTCACTACAGGAGTTAGTCTAAAAGAGGGCCAAAGCGATGAAAGATCATTACGTTTGTGGTGGCGAGCTCTCGTCATGACTTCTGATCCAACACAGGTAACATCGTCGAAGGATGCAAAGAAGCTTCCTTTAGAAACTTTAGCAACATCATCGTCGAAGGAGGAGAACAACAGATGGAGTTTTTTTGTTGTACTCAAAACTATTGAGGATGGATTGGGAAAGGCTTTCAGGCAACCCGTATAGACATGTTCAGGAATTTTTAAGGGCATTTGGATTTGCAGATTTTGTTTTATTTTGTTTTAATTGTTTTAATATTTAATTTAAAGTAATAAAATATAAAAAATTGTGAAATTTTATATACTCCAAAACTTCTATTTTTTCATGTATTTATAAATTTTTCAAATAGAGGATTTAAAATCTTAAGCTATAATTACTTGTGATTGTCAACCTCTACCACTTCTAACATTGTCTTTAGCTATTCTTGTATATATTTAAATACTTTTAAAATGTGTTTTGGTTCAAATGGCTCTAATATTATAATGAAGTTAATCTATTTGTATTATTAAGCTATGCTCTCCAATCTAACTCAATCTAAAGGTTGAAATCTTTTTGTATTATTAAATAAAAATTAGGGGCTGATTTGGTTAAAATTAAGTTGAAGTGACCAGATTTTATTAGATGAAGATTTGGGATTGTAATTATTCGAGTGGATTTGAGTTAATTGAAACCATTGATATTAAATTGAATTCGAATTGAGTGGGTTTAACTAAATATTGAGTTGATTTGATTTTAAGGGGGTTGAGACGAGATTAATTTTTGATTTAATAAAAGTCGTCATTTGCTAAAGAAAATTTGAGTCAAGTCAATTTTATTTGAATTACTGGTGATTTAGATCAAGTTAGGAGGTTTAGTCAATGCTACGTCAGTGGGCATCCACTTGTTTGACTATTCAACTTGCCAAGGTGGTTGAGGTGGAATGAAGGGTGGTGTGGTGAGCTAGTTAAGTGTGTTTGAAGGTGGTTTGATGATAGAAGGTTTAATGTTTGAATGTATTGCATGTGAATGAGATGGAATTTGACCAAATATACAAGGTTAACTTAGTCAACTTATCTTGAGTTTGATTGATTAAAGACTGGGACATACTTAGGCTATGGTTATTGTTTGAATAGTTGCTATTTGAATGATTTATATTTGTGCAATTTATGTAGTTTTGATGATTCCAAACATTATTGTTCAGATGTATAGTTATCTCCTAACAATTTTAGAAGATTTGCACTTGCTCTTGTGTGTACTAACATTTCAGGAAAATCAGACTCCAGACTACGAAAACTTCAAATCAAATTCAACATATGATATTTTGTTTATTTGAAGTTTGTCTTTTCTTTGAATTAATTTTGAAAGGGAGTGATTGTAATTGAGTGAATAAAATCTCACACACACAAATTAGGAGATCGTGAAATTCAATACTGATCGTACAAGACGATATTTATCGTACTGGACGATCTGTCAGTTATCTCCTATAGAGCACTTGGAACGAATAGGAACTTGCTTGAAAAAATTTTTTCCAAGTCCTATTAGTCCAGGACAAATTTTATTTTCGTCCCGGACGATGGGTTCTCTGTAAAATTTTCGTCCAGACGAATTTTACCATCGTACGAGGCGACCAGTCCTCTGGAAAATTTTCGTCCAGACGAAAATAATTATCGTACCGGACGATCAGCTCTCTGGAAAATTTTCGTCCAGAAGAAAGCAAATTATTGTCCGCGGTGATGGGTGCTCTGGAAAATTTTTGTACAGATGAAATAAATAATCGTCCAGGACGATCGGCTCTCTGGAAAATTTTCGTCCAGACGAACATATTTTCGTCCAAACGATGAACCGACTTAGAACATTTTTCAGCAATTTCCAGAACCGACCTTGCAATAACCGTTCGTACTGGACGAACCTAGTTCGTACAAGACGATCAGTTGTACGAAGTCATTTCATACACATATACAAATTGGGTCGTTTCAGATCGTTTAAGTAAAATCGTCCAGGACGATCCAGGATCGTACAGGACGATCCACTGCGTACAGAATTGGAAATTTGCAGTTTTTGGACGGTTTTTCTTGTCTTTTCTATAAAAGGTCCAAATTAGACTGCCACCCAATCTTTTTGTCATTTGATCTTCATGCCTATTGAGAGAATAGCCAAGGAGAGAGTGGAAGAGAGCATTCAAAGGAGGATTTCTACCACTGGAGCGAGAAGGCTTCACTTGGATTGCTAAGGTAAGAGTCTCTACTTGTGAAATTGGATTTCTTCACTCTTTTCTTTCTTCCTTCTAGATTCTTGTGAGAAGATCATTCAAGGAGATCCGGTTCTCTGCCGACACTTGAAGAGTGTGAACAGCCGTTGGGTTCTCTGCCCACACTAGGAGAGTATAAAAGGACGACGGTTCTCTGCCCACACTAGAAGAGTGTAAAAGGACGACGGTTCTCTGCTCACACTAGGAGAGTGTAAAAGGACGACGGTTCTCTGCCCACACTAGGAGAGTGTAAAAGGATGACGGTTCTCTGCCGCACCGGGTAGTGGTGAAAAGAGTGTTTTGTACAGGCTTCTCCGCCTTGCTGTGGGTGCTAAAGGAGAGTCACTTTGTGGTATTAGTGCAATACTCAGAGGGTGCCTCTGAGGAGTGGATGTAGGTCTGGTTATAGACCGAACCACTATAAATCTGGTGTCTTTTACTTTATTGCTTTTACGTTTCCGCACTTTGAATTTCAGTTTTAACAACTCTGTGGTTGAAAAACATTTTTCTACTAACTTTAAAAGAAAATTTTATTTTGGTTCAACTTTATTATTAAGAGGGTTTAAAATTTTTAAAACTACCAATTCACCCCCCTCTTGGTAGCCGTGGGACATTTACTTAGGCTTAACAACCTAATTACTGGACTCAACAAGTGGTATCAGAGCCTTGTTTCAAAATCATAAGTTTGAACTACTTTTTGATTAACGTAGATGGCTACATTTGGAAACCGAAACACACCTGAGGGTTACTCTATCACTAGACCTCCACTGTTTGACAATATTCCTTTTGATTTTTGGAAAACACGCATGTCTACTTTCTTACAGTCACTTGATTATCGCATGTGGATGCTAGTCCAGGAAGGTTACACAAAACCAACTAGATTAGTTGATGGAATTAGGGTAGATACACCCTATGCAGATTGGACTATAGAAGAACGTGACTTAGCACAATTAAATGCAAAATGTTTAAATAGTTTCTTTTGTGCTTTAAAATCTGAAGACTACATGCGGGTTTCCACTTGTAAAAGCGGAAAAGACATATGGGATAGACTTTGTATTACTTATGAAGGGACAAATGAGGTTAAGCAATCAAGACTCAATATCTTGTTACATGACTACGAATTATTTCGCATGAAACCTAATGAATCTATATCTGACATGTACACAAGATTCACTCAAATTGTCACCTCTTTGCATGCACTTGGTAGGGAATTAACTAATGCTGAAATGGTTAATAAGATTCTTCGTTGTTTACCTACTGCATACGATGCTAAAATTACTGCAATTACAGAGTCAAAAGATCTGAACATTTATTCTATTGACAATCTTCTTGGTTCACTCATTGCTTACGAGCAAGGAGTAAGTCAAAGAAAGATTGATGCAGGTGAACCAAGAAAGGACAAGAATATTGCACTAAATGTGGAAGAGTCAGAAAGTGAACACTCACAACCTGAGGATGAAGACGATATTGCACTGATGACTAGACAATTCAGAAGCTTTTTAAAGAGGAAGCAGAAGAGACGCCAGCAATGGAATAGAGGTAAGTATAACAGAAATGGCAAGGTTTCTAATGAAGTGATTTGTTATGAATGCAGGAAACCAGGTCATATAAAGACTGATTGTCCAAAACTCAAAGCCACTCCTAGCAAGGAGAAGGTAGAGGAGAAACCAATGGTAAAGAAGGGCAAGAAGAAGTTTCAAAAGGCTTTTTGGGCGGACTCAGCTTCAGACTCATCTGAGACTGAAAAAGAAGAAGAAGTCACCAACCTTTGCTTGATGGCAGATAAATCTGAACAATCAGATCAAGAAGAGGCATGTGATTTAACTTATAATGAATTGTTTGAAGTTTCTGAACACATGCATGATGCATATAGGAAAACAAAAAAGATGCATGCTAGTTTAGTTTTAGAATTGGAAGAGCTTAATAAGGAACACGAAATTCCTTAGGAAAGATCATGCTTTAATTGATAGCAACCACATGAAACTACTTGATGAATATGATGACTTGAATAAAAATTTTGAGAATTTAAAATCATCCTATGCTGAACTTGAAAAAGAATTTAAGAAATTTAAGGATGAATCTGAGCACAAGACATATAGAGTCAATTATACAAATCGAATCTTGGAGGAAATGAATTCATTTTATAAACTTACTATAAGAGCTCTCGAGGATAATAGGAACCCCCCTAAACTTGAAGATTTTACAAATCCTAAATATTATCTTAAATTCATGAAATCCCTTAGAAGACAATCATATGAAAGAAAACATAGGAATATTTTTCCTAATGTTAAATGTAACAATTGTGGATTTTTGGGACATATATCTCACACCTGCACTTTAAAGATGAAACCTAATTTGGTGTGGAGAACTAAGATGCATAAACCTAGACATATCACACATGCATCTGATTATAAATTTCATAAAGGTGAACCCAAACTAGTTTGGGTTCCCAGGTCTAACATTTGAGAATTTTGCAGGTATACTCTCACACAAGACCTCGTGAGAGTATATGGTACCTGGACAGCGGATGTTCTAAGCACATGACTGGAGATACTGCTCAATTCATAACGCTGGAAGCCAGGAGTGGAGGCAAGGTTACACTTGGAGATAATACCACAAAGAAAGTGGTTGGATCAGGTATGATTGGAAATTTGAAAAACTTTTTCATAGACAATGTTTTATTAGTTGAAGGCTTAAAACATAATTTGCTTAGCATAAGTCAGCTATGTGATAAGGGCTATAATGTAAAATTTTTACCTACTAGCTGCATAATTAGCCTAAATGGGAAAATTGTTTTAAATGGAAAAAGGGTGAACAATGTTTACATGCTAGATTTAAATTGTATTCAATCTCCTACTGCTTTTTGTTTGAAAACTGTTTCTGATGAATCATGGCTTTGGCATAGGAGACTTTGTCATTCTAGTATGAAAAATCTTAGAAAAATTACCCAAAAGAATTTGGTGAGAGGAATACCTAAACTAGACTTTACTAAGGACCATCTGTGTGATGCATGTCAATTAGGAAAACAAGTGAAGTCCTCTTTTAAGTCCAATAAAGATCTTAGGACCAGTAAACCATTAGAAATTCTTCACATGGATCTTTTTGGACCTGTAAGCACTGTAAGTCTAGGAGGAAAGGTATATGGATTTGTTATAGTAGATGATTTTTCAAGATTCACCTGGGTTAAATTTCTTTTTCATAAGAGTGAATCATTTGAGGAATTCAGAAATTTTTCAACTTGGATACAAAGAAAACTAGGATGTGAAATAATTTCTATACAAAGTGATCATGGAGGAGAATTTGAAAATGAAAGATTTGAAGATTTCTGTAAAGAAAAGGGGATTGATCACAATTTTTCTGCACCTAGAACTCCTCAACAAAATGGAGTAGTTGAAAGAAAGAACAGAACATTAATAGAAGCCGCCCGAGCAATGTTAGCAGAATACTCACTTCCTAGATATTTTTGGGCTGAGGCGGTTAGCACTGCATGCTATGTTCTGAATAGGGTGAATGTGAGATCAAATTTGAATAAAACACCCTATGAGTTGCTAAAAGGAAGAACACCAAATTTGTCTCATTTGCATGTATTTGGTTGCAAGGTGTTCATACATAATAATGGAAAATCTGCCTTAGGAAAATTTGATCCAAAATCAGATGAAGGAATTTTTGTTGGATATTCAAGTGTTGGAAAATCTTATAGAGTATTCAACAAAAGAACTTTAGTCATTGAAGAAACCACACATGTTGTTTTTGATGAAAATGGAAACATGGAAGAGCCAAAAGTTGTTGAAGAAGAAATTGAAGAAAACTCCCAAAAGATTGATAGATTAAATTTGGAAGAAAATGTGGAAGAAAATTTAGAAAGAGAAGACCCTTTGCCTAGAGATTTGAGATTTTCTAAAAACCATCCAAAGGAATTGATTATAGGTGAACCAAGTGAGGGTGTTAGAACTAGGCGTGGATTAAACAAGGAAGTCAATCATTCAGCCTTTATTTCAACTATTGAACCCACTAACATTGATCAAGCACTTTCAGATGAATTTTGGATATTGGCCATGCAAGAAGAGTTGAATCAATTTGTAAGAAATAAAGTTTGGGAACTAACTACAAGGCCAAAAGATCAAAGTGTTGTTGGAACCAAGTGGGTGTTCAAAAATAAAATGAATGACTCAGGAGTAGTCATTAGAAATAAGGCTAGATTAGTAGCTAAGGGGTATAATCAAATTGAAGGAATTGATTTTGAGGAAACTTTTGCCCCTGTAGCTAGACTTGAAGCAATTAGGGTTTTACTAGCCTTTGCCTGTTTTAAAGGTTTTAAATTGTTTCAAATGGATGTCAAAAGTGCCTTTTTAAATGGAGTAATTGAAGAAGATGTTTTTGTAGAACAACCTCCAGGTTTTGAAAATTCTAAATTTCCAAATCATGTTTTCAAATTAAAAAAGGCATTATATGGATTGAAACAGGCACCTAGGGCTTGGTATGAGAGGTTAAGCACCTTCCTACTTGAAAGATCTTTTGAAAAAGGAAGTGTGGATACAACTCTCTTTTTAAGGAAAATTGGAAAGGATATACTTATTGTTCAAATTTATGTGGATGACATCATCTTTGGATCTTCAAATAAACATCTTTGTGATGATTTTTCTAAAACAATGAGTAGTGAATTTGAAATGAGTCTAATGGGAGATTTAAATTACTTTCTAGGATTTAGCATTAAGCAACTTGAGGAAGGTACTTTTCTTAGTCAAACCAAATATATTAAGGACATCCTCAAAAAATATGAAATGGACAATGCTAAACCTGTTAGTACACCAATGAGTTCTTCAGTTCAGTTAGATAAAGACCTTAAGGGAAAATCTGTTGATCAAAAGAAATTTAGAGGGATAATTGGATCTTTACTTTACTTGACTGCTAGCCGACCAGATATTATGTTTAGTGTTTGCTTATGTGCTAGATTTCAATCAGATCCAAAAGAATCACATTTGACAGCAGTGAAAAGGATTTTAAGATATCTACTAGGAACTCAAAACTTAGGAATTTGGTATCCTAAGTTTAGCTCTTCATTTGAAATTATTGGTTACTCAGATTCTGACTTTGCAGGCTGTAGAGTGGATAGGAAAAGCACTTCTGGAACATGTCAATTCATTGGAAATTCATTAGTTTCATGGTCTAGTAGAAAACAAAATTCAGTGGCACTATCTACTGCAGAAGCATAATACATTGCATTAGGAAGTTGTGTGGCACAAGTACTTTGGTTAAAATAACAGTTGATTGACTTAGGATTAACTATAGGCACTATTCCAATTTATTGTGACAATACTAGTGCTATTTGCATTTCCAAAAATCCTATTCAACATTCTAGAACCAAACACATCGATATAAGGCATCATTTCATAAGGGATCATGTATCCAAAGGAGAAATTGAACTCATACATGTTTCAACTGAAAATCAACTTGCAGACATTTTTACAAAACCTTTAGCCTTTGATACCTTCAGTACTTTAAGAACAAGGCTTGGTGTTATTGATTTGAATGCTTAACTAAAATGTCTTTGTAACATTGATACTTGTTGTGTTTTGTTTTTGTAATTTTGTGAATTTTGTGTGTTTTTAATGAATTGTTTTTGGTTTTATGTTTTCTGTGTTTTTGTTGATTTTGTTAATTTTTAAAAAAAAAAAATTCAAAATTAAAATTTTTTTTGGAGGAAATCGTCCAGGACGAAATGTTTTCGTACGGGACGATATGTGAAGGAACAGTTTGCGCGAATTTAAACCGTTTTGAGAGCAGTTTTTTATTTGATCGTCTGTACGATATTTAATCGTCCAGGACGATTTTTTTTTTCTCAAACGTCGGGACGATTGAATGCAGCGGTTGAGTGGATAAGACAGTTTTTAATACGAACTTTGTCTGTACGAAATTTTTTCGTCTGTACGAACATGTGTCGGTTCATTGTAGGGGACGGTTTTCAAGAGTCATTAAAACGAAACACTTTTCGATCGTCTGTACAAAACTTTTTCGTATGTACGATCGGTCAAGTCAAAAAGCCTGTACGAAGGGACGCATCGTAAGTTGTGTTGAATACGAAAAGCCGTTACATTTTGGACGAATTGGATCGTCTGTACGAAATTACTTCGTCCAGACGAACGATAATTTTTCGTCCAGGACGAATATTTTCGTCCAGGACGAACGTATCGTTTTTCTTTAAATATGAAGACTTTCAAACTTGACAATCACACTTTCAAACATCTTTTTCAATCCCTTTCTACATCAAATCAACTATGGCCTCCTCTAGCAAAAGACAAAAAGTTTTGGTGAAGAAACCTAACAGGAATGCCCCAGACAACTTTCTTTCCAAGGCAAATGAGGAATCTTTTCCTCGTTTTGCATCTGCAAAAATCACTCCGTCTCGCATTCTTATCCAAACAGAGTTGAAATTTCGGGTATTGCACCTCTTCGCCTCAACCCAATTTCAGTTCATTCTTTCTCTTGTCCACTTCTACAATAAGCAAACCTACCATTACTTTCTAGCCAACATGAGTTTCAATTCTGACCACTCTATCATTAGTTCTTTTGTTTTTAAACAAAAAGTTGAGATCACCAAGCACGACCTTGGTGCATTTTTAAACTTAAGGACTGAAGGATATAGAGCCCACACCCTAATGTCAGAAACCTCCTTCAAATGGTTTCAAATCAATAGGGTAATTAGAGAAAATGCGATTGACAATCATGTTGCTAGAGTAGCCGGTATGACCCAAGATGCCCGAATCATCCAGCATATCCTTAGATCCTCAATTATTCCTAAAGCTGGTGATAGGATTAACATTACTCCTCTCCTTTCTTGTCTAACTTTTTTAATCATGAAAAGACATCCTATTGATGAAGCCCAACTCATCCTAGATCATATCTATGGGCTTTCAGAAATAGGACATCCTGATCAGAAGAGGAAGAAGAACATTTCTTTAGGGCACTTGATTACTTATATTTTGGAGAAGAAGTACAATATAGTGCATCCTGATGAAGAATATGAAGAGCCAGTTTACTATAACGATGCATCTTTCAGATTGCTCTTCAAGGAGGAGAAAGAGAAGCACATGCTAGTGCTTCAGAAGAAGAAGAAGAAGAAGAAGTGCAAGGTTCTGCTTCTCAATCAGATTATCAGAATCTGATTGAGAGATTTGATAGACAAGAGACTCACATTGATCAAAGGTTTGATCAATTTGATGCTCAACTTACTCAGCAGCAACATGACATTGGTAATATTAGAGATGAAGTTCATGAAATAAATACCAATGTAATGTTGATGGCCTCCTACTTCAACCTCTTTGGCGGCATTCCTCCTCCTCCTCCTCCAGAACAGTAAAAATTGTTTTTTATGTCTGTGTCTGTTGTATTTTTTTTTGTTTTGTTTTTAGCTTATATGTTTTATTGTAATGTGTTTGTTTTTATGTTGTTTTTTGTTCAATTCTTTAATATCAATGAAAGTTTGTTTTTATTAGATTTATTTTGAAATGTGGCTAATATTTATGAATTTCATTAGTATTTTTTTAATCTACATAGTGCTTAAATTCGATTGTAATTTGAGATTATCTATATTAGAAAATCTAGACTTTCTAAATTTATAATTTGTTTATAACTTGTTGTAATTAGAACTTTTAAATTCATGTCTATTCATTTAGACTACATAAAAGTTAATATTGTTATTACAATTTTGATGTTTTCTTATTTTGTATTTCTATGCTCAAATGATATTTATGCACCTAGAAATATTTGAAATTTTAGATTATAGATTTTGGAAATAATTGGTCAAATTACTCTTGAAAATTGTACAAATGTACAAAAATCAAAAGGAATTCGCAAAAATTTGCAAAGTGAAAAAGAGGCACAAAATAAGCCCAACCAAAGAAAAATGCACAAAAATGTGCTCCAAAACTTTGAAAAGATGTGCAAAGCACCACATGAGGTAATTCTCTTCTTTCCAAATTCGTTCAATCTCTTAATTCAAGTTGATCTAATGTTCATTTATATTCTATTGAACTTTGAAATATAGAATTTTTTTTACATCTCACTTGTAATGATTTTCAATAATCAAAATGTCTAAATTGAATCATGTCTTTGATAAATTCTTCTTACTTACAATGTTATATCATTTCATAAATTTTATGAATTTCTATGATTGACCTAATATCTTTAGTTTAAAATTGCATACCCTATGTCAAATCACAATTTAGATTAAATTTTAACAATGAATTTCATATAATTATTTACATTTCTTGTCTTTTTCTTCTTCACTTTTTGTTGCTGTAAAAAGGGGGAGAAATTATTATGTTTGTGTTTTCTATTTTTTTTTTGTTAATTGTTAATTGTTCTGTTTGCAAGTTTTTTATTTGTTTGTGTTAAAAATTTTTGAAAAACAAAAATATTGTTCTTTAATGCCTCCTTATTTTAATGTACTCATAAATTCAGGGGGAGTTTAGGAGATAAGAGAACTGTTTTAACTTGAAACCTTACAAATAATAATTGTTTTGCCATCATCAAAAAGGGGGAGATTGTTTGAATAGTTGCTATTTGAATGATTTATATTTGTGCAACTTATGTAGTTTTGATGATTCCAAACATTATTGTTCAGATGTATAGTTATCTCCTAACAATTTTAGAAGATTTGCACTTGCTCTTGTGTGTACTAACATTTCAGGAAAATCAGACTCCAGACTACGAAAACTTCAAATCAAATTCAACATATGATATTTTGTTTATTTGAAGTTTGTCTTTTCTTTGAATTAATTTTGAAAGGGAGTGATTGTAATTGAGTGAATAAAATCTCACACACACAAATTAGGAGATCATGAAATTCAATACTGATCGTACAGGACGATATTTATCGTACTGGACGATCTGTCAGTTATCTCCTATAGAGCACTTGGAACGAATAGGAACTTGCTTGAAAAAATTTTTCTAAGTCCTATTCGTCCAGGACGAATTTTATTTTCGTCCCGGACGATGGATTCTCTGTAAAATTTTCGTCCAGACGAATTTTACCATCGTACGAGGCGACCAGTCCTCTGGAAAATTTTCGTCCAGATGAAAATAATTATCGTACCGGACGATCAGCTCTCTGGAAAATTTTCGTCCAGACGAAAGCAAATTATCGTCCGCGGCGATGGGTGCTCTGGAAAATTTTCGTCCAGACGAAATAAATAATCGTCCAGGACGATCGGCTCTCTGGAAAATTTTCGTCCAGACGAACATATTTTCGTCCAAACGATGAACCGACTTAGAACAGTTTTCAGCAGTTTCCAGAACCGACCTTGTAATAACCGTTCGTACTGGACGAACCTAGTTCGTACAGGACGATCAGTTGTACGAAGTCATTTCGTACACATATACAAATTGGGTCGTTTCAGATCGTTTAAGTAAAATCGTCCAGGACGATCCAGGATCGTACAGGACGATCCACTGCGTACAGAATTGGAAATTTGCAGTTTTTGGGCGGTTTTTCTTGTCTTTTCTATAAAAGGTCCAAATTAGACTGCCACCCAATCTTTTTGTCATTTGATCTTCGTGCCTATTGAGAGAATAGCCAAGGAGAGAGTGGAAGAGAGCATTCAAAGGAGGATTCCTACCACTGGAGCGAGAAGGCTTCACTTGGATTGCTAAGGTAAGAGTCTCTACTTGTGAAATTGGATTTCTTCACTCTTTTCTTTCTTCCTTCTAGATTCTTGTGAGAAGATCATTCAAGGAGATCCAGTTCTCTGCCGACACTTGAAGAGTGTGAACAGGCGTTGGGTTCTCTGCCCACACTAGGAGAGTGTAAAAGGACGACGGTTCTCTGCCCACACTAGAAGAGTGTAAAAGGACGACGGTTCTCTGCCCACACTAGGAGAGTGTAAAAGGACGACGGTTCTCTGCCGCACCGGGTAGTGGTGAAAAGAGTGTTTTGTACAGGCTTCTCCGCCTTGCTGTGGGTGCTAAAGGAGAGTCACTTTGTGGTATTAGTGCAATACTCAGAGGGTGCCTCTGAGGAGTGGATGTAGGTCTGGTTATAGACCGAACCACTATAAATCTGGTGTCTTTTACTTTATTGCTTTTACGTTTCCGCACTTTGAATTTCAGTTTTAACAACTCTGTGGTTGAAAAACATTTTTCTACTAACTTTAAAAGAAAATTTTATTTCGGTTCAACTTTATTATTAAGAGGGTTTAAAATTTTTAAAACTACCAATTCACCCCCCTCTTGGTAGCCGTGGGACATTTACTTAGGCTTAACAACCTAATTACTGGACTCAACAGTTATGAATTGATTTAAAGCTTGAAATTGGTTGGATAATTTGAATGGGTTGAAATGACTTATTTGAAATCTGAAGGGGAACTCTGTTCAACCTAGGTTGACTTGGTCAACCAGGTTGACTAAGTAGCTAAGTTTTTTCCAACACGTTTAATTTTTTATTTAAAGCATGTTGGAGGTGGTCTCATGTAGTTTGGAGATCTTTTGGTTCAAAATGGATGTTTACACTCCTAAGGGGTATTTTGGTCAAAAGGTGTTGACTGATCAACTATGCTTGACTAGGGTCTGGGCTTGAGTCCATTGCAATCCTAATGGTGATTAGGATTCATTAGAAGAGTTTGTGGGCTTTGATTTGAAAAGACTATGTTACTGTGTAGAGGAAATTCCAAAATTGCCATTTATGGGCATTTTGGTTATTTTGATGGTAAACTGAGGGTCAAAGTGGGTCCACCAAAATACAATTTAATGCTTAACAAGTCATCATAAAGGGGCTAGATGTGATTAGTGGCTTTAGAGAGAACTCCAAGATCTAGATCCATTGGGTGGCAATCTAGTGGTATAGATAGTAAATATTTAATGGTTTTACAACATTTAGATTTCTATCCAATTTCTAGGGTTAGTGGTCTCAGATGAAAGTTTGTTAGGGATGTTAAGCCTTTATGAACTAGTCCCAAGGCTAACCAAAAGGGGTGAATTGGTATTTTATAAAACATTTACGATTAAAACACAATCACAACCAAAACCAAGATTCAACACAGAAATCAAAGTGTCGAAATTAAATACATAAATAATAAAGGAAAGAACACACCAGATTTATAGTGGTTTGGTCAAACCTTGACCTACGTCCACACCTCAGAGGCACCCTCCGAGTATTGCACTAAACTCAGTGTCTCTCCTTTATCCCCCACAGCTAGGCGGAGAAGCCCTTACAAAATCACTTCCACTTTCCCTGGTGCGGTGGAGTAGCCGGGTCTTTTGACACCAAAGAGAACTTCTTCTTCCCAAAACTTTCCTCAAGATAAGCCTTTAATCCGATGGTACTAAGGTGCAAGCTCACTGGAGCAACCGTTTAGAAGCCCCCTCCACACTCCCTTGAAAACCCCTCCAAGGATCTTCTCCCTCTCTCAAACTCCACCCTTTTCCCTCTCCCTTTCATGCT
The DNA here is from genome assembly GCA_016618105.1 of Dendrobium huoshanense. NCBI lineage: Eukaryota > Viridiplantae > Streptophyta > Magnoliopsida > Asparagales > Orchidaceae > Dendrobium > Dendrobium huoshanense. Next base: position 8,064,531 of record CM028346.1, read on the forward strand.
CGCTCTTCAAGTTCCCTCCAAAAGAATGAAGCAAAAATGGCTGCCAAAAGACACTTACCAAGTGCCTTGTTAAAGTTTAAATAGAAGAGCTCAAAATGAGCTCATTAATTATGAATTGCCGACTTTATTATCCAGACTGATATGAATATCATCCTGGCCGATCAGTGCAAATTAAGATCAATCAGCCAGGATGATTTGGGATGATCATAAGAAATTTGTTCATATCGTCTAGGATGATATCATCCTGACTGATCAGTACAAATTGTGGAATATCATCCAGAACATCGCCTTGAATAAGAGCTGTCTGATGTTCAATCGTCTAGTGGATCGTCCCGGCTGATCATGAGATCGTCCAGGACGCTGTGATCATGTAATAATAACTTAATTTCTTTCCTAAAATACCAGATGAATTTAGGAAAAGTTATGCTGGATCGGCCAGGCCGATGCCCAGGATTAGGTCCAAAAATAAGTAATTCCTAAAAAGATCTGATGGCTGATTCTTTCTAATTTGAGCCGATCGTCCTGGCCGATACAAAATTATCCATGACAATGTTTAAATAATGACTGCCTTAATAAGGATGCCCTAATTAGGGTTTCTGCCTTTGAACTTGTCATCTAGGCTAATATAAATATTGTCCCAGACGATGTTATCAAAAATAGTAAAATCTAGGAAACAGTTAAAAATTCTCCCAAGGTGTGTGTGTGCAAGGTTACTTAGCATCAGGAACTACATTGTTTACAATAGACTCAAGAGAGGGAAAAAATACAAATTGACTCTGATTTAATCTACCTAATCTTGAGCTCCAGTCGATCTTGTGGACCTGAAAAGTTAGTAGGTAAGGTAGTCGTAGAAAATTATGAATGTTTGCTATCATCAAAATTCTAATCCATTAAAATAGATTCACAACAATCTCCTCCTTTTTGATGATGACAAACATTACTGGTTGAATTTGCAAAAATGAAAATATTTTTCCTAATCTCTCCCTTATTAAAATAAAACTTTTGAAAATAGGGGAAATAAATTTTTTTTTATTGTTTTTAATTTTTGAAAGAAAAAAGATACAAATACAACAGTACGTTCTCACCCTTTGGCATTATGAAAAAGAGAAGGGGCACAAAAAATTCATATCTCATAGAAGATAAATGTAAAAATTAGTGAATCAAGAATCATGATTTTTAAGATCAAGTATCGAAAATATCAAGAGTTTTCTTAAGCTTTGTGTAAAACAGAAAAAGTAAGCATACTCTTTGTGGGCTCATTTTATACCTCTTGTCAGGCTTTTGGCGCACTTTACATATCTTTTTCTTTTGATACACTTTTTGTATCTTTCTCAATTTGGTGTCATTGCGCATATTTTGATTTGACGTCATTAGCCACTTTTTTGATTTGTCATCATTGGCCTTTTTGTTTTTAATATGCTACCTTTCTAAATTTTTAAAAATAAAAGTAAACTCATTCTATTGACATAACGAACTACTTGATTAAGAAAATTATGAGGTAGATTCAATAACTTACAATAGATTCCTATGCGATAGATAAAATATAGGGAGATGAAAAAAGTTTGATTTCAATATCCAATTTTAAATATGAAAAAGATTTCAAATTAAAAGTAGAATAACCTCTTTTAGGAAATAGAGATTGAGAGTAAAAATCATGAGTTTCCTTCATTTGACAGTTTTTAGAGAAGTCAACCACAACTTACACAAATTACAATAACAATAACTTTAGCATCAAACTTATTAAGTAGACAACATAGAATTTTATTAACTTTTTTATGGTTTGAAAACTCTTTACCTAAAATATGCAATGATGTTACAATTTGAATAAATCTAATATACATATCTAAGATCATCTCATAAGGTTTCATGCAAAATACTTCATAATCATGCATTAAAGTATTCAATCTAGATTGCTTGATTTCACTAGTGCCTTGGTATAAAGTGTGTAATTTATCTCAAATTTTTTTACCAGTAGTGCATGTGGAAACAAACATAAAATCTTCAGAATTTAAAGCACACAAAAAAAAAACAATTTAGTGATTTTGCATTCAATTGAGCGTTGATTTATTCTTCTCTATTACATTGATTAAAATGAATATCAATTTTAATTCCATCTATAATACGTGACGATATAGAATAACCAGTTAAAATTATTTGCCACATTCGAAAATCAATTGATTGTAAAAAAGTAGATATATAAATTTTCTAAAAATTAAATGTAACATTTTTAAACAAAGGTGGTCAGGTGATTGAATAACCTTCTGTAATATTACGATTTTCCATGGATCAAAATTCAAAAGTTTTCAAAAACTTAATTTTATGAATCCCTCTCTGATACCACTTGAAAGTTCGTTAGGGATGTTAAGCCCTTATGAACTAGTCCCAAGGCTAACCAAAAGGGGTGAATTGATATTTTAAAAAAACTTTTACAATTAAAACACAATTACAACCAAAACCAAGATTCAACACAGAAATCAAAGTGCGGAAATTAAATTTTGAAATAATAAAGGGAAGAATACACCAGATTTATAGTGGTTCGGTCAAACCTTGACATATGTCCAATCCTCGGAGGCACCCTCCAAGTATTGTACTAAACTCAGTGTCTCTCATTTAGCCCCCACAGCTAGGCAGAGAAGCCCTTACAAAATCACTTCCTCCTTCCCCGATGCAACGGAGTAGCCGGGTCCTTTCACACCAAAGAGATCTTCTTCTTCCCAGACCTTCCCTCAAGACAAGCCTTTAATCCGATAATACTAAGGTGCAAGCTCGCCGGAGCAACCGTTTGGAATCTCCCTCCACACTCCCTTGAAATCCCCTCAAAGGATCTTCTCCCTCTCTTAAACTTTACCCTTTCCTCTTTCCATTTCAAGCTCTCTCTTCAAGTTCCCTCCAAAAGAACAAAGCTACAATAGTTACCAAAAGATATTTACCAAGTGCCTTATCAAAATTTAAATAGAAGAGCTCAAAATGATCTTATTAATTACAACTTGTTGACTTTATTATCCATGCTGATATGAATATCGTCCTGGCCGATCAGTGCAAATTAAGCTCAATCAGCCATGATGATTTGGGATGATCAGAAGAAATTTGTTCATATCATGCAGGATAAATTGTGGAATATCATCCTGGCCGATCAGTATAAATTGTGGAATATCATCCTGAACATCGCCCTAAATAAAAGTTATCCGATGTTCAATCGTCCAGTGGATTATCCCGGTTGATCCTGCAATCATCCAGGATGATGTGATCGTGTATCATTAAAATCTCAAAAACAGTTAGAAAATCTCTTAAGGTGTGTGTGTGCAAGGTTACTTAGCATCAGGAACCACCTTGTTTACAAAAGACTCAAGAGAGGGAAAAAATACAAACTGACTCAGTCTTAATCTACCCAATCTTAAGCTGCAGTCGATCTATTGGACCTAAAAAGTTAGTAGACAAGGAAGTCATAGAAAATCATGAATATTTGTTATCATCAAAATTCTAATCCATTAAAATAGATTTGCAACATCTGATTGAACTCCAATTTAGAGGGTTGACTCTTTAGGCATGTCCTATCAATATGTAATTGACAGACTCTGAATCTGAGGCCGTTTGATTGGTTTGAATTGTTTGAAAAGTCACTAGAAAAAACTTTCAAGACTTAGGCCTTTAGACTTTAGAATTGGGCCTAAAATCTAGATTTGCTCTTTATTTTGGATTCGATTGATTAGAATTAATTTATCAAAAAGATTTATGATCATTTGGGTGACCATAAATAATTGGACATGGTTGAAGCTAGATCATAGGCAGGATCAAGGTTTTGTGATCATGATAGGTTTGAAGTCTAGGTAGGTTTGAAGTTTGGACTTGATTGAAATTTAAATAGAATTGAGATTTGGATTGACTTAAGTATAAGATTGATTTGGAGTATTTACTTCGAAATAGAGATGAGACCGAATCAAAATTCATGAAATATAAGGCTCAAGTAAAAAATAAACTAGAAAGAAAAATCAAGAGACTTATAACATATATAGGAGATGAATATGACATAATAATTCTTAGTTCCTTTTATGAAGCTAATGGTATTATTCATGAGGTTACTCCAGCTTATTCACAGGAATCTAAAGATATAGCTGAATGTAAAAATAAAACCTAAAAAAATGATGAATGATATGCTTATTTGTTCAAGTGCTCTTAATTATATAAGGAATGAAGCTATCTTATCAGCATATCATTAACAAAATAGAATTTGTTTTAAAACTCTAGAAAGACACTCTTTGAATTTTGGGAGAATAAAAGACCAAATTTAAAATATTTAAAATTCTGGGGTGTCTTTATAAGGTTCTTCTAACATATCCTAAGAAAAGAAAATTGGGTTCAAGAATATATGATTGTCTTTTTATAGGATATACATAAAATAGTACGTTATATATATATATATATATATATATATATATATATATATATATATATATATATATATATATATATATATATATATATATATATATATATATATATATATATTATTCTTAAGAGTGATGTTATATAATCTAATATTATTATAGAATCTAAAAAATACTAAGTTTTTTAGGATACATTTTCTTTGAAATTATTTATAGACAAACCTATTTTAGCTAATCTAAATAATAGTGACACTTATTTTAGAATATAGAAATAAAAGAACGAGAAAGGAAAAAAACTTTGGAGATGACTTTTACACATTCATACTAGATAATAATTCCTTAACTTATTCTGAAGCAATGTCTTTATTAGATGCTAATTTTTGGAAGGAGGTCATTCAAGTTGGAATAGATTCTGTTATGCCAACTCATACTTGGCAAATAGTGGGTTTACCTTCAAGAACTAAAACTATTGGATGTAAATGGATCTTTAGAAAAAAAAAAAAAACTCAAGCGGGATGGATCAATTAAAAAATATAAAGCTAGGTTAGTGGCTATGGAATATACTCAAAAGAAATATTTGGATTATTTTTATACTTACTCTCTCGATAGAGTTTCTTCTATTAGTGCTCTTATTTCTTCAACTTCTATATTAAAATTACAAATTCATGAAATGGATGTGAAAACAACCTTCTTAATTGAAAATTTGGAATAGAAAATATATATGGATCAACAAAAAACTTCCATAGTACTTGGAAATGAAAAGAAAGTTTGTAAGATAGTTAATTCGTTATATGGACTAAATAAGCTCCTAAATTATTTCATTAAAAGGTTAATACTACATTAATATGTAATGACTTTAAGATCAATGAAGTTAATAATTGTATTTATTATAAATTAGATAGCCCAAAATTAGGAGTAATTAATTATATTTATGTAGATAATATACTTATTTTAGGATATGATCTTACTAAAATTATAAAAACTAAATCTTTTTATCTTCTAAATTTGATATGAAGGATTTAGGAGAAGAAAAAGTGATATTAGGAATAAACATAAGAAAATGTGTTGATGAATTTATAATTTCCCAAGAATTTTTGTAGAAAATATGTTGAGGAGATTTAAAAATTTTGATTCCATCACAGTTAATAAACCATATAAAGCTAGTATATATTCAAAAAAAAAAAAAAAAAGGCAAAAGTGTATCTTAATCTGAGTATGCTTAGATTAAATGTAGTCTTATGTATCATATGAACTATACTTGGCCTGATAATGCTTATGGTGTAAATAGACTTAGTTGATATAGCCATTATCCTAATAAAAATCATTGGGCTTCTTTAGCTGTAATACTTAAATATTTAAAAGGAATTTCTAATTTAGGACTCTTTTATTATGGTTATCCTTCTATTCTTGAAGTATATAGTGATGCTAACTGGATCTATGATTCTAATGAAACAACATCTACTAGTGGATGTATTTTCACTTTTGGTGGTGGAGCTATATCTTGGAAGTCTTATAAACAAACTTGTATAACATAATCCATTATGTAATCAGAATTCATTGCTTTAAAAATAGCATGAGGAGAAACAAAATGGTTTAGAAATCTCTTAGCTAATATTTCAATTTTTGGGGGACCTATCTCATCAGTGTCTTTATTTTGAGATTGCCAAGAAGCACTAGTTAAAGCTAAAAATAAAATATATAATGGTAAAAGAAGACATATTCCCCTAATATATAATATTGTAAATAATTATTTAATGATGGGACAATACCCTAAATTTTGTGAGGTCAGAGATGAACTTATCGTATCCTTTGATAAAACCATTTGGAAGGGAGCAAGTGATGGACACATCGAGGGGAATGAGACTTTTGCCAAATAAATAAAAGTTGATTTTGATGGTAACCCAACCTATTTTTTATGGAGATTTCATAAAATAGGTTCATATGGGAAGTACAAGTCATTAATCAACTTGGTAGATTATTCAAAATAAATATTATGGTCAATTCCTATATTATTGAATAATATGATATACAATGATATATAGGTTGAAGTTTACTCCTAATGAATTCATATTGTGCTTACTGTGATACACAACTAATGAATTTACCTATATGAGCGTAAAGGTTGGCCACCTTTTATGAAAATATAAGCAATTCTCTAGAGCACTCATGAAACTCGGTTTCAGACGCATGGCTGTAAAGCATCAAATTGCGATGAATAACTATCATCTAACTGATGTAATGTGGATGGATAATCATGCTTATGCTCAAGAATCAAGTCCATAGAAATAATAATTTTCCCTTAGTTTTTATATGGAAGTATTTTCTTATCCTAAAATATTGGTTCATAGTCCAAAAGACACCAATGTTTCTGCACTATATCTTTTTCTCTTACTCTACATTTTACTTTTCTTTTGAAATGTCAGGAATTGTTATATTTAATATTTTTTAAAAGAAAATTTGTAACATAAATAATTATCATTGTTGTAACTAAAATAATTATTATTGTTGTATCAAAAATAATTATTGTTGTTGTAATGAAAATAATTATTGTTGAAATGGAAATACTTATTTCTATTGTAATGGAAATAACTATTATTATAACAGAAATACTTGTTAATATTTTATGATCTAATTTGTAAGTGTTTAAATGAATTATCATAACATTTGTAATTAAAACAGCCATCTATTTCTGGTTTATATAATGCCTTCTTGGGTATAATTGATTGTACAATTTTTTTTCATCAGTCACTCAGACATCTATTCAAAGCAAATATATAAATCGTTGTTCATATTTCCCATTGTTATTAGTGGAGATCAACATGAAGAGTTCATTGAATTCAAGAAGATAGATCGTTGTGTTCCTTTGCACCTGAGAGGAGCATAAATCTACTTTAAGAACAATGCTTTGCATGCCTCAGTGTACATATTCAATAAATTCCCTAATTACAATTATCTTACAGCACTTCTATTTTTTACAACAATAAAGATAGTTGACACTTCGCATGCCTTAATCTTGTATATATTGAAAGAAATAACAAAAGAATATTGAAAGAAAGTTGAAATTTTCTTTGGCTTATCAACATTTTTCTTAAAATAAAACTTGTGCTTCTAAAATTAAGAAAATTTCGTATTTCTTCTCTATTCTTCTTATTTAAATTTACCATTTTTGTAGATGGCATGCAAAAAATAGAAAAATATTAATCCAAACAAAAAATTTTAAGAATAACAATTAAAGATAAATAACTTATAAGGAAGTATTGGAATTTCTAAAACTTCACATTAAATTATGGGCAATATTTTAGCCATCAAAATATTAAGTATTGAATCAATGTGTAAGAATATATATATATATATATATATATATATATATATATATATATATATATATATATATATATATATATATATATATATATATATATATATATATATATATATATATATATATATATATATATATATATATATATATATATATATATATATATATATATATATATATATATATATATATATATATATATATATATATATATATATATATATCATCGTAAAATGTGATATGAATTTTTAGAGACTAATGTAAAATTATTAAATAAATAGTTTTATTCTATTGGATAATCATTTTTTAAAATTTATATTAACTTTTATTATTGAAGAACAATTAAAATACAATAACAAATAATCGATATACATAATTAGCAGTCTGATGGTCGTGCCCTAATTCGGTTCATATAACACATATGTACTTCCTAATTTTAGAAAAAATATTAAATAATGAGATATACAAGAATAGGAAAAATAAGGCATATTCACCCAAAATAGCAAGTTGATTTTATTTTAGGAAAGCAACTCTTCTAAACCAATAAACTTTTGTTATTTTGTCATTTTGAAAATGAATAAGCATTAAAAATGGACAACCAAACGAGGTTACTAATAACCGTGTTTTGCGCAACAAACCATGCCTATAAAGCCTCATATGCTTGGCTTATTTCTTCAAGTTCTCCAAAAGGCAAATTCAAAGCTCTATTCTCATGGCGACTTCTCCTTCTCTACTCCCATATTATACTCTTCTTAATCTCTTCTACTTTCTTCTTCTAATACAGAAGATTTCTCTAGTATCAATACGTGGCCTTACCTGAGAATATAATATCATCGACGTTGAGTCACTACTACCGCGCAGCTCCTGCTCCGTGCCTCATAATGGTATGCTAGGAATTTCTTAATACAACGTTTGAAATTTTTTTTGTAAATTAAATAAATTAGTAATAAATTTGTAGAAACTAAGATCATTTGATAAATATAAAAAACTTACACCTAATGCAAAGCAAAAGATTCTTTCTCAGCCACAAATTTCTAATTCCAATCAGTATGTACATTAACAAGCTTTACCAATTTTGACAGGCATGAGCCCTTCCAAGCTCAAGTTGGTCCATCGATATGGCCCGTACTCAACCTTGGGGTACAAAAATAATCTATCCCTTGTGGAATAGTATGATATGATCTTCTAACAGGACCAATCCCGCGCGATTACATAAATTGCCTAACCGCCACCAACACCTCCAACTTCAACCCTCTTGATGCAAGAGTTCCAACAAATGAAGGAAGCTCTCTTAGTAACAGCACCTTTATCTTCACCATAAGCCTAGGCACCCCACCCGAGTTCATCTTAGTTGAGATTGACACTGGTAGCGATCTCACATGGATCCAATGTAGGCCCTGCGATCTATGTCAGACCAAAAAAGACCTATTTTATAACCCACATGAGTCCTCCACTTTTAGAAGCATCTTCTGCTTCTCCAACTAATATTCCCAACTCAAAATACATAGTTGCATCTGGTGGTGGTTCTTTGATTGTCTCTATGTGTTACAGTATGCCGACGGTTCTGTAACTCAAGGATCCCTCGTTAAAGACTCCTTACGACTCTCCTCTGATGTTATACATAACTTTCACTTTGGATGCGACCATGTCAACAGAGGCAATTTCAGGATGGTAGATGGGTTGTTCGGCCTCGGTCGGGGGTTAGTTTCGATTATCTCCCAAGCACCTCAATTGTATGGCAAGGTATTCTCATATTGTCTACCATCAAATCCCATCATAGATAGGTATCTCACACTAGGTAGCTTTGCTATTGGTGTGCAGTATACAATGATGCTAAGAAGCATACGATATCCATCCTTCTACTTCACAAATCTCATTTCTATTTATGTTGGGCATGAAAAGCTCGCCCTTTCATCTAGTGTGTTAGGCGTCCCTAGAACCATGTGGGACTCCAGCTCAGTGATTACAGATTTCCGCCCACTGCATGCTCTGCCCCTCCGTAGCACTTTTAGAAAACACATGACAAAATACCCGATGGCACCATCATGGAAAGGACTTGACACATTCTATGACCATACTAACTACGGGACTCTGAATGAGCCGACAATTGAGTTGATCTTTTTTTTTTTTTAAGAAAATGCAATATTGCAATAATTAAAAAAGAAAGTACAACCTAATACAAACTAGATAGAAGAAGCTAATGGTTCCCTTTTTTTTTTTTAAATATAAAAAGGAACCTTATTGAAAATAAATTTGTTAATCTAAACTTATTATAAATGATTTGAAACCCACTATTTTCTATTTTGAAACTGTTGAGATGCAGGAGATACCAAAGATTTAAACAACCCGAGGGTTGATTAGTATCCCAGAGTTCCCATCCAGTTGGAGAATAAGACTTAGTAATGATCCCATAATCAATTATAAGAAGTCTAAAAAAACAAATAAGAAAAAAGAAGCAACAAAATCTAAAAAGAAAATTACAACTTATCAAAGAAATCCAAAAATCACTTAAGAATATCATAGAAAGATATTCCATAAGCAATATCCAAAGTCAGGAATCAATGAAACAATAACTCCAAACCTTTTGATAATGGCTTCTGGGGCTTCAAGTATCTCTCCACTTTGATATTGTCAACTGGATAACTATCAATCATATTTTTAGATAAAAGAGAAGAAGAACCCCTGATACCGTTCTTCACTTTGAGTTCAGACATCTTCCTTCTAGGTAGCTCTTTCAAAAGCTTGTATTCTTTGAACAAAATGTGCTTAGATCCCAGGGACTTACTCTCCTTGACAACTTTTTTAAGAGAAGATTTCTTATAATTCAAATTTATTGCCGACAATTGAGTTGATCTTTGAACGCATAGTACAAAACATCTCAAATGTGCTTACACTTCACTGCAAATAATTATGATAATGACCCTATGATCATTGGTAATCTATAGCAACACACGTTTAATGTAGGGCATGATATGGAGAACAACTACATTGGCTTTGGGGCTAATGGTTGAAGTTATAATTAATATGAATTTTTAATAATGTATTGCCATATGCAATCTAATATTTTGTGACCAACATTATATATATATATATATATATATTTAATAGAAAAGTAAGAGAAATATCTCAAGTTTTCAATTTGATTTCTTACCTTTCTAATTATACCTGAACCAATATTTAAGATTGATAAATCTTCAAAAAAATCATTATGATCAAGCACAAATCTCAATGGAAATATGAGGTTGAGGCTACAAAAATTTAAATGGGGTCCATCCACATTATTATTTCAATAAACTTATTGTCAACTTGACGATATCAGAGAGACAAGCCCAACTACACTCAATTCTTACATATATAGGCCATCTAAATAATAAGTAAATACTTCATAATGAAGGGCATCAATATGAGTCGTTCGATGGAACACTCTAAATATACCTTTGATTCTCTTCATATTTACAAGCCATGCCATTCAATAAAAAATTTAAATAGTCCCCATTCTTCACATGAGGTGAATGGAAAAAGGAAGAAGAGAGGATGAGATGAAGGAACAAACTTAGAGAGCACTCTTGTTGCCAACTACCACCGAGTCTTTTCTCAATCACCGAGTGTTCTCAGACTTCCGCCCAATCATCAAACACCGTTGAATCTCTTATCAACCATCTTTTTCCCATTCGTTGATCGCCACCAAATCTTTCCTGAGCACCGATAGTTGTCAAACTTCTGCCCGTTCATCGATAGTCTCCAAATCTCTTTTGGACTGTCATCAAACTTCTGACAATTCATCGATCACTGCCAAATCTATACCTGATCATCATCAACTTTTACTCGTTCATTGGCCACAGCAGGATCTCTTCTCAACTGTCGCTAGACTTATGCATGTTCTTTGACCATCATCTGATCTTTTCACAAGCACCAACCATTTCCTAACTACCACTCATTTTTTTAACTGCCTCCAAATCTCTTCCTAGCTGTTATCAAATTTACAACTGTTCGTCAACTTCCATCAGATCTCTTCTTGATTTTGCTAAACTTTCGCTCGTTCATCGATATCCACCAAATCTCTTCTCGACCATCATTGGATTTTTGCCAATTCATCGATTGTTGTCAGGTCTCCTCTCGATCATTATTAGACTTCTATCAATTTTTCAACCGCCGTAAGATCTCTTCCTATCTTTTATTGAATTTCTACTAATTCGTCGACTAGCGCCAAATTTCTTCACAACTGTGGCCAAACTTCCACTAGTTTCTTAACCGCCGACAGATCTCTTCCTAACCATCATCGGACCTCTGCTCATTCGTTGACCACTGACAGATCTTTTCTCAAGCACCAATCATTTCTCAACTTCCGCCAGTTCATTTCTTCCACCGAATATCTTTCGGACAAATTCCAAACTTTTAACTATTTGACGACCGCTATTAGATCTCTTCTAAATAGTTGCCAGACTTCCTCCTATTTATCAGAATTCTTATATGTCTCCCTAAAAAGTTTATTGAGGGAATCAATGACTTCCATAGGGACATTCTCAAATTTAGGAATGGCTAGTTATCATTAAGAAAAATTAATCATTGTCAAATGAATTATTGGTACAAAAGCCGATACCACTTGTCTAATTTATATTAAATTTTAAATTCCAGATATCTTCGTGGTATCTAGCTTACCCTTAGTCCATTGACCCGAAGAAAAACCTTTAGAGATAAGAGTTTTGACACCAACAGTAAAGTAGCTAAAAGGTAATTCCATTAATTCGTTGAAATCTGTCTCCTCAAGGGTTACATCATCTTCATTCTTTGAGGAGTAAGGAAAGAACTTCTGGACTTTCCTTACTTCATCATCTTATTTAGGGGAAACCTTTATTACTAACCCTGAGATGCTATTGGTAGACATTGGGGTTAAGGTTAGAGGTTCAACTAGCCTTTAAAGCTTTTCATATAAACTCAATTAAGTCTCATCACTTTGAATTTTTAACTTGTTACCCTCATAGTCATTATCTGATTCTATGGTGAGATCAAACTTAGGAGAAGGATTTATTTTTTGATAGTTGAATGCAATTCTAGCACCCCTCTTTTTTCATTTTTATTGATTACAAAAGTTTCAACAACTACTAGAGAGGAAACTATCCCAATGTCCTCTCACGAAGCCTCAAGTTCAACCTCCTAGATCGGGCCTTGGGCTCTCATCGATAACTGTTGAAAAAGATGAAAGAATTTGTTAATCGACTTTTTAAATGCATGAGATAGTGTTATATCCCAACCATCTTCAATGGACAAAGAAAGAGTAGAATTTTTTACATTAGATTGATTTGACAGACCCCTGATCTGGATCGAAAAGAAACACCTATTGAATTATAATATTAGCTTGATGAAATTTTTCTCGAGCCAGTCTTTGAAGACTATGCAGTCTTCGATTGTCTGGCCCAATATGTAATGGTAGGGGAAAACATTAGGATCATCCTTTTTATTTACCTTTTATGGCTTCTTGGCTTCCAATAACAAAAAATCTGGTTTCTTTTAAAAACTTTTGAATATTTTCCTTAACGACTCCATCTTAAATGGATATAGAAGAGCCAATCACTCTTTAAAAGAAATCGGGTAAGGATCCAAGGTAGGTTGAGACGTTACCTGAAAAGGTTTAGATTTTTGAGTTTATTGGACTGGCGGATTACTTGATTGAGTATTAACTGGTTTCTTCCCTTTATCAATAGCTGAAACTATTTTTAATCTCTTTTTAAAAGACTTTAACAATTTGCTACCTTCCTTTTCTTCAGTAGAATCCTTTAGGAATGGCATTCCAGAAGCATTTTCCTGTAGATTGCTAACTTTATTGAGAAGTTTTTCAAATGTTTTATTTGTAAACCCCATTAGAAAAAAAAGGTTATAGACCCGTGGATATATTTAGAAGAATCTCCACTACCCATTACTCCTATAGTTGGGGTTCATACTCCCCACCTCAAGATGTACTTAACTAAAAACTAGCCCGATTTTTTTTTTGATGACATGATCACCAATGGTTATACGCAGCTGAGCTCCTTAGAATCTCTTTAAGAATAGATAATCAAGCTCTATGATAGTTTTTACTAATCCATTCAATAAATCTGTATACCACTCAAAAGTAATACCGAATAAATTACTCATAAATTAATGAAAGAGTAGAGCATCTGACCCTCCTATAGTACAACAACTCACTCAAAAATAGGCTAGATGTTGTTTGGGTTTTCTAAACCACTGAACACTTTGAAAGAAGGTGGGAAAAACCCTTTGGATAAGGGAATAGATCATATTCGTCAAGGTAGGGTATACCATTTGGAATAGATACAATCTCTTGAGAGTTGGCTAGGGCCTCCCTTACTTAGTTCTTAATTATCTAGCAAATATCTCTGTATGCTGGAGACACTAGGGAAATAACCTCTGAAATCTTGGAGTTTGAATATGCTTTCCTGTTGTGCTCACCCACTATATGAACTATAGGTTGTAATTGCTCGCGTTGAGATTGCTGAGCTTTAATAAGTTGATTCTATATTTTTTATTCTTTTAACATCATCTACTCAATTTTATTTTCCAGTCTCTTGACATTCTCATTATTATCATTTAACCTAACTGAGCCATTTGAGTCTGAATCTAATGTTGTTGAATCCTCTTCTTAACCAAATTGACATTTAGAAGGTTCAATATCTCTAGCCGATGCTCTGGTATTGACCATACAAATGTTAAAAGCAATATCTTCCATCAACAAATCATCAAAATTTTGGTTGAAGGCTTCGATATCTTTCTACTTAAGGATCTCTCAGATCTTGAACCACTTTATCAATCTGTTTTCCCTCAATTTCTTTTGCATTGATTGGTAGGTAATCCTTGAATTCAAATACTTGATCAAACTCATCTCCTTTGAATTTAAATAGGATCTTCTCAACCTTAATATCTTCCTTAGTAAAATTTTTATATACTAGATTGTCTAGCATCTCTTCATCAATGTCTGGAACTATCCCCTCCCCTCTGACTATCCTGAGGCCAAATGTTGTGAGGGTGACATCCTTAGTAGGGTGAGGGATATAAATCTTGTCTAGTGATGAAGGCGCTTGAACAATGAGAACTCTAACATAAAAAAGAATAAAATCCTTAGAACCTTAAATTGTAAGTTGGGGGATATAATCTGGAAATTGGACTTGACTTTTCTGATATGAATTATCAAAAATCTACTTAACTTCTTTGGTACATAAGGCTCATCTGGTATCATGGGCCTCCTTCCCTTAACTTCCAAAAGTCTCAAATCTTCAACTATCTCCTTAGACTCGTCTATCATAGGGGATAGCTTTGATAGTCTTAAAAGGGGAAATGGTGGTCTACCACTGTGAGGGTGACCCTTGCTAGATTCGTTTATGACTATTTCCTCCATCTTTGCAGATGGGAGGCAAGGTACCCAGTGATATCTATCCACAAAAATTAATGTGGCAGGCTGCTTAACAAACTTTTTTTCCCTCCACACTAGCTAAGGAGTCAGAATTCTAGCCTTAAAATTTTCTTTTTTTAGAACTTCTTTTTCAAGCTTATGTAAGGTCACCCCCTTCAAGTGTCTCATGTATTATTTCTTATTCTAGGCCTGCTTGGGCAACCCAAGTATAGATGATGTTCCTCAATATCCTAGCTTTTAGATTTTGCTTCTTCTTAGGAGTCCTCTTGCAATGTAATCCACCGGGCATGGCAGAGTACTAGATATCCTGGTGACTCTTGAAAGTTTGATAGGGATGGTAGGCCCCTTATGAACTGGCCAAAGGCTAATAAAGAGAGAGGTGAATTGGTATTTAAATATCTTTAAAATAAAACTCAAACCAAAATCACCACAAAAATTAAATTGCGGAAGAAATTAATGCATAAGTAATAATAAGAAAGAACACACCAGATTTATAGTGGTTCAGTCAAACCTTAACCTACGTCCACTCCTCAGAGGCACCCTCTGAGTATTACACTAAACTAAGTGTCTCTCCTTTAGCCCCCAGAACTAGGCGGAGAAGCCCTTACAAAATCACTTCCACCTTACCTGGTGCGGCGGAGTAGCCGGATCCTTTGACACCAAAAAGATCTTCTTATTTGGTGAACTTCCCTGAAGACAAGCCTTGAATCCAACGGTACTAAGGAGCAAGATCATCGGAGCAACCGTGTGGAACCCCCCTTACACTCCCTTGAAATCCCCTCCAGGGATCTTCTCCCTCTCTCAAACTCCACCCTTTCCTCACTCCCTTTCAAGCTATCTCTTCAAGTTTTTCCCAAAAGAACGAAGCTACAATGGCTATCAAAGACACTTACTAAGTATCTTGTCAAAGTTTAAATAGAAGATCTCAAAACAAGCTCATTAATGCAACTTGCCAAGTTTATCGTCTAGACAGATAGGAATATCGTCCTGGAAAATCAGTAAAAATTAATCTCAAACAGCCCGGGATGATTTGTGAAGATTAGAAGAAAAATGGTTACATCATCTGGGCTGATGCAATATCGTCCTGGCTGATTAGTTTAAAACTAAGTACAATCGTGTTGATCATCGCCCTTAAATGAAGCTGGCCGATTTCAATCATCCACGACATCATCCTGTCCGATCTTGCAATTATCCCAGATGATGTGATCGAATCAATCAGCCTTTAATATTTTCCAAAGATACTAGATTAATTTAGGCATAATTGAGTTAGATCATCCAGGACGATATGGATATTGTCTTGGTCGATGTCCTAAAATAAAGAATACCTAAACTGATCATGGTGGCTGATTCTTTCTATTTTTAGCTTATCGTCCTGGTCTATATAAGTATCATCCAGGTCGATCAACTTAATGACGACTGTCTTAATGAGGATGGCCTAATTAGGGTTTTTGATTTTGAATCGATCGTCCTTGTCGATATAAATATCATCCCGAACAATGTTACAAAAAATAGTAAACTCTAGAGAACAGTAAAAAAATCTTCTAAGGTGTGTGTGTGCAAAGTTATATAGCATCAGGATCCACATCAATTACAATAGACTTAAGAAAGAAAAAAAGGGTACAAACTGACTCAGACCAAGTCTACCCAATCTTGAGCTGGTTCAAAATTGCAGTCTGATCTTGTGGACCTGAAATATTAGTGGATAAGGCAGTCGTAGAGAAATAAGAGTGTTTGCTACTATCAAAATCATAAACCATGAAAACAGATCCGCAACAATCTCCCCCTTTTCGATGATGGCAAACATTACTATTTGAGTTTGCAAAAAGAAAATATTTTCTCCTAATCTCCCCCTCACTAGAATAAAACTTTAAAAATAGGGAGATAAAAAAAATTTTGTTGTTTTTAATTTTTTGAAAGAAAAGGATACAAATTCAACAGCACGTTCTCCCCCTTTAACATTATTAAAAAGAGAAGAGGAATAAACAATTAAGAAAAAAAAGGATTCATGATCTAGTGAACAAAACAAATATTCTTAAAATGAGAAAGCTACCTCTTTTTTTTATTCAAAAGCTTAGTAGAATTGTATTGACAACGTATAGCCTAGAAAAGGTTAGAAATTCAGAATTTGATAATCCAAACTCAAGTTCTTTTAAAAGCTAAAAAACTTTTTAATTCAATATCTAAATCATGGAATAAATTAGAGAAAGAAACAGTCATTTTTCAAAAACTCATTCCATAAGATATATCTAATAGAAGATTAATACACAAATTATTGAATCATGAATCATGATTTTCAATCTCAAGTATCAAGAGTTTTCTTAAGCTTTAATAAGTACAAGAATAGTAAGCATTAAACTTTGTGAGCTCATTTTATGCCTCTTGACAATTGGTTGGCACACTGCGCATCTTTTGATTTTTGATACACTTTGTGTATATATATATATATATATATATATATATATATATATATATATATATATATATCAATTTAGCGTCTTTGCGCATCTTTTATTTTTGGCATCATTGGCCCTTTTTTATTGAATTTGTTACCTTTTGTGAAATCTTAACAATAAAAGTAAACCCATCCTAATTGTAAAGAAATTTTTTTTAATAATAAAATTATGAGTTAGATTCAACAAATTGCAAAAAGTTTCCTATGTGATAAATAAAATGTAGGGAGATAAAAAATTTAGTTTAAAAAAAACCAATTTAAAATATGAAAAAGATTTTAAATCAAAAGTAGAATAATCACTTTTAGGAAATAGAGATTGAGAGTCAAAATCACGAGTTTCTTTCCTTTGACTATTTTTAGAGAAATAAAACACAATTTTCATAAGAATTCAAAAAAAAGTAGGAGGTAGGTTTTTTATTTTTAGAAAGGTTAATGTGTGTGTTGATCAGAAAAAAGAATATAAAAAGAAATTTAAAAATGAAATAATAAATAACTAAAAAAAAGAAAATCACAAAAACAAAACAAATAAAACATGCAAACATAAAATATTCAAAAAAATAATAATTTAAACATCATTTTGCTCCTAATCAGATGATTTAGAAGCAAGATATGCCCAAGAAATTTTTTGCTTTTCATTATTTCCCTAGTTTATAATTTGCTTTGCTTTACCTTATTCTTTTTGTAGGAAGAATTCTTAAATTAGGGCACTGATTTTTCATATGTCCAGGCTTCCTACATCCAAAGCAAACAACGTCATAATAAATATTAACATTCTTACTATTTTTACCTTTATTCCACTTTTGTTTATGCTTATGCTTTGGTGAGCTTTTTAATTTGCTTGACCAGTTATTTCTTTCATCACCAACTAAGCTATCTCTTTATGTATCTTCAGTTTTTAACACTATCATTTCACCTGCATCCAAAAGTCTTTGACACAAACTTTGCTCGTAGGCAATTAGTGAACAGTCAAATTATCAATAGAATATTTATTCAAATCTTTTAATTCACAAATAGCAACAACTTTAGCATCAAACTTATCCAGTAGACAATGAAGAATTTTATTTACTTTTTCAAAGTTTGAAAGTTCTTTTCCTTAAGCATGCAATGATGTCACAATTTGAATAAACCTATTATACATGTCTAAGATTATTTCATAAGGTTTCATGCAAAATAGTTCATAATCATGCATTAAAATATTCAACTTGGATTGCTTAATTTCACTAGTGCCTTCGTATATGGTGTGTAGTTTATCCAAAATTTCCTTACCAGTAGTGCACGTGGATACTAACATAAAATCTTCAGAATTTAAAGCATATAAAAAACAATTTAAATATTTTGCATTCAATTGAGCATTGATTTGTTCTTCCCTATTCCATTGATTAAAAGGAATATTAGTTTTAACTCCATCTATAACACGTGACGGTAATGAATAACCAGTTAAAATCATATGCCACATATGAAAATCAATTGATTGCAAGAAAGTAGTCTTGCAAATTTTTAAAAAGTCAAAAGTAATATTTTCAAATAAAGGTGGTCTGGTGATTGAATAACCTTCTGCAATATTACGATTACCAAAATTAGCTATGAATCAAAATTCAAAAAGTTTTCAAACTTAGTTTTTATGAATCCCACTCTAATACCACTTGAAAGCTTGATAGGGATGTCAGGCCCCTTATGAACTGGCCCAAGGCTAATAAAGAGAGAGGTAAATTGGTATTTTAAATATCTTTAAAACAAATCTCAAACCAAAATCACCATAAAAATTAAAGTGCGAAAGAAACTAATGTGGAAGCAATAATAAGAAAGAACACACCAGATTTATAGTGGTTCGGTCAAACCTTGACCTATGTCCACTCCTCAGTGGCACCCTCCGAGTACTGCACTAAACTAAGTGTTTCTCCTTTTTCCCCCAAGAGCTAGGCGGAGAAGCCCTAACAAAATCACTTCCACCTTCCACGGTGCGATGGAGTAGCCGAGTCCTTTAATACCAAAGAGATCTTCTTCTTTGGTGAACTTCCCTTAACATAAGCCTTGAATCCAACGGTACTAATGTGAGAGCTAGCGGAGCAACTGTGTGGAAATTTCCTCCACACTCCCTTGAACCTCCTCCAAGGATCTTCTCCCGCTCTCAAACTCCACCCTTTCCTCACTCCCTTTCAAGCTCTCTCTTTAAGTTTCCCCCAAAAAAATAAAGCTGCAATGGCTGCCAAAGACACTTACCAAGTATCTTGTCAAAGCTTAAATATAAGATCTTAAAATGAGCTCATTAATGAAACTTACCGACTTTATCATCCAGGCCGATAAGAATATCGTCCTGGCTGATCAGTACAAATTAAGCTCAAACAGCCCCGGACAATTTGGGACGATCAGAAGAAAATTGGTTACATCATCCGGGCCGATGCATTATCATCCTGGCCGATTAGTTTAAAACTGAGTACAATCATCCTGATCATCGCCCTGAAATGAGGCTGGCCGATGTCAATCGTCCATGACATCGTCCCACCCGATCCTGCGATTATCTTGAATAATGTGATCGAATCAATCAGCCTTTAATGCTTTCTAAAGATACCAGATTAATTTAGGTATAACTGAGTTAGATCGTCCAGGATGATGTGGATATCATCCTGGCCAATGTCCTCAAATAAAGAATACCTAAATTGATCATGAAGACTGATTTTTTTTTTTTTTAGCTTATCGTCCTAGCTGATACAAGTATCATCCAGGCCGATCAGCCTAATGATGGCTGCCTTAATGAGTACGCCCTAATTAGGGTTTTTTCTTTTGAACTGATCATCCCGGACGATGTTACCAAAAATAGTAAACTCTAGGGAACAGTCAAAAAATATTCCAAGGTGTACGTGTGCAAAGTTACATAGCATCAGGAGCCACATCAATTATAATAGACTCAAGAAAGGGAAAAAGGTTACAAACTGACTCAGACCTAGTCTACCCAATCTTGAACTGGTTCCAAATTACAGTCTGATCTTGTGGATCTGAAATGTTAGTAGATAAGACAATTGTAGAGAAATAAGAGTGTTTACTATCATCAAAATCATAAACCATAAAAATAGATCTGCAACAACTCTCTACTCCCTTATAGTAGCTGAAAAAGGGTAAAAAATGACTCCCTTTCAGGAGTGGAGAAGAGGCAAGAATTTGCAGCTCCTTGATAGCCTTAGGTTCAATTTAGTTAAGGCCTTCTGCTTAGTCATCTTTCTTAACTTGGTGATCTATATCGTCAACGTCCTCAAGTAGTTCTTTCTTGCATTCTTACTACCAAAGAGTGCTTTGGTGCTAGATGATCCTTTCTTAAAAATTGGTTTCACTTTAGATCCAACTGTAGGTTTTTGTTCCTTCCCTCCTTAGTAGCGGGTATAGTAGGAATAGGGGCAACCCCTGCCTCTAATTCAAGAATGGGATGAATGTCAGTCCCTACCTCTACTGCTAAATAAACTACAAGAGCATTCTTTTCTCCTTCAAGAGTTAGGTTGAAGATTGTATTTCCATTTATGGTTAGGTTTAGGGACTTAAACCCTATTCCAAACTGGATTGCACTTGTATGAATATGCTCTATGATGTAGAGGTTTTGGTCAACAGAGAAAAGCAACTTTAGGGCCATTACAGATGTTTGATTTTTTTCTGAGATTTAAGAAAGAGTATTTGAATTAGAATCCTGAATTTGAAATTGAAAAGAAATTTTTTATATTTTATCATGTATATTACATTATAAGAACTATAATTCGATGTGCAATGATAAAATATAAAGATTGATTTTGATTTGAAGAAAATTTAAATTTGAAATTTTGAATTTTGATTTCAACAATCTGCACCCTCTTAACTTTTGTATGTAGTCTTATAGTTCCCTCCAATTTGCACCCTCCTGCCTTTTATATGCAATCCACCAGCTTAGCAACCTACACCCTTCTACCTTCCATATACGATACCAACCATTAGGTTTATTGTATATTTGATATATTATATATTTATTGAATAAATGTTGATTTCCTTATAATTGATTAGGTTAATTAACATCCTATTTTTTCCTTCTTTTTGTTTATGTTTCACCTATAAATTGTGTCTATTCTACCCATTAAAATAAAATATAAGAAGTCTTCTTCTCTCATATTTTAACATTTAAAGAAAATTTGTCATTGCATTATTGATAAAGATAAAAATAAAATGATTTTTAATTGAGAACTATAGTCCGTAGGAACAATAAGAAGTAAAGTTAAAAAGTGATTTAAACTGTTGGCAGTAGAGTCAAATAAATATTATTGGTTCAATTCAACAGGAACGTGGAATATATGATATGAACAACTTAAATTTGTTACAACATTATTAAGCTAAGCCCTCCTTTGTTGCACTAACTTGCCTGAATAAAATCTATGGATCCTGAGCCAGCTACAAAATATTTTGAGATTCCAAAACGGCCAAAATTGATGTACCCCTACATGATAAAGAAGACAAAATGTCAATAGAAATGTCAATTAAAAGAAGAAAAGTTGCCAGAATTAGTGTTCACAGCAATAGTTGTTAATCATATTTTGTTCATAAAGATCTAGACTGCACCAGAAAAACCAAACAAAAGAATTTGCAAAGAACTGCATTCATGTGCCCAATAAATCATAATTTTCTATAAAAGTTTCAAACAACAACAATAACATCAAGCCTTTATCCCACCATGTGGAGTCGGCTATATGAAACTTTTTTCTCTATTGTGTCCTATTAAGAGTCCAATTCTCATTTAAATCTAATAAAAAATATCATTCCTAATATTTTCTAACCAAGTCTTTTTAGTTCTACATGTACCTTTCTTAACATAAGTCAAATCTTATATATCTAATTTCCTAATCGGGTCATCGGAAGGCTAGTGTTTTAATGTAAGTTACCAAACCATCTAAGGAAACTCTCTAATATTATCTTCCACTGGAGCTATTCCAACTTTTTCACGTATATGCTCATTTCGTATCATGTCTCTAGGAGTAAAATCACTCAATAACAAGCCTTAGTGGGAAATAATTTACTCTTTGTTTCATATATTCTACATTTATTGTATCATGTCTTTGAGAGTAAAGTCACTCATCCACATTAACATCATCATCTCTGCAACATTTAACTTAATATTATGCTTCTCTTTCTATAGAAGTTTCAATTTGTGGAAAAAAGAAAATACTATTCATTAACCCAAAAAAAGAGGGGGGGAGGTTCTCATCATCTATCTTGCCAGCTTAGTCAAACAAATGAATCACAAAATAATATACAGATTCCCATTCTATTTCTATTCATGCACGTGAGACTAAATAGCAGCAACTTATGAAACTTAGATGAAAGAAAGCTTTCTTTCCTGTCCATTTGAAAGTCAAATGCGTCCGGATCAAGAATAATATGAAAGAATTAACAAACAGAGATGTTCACTTTCAGAACACCGTCATGTTAATTTTCCATACATCCACATTTTTTGTTGAAAAATCATTTAGACCAACTGGCATGCCAATATAACATATTGGTGATATACATTATCTTATAAAGTTCAATTTCTTGTACAATTCAATACCACAAACTTTGTCCTTTACAAATAAAATCTAGTCAAATGGCTATGCTCATGATTATACCAAGCTTTAAATTGAATCTGTTGTATACAAATCCACAACATAACAAACATTCTTCCAAGAGCTTGAACAACTGTATAAATCATTAAGAGATGGAAATAAAGAGCTCTGAATCTTTGCCCCATCATCTTAAAATAATACAGCAAAAAAAGCATATCTAGAAAAAAAAAACAAAAAACTTCAACTGGTGCTAATTCAATGACCAGAGGCTGTGCATCAAACCATTTGAGATCAGAATTCCACATCCTTACAAAATGGCAGAACCAAATCACCATCCTGCATTTTGGCCAGATACACATCGTTAGATCCATACTCATGCATTTAAATAGAGATGATACGTATAGATATTGCAACCCTTCCAAGCATTTATCTAGAGAAAAACAGAATATATCCAGAAAAATAACAATGAAAAGCGTCATAATACGGAAACTTGTAATCTAGTAAACAATTATAAAAATAGGAATTTCACAAAAGGAATGAAGGTGGGAGAAAATGACACATATAACGCACATGTAAAAATAAATCCATGATTGAAGCAGCAAAAAATTGGCAAGAAAAATACTAATAGATTTTGTGGAGTTAGTAAGAAACATCAAAAACTCTAGCTGCCGGGCGCGAACGAGGTTTAACCTAGGGTGAGGTTTTATTTAGTGTTTGCTAAAATTTAGAGTGTTCTTAAGGAGTTTTAGGCTCTAGCCACCGGCTAAAGATTTAGGAGAGTCGGATCCTCCTCTCCAATTGAGGATCTAATGTATCTTGTTCGTTTTCTTAACTATTTCATCAATTGAAGAGCGTTTCTTTCGTTATCTTTCTACAAATTGGAGATTGTATTTTGATTACTGAAATTCAATTTCAGCCAAGGGGAATTAGATTCTAGAACCACTTATGTTGACCCTAATACTAGTGTTGGGATTGAGCCGACCGCGCAAGGTGGGTTTCAAAGGCGAAAGAGCTCGAAATTGCGCTAAAACTCACCCGACACGTGTCGACCGAAAATCTAAAATCACCGAGATGACCTCCATTCGCAAAATAGACAGTGCTGATGCGTCCGGAGAAACAGAAATAGCTAAGATCGATAGCCATATTGATGGGGTTAGTCAATTGGCTAAAAATTAAATTTTGGGCTCGCAAATTAAGGCGACGATGTGTGCGAGCATCAATGTGGCGACCAACTCGATGCAAGATTAAATTTTTGTTTTTATTTTTTGCAATATAATTAAAAAAATATTTTAGAAAGAGAGGGAGAGAAAGAGATATTTTTAAATAAAAAAAGGATTTTTTTTTTAAAATCAAAATCCCCAAAAATACCATAAATACCCCTCCTCACTTCCTCACACTCTCATGACCGAACTCCCACTCTCATCTCACGACCAAACTAATGCAAGAAGCCGCCCCCTCTCTTCCTCTTGCAATTCCAAGCTCTCCAAGGCCGGCTTCCCTCTCCCTCCAAGCTTTCCAAGGTAAAATCTCTCCTTCTTCTCCTTCTTCTTCTTCTTCTTCTTCTTCTTCTTCTTCTTCTTCTTCTTCTTCTTCTTCCTCCTCCATTCTCCATTCTCCTTCTTCTTCTTCTTCCTTCCCTCTTCTTCTTCTTCTCCATTTTCTTTCTTCTTTCTTCATCCCTCCATATTGCTTATCATTTTCTTCCATTTTCCTCCTCTCCTTCATCTTCATCTTCTTCCTCCATCACATTTTCTCTAAACCTACAACCAACCCTAACCCTAATTCTTTCTTATCTCCACATTCATCCCATAAACCACCCACCACCATTCACAAAAAATATTTCCCTTTAACACCTTCTACACCCTCCCAATAAAAAAAATCCATCATCCCTCATTTTCTCTCTCTAATCTAGAGAGAGAATATTTTGGAATATGTACAAGCTTCTCTCCTCTTGAATGGCTCCCTTTCCATCCCAAGCATCTCTCCTTTCCACCATGCCTCCAAATTCCCTTTCTAGATAGAGAAAAAAATTACACACTCTCTCTTTCTCTCTCCAAAATTGAGAAGAGAGGGGTTTTCTCTCTCTAAACCTCTCCACACACTTCCTTATACCTCCTAAACCCCTCTCCATGCAAAGCCCCATCAAATCCTCTCTTTCCCTCTTTCTCTCTCTAGAAAGAGAGCACACACTCTCTCTTTCTCTCTCAAAATTTTAGAAGAGAGGGGTTTTCTCTCTCTAAACTTCTCCCCTCATTTTCCTACACCTCCTATTCTCTTTCCACAAAAAATCCTTTCTTTCCCTCTCCTTCCCTCTCTTTCTCTCTCTAGAAAGAGAGCTCTCTCTCTACTTCTCTCTCTAGCCTTTATTTTTAAATAAAAAAGTCATATATGATTAATTTTATTGCATAAATAAAAATAAAAAATTTTAAATTATGCATCACAGGTTTCCCACCGTTGTTGTTGTTTGCCGTCGTCGCCTCGATTATTGCACACCTAAGGTAAAAAGCCCGATACTAGTATTTTACATTTCTATGCATGAAATAAGTACTCGTGACCGCTTTTGTTAGCAAGCGAGAAAACTTAAGTACCCGTGACCGCTCTTATCAGTGAGCTTGAAAATTTGTATGCATGAAATATAAATGCCCGTGACCAATTTTTTTAGCGAGCAGAGAAATTTATTATTTGTAGAAGAATTGTTTAATTAAGTACCCATCATTTCTTTTAGGCAGGGAAAATATTGTGCTTTAAACATATTACTTGAAGACCTCGTGACCGCTTTTCTTAGCGAGTAGGGAACGAGACTGCGGCAGCAGTACTGTTATTTGATGCCTACCATGACTGTCTTTCTTGGTAGGCAGGAAGGCCTTACACTCTCTGATGTAGCTCTCTACACGGGGACGACGCCGGAGTGCTGCCAAAATTTTCAACTGAACCTATGACTTAGAAAATTTTAAAGAGATTAAGATCCACCTACAAGCATATACAAGGTGTTTGTGGAGATGCATTCAAATGAATAACTAAAATTTGAATTTAAATGATAACTTAACTTGAGCTCAATCAGGACATTAATTGAACCTGCAAACATTTGACTCAAACTTGGATGAACATTAACTCCAAATAACTTGAATTTTAATGGAGCATACAAAGCCAAACCTTGGATCGATGAATGAACAATCAAGATCTAAGCGAATCCTAATCATTCCAGTGGACATAAAAGAGCACAAAGCTTGTGATGACCAAGGGACTCCAAATGCAACCATACAAGAAAGGGGTGTATGATGAATAAAGCTTTATCCCATTAAAAAGAAGGTCGTAGAAATAATTAGAGGCGATGCATAGTCTAACTACAAACAAATTAACTAATACTGCAAATCATTCAAGGCTGATAATTATGACATTTATACCAATCATGTAAGCAAGTGTGAAAGAACTCGTGGTAAGAAAAGAACTCCGCATACGAATTATTCATAAGAAATGATGCAAAGCCTTCAAATTTCTGTCAATAAACAAATTTATTGTGCAAACCACAAGCTAATCTTAGAATTGATATAAGGCTTGCAACCATCAACACGATTCATTTGCGATCGATAAGATCGAAGAAAATGAACTTCATGCAAGCAAACACAACTCAAAGTGAATGCAAGGATTTATGGTAGAAGGATTTGTTCGATTAAATATATTTGCAAAAATGGGTGAACACGAAGGAATCTGATGGCATCCTTATCACCAACAACAACCCAACTCCAAGAAGATACATCAAAGGAAAATGTCAAATGCAAATGAACATGAAATAATCCCTAGTGGATTAAGAACCCCAAGGACAATCCACTTATAAGTAAAGATCAAAGTGAAAAATGTGATGGTAAACTCGCAAGCATGGTGCAAAATCTACAATCATTTGCCCTCTACATATAATGAGACTTGACATGCAATGAGTATAACAGTTTGATGAATTCAACGAATTATTTGCCCTCTACATATAATGAGATTTGACATGCAATGAATATAACGGTTTGATGAATTCAACGAGTTTGGAGTGAAAGAAGTATATGTATAATCAATAGTGTTCAACTCCAAGCAAGCATTTTAGCTTGACTGCAAATAATAATTCTACATGAGGCAAGCTTACTAGTACATATGAAAGTCCCTAACGAGACACTATAGAAGACTCCTTATTTATACAACAGTCCACTCAAATTAATGAACTACTTATGAATGATAACAAGTGTCATACAACTAGTGAGGATTCAGAATCCATTATATACACAATACCTTGTAAGCAGGCAGAAGCAAAGGATGTATAGAAAATACAAGTTCCTATGAGCCAAAAGCTGGAGATTAGTTAGTGCACTACAATCTACCTGCAAAAATCATGCAAGTAATGCACAACAATCTACTTGTGCAAAGTAGCGAACAACTAAATCTAGAAGTTGTTCTGCCCCGCCACTAAATCCACAACGTGCACCATAGTTTATATACACATAGGTACACAAAGGGATAAATTCAATCATAATATCAGCATGGGCCTCAACGAGCGTGTTATTGGTACACACAAGATGCCTAGGGATGCTGCACAGGTCAAGAAGTGAATTCAGGTTCAAACATGATCCTTCTATATAGATCAATAGGAGCCGACAGGGTTCAGACCTTCAAACAAATACATGGTTGTGACGACATGTGTATTTATTTTAATGTATTCGTATTAGGCCTTCAAGGCCTACAATCAAAAGAATTCACAAATAAAGGCGCAAAGCCTACAAAACCTGATCCTCCTAAGCAAGTAAATAGGAGTAGATATGGTTCGAATCATCGGATAAATATACGGTCACAAAATTGACTGAAATATTTATTTTGTACATTCATATTAGGCCTTCAAGGCTTTTGATAAAGAAAATTCACAAACAAAGGCACAAAGCCTACGAGAAACCCGATCCTCGGTCAACAGTTCGGCCGAGTCGACAATGTTCAATCAAAAAATGGAAATGACCCCACACCCAGATGATGGCCGTGTTAAATGCAAATCTCAACTGGTGGAGTCCATTCCAAACATTTCAAATGCCTTTCAAACTCCACACAAATACCCAAAAAATCCAAAATTCTAGAAATTCCAAAATCCCAAATATTTAAAATTGAAATTATCTATTCATACTTAAAGCAAAATCCATCCACCCTCCGCAACAGTTTGCCAGGGTGAACAAATTCAAATATAACTTTAGCTCACTTAGATCCAAATCCCTAGTCAAAAATATCATAGGATCCATTCTCAAACAATCTCCAACAAATAAGGACTTGGTATGTGTCATCTAACTGGCAGTTTAGCTCCATGTAAGGATTCAATTGTGTTCTTCAAGCTTCATCTTTGGTTCCTTGGTAGCTCTAAGGAGATGATCATCATCATCAGATCCATGTTCTCTGCCTACTCTAGGAGAGAGTAAAATGATTTCAAGTTCTCTGCCTACTCCGGGAGGAAGTAAAAGGATTATAGGTTCTCTGCCTTCACGAGGATGGTGGAAAAAGTTTCAAGGTAATCTTCCTCATCGGGTTGGTGGAAAGATTTTTTAAGGACTTCTCCACCTTACTGTGGGGGTAAAAGAGAGACACTTTTTTTAGTGCACTACCTAGAGGGGAGGGTCCTGGGAATGGACGTACGTCAGGTTGACCAAACAACTATAAAATTTGGTGTGTTCTTTCTTTTTATTTTTCTTGCATTTAATTTCTGTAATTATTTTATAATTTATTCTGTGGTTGAATTCTCTAATTTTGTTATCTACGCACAAGTTTTTTTTTTAAGATTCAAAAAGATTTTTATTTTTATTTAAGAATTTTTAATACTATCAATTCACCCCCCTTCTTTGTTATCCTCGAGCTAGTGCTTTAGGATTTAACACCCCTCATAAACTTTCAAGTGGTATTAGAGACGGATTTGTAAGATCAAGTTTTAGAAAACTTTTAAATTAAGATCCATGGATAACTTTAGAAAAAGAATTACCGCGGAAGGATATTTACAATCATCACTACAGCGTGCATCATACAAACCTAGGAAGGAGTCGGGTAAAGAGTGTGGAGAGGCATGAGGGAGTTGGGCATAAGCAGAGGGATGTTAAATTGAAAGGAGAGGAGCTGAATTTGAAAGGCAAGGGGTTGATTATGATCAAAGGGATGTCAAATTTGAAAGGAGGGGGATGAATATGATCGACGGGGTACTGAAATTGAAGGGAGAATATGGGCTTGTAATGAAAGGTTTGGATACGAGTGGAGAATGGATGATTGGCACAATTAGGAGGAACCACCCCTTGGAGATGGAAAACTTTTGAAGAAGTAGGGGTGACAAAGGAGATATGATGGTGAGGTAGCTGAAGATGCCTATTTTTAAGGGAGATGATCCTTATGGGTGGATCTACAAGGTGGAAAGGTACTTTACCATCAATATGATGACAGAGGAAGAAAGACTGACGTTAGCCGGGATATGCTTAGTGGGAAAAGCTCTAGCATGATACTAGCGGAAGGATATGAGGAGACCCATATGAACCTGAAGGGAGTTTAAGGACTACTTGTTGGAATTCAAACCAGCAAAGAGGGGACTTCTATGAGCAGTTCTTCGCCCTGACACAAGATAGGATAGTTGTGGAGTATCATGAGCAATTTGAGCACTTGGACAACAGGCTTGACCAGATTTTGGAGATTATACTGGATGGAAACATTATGAAAGGGCTCAAATTAGATATTCGGGAAGTAGTTAGAGTGATAAACCTCTTGATTTAGGAGAGGCTATGAAGCTAACCCAGCTAGTGGAAGATCAAAGAGACCTGGAGAGAGGGGCTAGAGGCAACAACTCAAGAGTTCTATACAAGATGACCACAACCTTTTTAACATCCAAGGAGCCGACATCAGGTACACTTAAGGAGACCCTGAAAGAGAAGACTGTAGGAGAAAGACTAGGCGAAAACTTCAAAAATTTCACAGAGACAAAGCTACATGAAAAGAGGTCGAAGGGGTTAATTTCATATGTTAAGAGAGGTATACACCGGGTCACAAGTGTAAGGACCGAACTCTTCAGGTTTTCATTATTTTTTATGACGAGAATGTTAAGGAAGGAGCCATCTTTCCGCCTTGCAAACATGGTGATCTTTGGGAGGGGGTATTGTTAGACGTCAAACAGGCGCCTATTTGACGGAATAACATTCTGCATGTTTAGGCGAAGCATGCATCTATTTAATTGAGGAGGGGCTCAGGAGTCTAGCAGTAATTAAGGCTCACAATTAAGAGGAACTTAAAAAGGGGATTAGGAGAGAAATTCAAATTATGAGTATTATTTTGGCATTAACTATATTTTGTATGTTTTAAATACATTGTTTAACCTAGAATTAAGTTTTATCTTGTGTTTGCTAAAATTTAGAGTGTTCTTAGGGTGTTTTGGGCTCTAGCCATCGGCTAGAGATTTGGGGGAGTCTGATCCTCTCCAATTGAGAGTCCATTGTATATTGTTCGTTTTCTTCCCTATTTCATTAATTGAAGAGTGTTTTCATTCGTTATCTTTCTACAAATATCCTTCGAGATTGTATTTAGATTGTTGAAATTCAATTTCATCCAAGGGGAATTGTATTTCTACAACCATTTCCTATCATAAACTACATGGAATAATTGATTCTAGCAAAAAAAAAAAGCTTAAACTAATTAGGTAAGAGAAATTCCTAGCATTTTAAGAACTTAAAGTTTGTCTCAACTGAAAGGAAAAGAGGTCATGAATTTGCCATGCTATACAGATTTTTGTTAGACCAGTCCATTGGATTGGTCCAGCCGATCCACATGGGACCGGCATAGGCGCAAACGAGGCGGAACGCCTCCGCCTCCTACTTTAGCCGCATACAATGCACGATCAAATGGAGCATTTTAGGAAGGATTTTTAAGGGATTTGGGAGGGAAATTTGAATGTAGAGACTATTTAGGGATTTCCTTTTGATTTGTATGCATAAAATAATTTGTTTACCCAGGGTTATGGCTTCTTGAATTTGGCTGAAATTTGAGATCTCCCAGATTTAGGTTTTCTTTGGGCTCTAGCGGCGTCTAGAGATTTGGGAGAGATCAATCCTCCTCTCGAATAGAGGAAAAATTATATCTTGATATTTTTCTTTCTATTTCATCAAATAATACAAATTATCCACTATTTTTTTGTGATTTTGTGAGGATTTTTGTGGAGAATTCTCCTTGTTTTCTGAAGATTGATAGGAAATACTTGAGATCTACAAGTGTTTCCTATCAAATTGGTATCAGAACAAGTCTTGGGACTGGTGGTGGGCTATTTTTGACAAATTCCACCAACTATTTTTGGTCCGGAAAAGGGGGAAGTTGTCATTTTTGGAGTCCCAAATTCAAATTTTGTGAATCTACAAACTCTAGATTGTGATGGCGGCCAAGAAGGTGGATGCTTTGGAAGAAAGGATTGAAAGGGAGATGAATCAAATCAAGACTATGGTGGAGGAAAAGATTTCATCCATGGAAGGACAAGTAGCCAATCTTTGGGACGTGATGGAGAAAATGTTGGAAATCCACAACCAAACGGCAGCTTCCGTGGCTACAGATGTCGAAGGAAAAAGCACGAACTCTGAAATCTGTAAGGAGAAAGATGAGGTGGAAATCATGGAAGGAGAAAGAAGAATACCCCATCTGGTGAACGCCATGAGGGATACTATGGCCGTCGAGGTGCTAATTTTGAAGAAAGAATAGGGGACTTCGAAGGGGGTTTGGGCTATGTCAAGGATAGGAAAGACCAGAAGAGATGGAGAGGGCCGAGCACTTGGGAGAGAGGAAGCTATGGAAGAATATGGGGGAATGGTGGCGATCAGAATGTGATGAAGCTTAAGATGCCCATATTTAAAGGGGAGGATTTATAAGGTGGAGAGATACTTAGCCGACAATGGGTTGGCAGAGGAGGAGAAGCTAATAGCGGAAGTCTTGTGCTTAGAAGGGAAAGATCTATCATGGTACCAGTGGAGAGACCAGAGGAGGTCTATCAAGAATTTGAGGGAATTTAAGGACTGCATAATAGAACGCTTCCAAACGGACCGGAGAAAATATTTCTATGAGCAGTTCTTTTCTCTAACGCAAGAGGGATCAGTAGCATACTACCAGGAGCGGTTTGAGCACCTGACAAGTAGGGTAGAGAAATTATTATATACTATACTTAAGGGGAACTTCATGAAGGGGATAAAGGCAGATTGTCCGGATGCTGCGGGACTTGGGGGAGGCCATGAAGTTCGCACAGCTGGTTGAAAATCAAAAAAATCTAAAGAAGGGAACTAGGTGAAACAACTCAGGAGGCTCATATATGACGACGAACACTCTTCTAGCACCCAAGCAGCCTACATCAGGCAACATTAGTGAGACCAACATGGAGAAGCTAGTAGGAGGGAGTGGAAAAAATTTCAAGAGGCTGATAGAGAAGGAGATGCAGGATAAGAGGGTAAAGGGGTTATGTTTCCTGTGTGATGAGAAGTATACTCCAGGGCATAGGTGTAGAGATCAAACTCTTTAGGTTCTCACCATCTGTTATGACAAGAAAATTGAGGAGGGAGGTGAGCGAGAGATGGATGATAAGTTGCATCTGGATGTGGTGGAGGTCTTCTTGAATTCAGTAGTAGAAATCACTTCGAATCATACGATGAAGGTTAAGGGGACAATATAAGGCATATAGGTGGTAGTATTGATTGACATTGGGGCTACCCATAATTTTATTTTCAGTCAGGTCGTCAACCTACTGGGAGTGAAATTGGTGGACACTGGTTATTATGGGGTGATAATGGGTACAGGGAAGGTAGATAAAGGCCATGAGATTTGTAGAGGAGTGATGTTAACCATCCTGAGGATTCAAGTAAGGGAGGATTTTCTCCCACTAGAGCTAGGAAGTACCGATGTCATCTTGGGGATGAAGTGGTTGCAAACCTTGGGGAAAACCAAGGACAATTGGGGAGCACTCATGATGAAATTAATTGTGGATGGGAGAAATGTGGTTATAAGGGGAGATGAAGGGCTATCCAAAGCCATAGTATCACTTAAGATCATGATTAGAAGCCTACAAGAGGTGGGAGAAGATTATTTGGTGGGACTACACATGCTAGATGTGATCAAGATTGGGGAGGGAGGGAATGATTCTCTTTCAGTGCAGCCCTTGATTCAACAATTTAGTAAGGATCTTCAGCCACCTCAAGAATGGACACCTCTACGAGAACACGAGCATATCTCCACCTTGAGGACAAGGTGGATGTTGAGTCTAGTAAATAGGTTGATAGACCTAAGTTAATGTCCCAAAGCTACCAAGAGGGGGGGGGGGGGGGGGGGGGGGGTGAATTGGTATTTTACAATTTAAACCCTCTTTGAAAATGTGTTGAACCGAAATGAGAAATTTTTATTAAGTTTTTATAGAAAACATTTTTCAACCACAGAGTTTTTAAACAAAAGAAAAATGCAAAAAATAAAAGGAAGTAAAGTAAATGACACAAGATTTATAGTGGTTCGATCTAAACCAGACCTACATCCACTCCCCAGAGGCACCCTCTGAGTATTGCACTAATACCAATAGTGACTCTCCTTTTGCACCCACAGCAAGGCGGAGAAGCCTTTACAAAACACTCTTTTCACCACTACCCGGTGCGGCAGAGAACCATCATCCTTTTACACAATCCCCAGTATTGACAGAGAACCTTTCGTCCTTTCACACTCTCCTAGTGTGGGCAGAGAACCCTTCGTCTGTTCACACTCTCTAGGTGGAGGCATCGAACCCTTCGGCTATTCATACTCTCCAAGTGTCGGCAACAAACCCTTCGGTTGTTCACACTCTCCAAGTGTTGGCAGCTAACCGGATCTCCTTGACAGATCTTCTTACAAGAAATCTAAAAGGAAGAAAGAAAAGAGTGAAGTAATCAAATTCACAAGTAAAGATTCTTACCTTTAAAATCCAAATGAAGCCTTCACGCTCCAGTGGTAGGAATCTTCCTTTGAATACTCTCTCACACTCTCTCCTTGACTTTTCTCTCAATAGGCACGAAGATCAAAATGACAAAAAGATTTGGTGGCAATCTAATTTGGACTTTTTATACAAAAGATAAAAAAAACCGCCCAAAAACTGCAAGTTTTCAATTCTGTACGCTTTGGATCGTCCCGTACGATCGTGGATCGTCCTGGACGATTTTACTTAAATGGTCAAAACGAACCTTATGTATATTGGTACGAAATTTTTTCGTACACGCTATTTGTCCCGTACGAATCAAGTTTGTCCAGTACGAAACGGTTATTACATAAGTCGGTTTACAAAATTTTCTAGGATGTAACCAACTGACGTATTTTGGTTCAGTTCGTCCTGGGACGAATAGAGTTTTGTCTAGACAAATGGAGCGAGCCTCAAGACAGAGAAGATCGTCCTGGGACGAACATTAAATTTCGTCTGGACGAATGGAGCGACCCTCAAGACAAAGAAGATCATCCTGGGACGAACATTAAATTTCGTCTGGACGAATGGAGCGACCCTCAAAACAGAGAAGATCATCCTGGGACGAACATTAAATTTCGTTTGGACAAATAGGCCATATTGAGAATACAGAGACGTTCGTCCCGGGATGAACATTAAATTCATCCTGGACGATTAAGACTTAGAAAAAATTTCTCTCCGCCTGTTCGATCCATTGCTCTGCTTAGGAATAATTTACAAGATCATCCGTACGAACTTAGTTCATCCTGTACGATCAAAAAAAATTCCTAAGTGTGTAAAACATGTTGAATTTGATTATAAGTCTTCAATATCTTGGAGTTGATTTTCCTGAAATGTTAGTACACACTAGAGCAAGAAATAATGTTCCAAATAGTGTTAGGAGATATATGTACAATAATAATATTTGAAATCATCAAAATAATACAAGTTGCAAGAATGTAAACATGCAAATAGCAACTTTCCTAACACTTACATGGAGCTAAACTGCCAGTTAGATGACACATACCAAGTCCTTATTTGTTGGAGATTGTTTGAGAATGGATCCTATGATATTTTTGACTAGGCATTTGGCTCTAAGTGAGCTAAAGTTATATTTGAATTTGTCCACCCTGGCAAATTGTTGCGGAAGGTGGATGGATTTTGCTTTAAGTATGAATAGATAATTTCAATTTTAAATATTTGGAATTTTGGAATTTCTATAATTTTGGATTTTTTGAGTATTTGTGTGGAGTTTGAAAGGCATTTGAAATGTTTGGAATGGACTCCACCAGTTGAGATTTGCATTTAACACGGCCATCATCTGGGTGTGGGGTCATTTCCATTTATTGATTGAACATTATCGACTCGGCCGAACTGTTGACCGAGGATCGGGTTTCTCGTAGGCTTTGTGCCTTTGTTTGTGAATTTTCTTTATTAAAAGCCTTGAAGGCCTAATATGAATGTACAAAATAAATATTTCAGTCAATTTTGTGACCGTATATTTATCCGATGATTCGAACCATATCTACTCCTATTTACTTGCTTAGGAGGATCGGGTTTTGTAGGCTTTGCGCCTTTATTTGTGAATTCTTTTGATTTTAGGCCTTGAAGGCATAATACGAATGTATTAAAATAAATACACATGTCGTCACAATCGTGTATTTGTTTGAAGGTCTGAACAATGGTGCAAGACAGAGGCTTAAGCATCACAGCGCTACGGATGGACTAAATGGTTTCTTTCTCGCTTTTCTGAAGGGTTACATCGATTGGGATTATTTTACTTTACTTTCTCTTATATTTTGAGTAGTTAGATATTGAGAATAGTGCATATGAGAACAGAAGTAAGGAGAGAGTGAGAGAGAAGAGATATCTGTACTTATTTCTCCTTGAAGGCCTTGAAGGCCTAATACGAATGTATTAAAATAAATACACATGTCGGCTCCTATTGATCTATATAGAAGGATCATGTTTGAACCCAAATTCACTTATTGACCTGTGCAGCATCCCTAGGTATCTTGTGTGTACCAATAACACGCTCGTCGAGGCCCATGCTGATATTATGATTGAATTTATCCCTTTGTGTACCTATGTGTATATAAACTATGGTGCACGTTGTGGATTCGGTGGCGGGGCAGAACAAGTTCTAGATTTAGTTGTTCGCTACTTTGCACAAGTAGATTATCGTGCATTACTTGCATGATTT
The DNA here is from genome assembly GCA_016618105.1 of Dendrobium huoshanense. Classification (NCBI taxonomy): domain Eukaryota; kingdom Viridiplantae; phylum Streptophyta; class Magnoliopsida; order Asparagales; family Orchidaceae; genus Dendrobium; species Dendrobium huoshanense. Next base: position 8,100,807 of record CM028346.1, read on the forward strand.
TTGCAGTTAGATTGTAGTGCACTAACTAATCTCCTGCTTTTGGCTAATAGGAACTTGTATTTTCCATACATCCTTTGCTTTTGCCTGCTTACAAGGTATTGTGTATATGATGGATTCTGAATCCTCACTAGTTGTATGACTCTTGTTATCATTCATAAACAGTTCATTAATTTGAGTGGACTGTTGTATAAATAAGGAATCTTCTATACTGTCTCGTAGGGACTTTCATATGTACTAGTAAGCTTTCCTCATGTAGAATTATTATTTGCAGTCAAGATAAAATGCTTGCTTGGAGTTGAACACTATTGATTATACATATACTTCTTTCACTCCAAACTTGTTAAATTCATCAAACCGTTATATTCATTGCATGTCAAATCTCATTATATGTAGAGGGCAAATAATTTGTTGAATTCATCAAACTGTTATACTCATTGCATGTCAAGTCTCATTATATGTAGTGGGCAAATGATTGTAGATTTTGCACCATGCTTGCGAGCTTACCATCACATTTTTCACTTTGATCATTACTTATAAGTGGATTGTCCTTGGGGTTCTTAATCCACTAGGGATTATTGCATGTTCATTTGCATTTGACATTTTCCTTTGATGTATCTTCTTGGAGTTGGGTTGTTGTTGGTGATAAGGATGCCATCAGATTCCTTCGTGTTCACCCATTTTTGCAAATATATTTAATCGAACAAATCCTTCTACCATAAATCCTTGCATTCACTTTGAGTTGTGTTTGCTTGCATGAAGTTCATTTTCTTCGATCTTATCGATCGCAAATGAATCGTGTTGATGGTTGCAAGCCTTATATCAATTCTGAGATTAGCTTGGGGTTTGCACAATAAATTTGTTTATTGACAGAAATTTGAAGGCTTTGCATCATTTCTTATGAATAATTCGTATGCGGAGTTCTTCTCTTACCACGAGTTCTTTCCACACTTGCTTACATGATTGGTATAAATGTCATAATTATCAGCCTTGAATGATTTGCAGTATTCGTTAATTTTTTTGTAGTTAGACTATGCATCGCCTCTAATTATTTCTACGACCTTCTTTTTAATGGGATAAAGCTTTATTCATCATACACCCCTTTCTTGTATGGTTGCATTTGGAGTCCCTTGGTCATCACAAGCTTTGTGCTCTTTTATGTCCACTGGAATGATTAGGATTCGCTTAGATCTTGATTGTTCATTCATCGATCCAAGGTTTGGCTTTGTATGCTCCATTACAATTCAAGTTATTTGGAGTTAATGTTCATCCAAGTTTGAGTCAAATGTTTGCAGGTTCAATTAATGTCCGGATTGAGCTCAAGTTAAGTTCTCATTTAAATTCAAATTTTAGTTATTCATTTGAATGCATCTCCACAAACACCTTGTATATGCTTGTAGGTGGATCTTAATCTCTTTAAAATTGTCTAAGTCATAGGTTCAGTTGAAAATTTTGGCAGCACTCCGGCGTCGTCCCCGTGTAGAGAGCTACATCAGAGAGTGTAAGGCCTTCATGCCTACCAAGAAAGACAGTCATGGTTGGAATCAAATAACACTGCTGCCGCAGTCTCGTTCCCTGCTTGCTAACAAAAGAAGGTCACGAGGTCTTCAAGTAATATGTTTAAAGCACAATATTTTCCCTGCCTAAAAGCAATGATGGGTACTTAATTAAATAATTCTTTTACAAATAATAAATTTCTCTGCTCGCTAAAAAAATTGGTCACGGGCACTTATATTTCATGCATACAAATTTCGTAGCTCACTGATAAGAGCGGTCACGGGTACTTAAGTTTTCTCCCTCGCTAACAAAAGCGGTCACGAGTACTTATTTCATGCATAGAAATGTAAAATACTAGTATCGGGCTTTTTACCTTAGGTGTGCAATAATCGAGGCGACGACGGCATATAACAACGACGGTGGGAAACCTGTGATGCATAATTTAAAATTTTTTATTATTATTTATGCAATAAAATTAATCATATATGACTTTTTTATTTAAAAACAAAGGCTAGAGAGAGAAATAGAGAGAGCACTCTTTCTAGAGAGAGAAAGAGAGGGAAGGAGAGGGAAAGAAAGGATATTTTGTGGAAAGAGAATAGGAGGTGTAGGAAAATGAGGGGAGAAGTTTAGAGAGAGAAAACCCCTCTCTTCTCAATTTTTGAGAGAGAAAGAGAGAGTGTGTGCTCTCTTTCTAGAGAGAGAAAGAGGGAAAGAGAGGATTTGATGGGGCTTTGCATGGAGAGGGGTTTAGGAGGTATAAGGAAGTCTGTGGAGAGGTTTAGAGAGAGAAAACCCCTCTCTTCTTAATTTTGGAGAGAGAAAGAGAGAGTGTGTAATTTTTTTCTCTATCTAGAAAGGGAATTTGGAGGCATGGTGGAGAGGAGAGATGCTTGGGATGGAAAGGGAGCCATTCAAGAGGAGAGAAGCTTGTACATATTCCAAAATTTTCTCTCTCTAGATTAGAGAGAGAAAATGAGGGATGAGGGATTTGTTTTGTTGGGAGGGTGTAGAAGGTGTTAAAGGGAAATATTTTTTGTGAATGGTGGTGGGTGGTTTATGGGATGAATGTGGAGATAAGAAAGAATTAGGGTTAGGGTTGGTTGTAGGTTTAGAGAAAATGTGATGGAGGAAGAAGATGAAGATGAAGGAGAGGAGGAAAATGGAATAAAATGATAAGCAATATGGAGGGATGAAGAAAGAAGTAAGAAAATGGAGAAGAAGAAGAAGAGGGAAGGAAGAAGAAGAAGAAGGAGAATGGAGAATGGATGAAGAAGAAGAAGAAGAAGAAGAAGAAGAAGAATAAGGAGAAGAATGAGAGATTTTACCTTGGAAAGCTTGGAGGGAGAGGGAAGCTAGCCTTGGAGAGCTTGGAATTGCAAGAGGAAGAGAGGGGGCGGCTTCTTGCATTAGTTTGGTCGTGAGATGAGAGTGCGAGTTCGGTCATGAGAGTGTGAGGAAGTGAGGAGGGGTATTTATGGTATTTTTGGGGATTTTGATTTAAAAAAAAAATCCTTTTTTTATTTAAAAAGATCTATTTCTCTCCCTCTCTTTCTAAAATATTTTTTTAATTATATTGCAAGAAATAAAAACAAAAATTTAATCTTGCATCGAGTTGGTCGCCACATTGATGCTCGCATACATCGTCGCCTTGATTTGCGAGCCCAAATTTTAATTTTTAGCCAATTGACTAACCCCATCAATATGGCTATCGATCTTAGCTGTTTTCGTTTCTCCGGACGCATTGGCACTGTCCATTTTGCGAATGGAGGTCATCTCGGTGATTTTAGATTTTCGGTCGACACGTGTCGGGTGAGTTTTAGCGAGATTTGGAGCTCTTTCACCTTTGAAACCCACCTTGTGTGGTCGGCTCAATCCCAACACTAGTATTAGGGTCAACATAAGTGGTTCTAGAATCTAATTCCCCTCGGCTAAAATTGAATTTCAGTAATCAAAATACAATCTCCAATTTGTAGAAAGATAACGAAAGAAACCCTCTTCAATTGATGAAATAGTTAAGAAAACGAACAAGATACATTAGATCCTCAATTGGAGAGGAGGATCCGACTCTCCTAAATCTTTAGCCGGTGGCTAGAGCCCAAAACTCCTTAAGAACACTCTAAATTTTAGCAAACACTAAATAAAACCTCACCCTAGGTTAAACCTCGTTCGCGCCCGGCGGCTAGAGTTTTTGACGTTTCTTACTAACTCCACAAAATCTATTAGTATTTTTCTTGCCAATTTTTTGCTGCTTCAATCATGGATTTATTTTTACATGTGCGTTATATGTGTCATTTTCTCCCACCTTCATTCCTTTTGTGAAGTTCCTATTTTTATAATTGTTTACTAGATTACAAGTTTCCGTATTATGATGCTTTTCATTGTTATTTTTCTGGATATATTATGTTTTTCTCTAGATAAATGCTTGGAAGGGTTGCAATATCTATACATATCATCTCTATTTAGATGCATGAGATATGGATCTAACGATGTGTATCTGGCCACAATGCAGGATGGTGATTTGGTTGTGCGATTTTGTAAGGATGTGGAATTCCGATCTCAAATGGTTTGATGCACAGCCTCTGGTCATTGAATTAGCACCAGTTGAAGTTTTTTGTTTTTTTTTCTAGATATGCTTTTTTTGATGTATTATTTTAAGATGATGGGGCAAATATTCGGAGCTATTTATTTCCATCTCTTAATGATTTATACTGTTGTTCAAGCTCTTGGAAGAATGTTGGTTATGTTGTGGATTTGTATACAACAGATCCAATTTAAAGTTTGGTATAATCATGAGCATAGCCATTTGACTAGATTTTATTTGTAAAGGACAAAGTTTGTAATATTGAATTGTACAAGAAATTGAACTTTATAAGATAATGTATATCACCAATATGTTATATTGGCATGCCAATTGGTCTAAATTATTTTTCAACAAAAAATGTGGATGTATGGAAATTTAACATGACGGTGTTCTGAAAGTGAACATCTCTGTTTGTTAATTCTTTCATATTATTCTTGATCCAGACGCATTTGACTTTCAAATGGACAGGAAAGAAAGCTTTCTTTCATTTAAGTTTCATAAGTTGCTGCTATTTAGTCTCACGTGCATGAATAGAAATAGAATGGGAATCTGTATATTATTTTGTGATTCATTTATTTGACTAAGCTGGCAAGATAGATGATGAGAACCTCCCCCCCCCCCCCCCCCCTCTTTTTTTGGGTTAATGAATAGTATTTTCTTTTTTCCACAAATTGAAACTTCTATAGAAAGAGAAGCATAATATTAAGTTAAATGTTGCAGAGATGATGATGTTAAGGTAGATGAGTGACTTTACTCTCAAAGACATGATACAATAAATGTAGAATATATGAAACAAAGAGTAAATTATTTCCCACTAAGGCTTGGTATTGTGTGACTTTACTCCTAGAGACATGATACGAAATGAGCATATACGTGAAAAAGTTGGAATAGCTCCAGTGGAAGATAATATTAGAGAGTTTCCTTAGATGGTTTGGTAACTTAAGTTAAAACACTAGCCTTTCGATGACCCGATTAGGAAATTAGATATATAAGATTTGACTTATGTTAAGAAAGGTACATGTAGAACTAAAAAGACTTGGTTAGAAAATATTAGGAATGATATTTTTTATTAGATTTAAATGAGAATTGGACTCTTAATAGAACACAATAGAGAAAAAAGTTTCATATAGCCGACTCCACATTGTGGGATAAAGGCTTGATGTTATTGTTGTTGTTTGAAACTTTTATAGAAAATTATGATTTATTGGGCACATAAATGTAGTTCTTTGCAAATTCTTTTGTTTGGTTTTTCTGGTGCAGTCTAGATCTTTATGAACAAAATATGATTAACAACTATTGTTGTGAACACTAATTCTGGCAACTTTTCTTCTTTTAATTGACATTTCTATTGACATTTTGTCTTCTTTATCATGTAGGGGTACATCAATTTTGGCCGTTTTGGAATCTCAAAATATTTTGTAGCTGGCTCAGGATCCATATATTTTATTCAGGCAAGTTAGTGCAACAAAGGAGGGCTTAGCTTAATAATGTTGTACCGAATTTAAGTTGTTCATATCATATATTCCACGTTCATGTTGAATTGAACCAATAATATTTATTTGACTCTACTGCCAACAGTTTAAATCACTTTTTAACTTTACTTCTTATTGTTCCTACTAACTATAGTTCTCAATTAAAAATCATTTTATGTTTTACTTTATCAATAATGCAATGACAAATTTTCTTTAAATGTTAAAATATGAGAGAAGAAGACTTCTTATATTTTATTTTAATGGGTAGAATAGACACACAATTTATAGGTGAAACATAAACAAAAAGAAGGAAAAAATAGAATGTTAATTAACCTAATCAATTATAAGGAAATCAACATTTATTTAATAAATATATAATATATCAAATATACAATAAACCTAATGGTTGGTATCGTATATGGAAGGTAGAAGGGTGCAGGTTGCTAAGCTGGTGGATTGCATATAAAAGGCAGGAGGGTGCAAATTGGTGAGCTATAAGACTACATACAAAAGTTAAGAGGGTGCAGATTGACCAAAACCTCTACATCTTAGAGAATATTCATACAAGTGCAATCCAGTTTGGAATAGGGTTTAAGTCCCTAAACCTAACCATAAATGGAAATACAATCTTCAACCTAACTGTTGAAGGAGAAAAGAATGCTCTTGTAGTCGATTTAGCAGTAGAGGTAGGGACTGACATTCATCCCATTCTTGAATTAGAGGCAGGGGTTGCCCCTATTCCTACTATACCCGCTACTAAGGAGGGCAAGGAACAAAAACCTACAGTTGGATCTAAAGTGAAACCAATTTTTAAGAAAGGATCATCTAGCACCGAAGCACTCTTTGGCAGTAAGAATGCAAGAAAGAACTACTTGAGGATGTTGAGGATATAGATCACCAAGTTAAGAAAGATGACTAAGCAGAAGGCCTTAACTAAATTGAACCTAAGGCTATCAAGGAGCTGCAAATTCTTGCCTCTTCTCCACTCCTGAAAGGGAGTCATTTTTTACCCTTTTTCAGCTATTATAAGGGAGTAGAGAGTTGTTGCAGATCTATTTTTATGGTTTATGATTTTGATGATAGTAAATACTCTTATTTCTCTACAACTGTCTTATCTACTAACATTTCAGATCCACAAGATCAGACTGTAATTTGGAACCAGTTCAAGATTGGGTAGACTAGGTCTGAATCAGTTTGTAACCTTTTTCCCTTTCTTGAGTCTATTATAATTGATGTGGCTCCTGATGCTATGTAACTTTGCACACGCACACCTTGGAATATTTTTTAACTGTTCCCTAGAGTTTACTATTTTTGGTAACATCGTCCGGGATGATCAATTCAAAAGAAAAAACCCTAATTAGGGCGTACTCATTAAGGCATCCATCATTAGGCTGATCGGCCTGGATGATACTTGTATCAGCCAGGACGATAAGCTAAAAAAAATTAAAAATCAGTCTTCATGATCAATTTAGGTATTCTTTATTTTAGGACATTGGCCAGAATGATATCCACATCATCCTGGACGATCTAACTCAGTTATGCCTAAATTAATTTGGTATCTTTAGAAAGCATTAAAGTTGATTGATTCGATCACATTGTTTGGGACAATCGCAAGATTGGCTGGGACGATGTCAGCTTCATTTCAGGGTGATGATCAGGACGATTGTACTCAGTTTTAAACTAATCGGCCAGGATGATAATGCATCGGCCCAGATGATGTAACCAATTTTCTTTTAATCGTCCCAAATTGTCCGGGGCTGTTTGAGCTTAATTTGTACTGATCGGCCAGGATGATATTCTTATCGGCCTGGATGATAAAGTTGGTAAGTTTCATTAATGAGCTCATTTTGAGATCTTCTATTTAAGCTTTGACAAGATACTTGGTAAGTGTCTTTGGCAGCCATTGCAGCTTTGTTTTTTTGGGGGAAACTTGAAGAGAGAGCTTGAAAGGGAGTGAGGAAAGGGTGGAGTTTGAGAGTGGGAGAAGATCCTTGGAGGAGGTTCAAGGGAGTGTGGAGGAAATTTCCACACAGTGTCTCCGCTAGCTCTCACATTAGTACCGATGGATTCAAGGCTTGTCTTGAGGGAAGTTCACCAAAGAAGAAGATCTCTTTGGTATTAAAGGACCCGGCTACTCCATCGCACCGTGGAAGGTGGAAGTGATTTTGTTAGGGCTTCTCCGCCTAGCTCTTGGGGGCAAAAGGAGAAACACTTAGTTTAGTGCAGTACTCGGAGGGTGCCACCGAGGAGTGGACGTAGGTCAAGGTTTGACCGAACCACTATAAATCTGGTGTGTTCTTTCTTATTATTGCTTCCACATTAGTTTCTTTTGCACTTTAATTTTTATGGTGATTTTGGTTTGAGATTTGTTTTAAAGATATTTAAAATACCAATTTACCTCTCTCTTTGTTAGCCTTGGGCCAGTTCATAAGGGGCCTAACATCACTATCAAACTTTCAAGTGGTATTAGAGTGGGATTCATAAAAACTAAGTTTGAAAACTTTTTGAATTTTGATTCATAGCTAATTTTGGTAATCTTTATATTGCAGAAGGTTATTCAATCACCAGACCACCTTTATTTGAAAATATTACTTTTGACTTTTTAAAAATTCGCATGACTACTTTCTTGCAATCAATTGATTTTCATATGTGGCATATGATTTTAACTGGTTATTCATTACCGTCACGTGTTATAGATGGAGTTAAAACTAATATTCCTTTTAATCAATGGAATAGGGAAGAACAAATCAATGCTCAATTGAATGCAAAATATTTAAATTGTTTTTTATATGCTTTAAATTCTGAATATTTTATGTTAGTATCCACGTGCACTACTGGTAAGGAAATTTTGGATAAACTACACCATATACGAAGGCACTAGTGAAATTAAGCAATCCAAGTTGAATATTTTAATGCATGATTATGAACTATTTTGCATGAAACCTTATGAAATAATCTTAGACATGTATAATAGGTTTATTCAAATTGTGACATCATTGCATGCTTAAGGAAAAGAACTTTCAAACTTTGAAAAAGTAAATAAAATTCTTCATTGTCTACTGGATAAGTTTGATGCTAAAGTTGTTGCTATTTGTGAATTAAAAGATTTGAATAAATATTATATTGATAATTTGACTGTTCACTAATTGCCTACGAGCAAAGTTTGTGTCAAAGACTTTTGGATGCAGGTGAAACGATAGTGTTAAAAACTGAAGATACATAAAGAGATAGCTTAGTTGGTGATGAAAGAAATAACTGGTAGAGCAAACTAAAAAACTCACCAAAGCATAAGCATAAACAAAAGTGGAATAAAGGTAAAAATAGTAAGAATGTTAATATTTATTCTGATGTTGTTTGCTTTGGATGTAGGAAGCCTGGACATATGAAAAATCTGTGCCCTAATTTAAGAATTCTTCCTACAAAAAGAATAAGGTAAAGCAAAGCAAATTATAAACTAGGGAAATAATGAAAAGCAAAAATTTCTTGGGCATATCTTTCTTCTGAATCATCTGATCAGGAGCAAAATGATGTTTAAATTATTTTTTTTTTGTATTTTTTATGTTTGCATGTTTTATTTGTTTTGTTTTTGTGATTTTCTTTTTTTTAGTTATTTATTGTTTCATCTTTAATTTTCTTTTTATATTTTTTTTTATCAACACACACATTAACCTTTCTAAAAATGAAAAACCTACCTCATACTTTTTTTTGAATTCTTATGAAAATTATGTTTTATTTCTCTAAAAATAGTCAAAGGAAAGAAACTCGTGATTTAAAATCTTTTTCCTAAAAGAGGTTATTTTACTTTTGATTTAAAATCTTTTTCATATTTTAAATTGGTTTTTTTGAAACTAAATTTTTTATCTCCCTACATTTTATTTATCACATAGGAAACTTTTTGCAATTTGTTGAATCTAACTCATAATTTTCTTATTCAAAAAATTTTCTTTACAATTAGGATGGGTTTACTTTTATTGTTAAGATTTCACAATAGGTAACAAATTCAAAAAAAAAGGGCCAATGATGCCAAAAATAAAAGATGCGCAAAGACGCCAAATTGAAAAAAATATATATATACACAAAGTGTATCAAAAATCAAAAGATGCGCCGTGTGCCAACCAATTATCAAAAGGCATAAAATGATCTCACAAAGTTTAATGCTTACCATTCTTGTACTTATTAAAGCTTAAGAAAACTCTTGATACTTTCGATACTTGAGATTGAAAATCATGATTCATGATTCAATAATTTGTGTATTAATCTTCTATTAGATATATCTTATGGAATGAGTTTTTGAAAAATGACTGTTTCTTTCTTTAATTTATTCCATGATTTAGATATTAAATTAAAAAGTTTTTTAGCTTTTAAAAGAACTTGAGTTTGGATTATCAAATTCTGAATTTCTAACCTTTTCTAGGCTATGCGTTGTCAATACAATTCTACTAAGCTTTTGAATAAAATAAAGAGGTAGCTTTCTCATTTTAAAAATATTTATTTTGTTCACTAGATCATGAATCATTTTTTTTCTTAATTGTTTATGCCTCTTCTCTTTTTAATAATGTTAAAGGGGGAGAACGTGCTGTTGAATTTGTATCCTTTTCTTTATCAAAAAAATAAAAATAACAAAATTTTTTTTATCTCCCTATTTTTAAAGTTTTATTCTAGTGAGGGGGAGATTAGGAGAAAATATTTTCTTTTTGCAAAATCAAATAGTAATGTTTGCCATCATCGAAAAGGGGGAGATTATTGCGGATCTATTTTCATGGTTTATGATTTTGATAGTAGCAAACACTCTTATTTCTCTACGACTGCTTTATCTACTAATATTTCAGGTATACAAGATCAGACTGCAATTTTGAACAAGCTCAAGATTGGGTAGACTTGGTCTGAGTTAGTTTGTACCCTTTTTTCCTTTCTTAAGTCTATTGTAATTGATGTGGATCCTGATACTATATAACTTTGCACACACACACCTTAAAAGATTTTTTTACTGTTCTCTAGAGTTTACTATTTTTTGTAACATTGTTCGGGATGATATTTATATCGACAAGGACGATCGATTCAAAATCAAAAAACCTAATTAGGCCATCCTCATTAAGACAGTCGTCATTAAGTTGATCGACCTGGATGATACTTATATAGACCAGGACGATAAGCTAAAAATAGAAAGAATCAGCCACCATGATCAGTTTAGGTATTCTTTATTTTAGGACATCGACCAAGACAATATCCATATCGTCCTGGATGATCTAACTCAATTATGCCTAAATTAATCTAGTATCTTTGGAAAGTATTAAAGGCTGATTGATTCGATCACATCATCTGGGATAATTGCAAGATCAGACAGGATGATGTCGTGGATGATTGAAATTGGCCAGCTTCATTTCAGGGCGATGATCAACACGATTGTACTTAGTTTTAAACTAATCGGCCAGGATGATATTGCATCAGCCCAGACGATGTAACCATTTTTCTTCTGATCTTCACAAATCATCCCGGGCTATTTGAGATTAATTTTTACTGATTTTTCAGGACTATATTCCTATCAGCCTAGACGATAAAGTTGGCAAGTTGCATTAATGAGCTTGTTTTAAGATCTTTTATTTAAACTTTGACAAGATACTTAGTAAGTGTCTTTGACAGCCATTGTAGCTTCATTCTTTTGGGGAAAACTTGAAGAGATAGCTTGAAAGGGAGTGAGGAAAGGGTGGAGTTTGAGAGAGGGAGAAGATCCTTAGAGGAGATTTCAAGGGTTCCATACGGTTGCTCCGGCGATCTCGCTCCTTAGTACCGTTGGATTTAAGGCTTGTCTTCAGGGAAGTTCACCAAAGAAGAAGTTCTTTTTGGTGTCAAAGGATCCGGCTACTCCGCCACACCAGGTAAGGTGGAAGTGATTTTGTAAGGGCTTCTCCGCCTAGTTTTGGGGGCTAAAGGAGATACACTTAGTTTAGTGTAATACTCGGAGGGTGCCTCCGAGGAGTGGATGTAGGTTAAGGTTTGACCGAACCACTATAAATCTGGTGTGTTCTTTCTTATTATTACTTATGCATTAATTTCTTCCGCAATTTAATTTTTGTGGTGATTTTGGTTTGAGTTTTATTTTAAAGATATTTAAATACCAGTTCACCTCTCTCTTTATTAGCCTTTGGCCAGTTCATAAGGGGCCTACCATCCCTATCGAACTTTCAAGAGTCACCAGAATATCTAGTACTCTGCCATGCCCGGTGGATTACATTGCAAGAGGACTTCTAAGAAGAAGCAAAATCTAAAAGCTAGGATATTGAGAAACATCATCTATACTTGGGTTGCCCAAGAAGGCCATAATATGAAATAATACATGAGACACCAGAAGGGGGTGACCTTACATAAGCTTGAAAAAGAAGTTCTAAAAAATGAAAATTTTAAGGCTAGAATTCTGACTCCTTAGCTAGTGTGGAGGGAAAAAAAAGTTTGTTAAGCAGCCTGCCACATTAATTTTTGTGGATAGATATCACTGGGTACCTTGCCTCCCATCTGCAAAGATGGTGGAAATAGTCATAAACGAATCTAGCAAGGGTCACCCTCACAGTGGTAGACCACCATTTCCCCTTTTAAGACTATCAAAGCTATCCCCTATGATAGACGAGTCTAAGGAGATAGTTGAAGATTTGAGACTTTTGGAAGTTAAGGGAAGGAGGCCCATGATACCAGAAGAGCCTTATGTACCAAAGAAGTTAAGTAGATTTTTGATAATTCATATCAGAAAAGTCATGTCCAATTTCCAGGTTATATCCCCCGACTTACAATTTAAGGTTCTAAGGATTTTATTATTTTTTATGTTAGAGTTCTCATTGTTCAAGCACCTTCATCACTAGACAAGATTTATATCCCTCACCCTACTAAGGATGTCACCCTCACAACATTTGGCCTCAGGATAGTCAGAGGGGAGGGGATAGTTCCAGACATTGATGAAGAGATGCTAGACAATCTAGTATAGAAAAATTTTACTAAGGAAGATATTAAGGTTGAGAAGATCCTATTTAAATTCAAAGGAGATGAGTTTGATCAAGTGTTTGAATTCAAGGATTACCTACCAATCAATGCAAAAGAAATTGAGGGAAAACAGATCGATAAAGTGGTTCAAGATCTGAGAGATCCTTAAGTAGAAAGATATCGAAGCCTTTGTTTGAATAGTTGCTATTTGAATGATTTATATTTGTGCAACTTATAAAGTTTTGATGATTCCAAACATTATTGTTCAGATGTATAGTTATCTCCTAACAATTTAGAAGATTTGTACTTGCTCTTGTGTGTATAACTTTCAGGAAATCAGACTCCAGACTACGAAAACTTCAAATCAAATTCAACATATGATATTTTGTTTATTTGAAGTTTGTTTTTTCTTTGAATTAATTTTGAAAGGGAGTGATTGTAATTGAGTGAATAAAATCTCACACACACAAATTAGGAGATCATGAAATTCAATACTGATCGTACAGGACGATATTTATCGTACTGGACGATCTGTCAGTTATCTCCTATAGAGCACTTGGAACGAATTGGAACTTGCTTGGAAAAATTTTTCTAAGTCCTATTCGTCCAGGACGAATTTAATATCGTCCCGGACGATGGGTTCTCTGTAAATTTTTTGTCCGACGAATTTTACCATCGTACGAGGCGACCAGTCCTCTGGAAAATTTTCGTCCAGACGAAAATAATTATCGTACCGGACGAACAGCTCTCTGGAAAATTTTCGTCCAGACGAAACAAATTATCGTCCCCGGCGATTGGTCCTCTGGAAAACTTTCGTCCAGACGAAATAAATAATCGTCCAGGACGATCGGCTCTCTGGAAAATTTTCGTCCAGACGAACATATTTTCGTCCAAACGATAAACCGACTTAGAACAGTTTTCAGCAGTTTCTAGAACGACCTTGTAATAACCGTTTGTACTGGACGAACCTAGTTCGTACAGGACGATCAGCTGTACGAAGTCATTTTGTACACATATACAAATTGGGTCGTTTCAGATCGTTTATAAAATCGTCCAGGCGATCCAGGATCGTACGGGACGATCCACTGCGTACAGATTGGAAATTTGCAGTTTTTGGGCGGTTTTTCATGTCTTTTGTATAAATAGTCAAATTAGACTGCCACCCCATCTTTTTTTCATTTGATCTTCGTGCCTATTGAGAGAATAGCCAAGGAGAGAGTGGAAGAGAGCTTCAAAGGAGGATTCCTACCATTGGAGCGAGAAGGCTTCACTTGGATTGCTAAGGTAAGAATCTCTACTTGTGAAATTTGATTTCTTCACTCTTTTCTTTCTTCCTTCTAGATTCTTGTGAGAAGATCATTCAAGAAGGTCCGATTCTCTGCCGACACTTGGTGAGTGTGAAAGGACGACGGTTCTCTGCCTACACTAGGAGAGTGTAAAAGGAAGAAGGTTCTCTGCCTACACTTGGAGAGTGTGAACAGCCTAGGTTCTCTGCCCACACTAGGAGAGTGTGAAAGGACGACGGTTCTCTGCCAGCACTGTGGATTGTGTAAAAGGACGACGGTTCTCTGCCGCACCCGGTAGTGGTGAAAAGAGGGATTTGTACAGGCTTCTCCGCCTTGCTGTGGGTGCTAAAGGAGAGTCACTTTGTGGTATTAGTGCAATACTCAGAGGGTGCCTCTGAGGAGTGGATGTAGGTCTGGTTATAGACCGAACCACTATAAATCTGGTGTCTTTTACTTTATTGCTTTTACGTTTCCGCACTTTGAATTTCAGTTTTAACAACTCTGTGGTTGAAAAACATTTTTCTACTAACTTTAAAAGAAAATTTTATTTCGGTTCAACTTTATTATTAAAGAGGGTTTAAAATTTTAAAACTACCAATTCACCCCCTCTTGGTAGCCGTGGGACATTTACTTAGGCTTACAACCTAATTACTGGACTCAACAAGTGGTATCAGAGCATTGTTTCAAAATCATAAGTTTGAACTACTTTTGATTAACTTAGATGGCTACATTTGGAAACCAAAACACACCTGAGGGTTACTCTATCACTAGACCTCCACTGTTTGACAATATTCCTTTTGATTTTTGGAAAACACGCATGTCTACTTTCTTACAGTCACTTGATTATCGCATGTGGATGTTAGTCCAGGAAGGTTACACAAAACAACTAGATTAGTTGATGGAATTAGGGTAGATACACCCTATGCAGATTGGACTATAGAAGAACGTGACTTAGCACAATTAATGCAAAATGTTTAAATAGTTTCTTTTGTGCTTTAAAATCTGAAGACTACATGCGGGTTTCCACTTGTAAAAGTGGAAAGACATATGGGATAGACTTTGTATTACTTATGAAGGGACAAATGAAGTTAAGCAATCAAGACTCAATTCTTGTTACATGACTACGAATTATTTCGCATGAAACCTAATGATCAATATCTGACATGTACACAAGATTCACTCAAATTGTCACCTCTTTTGCATGCACTTGTAGGGAATTAACTAATGCTGAAATGGTTAATAAGATTCTTCGTTGTTTACCTACTGCATACGATGCTAAAATTACTGCAATTACAGAGTCAAAAGATCTGAACATTTATTCTATTGACAATCTTCTTGGTTCACTCATTGCTTACGAGCAAGGAGTAAGTCAAAGAAAGATTGATGCAGGTAAACCAAGAAAGGACAAGAATATTGCACTAAATGTGGAAGAGTCAGAAAGTGAACACTCACAACCTGAGGATGAAGATGATATAGCACTGATGACTAGACAATTCAAAAGCTTTTTAAAGAGGAAGCAGAAGAGACGCCAGCAATGGAATAGAGGTAAGTATAACAGAAATGGCAAGGTTTTCTAATGAAGTGATTTGTTATGAATGCAGGAAACCAGGTCATATAAAGACTGATTGTCAAAACTCAAAGCCACTCCTAGCAAGGAGAAGAGAGGAGAAACCATTGGTAAAGAAGGGCAAGAAGAAGTTTCAAAAGGCTTTTTGGGCTGACTCAGCTTCAGACTCATCTGAGACTGAAAAAGAGAAGAAGTCACCAACCTTTGCTTGATGGCAGATAAAGCTGAACAATCAGATCAAGAAGAGGTATGTGATTTACTTATAATAATTGTTTGAAGTTTCTGAACACATGCATGATGCATATAGGAAAACGAAAAAGATGCATGCTAGTTTAGTTTTAAAATTGGAAGAGAGCTTAATAAGGAACACGAAATCCTTAGGAAAGATCATGCTTTAATTGATAGCACCACATGAAACTACTTGATGAATATGATGACTTGAATAAAAATTTTGAGAATTTAAAATCATCCTATGCTGAACTGAAAAGAATTTGAGAAATTTAAGAATGAATCTGAGCACAAGACCATATAGATTCAATT